>VDFB02271358.1:256862780-257350316 GCA_007258455.2 Sequoia sempervirens | reverse complement strand
TGATTATGGTGAGACATTCTCTCCTATTACAAAATGACATCCATTAGATTTTAGCTTGCTATTTTCATTGCTTATGATTTAGAGGTTGACCAAATGGATGTGAAAAATTCTTTCATTCATGGTGATTTGGAGGAAGATATTTGTATGACACAACCAGAGCAATACATGGTGAAAGGTAAAAGTAAATTGGTTTGCAAATTGAAGAAATATTTCTATGGCTTGAAACAAAGTCCTAGAGTGTGGTACTAGAGATTTGATACATACATGTTGAGTTTGGGATTTGAGCATTCTAAATTAGATCATTATGGTGACCATTTCCTTTTTATTGCATTATATGTCAATGATATGTTATATATTGGCAAAGGGAAAGGTATTATTTCATAACTAAAATCTCAACTTTTTGCTAAATTTGAAATGAAATATTGTGGTGTAGCTAGACGAATTCTTGGGATGGAAATTATAAGAGATAGAGTGAACAACAAGCTATGACTTGGCCAAAGTAAGTATGTCAATTCAATTTTACAAAGATTTAACATGTAAGATTGTAGACCATTGTTTGTTCCCCTATCTGTTGGAACAAAGTTATCTATTTCAAATTGTCCAACATCTCCATCAGAGATGCAAGACATGACCAAAGTGTATTTGGAAGTTATATGTATTTTATGGTTTGTACTAGACCACACATTGCCCAAGAAATGGGAGTTCTTTCTAGATATATGTCTAATCCTAGTAGAGTTCATTAGGATGTAGTTAAAAGAGTCTTCATATATTTGTGTAGTACCTTAGATTATTCCTTATGCTATTGTAGTAATGTGACTAAAGAAAAAATTTCCCTTGATATTCATGGTTATGTGGATTCAGACTGGGTAGGTGATATTAATAGTAGATGATCAACCAGTGCTTATGTGTTTAATTTATTTGGTGGTGCAATCATTTGGATGAGTAAGAGAGAGGTTGTGGTTGCTTTGTCCACTACTGAAGTAGAGTATATGGTAGGTACTCATTCTTGTAAAGAAACCAAGGTGCAGTGACAATTTATTATGATAGTCAAAGTGTGATATGTCTAGCTAGGATCCGAACATTTCATTCCAAGACCAAGCACATTGATGTATAGTATCATTTTGTTAGAGATATGGTTGAAGATGGTAAGGTGAATTTGGTTAAGGTAGATACTTTGATGAATTTTTTTGATTATTTAACTAAGCTTGTGAGCACAAAGAAGTTCAGATAGTGTTCAAAGACTATGGGCCTTTGGGACCCTAGTAGTTAAGAGACAATGTTTACTCCCTCTCGTTGCTCTTACAAGGTGTTCAAAAAGTGGGAGATTTGTTGGGAAAATGTGTCTCAACCTTGCAATTATATATGATTTATTGTTGATAGGATATTAATATATTTATATATATATATTATGTAGTTACACAATAGGTGTATACAACAGCATAAGGGGGGAGAGTGGGATGCATGTAAACAATTTTTTGTTACATTTTTTAGGAAACTACTAAAATGGCTGACATACATTAGATAAATGATATATTGTAAATCTAAACAGTTAATTATTTGGTTTAAGATCTAATGGTGGATATTTTGTTGGCTTGTCTTGCCCTAGGATGTAACCCTATTTTATATGGCAACGTGCATTATAGGCATGGTAGAGAGAGATATGTGATGTATTTTTTTTGAGTTTGATAGTGAGTAAGTATCACATTGATGATTTCTAAGTGGTGATACTCTTGTAGAAGCATACTGAAATATATTTTAATCCTTATGATTTATTAGATAATATATTGGTCAACTTTTTGGAGTGTGGAGTCTTTTGTCAAGGTTTCCCCATCTAAATCACTATGTCATGGTATGCATGAAATATTTGTGTTTATTTACAGTCAGAATTACTGTAGCTATTAAAGATCTATAAATTTTGCATTTATTCTCCTCTCAAGATTAGTGTGGAAGTTTTTACGCTACCTCTATCTTCCTTACAAGTCAAACCCCAAGTTGTTGAGTAATCCTTGATGATGAAATAATGATAGATAGAGAGTCGATGAATGAAAAAAGATGTTCCTGCTCCCCAAACCCTTAATGTTTTTCCTTAGAGGAATGAGAAGTATAACACATCCTCTAATGTTTGGAACTTTCATGAATTATCTTGATTTATTATTCTAATTTGATGCTTGAATGTTTACTTGAATTCTTGAAACCACATCCACAATGTTAGCTCAAAACATGACATGAACACATGAAATTTGACATGATGATATGAACTTGATTGTTGTTGTAGATGACTATTAAATCTTCTCTTCAATGCTCTTTACAATAGTATTTTCTTTAGGATTTCTCTCATAAATTGTGTTCTAATGCTTAGCTTTGAGTTGATGAAATAACTATGTATTTATAGGTGTTCATATAATTTCCCAAAAATTAGATTCCACAAGATGACAATTGAAACTCGAATTTTAATAATTAAAATACTACCAAAAACATATTAAAAATTAGGCCTTGACACTTAAAGGGGACCCATTTTCCCTTGGGCAAATGGGTCCTAGGACCTAAATCCAGGACATGCAATTTCCAAGGTGTTTGAATTAATGCTGGAAATTGTTTAATGTGGGTTTCCCTTTCATAAAATAGGAATAATAAGGCTTTGAAATTCATAATTTGGTCAATTAGAATCTTAATTAAGTCCAATTAATTAATTGGATACAAACATAGTGTAAAATTGTAAAGGTGTACAATTTTCTACACTACATTTAGCCCCCACTTTAGTGAGAGTATCAACCCACACTCAGACTCACACTAAAGTAGAAAAATAAGTTCAAAGATGTCTAATTATACAATTGTTGGAAATATAAGATGAAAAGGACCAAGGAGGATGATCAAGCCCCTAGGATCTAAGATTCCATGGAAAACCAACAAAGGCACAAAGAGACACATGCTTGCAACAACATAAGAAACATAATCATACAATGTCAAAATTAATTCAAAGAGAAAAGGAAAGGAAAAGGGTGGATCAAGCCTTGACTATTTATGCAAAATTTATGGATCAAGCATGAGTTGTTTGTCCAAAAATATTATCATAAGGGCTAGTGCAGTCTGTTATACATTAGGTGAGCCCCAAGGCAATAGGGTGAGAAACACACACTAGGTCTGCAAGGTGTGAACTCATAGAAAAGGTGGAAGATGGGAAACTCATGTTAGTTCTATAGGCTCCTATAAATCAACTATAACAAAATTTATACTCCCTGATAACTTTGATAAGTTTCCACACAAAATGGACATGCTTCACAAGGCTAACAAGATGCATTATGTGATACACTCATTAAATATGGAAAGGTTTAAATGGAATAAAATTGAAAATATAATCTAAAGGGTTTCGCTTAATACATGAGAGGTCTCACCTTAGGGAACATCACACTTGACATCACCACCAAGAGAGGACTAGTCACGTAATAAAAGATTCATATTTTAGGGAATATTGATCATAAAATTACCACCAAGAGGAATTTCATATGCCAAGAAAAGTCACACTCTCAAGTGTAGAACATCAATACTAATATTATCACAAAGAAGAAACATCATATAGATCAAGAAAGCCACACTTCGAATAAAAGGTAACACTTCCTAGTAGATGTATGCTATCATCACTAAGAAGGGAACATGCAAACAATGAGCAAGGGACTTATATGCCCCCAACTTACAATATCATCATACTTTCTATGTTGGTATTTTGAGTAGAGAGAGAGGAACAATGGATCCTTAAAAATAATGCATGTCTCAAAAAACTAGTTATCTTTACCCCCCAAGCATAGAGACAAGGAAAACCACCAATAACTATCATGTTGCTTCCATGAGAAATATGATTGCACTTAAGATTGTACCACCATGAATTGAAATGAGGAATACACATAAAGCTACCAATGCCACATAGTGATGAGCAACATGGTAGGATGAAATCATTATCAATTAGAGGAAGTAGGTGCATCGACATAAGGAAGAGCACCACAATACTTAAGATGTTGAATTTTGTTACTCAACACCTTACATTCATTGGTAGAATGATCATGGACTAGATGATATGCACAAAATGAGACTTTTTTGTAGATTCTCTTTCATGTTCTTTGAGGGAGAGATATCAAGTGAGTTTGGAGAATCCTTGACAATGTACTCTCTTGATCAATAGTAAAATATATAATTTTCCTTTGTGACAGAGATACTTCTTTCTTACTACAAGGTTTCATACATACACAAGACTCTCTAGGTTTATATTTTGACATTTTGTACTCTCCATTAAAGGAGGTTGTAAAATCTAATGAACCCAAATTTGTCACTAAAACATGTGTTTCAATATGAACCAATATTTTTCCTAGGAGTTTTTTGCATGATAACATTGATATTAAGTGAAGGTTTGTTTAATTCTTTCATTTCCTTTGAAGGAAAATAACCAAGACCTCTTGTGTTTTATTGCATTATAGGCTTGATAGAGACATGGATACCTTGTTCTAAAACATAACATCATTTTCCATTATAGCCAAGTTGTTTCAAAATCGCATAACCTCTTCCATAAATTTTTTCCATCTATTTTGGATTTGATGTTTTCTAATGATCACAGTCATCATATGTGGATGTATAATTTGTGTTTTCCTCTTTGTTCAAAGTTATGAGCTCACATAGTTTGAATGACCCATCTTGTGTGGATATTATGTTAGCTTCGTTCTCTTTTCCTAATTTTTGTGTAATCTTGTATTCTCCCATGAATGTAGGTGTAAAATCCAATGAACCCCAATCATCATCCAATAGTTTTGTGATTGATGACAAACACTTCTATTCTTATTCTTGTATTAGTTCACTTAAATTGTAGGTTGTGTCAATTTTCTTAAAGGACTCATCATTCATGTTTCATTTTATAAAAAAAACAATTCTAATCATAGGTCATATTTGATTGTGTAAATCTTGTTGTTGTAAGTGTACTTCACTAGAAAATGTAACGTTGAAGGCACCACATTCATTACATGAATCCAAGGTCTACCCAAGAGAATATTATATGAGAGTTATTGAGGCATGACATGAATAGTAGTTTTCAATGTAACCCTACCAACTTTAATAGGTAATGTTATCACACCAAGTGGTTGTTTTCACTCATTGTCAAATCCATGGATAGATAAGGAATTTGGTTTAACTTTTTTCTTGTCCACTCCAATATTATCTAGAAGGTTTACACTATAGACATTGAGTGATGAACCATTATCAATGAGATTATGCTTGATTAAAGACTTGATACCATTATTGTTCTAGTATTGGAAAAATGGGGTTTGAATGCTATCGTATCACTTAGGTCATAGAGCATACCCACTTTCCACCTACTAAATTCAAGGGAACCAAAGAGATCTCAATGCAAAGGAGAAAGAGATCTTGTAGTAGGGTTGTCCTAGGGATTGATTGCAAACTAATAAGGGGTTCACCACCAAGTAAGAACTTGGAAAGACAAATGCAATTCAAGTTGAAATGAAAAACCCTAATTCAATGCAAAGCTTGACTAAATGACCTAGAAATACAAATTAAACAAAATAGAAAGCTACATAAAGGAATATGTGCACCTAGAAATTTGGATATGGATGGATGGAGGTCTGAAGCACTAAAAACTCTTATTTTAATGCTAAGTGGGACTCATTCACCAAGATGGGAGAATTAGTCCATATTTTTGGTTTCTATGCAAGAACATGAATCTACCAAATGGGTATCTGAATCTAGAAAAATCTAAATTTTGACTAAAACTGGAACTCATTTTCTAGAAGTGGCAAATCAGTCTAGTTATAGTTTTCTAAAGCTTTCAAGTTTGATCTTACTCTTCTATGTATGCTCTATCCTTCCCAGTTAATTTTCTAATCTGAAACCCTAATTTGCAACCTGTAGGTGTTCTCCAATGTTCTCCAAGGCTTGATGAAAACTTTGACAACTTTGAATGATTTGACAACTTTTCTCCAATTTTGCTCCTTAAGAAATCTGTAACCTAGACTTACAAATAATAGACAAAGGAGAGGGGAAAATGTTGTTGGGTTAGTGGATAGGGGTTTTCCTTGGTCAAACCTAGTTTTGGTAATGAAACCTTGTAATATAATAAAATAGAAATGGAGAATGATGAATGAACAAGAAATAATGTTGCAACTCACCAAACCCTGGGAATAAGATGCTACAAACATGTATGAGATAGATCCAATGGATGTAGACCTTGAATCTTTCTTGAAGGTGATATATATTGACTTGAATGCTAGCTTGAATCATAAAACCCTTGTAAACAAATATTTTGGCACCCGAAAGTCTTTCTAGCACTTCTAGGGTTTTTCACCTAAAAGGAGAAAGATGGGCCAAAATGCAATGTATGCATTCTAGATTAATGTAATGTGGGTGTAATGTGCCTAGATGAGATGGAATAAATGTAGAAAATTAACTAGACATATTGAATATGAATGTAAAACTAAGAAATGCAAAGTGTTGGAAAACACATTGTGAAATGCAAAAAGACCTAGAAATGAAAGCAAACTGTAACATAAATGGATGAAACTAAAGAGGTGCACCTGAGAACTTGTTGAAGATTAGAAATGACTTCTAAAATTCTTCTAATGCTAAAAATTTGGCCTACTAGGACTCATTCACCATTATGGGTGAATTAGTCCTAGATCTGGGAAACTATTCCAAAGCCCGTGTTGGACAAATGGGTATCCAAAAATATAGAAAACCTGTTTCAGACCTAGCAGTGGGACTCCTTTGCCACTAATGGTGAAGCAGTCCACTTTTGAATTTTTGAAAATCCAAAGGTGGAAACTAAAGCCCTCAGTCTACTCTTTGATTCCTGATAGGTTTCTACCTCTAAAAGTCTAATTTTTGGCATTGAAAGTGACTTTTAGTGAGTATTTTGACTTGGTCAACAATGAGATGTATTCAAAAAAAATTCAACTTAATCTTTAATTATTTCTAAGATTCCAAGATAACTAAATCTGCAAACACACAAGAAGATAAGGAGAAATGTTGAATGTTAGGGCATGGGGATTTACCTTGGTCAAACCCCTTTATAGGTAATTAAACCAAAATGAAGAAAGGATGTAATGAAGCATGAAACAATGAAGTTAATACATTTCCATGAGGATTGATCTTGATTTTTTGTAGAAAAACATGAGGAATCTGCCCTTCAATGTCTGAAAAATGATCTTGAATGACGTGGAATGATAAAACACTAGCTTGCTTGGCTTGAAGTGGAAGAAAAATGATGAATGAGTTATGAATGAGTTAAGAGATGTAAATTACGGTTTAGAGACTTATATTTATAGGAAATTCACCTTATTTGCATGTAAACTGGATCCCTAAGGCCGACATGAAAGAATAATAAACTTAAATTCTAGAATTTACCACTCAACAATAAAAATGAGTAAATGGGACTAATTCACCACCTTGGGTGAATCGGAGTCCAACTTTGTAAGGACTCATTCACCTAGATGAGCGACTTAGTCCCAGAGGGGCCCTTTTGATAGCTTGAATGTTGAGGAATGAGGAATTTTAGTTCTTATGTTGATTTTATTGGGTATTTGATCAAATTATGCCTTGGGATGCACAATATGGGGAATAGGGGCCTATTAATGATGATGTAAAGATAGAGTGGGCCTAGGGAGACAAAATTCAATGTGAGTGTAATTAAATACACTTTACAACACTAAAATGAGGTCCACATAGCCTAGAAAGGCACAAGAACCAATGTGAATGTGTAAGACACATTACAAGATTAAAGTTAAATTTAATTTACAAGACTTCTAGATTGATGTGAAAATAAAAATTAATATATTTTACAATTTAAATTATGCAGAAAATAGGTTCATGAGACTTCAATACTTAATTAAATTCTAGAAAAGTGTGAGTCTATTACAACACCTTTACAAGACATTGATAGATACATTTTCTTCAGTTTGCAAGGGTCCAAGACCTAGTGTGGATGTGTAAAGTACTTCACAAGATTAAATCAAGGTCTCATTAAGTCCAATTTATCATGAATTATTCCCAAATCAAGCAAGGAAAAGGTGTGTTTTTTCCTATGTTACAACCCTACATCACAATTGTTAGCTCAAAAATAAAAAGGATGCATGAATTCCATGACATGATGATCAATGGTTGAATGTTTCTCTAAAATTCTTTTCTAAACACTTGAATGCACTTGTGAACTCAAACTTGCTATAAATATGAATACTTGAATGCTTGGGGGTGAAAATTAGTGAAAGAACCTTGTATTTATACTCAATTATGAAAGAATTCTCAAAATTACAACACTACAAGCTGACATCATCTCTAGGAGGACAAAATACCAAAAAAATTGAATTAATTTTGACTTTGGGCCAAATGGGACTCATTTTCCCAAGGTGGCGAATGAGTCCCACTAGGCATAATTTTTGGGACCATTTTTAAAAATGCTTAGAAAGGTGTGAAACTAGGTTTAGTATCCAAAAACCTATGTGGGACTCATTCACCCAAGGTTACGAATGAATCCCAAATCACTAAATCTAGGCCACACAAGCCAAAAACACCTGAATTATGATTGGGTAATGATTTGTGTCAAGATCATTCTCAAAAAATGCACTAAATGAGGCTTGTGGATACAAAATAAGGCCAATTAAAGCATAAGAAAGAATAATTGTTAATTAAAACCCTAGAAAAGTGTTAAAGTGTGTTACAAAACTTTACAACAGTTTAAATAAGGAAATATTAAGGTTAAAAGGAGGTTTATTAGGTGTAGTTAATTAATAAAACCTTAGAAAAATGTAAAAGTGTGTTACAAAACTTCACAACACTTTAGCAAGGTACAATTCATGTTCATTAGTTCACTAGGGCCGAAGACCTAATGTGAATGTGTAAAACACATTAAATCACTAAATCAAGGTACCATTAGACCTAGTTCACAATGAGGTTGCAAACAAGCAAGGGGAAAGCAGAAGGGATGCTTTTTCCATTACAACATTTAGCCCCCTCTTTAGTGAGAGAATGAACTTGATTCAAATTCACACTAAAGTATACAAACACACATTAAGAGTGGTCCAAGTGCACCAATGCTAGTAAGATGGGATGACAATGATCAAGAGGGGTGACCAAGCCTCGAGGATCAAAATACCATGGAAAACCAACATAGGCACAAAAGAACACACATGAAAATGATATAAAGAGCATCAAAAAAACACAAGCATGCACTGTCAAGAACATAAAGAAGATAAAATGAAAAAGAAAGAAAAAGGGGAGGATCAAGCTTTGACTATTTATCCATCAGGATGTAGATCAAATCTAAGTTGTTTGTCCAAACAAACATACTCACTTTGAGGCAAAAAGACTTTAGGCTGACTATTGGGTGAGAAGTCCAAGAAGATGAGACACACACACAAGGCCGACATTCTCTCTCATACACACAAGAAGCTAAGGGAAATTCATACCCTCGTTTGGCTTCCCTTCAAACAATACCGAAGTTATATGTCCTGATAAATTTTATAAGGTTCCACACAAATGATTTTTGAGCTTCATGAGGCAAGCAAAACTTTGTATGCTTGGAGCTCATGAACAAAAAAGATGGCTCTATAGGCATGTAAGCTGTATTATGCAAGGTGGCCATAAAACTAAAAATATAAATTCAACAATAAGAAATGTTTATGGGAGTCTTGCTTAGTTTATGCAAGGTCTTAACTTAGGGAACATTGTGCCTAATGTCTCCAAGAGAAGACCAATCAAAGAATAAAAGATTCACAACTTAGGGGATGTAGTGTGTCACATCAAGCCACTAAGAGGAATGTAATATGCTAGGATAGATCATGCTCTTGAAGGACATCATACTCAATGTCATCCACAAAGTGGAAAACACATTGTAGAAAGGAAGAAGACTGCACTATGAACCATGGAAAACAAAAAAAGCAAAATAATAATACCAATGTATGCCACCACATTAAATAAATTGATAAACACCATGCTATGGTAAACTACTTTAGAGTAGAAAATGATAAATTCCAACAATAAAGAGGACATGAGAGCTAACTTGGAAAGCCCTATGCCAAGTCATATATTTCCAAGTAAAGTTGCATCATGCAAAAGAAAAGAGAAAATTGGTTGCCCCCAAAATGAAAATCCAAATACATAAGGGATCTATGGATTTGGGATCAATATGTTCTTGCTACAACATTTTTTCTGAGTGTGGAACTGTCATCATTCCCCAAATACACATAGAACTGGAAGAATGACAGAAAGAGTGTGAAAACAAAGAATAACCTTTCAAGTCAACATAGAAGAGACATGAATGTCTTGATACCTTGGGTCATCCCTTAAAGGAAAAACACAAGATAAATGAAAAGGTAAAAGGTGAAAAGATTTATGACATAGAGAAGAATGAAGGTATAAATAGAGGAATTCCACAAAGAGAGAGATACATCAAACAAAACATCATGGGGGACTACATAATGCACATGAAATCACACAAAAGAAAAAGAAAAAGAAATAATACAAATACTAGTAAGGAAAATGTGAGTCGACCTAAAGCAGGTCATCTACATCCAAATCATGTTCATTGTATACCGAAGGAGGAAAACTAGTGAAAGGGACAATGGAAAGTGCCAAACTAGGACAACCACAAGGTTCAACATTCTTCTTAGGAGAATTTTCATTTAAGCTCATAGAAGAGGAAAACATTGCGTTCAATTCATTATGCACCTCTTCATCAATTTTAGTAACTTCCTCATCATCATCTAAGTTAATCACAATAGGAGGTTGAATGATAATATCTAAAGAAGGTTTTAGCTCCTGTTGTGGATGTTGTATTGGGTTATTTTTTTTTTGGGTGAGGGTAAAGTCATCATCAAATGTTGCTTCAGCCAAGTTTGGATTTTTATTTTCTTTGTTTAATTTTTTAGGCAACCTCCAAGCAAGGGCATTAAATCTACACCTACGCTCTCTAGAACCTATGTTTCTTTTCCTTTTTTTTTCAAGTTATGTTTGTGTAGGAGTGGGTTGATCACCCATAGATTTTGTTTCTTCCCTAAGGGGAGGAATGAAAGGAACCACAAGAGGTTGTTCAACCACTTTCTCTTTGACTTTGTAAAATTGTTTTATTCTAGGAGGCATGGAAGGATTATTTTGATTATCTCTTGGTCTTTTGTAAGAGGTAGGTGAAGGTTCTATCTTAGGTTGGTCTCGGTTGTTTGGAATTTCTTTAGGATCAATAATGGTTTTTTCTAGGATAGTAGGATTGGTGGTGGCTGGAGACATGTTTCATAGGGATAGTTCTACTATCTTCTTTTCCTTGAACTTTTGATAAGATAAGAAAAATAAGTCTTCTTGTGGTTTTATAGGTTATATAGGCTTGGGCCAAAATAAATCTAAGGAAAAGTTACCTTTGGAGGACAATTGCTTAAAGCCACTATGACGGAAAATGAAAACTTCAATTTCAAAGGGAAAATTTAAGCATTTATGCACAACTAAAGGAACAACTTTCATTGAGTGAAGCCATGGGTAGCCTAGCTTCAAATGAAATTGGTTTGATTATGGGATGATGGAGAATGAGATATCTAATGTTTTTGGTCCTATTTGTAAAGGAAGAGTGATCAATCCCATCATAGGGCAAGTGAAACCATTATGTGTCTTGATCCATGCTTTTAGTATATCATATATATCTTGATAGAGTTCATGCAAAAGGAAGAATTCATCGGTTATCATGCTCCCTCCATAGGCAGGATCAATTAGTATCCCATCAGTGGGCTTGTCATAGATTCATCTAGCTATGTAAAGAGGAACATTAGGTGCATGTGTAAGTATATCCTTAGAGGAGAAAGCAATGTCAAGAGGATTTTTAGTTCGGCCCTTATGAGGAATGACATCTATCACTCCTACCATGCCATCCATAAGATCATTATCTATAGAATCATGTTGAATAGAACCACTTTTATCATCATTCATATCAACATTCATCACATCATTCTTTGTAGTTTCACTAGCTTTGACAAATGAAATGTTATGATTAGGCATAGGGTTGGTAATGACTTGCAATTTTGGGTTAGGAGAGGCAATAGACTTATTTCCCTGATCACTAACACCTCCAACAGAAAGATGAATCAATGAGGTCTTGCACAAGATGTTTAAGACACTTGCAATGTTCTGTTTCATGTGATGAGCTCAATTAATGGCTCAATTTTGATAGGATACATTACATATTTGTTGTTACTATCATATACTTTGACACTTAGTTGTTGATATTTTCCTTAAAACCATAAACGTAGGACATAAGTTTATCTCTGTGACTTTAATGACATTATCATGCTATGAGAATTATCTATGTTGAATTTACTAGTGGTTGAATGAATGTTACTGAGGTAATTATAGATATACATTTGTTTGTCCATGATAATGCTATTATGCAGGTTTCCACTAAAATGTTGATGTCAAAAAAGCCTGCTGCGTGGGAGAAATTATTTCCAATTGGCCAGTTACCGAGAATTCATGAAGCTAATCATTAAGAAGTCAAAGTGGAAAAACTCTCATGGAGGGAAATTCCTAAATCAAACAAAAGAATGTAACCACATTTTTAATGGTCATATTTGTTGTTGAGAGAATCTAGGGAATGTGTTGTGCTAGATTCTCATTGAAGAAATTTTGATTTGACCAATTTAGTGCATGCATAACTTCTTCCATCTTTTTCTATGCTTTCAATACGTGACATCCTCCTATTTTGATGGAGTAGTCTACCTAGATAGTTAGGGATAGTCAATAGTTTTCTCCCTATAAATAATGGTCAGATGCTCCTTTTCAGGAGGTTGGACATTCTAAGTTGGTACTCACATTTTCCAGTTTTATAGTTCTATGGGAGATGTTGTACTTATTATTTCAAGAAATAATATTGTATTTTGAGTTTTTGCATTTGAGTTAGTATAAGGGAGACTCACTCAAGGGGGGCCACTTCATGAGAATTACATCTATTAGTCTAGAAGTCATTTTCTTTTTAGTAGTTAGTTTCAATTTCTGCAACTGTTTGTTCCTGTAGCCATTGAAATTCCATTCTATGTCTATTCATATGGCCAAGGCAGACAAATTAGTTTCTTGTCTATTTTTTGAGATTGCCATTTCTATCTTTCATTTTCAGTCTAGTTGATTAATGCTCAGTGTTTTAGTTGATTTCTTTCTAGCACTTCATTTCCAGCATTGTTTCTTTCAAAGTGTATGGATGATTGCAATGAAGGGCTAGTGCACATATAGTGCTGACCCATTTCAATTTTACGTCCCTGGGTTGACAAGTGAAATGAACCTTCATGATGAGTAAGATAGCTACTTAGTGTAGATGTTCAGTCTCTAAGTCATAGCCCTAAAGGCTTAGTTATTAAACCATTGTAGGAGGCCAACATCATGTCCATTTTATCAATGATAATGGTAGTAAAATTTTGTTCTATAGCTTGCAGGTAATGGTTTACTAGGATCAGGTGTTTTAACGGGGGGTAGGGTAATCATCTTCTATTCTATGATTTGGGACACTGTGTTATGAAGGGTATTGGGTAAGGGGGTGAATTATCTTTTTGGGTCTCCATAGCTAAATGATAGCATGGATTTAACAATAGATACTTGGTTATTGATAGTATGGGTTGTTTGTTGAGGGGGGTTGAATTGAAGGAAACCTTTGTTTTATTTTCTAAAAGGTTGGGAGTTTTTTTGGTTTGTAGGCTTGGACTTCTCAATTTGGTTAAGAGTGGAATTTGTATCTCGACTACTAACCAAATTTTAAAGATCATAGAGGGTAGTACACAAGTGCATAAAGGAGGGAAATTTCATCATGGTAAGCTTATCTTGTATCTTGCTTTGCAAATGAACCTTGACATTGTATGGAAATGGTAACTTGACATTCAAGGTTATGTGGATTCTGATTGGCCAGAAGACATTGACAGTAGAAGATCCACCAGTGGATATGTTTTCATGATGAATGGTGGTGCAGTGAGTTGGATGAGCAAGCGGCAGGCTATAGTCGCTTTATCCACTACAGAGGCAGAATACATGGCAGCTACACATGCCTATAAAGAAGCAATCTGGTTAAACCATTTATGTTCTAACATTGGTTTTGATGTAGGAAAAATTACTATTTACTATGACAGTCAGAGTGCTATATGTTTGGCAAAGAATACTACTTTCCATGCCAGGACGAAACATATAGATGTACAATATCATTTTGTACGGGATATGGTGGAGGATGGGAAGATCTCTTTGGAGAAAGTGGATACTCTGGAAAATGTTGCAGATGCATTGACGAAGCCTATGAGCATAGAAAAATACAGGTGGTGTGCCAGTTCAATGGGCCTCTTGGCCCATGAATTTTAGTAGTTTTATTATGCTCTAGAGTTGTCAGTAAGATCTTCATCAAGTGGGAGATTGTTGGAATATTTTCCTCAATTCATATTGACATACAACTCTTGGAGGGAAAAGTTGTTGTGACATTAATCATGTCTGGCTGACTAACTATTCTAAATCCACTTGAAATGTTCATGTCGCCGAGGCAGAGGTGATGTCTTGCTGAATGAAGTCTATCAATGTGACCTAGGTGTATTTGTTGTGACCTTCTGTCGAATGGAGACCTCTGGCTAACAGTATGTTCTTATCGGTTGTCAAAGCGGATGTCAGAGTAGCTCAAGGGCTTAGGGAGAAGTCCCAGTGATTGGAGAATCTCTCACCGATAGCATATGGCTATCAGGGTAACACAAGGGTGTCAGGAAGATCATCAGCGACTATTGGAAGGTCACGCTGATGGGAGTTTTCACTTGGTGCCTTCATGGTAACAAAAAGACTTTGGTATGAAGGCTTGGCGATGGGTGTCTGGTCTCGCCAACGGGGATGCAACTGAATTCATTAGAGTAGCTCTCGACTCCCAATGAAAGGTCTTGGTGAAGTCGAATGTCTTGCTGACTGGGCAATACATGGGTGCTTGGTATGTGGTCTCGACGAAGGAAAAAGTCTTGCCGACTCGGTAAGGCTTGGTTGCTCGATGTGAGGTCTCGGTGCTCATTGTGAGCTCTTGGTGAAAGACGAATGTCTTGCCGATTGTCAAGTGCTTTGGTGAAACTTGGGGAGACCCGACGAAACATCGTGGTGAATGGAAATTCTTGCCGATAGCAAAGTGGAAGTTGCTGTGACTTTTTGAGCATCGGTATGAGTCTAGCCGATGAGAAATCTCTTGCCAATAGGAACACAATGGATGTCGATGGATTCGGTATGTCTCATGGCGTTCGTTATAACGTCCTGTCAACTATTGGGATCTATGACAATAGTGATATGAAGACTTTGTGGCATCAGGGAGACATTGTTAGTGTCTCACTGATATGCCAACAAAGTTGAACGCCTTTGACTAGAATGACCATCCTATGTGGAGCATCATGGACCAATCAAAGGAAGTGATTTTCGAATGGATGGCAGTTAGATTTTTGCAACTGTTGCAATGCTGGAGCTAAACAACAGGGAGGGAAAAATCAATTGCTCGAGAGGAAACTTTCTATGATGGGGAAATGGTGGATAAGGATGAATAGAAGATAAAAATCAGAATGAGATAAGATAAAAGAAAATCAATTCTGAGATTTGAATGATTGAATTGTTGAGAGCTTTTCTGTAACTGGATGAATAGTGAATGAAGCTATTGTGAACTAATACCAGAGAGTTATATCTCTGATTGTATGTAATTGTTGTTACTATAATACAAAGAGATTCAGTTTGGTGTGGTGGATTTTTTTCTCGAAAGGGTTTCCCACGTAAATCTGTTGTTCATTGTCTTTGAGTATCTTCTTTGTTTCTGTAAATCTTTCATGTGTGTCTTAATTGGATTGTAATTAGAAAAATTAGAAGTACTGTATGCATTCTCCCCTGTGGTTTTGATGTTAGGAAAGTTTCTTCTGCACCGTTGCTTTCCTTACAATATCATCTTATGGGTCATATGCACTTGGAAATGGTTAGAAAATTCCTCAACAAGTTCATTGAATGAGTGGATTATTTTGTTCGGTAAAGAAGAAAACCACTCCATGGTAGTATCTTTCAAAGACCTAGGAAAAATATTAGCCAAGAGTTTATCATAAAGGAAAAAGTCATTGCATAAGGCCATATAAGCATTAACATGGTTAGAATGATCTCCCTTTCCTCCATATTTATTGAATCTAGGTACCTCTACACCTTATTGCATCAGTGTTTGCAATATCTCTAAGGATAATGGACTACTTTTGACATAGTATGTAGGTGGCCCATTTTGATTTTGATTGATGGTGAATTTTTTTTTTGAAGGGATGAAACAGTTTGGAAGATTTGATTAATGAGAGGTCCATTGCTTGCGTTATGATACAAAAGTGAAAAAGGTGAGGGGGTTTATGTGTTCAAAGGAAAAGTGAATGGAATTCTTATAGGTGGTAAAGTGGTAGGAGATATGACATGCGATCCCACAAAGGTATTAGTGATGCTAGCGGAAATACCCAAGGAAGGGATCACATTACTAGTTGGTTGCATTGTTGTTGTGACTTAAGGATTGGTATAGGTAGGAATTGAGGTAATTGTTGTGGGAGGAGGAACTTGAGTTCCTCCTTGGCTTATGACATTGCTTGTTGGTAAAGGAAAACTAGTGGTTGAAGGGAAGTGTTTTCCATAGCTTTGAACAATATTTTTCACAAGGTTAACTCAATCTTCACTTTCAAGCATGTGATGAATGTTATCTATAGTGGGTATTGCAGTAGTTGTAATGTTGTAAATTTTCACTTGATGTTGTAAGTTTGTTAGGTCTTCATGGATTTGGATTATGTTTTCTTAATAGACACTATCATTCCTTGTTTCAGCATACATCACACTACTTGAAGGAAAAGAGTTGTTAAGTGTATGGTCCATACCTAGTGTACTAGTGTCAATACTAGGAGTGAAAGAGCTAGGCAACCCAAGATCCACAATGACTATTCTATCAAGGGATGACATGAGTTTGAAAATTTTTCTCACTACAGTATTAGAAATAAGACACCAAATACTCATACAAGGGCTACTAAATGCAAGATGAAGGAAAATGCAATATAAGCTAAGAACAATGAAATTACTATAACAAAAAATATGTAAACTAAAACAAAAATCTATAAACAACAAACAAAAACTTAGAAAAAAAACTTTAAATGCCTAAAAATATAGTGTAGAATGTGCACAGGGACTGATTCACCCAAGGTAGCGAATGAGTCCTAGTAGGGATTTTTTTTTTTAAATTCAAAAACTTTCAATGGATTTTTATGATTTTTATGTTGTATGATCTAGAAACTAAGTGAAAATGCATATTTTGTTTGATTTTTAGTGAAATGAGATGCAAAAAGCTATATGAACTTTCACTAATGCAAATTTTGAAAACCCTAGAACATGTCAACTAACTAATTATGCAAACTCTAATGAAATGTTAATGCAAGACAAATCTAGGATGATGATGCATTCCAAATCTGAATTATGATGTTCTAAATGTAAGTTCACAAAAATGTTGTATGGGAAAAATGGGGTTTGAATGGTATCATATGACTTAGGGCATAGAGCATACCCACTTTCAACCTACTAAATTCAAGGGTAACCCAAGAGATCTCAATGCAAAGAAGAAATAGATCTTGCAATAGGGTTGTGTTAGTGGCTGATTGCAAACTAATAAGGGGTTCACCACCAAGTAAGAACTTGGAAAGAAAAATGCAATGCAAGTTGAAATGAAAAACCCTAATTCAATGAAAATATTCACTAAATGACCTAGAAATGCAAATGAAACAAAATAGAAAGCTACAATAAGGAATATGTGCACCTAGAAATCTAGAGATGGCTAGATGGAGGTCTAAAGCACTAAAAAAAATATTTTAATTATGAGTGTGAATCATTTTCCAAGCTAGGCGAATCAATCTAAATTCTAGGTTTCTGTGCAAGAACATGAATCTACCAAATGGGTATCTGAATGTGCAAAAATATAAATTTTGACTAATACTAGGACTCATTCACCAGAAGTGGTGAATCAATCTAGTTAATTTTTTTTCAAGGTTCAAAGTCTAATCCTACTCCTTTTTATCTTCTCTATCCTTGTTGAATAATTTTTTAGTCCAAAACGCTGATTTGCAACCTGTAGGTTTTCTCCAATGTTCTCTAAGGCTTGATGAAAACTTAGACAACTTTGAATGATTTGACAACTTTTCTCCAATCTCACTCCTTAGGAAATTTCCAATTTATACCTACAAATCACACACAAAGGAGAGGGGAATTTCTTTTGTGTTAGTGGATAGGGGTTTTCCTTGGTCAAACCTCATTTTGGTAATCAAACCTTGAAATAGAATGAAATAGAAATGGAGAATGATGAATGAACAAGATATGATTGTTCAACTCATCAAACCCTAGCAATAAGATGCTACAAACATGTATGACATGACTTCAATGGATGTAGACCTTGAATCTTTCTTGAAGGTGATAGATCTTGAGTTGAATGCTATCTTGAATCATAAAACCCTACATCACAATTGTTAGTTCAAAAACAAACATGATGCATGAAGTCCTTGACATTATGATCAATTTTTTAATGTTTCTCTAAAATTCTTGATAATCTGCTCTTGAAGACTCTTGAATGCTCTTGTAAACACTTGAATGAACTTGTGAACTTAACCTTTCTATAAGGATGAATACTTGAATGCTTAGTGTTGAAAATGAGTGAAAGAACCTTGTATTTGTACTCAATTATGTAAGAATTCATGAAATTACAACACTACAAGTGGACATCAGATCTAGGAGGATAAAATACCATAAAAATTTTGAATTAATTTTGACTTTGGGCCAAATGGGACTCATTCACCCAAGGTGGCGAATGAGTCCCACCAAGCATATTTTTTTAACCATATTAAAAAATACTTAGAAAGGTGTGAAACTAGGTTCAAGACCCAAAAACCTAGGTGGGACTCATTCACCCAAGGTGTCGAATGAGTCCCAGATCATTAAATCTAGGCCACACAAGCTGAAAACACCTAAATTGTGATTGGGTAATGATTTGTGTCAAGATCATCCTAAAAAATATTCATTAAATGAGGCTTGTGGATGAAAAATAAGGCTAATTAAATCATAAGAAATCCCAATTATTAATAACAACCCTAGAAAAGTGTGAAAGTGTGTTACAACACTTGATAACACTTTAAATAAGGTAGGATTAAGGTTAAAAAGAGGTTTATTAGGTGTAGTTAATTAATCAAACCTTAGAAAAGTGTGAAAGCATGTTACAACACTTCACAACACTTTAGAATGGTACTATTCATGTTCATTAGTTCACCAGGGCAACAATAAATAATGTGAATTTTTCAAACACATTACAACACTAAATCAAGGAACCATTAGACCTAGTTCACAAGGATGGCCCAAACAAGCAAGGGAAAAGTAGAAAGGATACTTTTTCCATTACCACTTGATTGTAAATACTAGCCACTATCATTAAAGCATCATTTTTTTTTTGTATTTCCAATAGAGGTAACTCTTCTTGATGAAAGGTAGTGTCTAAATTAATTGAATTCATACCTTGAATTAGGGATTTTACATCATTTGGTTACACACTGGGAGGGATAAGGAATTGTTGAAAATAATTTTGAATCATTCCATGGTAAAGGGATGATGCTTGAATCAAATCCCAAAGAAATATCTTAGTAGGAGTGTTACAAAGTGGTTCCACAAGATCATACTCCTTTGCACTATGCAATGGAAAATAAGGAGCACTAGGTAAAATAGATTGATGAAATGATATTGATGTAGGAATGTTTTGTGGTTGAATATTATTCATTGTTTTATATGTTTTAGAAATAGTATGTGAAGTGATGGAAAATGGTTGCTTTATGGTTTAGGACATAGAACAACACATTTCACAATCATTCATTCAAGGAAAGCCCTAGAGATCTCAATCTAAACTATACAAAGGAGAAATAGATCTTGCAATAGGATTGTCCTAGGGTCTGATTATAAACTAAAGAGGGGTTCACCACCAATATAGGGCTTGGAAAGACTAATCAAATGCAAAACCTAATGTTTAAACCTAATGCAATGTAATACTTCACTAAATGACCTAGAAAAGCAAGTAAAATAGAATAGAATGATGGGAGATGAAGGGTGTGCACCTAGAAATCTATAGAGGCTTGAATGAAGACTTGAAATGTTGAAAATTTTGAATTTAATGCTAACTAGGACTCATGTACCACACTGGGTGATTTATTCCCCAATTATGGTTTCTGGGTAGAAACTTAAATCTAGCAGAGATATGACGGAAACTCCTCAAATCTATAAATTTGACTAAACTGGGATTCATATGCCAGAAGTGGCATATCAGTCAAGTTCAAGTTTTTTGGAAATTAAAATTCTCATTCTACTCTTCAATTTTTTCTCTTTCCTTTCCATCTAATTTACAAATATGAAACCCTGATTTACGACCTATAGATGTCTTCCAATGATCTCCAATGCAAGGTGACAACTTTGGCAACTTTGAACACTTGACAACTTTCTCCAAAATTGCTCTTCAATATGTCTTCAACCTAGATCTACAAATCAAACACTAAAGAGATGGAAAAATGTTGTTTTGTTAGTGGAAAGGTGTTTTCCTTGGTCAAACCTTGTTTTGGTAATCAAACCTTGAAATGAAATGGAATAGGAAAGGAGAATGATGAATGAATAAAATGTAATGTTCTAAGTCACCAAACCCTAGCAAAAAAGTGCTGAAAACATATATGAAGTGGCTTCAATAGATATAGATCTTGAATTGTATGCTATCTTGAATCATAAAACCCTACATCACAATTGTTAGCTCAAAAACAAATATGATGAATGATGACTTTTACATGATGCTTGATGCTTGAAGAATGCTCTAAAACACTTGATAATCAACCCTTGAATTCTCTTGAATGCCCTTGTAAAAAATTGAGTGCTCTTGTGAACTCAAATTTTCTATAAGTATGCTGATTCCACTTTCTAGGCGATCTCTTGAATGCTTAGATGAAAATGAGTGAAATAAACTTGTATTTGTACATGTTTATGCCTAATTTCCTGAAATTACAACACTACAAGCGAATGTCAAATCTAGGAGAATAAAATCCCACCGAGAATGTGAATTAAATTTTACTTTGGGCCACATAGGACTCATACACTAGAAGTGGCATATGAGTCCCAATAGGAATTAATTATGGGACACATTTTCAAAAATGCTTAGAATGATGTAAAATCTAGATCGGGGCCCAAAAACGTATGTGGGAATCATATTCAAAAGGTGGTGTATGATTCTTAGATCACTAAATTTGGGACACACAACCTAAAACACATGAATTATGATTGGATGTTGATTAAATGAGGCTTTTGTATGCAAAATAAGGCCAAATAAGCATAAAGAAGCCCAATTGTTTAATAAAACCCTATAAAAGTGATAAAGTGTGTTACAAAACTTTACAACACTCTAAAATAAGGTATAATTAAGTTCATTAAGTTCATAACTTGGGCCCAAGACCTAATGCTAATATGTTAGACATATTAGAACACTAAATCAATGCTATGTTAGGGATTAATTTTTCCATCATTACATCTAGCCCCCACTTTAGTGAGAGGAGGAGCTTGCTTCCAACTCACACTAAAGTATACCCATGCACATCAAGAGGGGCCCAAATGCACCAATTCTAGTAAGATAGGATGACCATAATCAAGAAGGTTGCACAAGCCCCTAGGATGAGGGTCCTATGGAAAACCAACATTGGCACACAAGAAAATATATTAAAATGATATAAATAACAATAACAAGGCACAAGCATACACTACTAAGGACAAAGAGAAAAGAACAAAACAAAAGAGGGGGTGGATCAAGCTTCGACCGTTTGTCCAACATGATGTGGATTAGATCTAGATTGTTTGTTTGAAAAATGCACACTCACTCTGAGGCAACAAAACCTCAAGTTGTCCACTAGGTGAGTAATCCAAGAGGGTGAGACACATACACACACAATTGGTATGTGCTCACAACACACACATGAGTGGCTAAGGGAAATTTATGCCTTGTTTCCACTTCCCATCCAACCATACCAAAGTTATACCTCCTGATAAATTTGATAAGGTGCCACACAATAATGAACTTTGAGCTTCATTAGGCAAGCAAAGCTTTGTATGCTTGGAACTCGTGAAAAAAAAATGTGTCTTCATAGGAAAGAAAGGTGTATTATGCAAGGTGGCCATATAACCAAAATTTTGTAAATGAAAAATATGGAATGTTCAAAGGAGTCTTGCTTAATTGATTTGATGTCTTATCTTAGTGAACATTGTGCCTAATGTGTCCAAGAGAGGACCAATCAAAGAATAAAAGATTCACAACTTAGGGGATGTAGTGCATCACATAAAGCCACCAAGAGGAATATAATATTCTTAGAGAGATCACACTCTTGAAGAACATCACACCCAATGTCATCCACAAAGTGAAAGATGCATCAAATGAAGCAAGAAGACTATACCATGAAACATGAAAAAGAAAAATGCAAAAGAATAATTCCAATGTACGCCCCCACTTTAAAGAAATTTCTAAACACTATGTGTGAGAAATTACTTTAAAGTAGCAAATGCTAAATGCTAACAATAAAGAGGACATGAGAGATAACTTGGAAATCCCTATGCCAAGTCATATGTTTCCAAATAAAGCTATGTCATGAAAGAACAAAGGGTTTCCCCTAAAATGAAACTCCAAACACACATAAGGGATGTATGGATTTGGGGTCAATATGTTCTTGCTACAATGTTTTTACAGAGCTTGAAACTATCATCTTTCTTAAAATACTTATAGAACTAGAAGAATGACACAAAGAGAGTGAAAACAAAGAAAAACCTTTTGGGTCAACATGGAAGAAACATGAATGTCTCAACACCTTTTGTCATCCCTAAAAGGAAAACATAAGATAAATGAAAAGATAAAGGAAAAGATTTTGGGTCAACATTGAAGAGACATGAATGTCTTGATGCCTTGCATCATTTCAAAAAGGAAAACACAAGACAAGTGAAAAGATAAAGGAAAAGATAAAATATTTACAACATAAAGAAGAATGAAGGCACAAAAAGAGGAATGTCACAAAGAGAAGGAAAGACATAAATCAAACAAAACAATATGGGGGATCAAATTAGGAACATGCAATCACACAAAAGAAATAATGCAAAAGACTAGTAATGCACATGCGAGTCAACCTAAAGTAGGTCTTCCGCATCCCAATCGTGTTCATTATATACCAAAGATGGAAAAATAGCTAAAGGGATAATGACAAATGCACTACTAGGACAAGGCTATTTGATTCTTACCCCCACTAAGTGTAAGAAAATAATGAGCAGAGATAGGTGATGGGAATGAGCTCCTTGCATTTAGAGATGATTTTTAATAAATGTATAACATGTAATAGTGAGAATGTTATCATTCTACAAGTATTACATGGAAAGGAGCATAAGGGTCCTACTTTAAGGGACTATTTTTATGATATCTAACTTTTTAAAGATTTGAACTAAGGTACGACACTCCTCAGTAGTAATATGTCTAAATATTATATGATATCTACAATGAGATGTGCTTTTTTTTTTAAGGATTTGTAAATCAAATTTATGGCATGGGTGGTAATGTAATAAGTCCTTTGTGTATAAGTATCTATAAATTCATTTCAATATCAATTGGTGGGTAAGGGAACTATAGTTTCTTTAGTTTTTAAGGTCTTTTGAACTTGCTAGATTCACCAACTTCTCTATCTGAATGCAGAGGAGGACCTAAGAAAAAAATTTCATGATTACCATTAAATTAGGAGGAATTGGTTGTTCTTTAGGAAGAAGGAAATTCATATCGGGAGGAGGGTCTTGATATCCTAATCCTTTAGTATCCTCAATTGGTATTTTCTCTAAGAGTTAATGAATTTCATTTTCATTTGTTGTATGACATCCTTTTTTACTTAATATTGTGAATCCTTTTCCACATGTCTCTTCTAGATTGATGGGGGTGTTGGTCACTTTTTTAACATAGAAAGGTTTAATTTTTTCTTTCTTAGAGGAACTAGGTTAACCTATTGTAGGGAACGTAGGTTTGGTTTATGTTTATATTTCAATATGTAGGTAACCAAAAATCTCAAGTGGTTTTATTATAGGGGGTGTTGGTTGTTTCATTAATGGATAAAAGGATTCATTAGCTTCAAGTTTTTTAAGGCAATCATTTAGGAATTTATTCATGATGTCATCATCTTCTCCAATTATTTCAACATCACGAGGACATGCATTAGGAGTTGAGTGAGCATGAGTAATTTAAATTTCATTCGGGTAATTTCCAAAAGCACAACTTGACACATCCTTTAATGATTTCAAAGACATCCAAAGCTTACCAAAGTACATATCCATGATGAAAATGTAATGTGAATTTTAGAAAATAATATCACTATGCAACAATTTGAAATGAAATGTTCTAGATGCAACTACGAAATGCATAGGATGAAACAATTTGAACTAGGTGCGATGAAGTGGATGAAAAAAAAAGTATGTAAACTAAAATGGAAAGTTATCAATAGAAAATAGAAGCATAGAAATAGAGCTTTGAATTTTGGAAAATGCATTTTAAAATATGCATTGGGACAAAATCACCAAGAGGGGCATATGAGTCCCAGTGAGGGTTATTTTTCACAAATTTCACAAATTTTTAAGTGATTTTTATGCTTTTTACTTTGTATGATCTATAGACTAAATTAAAATATAGATTTCAAATGATTTTGAATGATGTAAGATGCAAGAATGCAACTTATATTCACTTTCACTAATGCAATATTTAGAAAACATAGAATGCCAATTAACTAATACAAACCCTAAAGCAAAGTTAATGCAAGAAAGATCTAGGACTATGATGCACTCCAAATAAGAATTAAGATGTTATAAATCCAAGTTCACCAAAATGAAATGATGGAAAATGGTTTCTTTATTGTTTAGGACATAGAACAACACATTTCACAATCATTCATTCAAGGAAATCCATAGAGATCTCAATCTAAAGTATGCAAAGGAGAAATAAATCTTGCAATAGGGTTGTCCTAGGGTTTGATTGTAAACCCACCAATCTAGGGCTCAGAAAGACTAATGAAATGTAAAACCTAATGTAATGCAGTACTTCACTAAATGACCTAGAAAAGCATGTAAAATAGAACATAAAGTTGATAGATGAACGATGTCCACCTGGAAATGTGTAGAGGCTTGAATGAAGACTTGAAATGTTGAAAACGCTAAATTTAATATTGACTAGGAATCATATGCCAAACTAGGCAATTTAGTCCTAGATTAGGGTTTCTGGATAGAAACTAAAATTTGACAGAGATATGACTAAAACTCCTAAAATTTGCAAATTTGACTAAATTGGGACTCATACGCTAGAAGTGGCATATCATTCCTATTATGGTTTTCTAGAAATTCAAAGTCTGATTCTGCTCTTCAATTTTTGCTTTGTCTTTCCCACCTAATTTTTAGATTTGAAACCTTGATTTGCAACCTGTGGATGTCTTCCAATGATATCCAATGCAAGGTGACAACTTTGATAACTTTCTACAAACTTTCTTTTCAATATTTTTCAACCTAGATCCTCAAATCACACACTAAAGAAAGGAAAAAATGTTGTTTTGCTAGTGGAAAGGGGTTTGCCTTCATCAAACCTCATTTTGGTAATCAAACCTTGAAATAAAATGAAATAGGAAAGGAGAATGATGAATGAACAAAATGTAATGTTGTAACTCACCAAACCCTAGCAATAAAGTGTTGCAAACATGTATGAAGTGGATCCAATATATATAGATCTTGACTCTTACTTTAATGTGCTAGATCTTGAATCGAATTCTAGCTTGAATAAAAAAACCCTACATCACAAATTTTAGTTAAAAAAAACACGATGCATGATGACTTTGACATGATGCTTGATGCTTGAAGAATTCTCTAAAACACTTGATAACTAGCCCTTGAATTCTCTTTAATTCTATTGGAAACACTTCAATGATCTTGTGAACTCAATTTTTCTATAAGGATGCTCATTCAACTTGCTAGGTAATCTCTTGAATGCTTAGGTGAAAATGAGTGAAAGAAACTTGTATTTATACTTGTTTATGCCTAATTTCTAAAATTACAAGACTACAAGTGAACATTAGATCTAGGAGAATAATATTCCACCAAGAATTTGAATTAAATTTGATTTTGGCCACATTGGACTCATACACCAGAAGTGGTGTATGAGTTCCATTAGGCATTAATTATGGGACATTTTTAAAAATGCTTAGAATGTTGCAAAATTCAAGGCCCAAAAACCTAGGTGGGACTCATATTCCCAAGCTAGCGTATGAGTCCTAGATCACTAAATTTGGGCCACACAATCTAAAAACACTTGAATTATGATTGGATGTTGATTTATGTTAGGATTATCCTATAAAAGATGCATTTAATGAGGCTTTTTTTATGCAAAATAAGACCAAATATAAGGCATGAAGAAGCCCAATTATTTAATAAAACCATAGAAAAGTGTGAATGTGTGTTACAACACTTTACAACACTCTAAAATAAGGTACAATTAAGTTCATTTAGTTCACAAGAGCCCAAGACCTAATGTGAATATGTTAGACATATTACAACACTAAATCAAGGCCATGTTAGGGAGTACTTTTTCTGTCATTATAGTCTGATAATTTGCTTGCTTTGAAAAATTGTTACTCATTAGATATGTCTTGGAGGTTTTTGTTGGTGTTGAGGTGGTCCTATGATAAGAAGTGGCTTAGGAGATAAATTGGGAGTTCCAATAATTAGAGGACTCATAGAAACTCCAATAGGAGTGTTTGGAGGTCCTATAACCAAGGGATATGTAATGGATATTTGTGCATTAATAACCTTGATGGCTTTCTATCGAGGGGTAATCTAAGGTTACCTTAGCATGTTAATCTAAGAAAGCCTTCTTGTCATCATTATGTCCAACAATATCTTCCCAAGTAGGAGAGGTAAATTAGGAGAGAAACAAACAAGATTCCCATGATGCTCAATGATTGGATCTTTTGACACCAAGATACCTTTGCCACAAGTAGGAGAGGTATCTAGAGAAGAAAATTTATGATTGTTGTGACTATCAATGATTACATCCTCTTGCACTAAAACATTCTCACAAGTGGGAGAGATGTTGAAAGATGAATGGAGACTAGGAAAGGTGATGTTAAGAAATGTTTCAATGATCTCATCCTCTGGCACCATAATGTCCTCATAAGTTGGTGGGGTAGGGGAGGAGGACAAACAAGATTCTCATGTTGCTCAATGATTGTCATGATCTCATTCTTATGACACCAAGATACCTTTGTGACAAATAGGAGAGGCATCAGGAGAAGAAAAACTATGATTTCCATGATTTTATATGGTTGCATCCTCTTGTATTATGACAATTTTACAAATTTGATAGATATTATGAGTGTAAATATTTTTTTTAAGAATTTCAAAACAAACTTCTACAAGCTGGAATAGACTGGTGATACTAAGACAAAACAGTGTGTAATTTAAGCTCTTTGAAAAACCTATACAAGGACAAGTTTTCCTAAGGACAAATGGGTCCTTGTATAGGGTTCTAAAAAGTGAAAAAATGAATTTTTATGTTGTTTGATGTTTCTTTCTTTGGTTTCAAATAGGTTAACTAGTGACTATTTTTCTGGATTTTTCTTAATATAGGAAAATGTAATGCAAGATCAATTGTGAAGCAAAGGTGAAAATGTTTTTGTAGGCTTTAAATGCATTTTTTAGATCTAAAATGTAGTAATTAACTAATTATAAGATGCCACAACCTGAAAATGTAATTTTGAAATGATACAATGCAATGTTTTTTAATTTGAAACAATGTGATCTACATGAAAAAATTCAACAACAAAGGACACTTTTGAATGCAATTTCTAGATCTACTATGCAATACTTAACTAATTTAAAAATGCAAAATTTTTAACATAATGATTTGAAATCAATTTGAAACAAACTATACACTTTTTTACTTGATTTTGAGCTAAAATGAAGGATGAAATGCAATGAATAATTTCAGATTTTAACCACTTAATGAATGCAATATATGAATGAAAATCTGATATAAATATGACTAAAATAAACTCTAATGCAACATATGATGTAATATGGAATATAATTTTTTTGAACTTTTATGAATTTTTAGAATGCAAAGATGAAACCCTAGAAGAGAAATACAAACTAATGTAATGGAAAACCTAGATCTAGGGTGAATTATGGAAACTTTTAGAAGGTATGTAATGTTAACATGTCGGATTCACCAGAATGAAATGAAGAAAAAGGTAGGTATGTGATGTGTGATGCAATACATGTGTATAAGGGTTTCAGTGATGAAATGAACTAAAGTTTTGAACACACACTCACACTTTCCCTAATTTCATTAGAAAAAGAGATCTCCCAATGATATGATTGAATTTCAACCTTGAGGTGAGACAACCCTAGTTTGGGATCTATTTTTTTATTATGATAGAAATGATTGATTGGTACTTTTGGGAGATAATTTCAAATGCATTAAAAAACTAAATTGCATGACCTAACTTGAAATGTAGAATATTATGATAAAAGAAATGAAAATAGTAATTTGTAGGTAGATCCAAGAAGGGTAGAATGGTTTGTACCTATGATAAAAATTAGGTTACGATATTTGTAGAAGGACTAGTTTGGCCTAGGATGAATGGGTCATAGTGCAAGGGTCGAAAATCTGATTTTACAATCCTCAAATCTTAGATATAATCTTTTGATTTCTCCAAGTTTGACTTTCAGAAAGCCAAAAATAAATTTTGGATATAAGTTTTTGTAGCTTGACAACAATGTTGACAACTTTGACAACTTTACAAAATTGCTCCTTTGATCAACTTTTAGTCTTTCTTCACCTGTAAATATGCACATACAAAGAGAGAGAGGAAAAATGTTTTTGGGTGAATGGGTATTTTCCTTAGTCAAACCCCATGTTGGTAATTAAAACTTGATGATGAAATAATGATAGATGGAAGGAATTGATGAATGAACAAAGCTATTTCATAACTCACCAAACCCTTAATGGTTGCCTTTAGACAACTAAAGTCTAACACATCACTCTAAGGTCTCAATATTGCATGAATTTGATTGATTGATTGATTGATTGATTTGATGCTTGAATGCATCCTTGAATGCTTGAAACCTATATTACAATGTTAGCTTGAAAAAATGACATGAACACACATGAACTTTGGCATGATCATATGGTCTTGATTTCTACTATCGATGACTGATAAATCTGCTCTTCAATTCTCTTAACAATAATATTTTCTCTAGGATTTCTCTCATAAAGTGTGTTCTAATGCTTAGGTTTGAATTGATAAAATAATTATGTATTTATAACTGTTTATCTAATTTCCCAAAAACTAGATTCCACAAGCCAACATTTGAAACTTGAATTTGAATCATTATAATGCAGCCAAAAACATATTAAAAATTGGGTGTTGGCATTTAAAGGGGACCCATTGGCCCTTGGGTGAATGGGTCCTAGGACCTAAATCCAAGACACACAATTTCCAATGTGTTTAAATTAATGTTAATTGTTTAATGTGGATTTTTCTTTAGGAAAATGGGAATAATAAGGCTTTGGAATGCATAATTTTTTCAATTAGAAGTTTAATTAAGTCTAATTAATTAAGGGGATGCAAACATATTGTGAAATTGTAAAGGTGTACAATTTTGTACACTACATCTCTGACTCTTCCATCTTCCTCATCATATTGTTTCTTCAATAATAACTAATGCTAAATTAGTATTAGTGGAATATTTATATACATTTATATTAAGAAATAGTATAAATCTATATTTTTACTTTAAATGTTAAATGCATAATAGTATTTTATTTGTCTTGGATTTGCTATGATTCAAACTTCATACATGAATTATATTAAATGTGGAATATTTGTAGATGATAGTTATGCCTTATAAAATGGTGTGAAAAGATTTATACTCCTACACTCTACACATTCATTAATTTTCCATATTTCATTTGACTAGGAATTATTGTGATTGAGACTTGAGATATGAATTATATGTGGTTGTTCCATCTTGCTCAAGATCCTCTTGTTTCTTAAATAATAATTATTGCTAAATTACTAAGGTTAATATGTAAGGGCTAAGGTTAAGGGAAAATAATTTAAAATTCTAAATGTAGAAGAGTTGTAAATGATGGTTGTGCCTTAGAAAATTAGAAAATGGTGTGAAAAGATTTATATTCCTACACTCTCAATACTCATTAATTTATTGTATTTTGTTTTTCTTTATTTTTTTATAATTTAGACTTTAGACATGAATTATAGTAAATGTGAAATAGGTGTAGATGATGGTTGTTCCTTAGAAAATGGTGTGAGATTATTTATATTCTTGCACTCTACACACTCATTAATTCATTGTATTTCATTTTTCTAGGATTTCTTGTGATTAACACTTGAGATATGAATTATTTGTTATAGTAACATCTTCCTTGTCTTATTGTTTCTTAAATAATAATAAATGATAAAGTAGTATTAGTGGAATACTTATATGCATTTATATTAAGAAATAGTGTAAATCTGAATCTTTACATTAAATGGTAAATGTGGAATAGTATTTTTTTGCCTTAGATTTGTTGTTATTTAGACTTCAGACATGAATTATACTAAATATAGAATAGTTTCAAATGATGGTTGCACCTTAGAAAATAACTTGTGAAAATATTTATATTCCTAATCTTTTTTGGTTATTTTTTTAGAACCAAACTTAATGTCATTCACTATCTATGAATTCACCACAACTCAATGGTAAATAGTGGTGAGGATTGGCCAAAAAACAAGTAAGGATTAATAGGCCCTTAATTCTACTCTTTAGGCTCTATGAAACCCAGGAGGGTGATCTTGACATTGCTTAGACAATATTCATGTTCCCTTTTAGCATGAACATTGTAACACACAAATACATTCTTATCAGGTGCTCATAGACAAAACTCCCATAGAATTTTATTGACCCTTAAGCAAATTGCTACCTAAAGCAAGGAATAAGTGGTAATTCTTATTGATATGTTGTAATTGAAGGTGTTTCAATGGGTATCATTCTTATTTTGAGCTCTTAGTCAAGTGCAAGAATGACTCATCTATATTCAACATAACCAAACAAATAGACTAGTTCTTTGTCTTTGGGAAACGAAGTCACACTTGCAATAATTTGTAATACATTAGCAATTTAGACTTGAAACATTTGGACTATTAACATATTGCATTACAATATTCAACTCACTATGTCAAAAACAAAAAACTACTTAGCAATCCTAGAATCTTCCCTCTCAAACCTATGATCTTATTTAAAAATTTAATCAATTCATTAAACCAAAGAAAAAATAAAACCAATCGTTCAACCAAAATGATTGAAGAAAAAACAAAAGGAACCTTAATCATTTCATTTATAATTTGGAAGATTAAATACATAGGAGAGAAATATGCTTCCAAATTTTAATTTTCATTCATATGCTACTACTACTGCTACTATAAAAATAATTAAGCTCATTACAAATTAGCTTATATGATAGAATTCATATTGTTCTATTCATCTATGCATGAATTTGTAAACTACTCACATGAGCTCAGTTTAAAACCTATACCACCTGAGACCCAAAATTCAAACCCTTATAACACAAAAAATACCATTTATAAAAACATGGGAGTGACAAGCATCAAGCCAAATTACCATTTCGGTCACATTTACATTTGACATTTTATTTGATTTCAATTTCAAAGATTGCTTATATGGTTATATTTTCACATTGCAAAGTGGGTGGGAAACAAAACACAAAACTCCATCCATTGCAAAAGATTAGCCAACCTTCCAAAAGGCACATTTGTCACTACAATAGAACCAAAATCCATCATCCATGTCAACCAAAGAAATTCTCCACATTAACACCCATTACAAAACCTATACGCTTGCTGAAGAAGACACAACCACCATTTTGGTAGAGATGTCATAAAAAATAAAATCTGAATTGGGATGCTACTCTAATTGCTCAAAATTAGAGTAGGCACATCCCCTTCATGATTTTACTAAAATTGGGGAAGCCAGTACCTCTCCATCATCAAAATACTCCTAACATGCCAATGTGAGAAGGTAATGTGTAATACCCCTCATACTATTTAGACTTATTATTTTCTGTGCTTGCTTGGATACTATGATGATACTGTATTGTTTGATGTGGTTAGTCAGATACTACGATGATACTGTTATTGTTTGATATGGTTAGTTAGATGCTAGATGATGTTGTTATTTCATTTTGGACATGATTACTTTATATAACAAGATGGTTGATTATATTAGTTGATCCTCTGAATTATGATTTAATGCAGTGATTTAATTTAATATGTTATGAGATGATTGTTAGTTAGAAATGTAATTCATTGATTATGTTATTATGGTTAGAATAGGTGTGACGAAGGACAATATAGCATCACTTGTTCGCGAGTGCCCTGTTATGTTGCGATTCCTTCTCACAATGCAATATCTTGATTTAATGCTTTGATATATATGTATATATGCACATGTACACAATTTCGTTTGTATGCAGGATTGCAGGTATAAGTCACCGATTCCACAGCCCGGCCGGAGCCAGGCGAGCACCAAATAACTCAACGGATAAATGTTGATACAGAGGTGACGATGAAGTCCTTCCGTTCCATGATGTCAGGTTGTCTCATTTGTTGGTATAGTTGATGTTGTGTAATTGTCGTCTTTGTCTGTTGTGTTTGTGTTTTGTCTTATTTTATGTGGGCATTGATAATTATGATTTATCTTAGCGTTTGAAATTGATTATTTGTGTTAAATGTTGGATTAAATAATATTTAATTATTTAAATATTTTTAATTATTTTGAAAATCATATATTTCAATTAAATAATAATTAAATTATAAATCTGCTTAAATTATTTTAATTAATTAAATTTGGTGGTGGATAATTATGTGAATATTTATTTAAATTAAATATATAATGTGTGGTGCAAGAAAAGTTGAAAAACAGGAATTAAAGTAATTAAAACAAATAAAAGAATTAAAAGACAGTGTGAGCCAATAGGGTTTGAGTGTTGAAAAGAAAGCTTGTTTTAAAGATTGTTTTTTCTTTTATTTGGGATTTTTTTGGGAAGAGCTTTGGAGAGATGAGGAATATATTTTATTTAATAATGAATTCTTGAGAGTTATCACACACACACAGAAGAACAGAAGGTTGAAGTGCTCAAGTGAAGGTGGAATTCGTTCGGGGCTAAGGATTTGAATCGGATTCGAGAGCATCGGAGTCAAGCAGGCATCTTCAAATTCGCATTGGACTCCAGGTTCCTCTCGTTGTTCTCTTCTCATACCCTTCTGTTTGTTTCTGTAAGAAAAAAAAAAAAATCTTGTTAAAATAATTTTGGTGAGCATAGAGAACTTCTGTTGAAAACTGAAATCAGGACAATTTATTAGATTAGAAAACAAGAAAAGAAAACCATAGTAAATATTAATGCGTTGCAAAATGCGTCAATCCAAAACCTCTATCTTCTAAAACACTCAGTTAACCAATATGAGGCTTTTTGAAACATAGTAGTTTTAATGTGAATAATAAATGGAAGCTATATTATTATGTTTATATAAAGGGGTCTATATTATTTTTCGTATTTCCTCTTGTTATTCTTAAATTTTATGAAGAAAATCACCGTTTCTCTATCTGTTATATCTCTATTTTAATATATATTTTATGAAAAATATATATATATATATACACATGTATATATATATATTTATGTAATAGATCTTATTATCTTATTGGCTTAAGAACACTGCGTCAGTACCACAGTCCTTTGGATTTTTTAACTTCCTTAAAAAAAATTGAACTCTTTGTAAGCATTCTTATGATAGGTAAATTTTAAATACATTGTAAATAAAGTTCTTTATTTATATTGCAGTGATAAAAGGAAAACAAAAAAGGGGTTTATTAAATCAAAAATTTGTGGTGGCCGAATTGGCCGTCCGAATCCGTGTCTTTACCAGACGGACGGATTTCGGATTTTATTTATTTTATTTCAAATGCGTTTTTTTTTGTATCTTATAAAATTATCATATAAAAAAAATATGTATAAAGTTATTTATTTGGGGGTTCGGGGAAACGACGGCTGAAGCCGTACCTCACCTGTCACCCCACTGCCGCGGCAGTACCGCCGCGGCAGTCTCCCTGCCCACTGTCGTGCAGTGCGCAGCAGTCTTAATGACTGCTGTGCAGTGCGCAGCAGTCATTAGGACTGCCGCGTACTGCCTGGCCGCCGGCCGATGGGCAGTGGCTGGTAAGGTTTTTAAATTTTAATTTTTTTTGGTTTTATGTTATTAGCATTTGCATTGGGTTTATATTTTATTATAAATATATAATATATATATATATAATTATATATATATATATATGTATTTATATATATATATATTTATATGTATTATGAAGTTTAGGTGATTATTTTTATTTGTATAAATAAAATTATGAAACATTTTATTTAGATATAAAATAAAATCATAATTGGATTAATTATTTATTTAAATGAATTTTTTAATTAATTGAATTGTCATGTAAAATTCATTATGTTTTAGAATGTGGTTGTGCATCAGGCCATTAAAGATGTAATTTTAATTATAATTAAGTAAACTTTATTTATTTTAAATGGAGCATTGAATAAGTTACGAATTGGATTTAACAAATAAGCAAGATATGACTTTAGTCTTTAATTGTGATGGTAGACCTTGTTGAAATAACCATATTTGATTCATAAACCGGATTGGAGTCAAACGTGTGGGTATAACCTTAATTATGTTATGTGAGTTTTCTTTTCCTGTTGTAGTTTTCCTCGTTCAGTGTCATCGATGTGGGAACCATATTGGTCTGTGAAATTCTGGTTCCAGAGGCTTGTGAATTTTAAATGTTAATTTCGCTTGTTTAAGGTGTTGAGCGTATTGGTGTTATGCTAGGAAGGGTTGGACGGGTTTGCGAGTTTGTTGCTTATGTGCAGTTGCGAGATGGTTTATGCCTCGTGTTTTGGATTTTGGTTTCATGACTTATATGGTTTTATGCATTAGGGCTACCTTAGACTAGTGATAGACTGAGAAGGCCGTGGTCGGTAAAGTCAAAGTCTCATCCTCATGAGAGACTATTGGCTCCGCATTAGCTACCCTATGGTGTCGGCGCCTCAGTTAGGAGGAAGGGCCAGGATATCCATAGATGGGTGCCGGCGCCTCATTTGGAGGAAGGGCCAGGAAATCCCATGAGAGCTATGCGATGACACTCTCCACTTGACACCCTTGTTGTTTTGTTGTTGTTGCCTCTGGATGTTATCTCTTTATGATGTTTCTTTGAATTGATTCATGATTGTTAAGTGTTAGTACTTCATGTCATCGTAATGAGTTCTTGGCTTTATTTGTTATGTGATTTGAGTACGTTGATGGTTTTGCATTGCATACTTGGGTGGTACTTGTTTTGTATCATGTTGTTGTGGAGTCGGTTGACATTCATGGTCGGATTCACTTCCTTGTCACCTCTGAGCACGGGGGGTGAGTTACTTCGTAATTCACATGGTTGGGTGGAACGTGCTCCGCACCCGTTGGGTTCCCCATCAGCGTCTTGTCATCTCAGCTTTCCGCAATGCAGATGTTCCAGTGATCAGTTGTACTTCATGTTCATTATTTTGTATCAATCCCCCATGTTGGGAAATTTAATATAATTCTTGTATCAAAGAAAATTTGTAATGTAATATTATTTCAATGATGTAATAGTTAGGTTTGAATTGGATCATGTTAAAAGACTTATCATGGATGTAATTATGCGATGTTGTCACACTCGCATCATGGCTATCAGTTGTATCTTTGTATATGGTTTCATAAATTAAATGGTTATGTTGTTTTCATTATCTTTACGTTGTGTCGTGGTTGCAATGTAACCTCGCGTGCCCCAGGGAACCAAGTGTATTAATATTATGTGTTATGCTATGTGTTTATGATTTAATGTTGTTACATGTTATTTCTATTATAAAAAAAAAAAATTATTCGCATTATGTGTGTGTTCTCTGGGGTTTGCACGACGGGCGTTACAACTTGGTATCAGAGCCAAGGTTGCAAACGCTAGGGTCTTTGGGTAGTGTAGTCCATTAGGTTACCGTTTGTGCAACTCTTGTGCTCATGTCGTACTTTATCTTGTGGCGCAGAACTATGCCTCGAGGTAGAGGACGTGGTCGTGGAAGAGGCCGTGGTGCCGGACGTGGAGCAAACCGGCGAAGCCCCTCCGTTCCTAGTTCCCATGGCTCTGAGCATGAGGAACAGCAGAGTCTTCATAGCGTTCCATCAGGTGGCCAGAATCCAACACCGCCAGGTCTAGACGGTCAGTTACAGTACATACTTGGCGAGATTCTTGACCGATTAGGACTCAGGCCAGATGAGGTGCACGAGGTGGAGAGGGAGAGAGAGAGGTCTCCGAGACGCAGGGGTACAGATGTGGTTCCAGATGCAGTCATAGCAGGCCATATGAGAGATCTGATGAGGGCACACCCTCCTACTTTTGATGGTTCTGAAGGAGGTCTTGAGGCTGAGACCTGGTTAATTGACTTAGACCGTTGCTTCGCCATGCACCCCTATGGTAGCAATACCAAGGCACGGTGCGCAGTTATGCACTTGCGAGGCTTCGCGTCTACTTGGTGGCGCCTTGAGGAACAGAAACTGCACCTTGATCTCAGTATGGTTACTTGGGAGTTGTTCCTAGATAGGTTCAGAGCTCGTTTCCTCTCAGTTCACTGGAGGCAACGCAGGGCTGACGAGTTTCATGATCTCAAACAATTGTCTATGTCAGTGGAGCAGTATGAGAGGTGCTTCTATGAGTTGAAGCAGTATGCAGGGATTAGCCACGATGAGGGCATGTTAGTGCAGCATTTTGTTCGAAGCTTGAATGGCCACATCAGTGGTGGTGTACGAGTCTTCGAGCCAAAGACGATGGAAATGGCAGTTGAGAAGGCTCGCTTAGTGGAGGAGAATTTGGCCATGGCTTTGGGTGGTCACATTGGAGTGCAGATTGGTAGTGCACCTACACCTGACTTTAGCACTCATGGAGGTCAGTCACAGGGAGCAGGAGCTTCTAGGAACAGGAATCCACCTTCTAAAGGGGGTCAGCAACATCAGCAGCAGCAGCATCAGGAACAACAATCGCAGCGAAGCATGAAAACTTTCAATCTCAGCAAGGTGGCAATTCGCAGTTTCGTAGGGATCGAAACAGGATCAGGCACCAAATTCGTCAGGAACGTTTTGCACAGCCTGCACCTAGTTTTCAGTCAGCGCCGAGTCGAGCAAGCTATCAACAATCCAATGCTCCATCCGAGGGTAGAGGATTTGGCCGAGGTACTGGTTGCTACTCGTGTGGGCAACAAGGGCATATCGCTAGAGTGTGTCCACAGAAGAGCACTTCCGGATTTAATCAGAGACCTGCCGCTTCTGAGCTGACAGTGGGAGATGCGGGTAGATCTCATCAAGTGTTTTCCGCTGTCGACAATCGCCAGGGTGGATACCAGGATGCAGGTGTAGAGGCTTCTGGTAGAGGACGAGGCTCTGGCTTCGGAGCTCGCGAGTGAGCTCGAAAGGGTTCGATGGTGTCCTAAACGTTGTGATCTTGGTGTCATGGGAGGATGTCTCCCTTATTTGAGAATCTTAATTTTTCTTTTTATTTTGTTATTTAATGGCTTCCAGGAGTAAGCCATATCCTAGGGGGGGAGGATGTAATACCCCTCATACTATTTAGACTTATTATTTTCTGTGCTTGCTTGGATACTATGATGATACTGTATTGTTTGATGTGGTTAGTCAGATACTACGATGATACTGTTATTGTTTGATATGGTTAGTTAGATGCTAGATGATGTTGTTATTTCATTTTGGACATGATTACTTTATATAACAAGATGGTTGATTATATTAGTTGATCCTCTGAATTATGATTTAATGCAGTGATTTAATTTAATATGTTATGAGATGATTGTTAGTTAGAAATGTAATTCATTGATTATGTTATTATGGTTAGAATAGGTGTGACGAAGGACAATATAGCATCACTCGTTCGCGAGTGCCCTGTTATGTTGTGATTCCTTCTCACAATGCAGTATCTTGATTTAATGCTTTGATATATATGTATATATGCACATGTACACAACTTCGTTTGTATGCAGGATTGCAGGTATAAGTCTCGATTCCACCTGCTTCGGCAGGACAGGGCGAGCACCAAATAACCCAACGGATAAATGTTGATACAGAGGTGACGATGAAGTCCTCCCGTCCCATGATGTCAGGTTGTCTCATCTGTTGGTATAGTCGATGTTGTGTAATTGTCGTCTTTGCCTGCTGTGTTTGTGTCTTGTCTTATTTTGGGTGGGCATTGATAATTATGATTTATCTTAACGTTTGAAATTGATTATTTATGTTAAATGTTGGATTAAATAATATTTAATTATTTAAATATTTTAATTATTTTGAAAATCATATATTGCAATTAAATAATAATTAAATAATAAATCTGCTTAAATTATTTTAATTAATTAAATTTGGTGGTGGATAATTATGTGAATAATTTATTTAAATTAAATATATAATGTGTGGTGCAAGAAAAGTTACAAAACAGGAATTAAAGTAATTAAAACAAATAAAAGAATTAAAAGACAGTGTGAGCCAATAGGGTTTGAGTGTTGAAAAGAAAGCTTGTTTTAAAGATTGATTTTTCCTTTTATCTGGATTTTTGGAGGAGAGCTTTGGAGAGAGGAAGAACATATTTTATTTAACTATGAATTCTTGAGGGTTCTCACACACACCCAGAGGAACAGAAGTTGAAGTGCTCAAGTGAAGGTGGATTTCGTTCTGGACTAGGATTGGAATCGGATTCGAAAGCATCAGAGTCAAGCAGGCATCTTCGAACTTGCATTGGACTCCAGGTTCCTCTCGTTGTTCTCTTCTCATACACCTTTTTGTTTGTTCTGAAAAGAAGAAATAAATGTTATTAAAAATAAAATTTGTGCTTATAGAAAACTTCTGTTGAGTTGATAATCAGGACAAATTATTAGATTGAAAACAAAGAAAACCATAGTAAATATTCTGTGCAAAATCTGTCAATCCAAAACCTCTATCTTCTGAAACACTCAGTTAACCAATATGAGGCTTTTTGAAACATAGTTTGTGTGGAGAATAATAAATGTGGAAGCTATATTATTATATTTATATATAAAAAGGGTCTATATTATTTTCTGTATTTCCTCTGTTGTTCTTAAATTTTATGAAAATCTGTTTCTCTATCTATTGCTGTCTCTATTTTAAATATATGTATGAAAAGTATATATATATATATACACATGTATATATATATATTTATATGTAGATCTTATTATCTTATTATTAAGAACCTGCGTCGGCCGTACCGCAGTCCTTTGAATTTTTAACTTCCTTAAAAAAAATCGAACTCTTTGTATGCATTCTTATGCTGGGTAAATTTTAAATACATTGTAAATAAAGTTCTTTATTTATATTGCAGTGATAAAAGGAAAACAAAAAGGGGGTTTATTAAATCGAAAATTTGTGGTGGCCGAATTGGCCGTCCGAATCCGTGTCTGTACCAGACGGACGGATTTCGGATTTTATTTATTTTATTTCAAATGCGTTTTTTTTTATCTTATAAAATTATCATATAAAAAAAATATGTATAAAGTTATTTATTTGGGGGTTCGGGGAAAGGACGGCCGAAGCCGTACCTCACCCGTCACCCCACTGCCGCGGCAGTACCGCCGCGGCAGTCTCCCTGCCCACTGCCGTGCAGTGCGCAGCAGTCTTAATGACTGTTGTGCAGTGCGCAGCAGTCATTAGGACTGCCGCGTACTGCCTGGCCGCCGGCCGATGGGCAGTGGCTGGTAAGGTTTTTAAATTTTAATTTTTTTTTTAGTTTTATGTTATTAACTTATTTCGTAGGTTTTATATTTTATTATAAATATATATATATATATATATATATATATATATATATATATATGTATTTATATATATATATTTATATGTATTATGGTTAGGTGATTATTTTTATTTTGTATAAATAAAATTATGAGGCATTTTATTTAGATATAAAATAAAATCATAATTAGTTAAATTATTTATTTAAATGAATTTTTTTAATTAATTAATTGTCATGTAAATTCATTACGTTTTTTAGAATGTAGTTGTGCATGGTATTAAGATGCTTAATTTTAATTATAATTAAGTAAACTTTATTTATTTTAAATGGAGCATTGAATAAGTTACGAATTGGATTTAACAAATAAGCAAGATATGACTTTAGTCTTTAATTGTGATGGTAGACCTTGTTGAAATAACCATATTTGATTCATAAACCGGATTGGAGTCAAACGTGTGGGTATAACCTTAATTATGTTATGTGAGTTTTCTTTTCCTGTTGTAGTTTTCCTCGTTCAGTGTCGTCGATGTGGGAACCATATTGGTCTGTGAAATTCTGGTTCCAGAGGCTTGTGAATTTTAAATGTTAATTTCGCTTGTTTAAGGTGTTGAGCGTATTGGTGTTATGCTAGGAAGGGTTGGATGGGTTTGCGAGTTTGTTGCTTATGTGCAGTTGCGAGATGGTTTATGCCTCATGTTTTGGATTTTGGTTTCATGACTTATATGTGGTAGTCCAACCCTTACCTGTTTTAAGTTTTGTTAGGGGTCATAGGTGGGAGAGTGGCTCTTCGTGGGCGCCGGCGCCTCGGATGAGGAAGGGCGAGGATAACCCTTGAAGAGTAGTAAACAAGTGATAACCTAAACAATAGATTTAGGGGGATGGGTAGTTTAAACATACAAGATAATAAAACTTTGGATTCCTCGGCTATGCATTAGGGCTACCTTAGACTAGTGATAGACTGAGAAGGCCGTGGTCGGCAAAGTCAAAGTCTCATCCTCATGAGAGACTATTGGCTCCGCATTAGCTACCCTATGGTGCCGGCGCCTCAGTTAGGAGGAAGGGCCAGGATATCCATAGATGGGTGCCGGCGCCTCAGTTGGAGGAAGGGCCAGGAAATCCCATGAGAGCTATGCGATGACACTCTCCACTTGACACCCTTGTTGTTTTGTTGTTGTTGCCTCTGGATGTTATCTCTTTATGATGTTTCTTTGAATTGATTCATGATTGTTAAGTGTTAGTACTTCATGTCATCGTAATGAGTTCTTGGCTTTATTTGTTATGTGATTTGAGTACGTTGATGGTTTTGCATTGCATACTTGGGTGGTACTTGTTTTGTATCATGTTGTTGTGGAGTCGGTTGACATTCATGGTCGGATTCACTTCCTCGTCACCTCTGAGCACGGGGGGTGAGTTACTTCGTAATTCACATGGTTGGGTGGAACGTGCTCCGCACCCGTTGGGTTCCCCATCAGCGTCTTGTCATCTCAGCTTTCCGCAGTGCAGATGTTCCAGTGATCAGTTGTACTTCATGTTCATTATTTTGTATCAATCCCCCATGTTGGGAAATTTAATATAATTCTTGTATCAAAGAAAATTTGTAATGTAATATTATTTCAATGATGTAATAGTTAGGTTTGAATTGGATCATGTTAAAAGACTTATCATGGATGTAATTATGCGATGTTGTCACACTCGCATCATGGCTTTCAGTTGTATCTTTGTATATGGTTTCATAAATTAAATGGTTATGTTGTTTTCATTATCTTTACGTTGTGTCGTGGTTGCAATGTAACCTCGCGTGCCCCAGGGAACCAAGTGTATTAATATTATGTGTTATGCTATGTGTTTATGATTTAATGTTGTTACATGTTATTTCTATTATAAAAAAAACAAAAAAAAAAAATTATTCGCATTATGTGTGTGTTCTCTGGGGTTTGCACGACGGGCGTTACATAATGGTTGTACTGTAGGTCAATATCCATTTCATCACTCAAAGGACCAGTCGAATCCTCCATGGTAGAGTTGTGCCTCCCCATATAGGAATCATAAGCCTTGTGGTAATTATTCTTCCTCCTCCCACAAGACTTAGCCAACTTCCTACTAGACTCACACTGGTTATGAAAAAAATCCCTACTCCTTAGGTTGTAAGTGCTCTGAAAACCACCCTTGATAGACTTCTTATGGGATCTCCTCTTCCCTTTTGGCTTTGCACGAGCTCCTGGTGTTCCTTGTTCAATTTCAAGTGTATCAGCTTGACGTTCAAGTAGACTAATCCTTCTAGACCTCCTGACTATTGGAAAGACTCACTAGGCTTACCCATCCTTACAAGAAACATAACAAGAAGTAGCAAACCTTCACTTGCAAAAAAAACTCATTGATTTTTTATCAAATTGAAATTTATAGAAAAAACTCCAACACCTACACAATTCTTATCAATCTAAGTGGAAATTGCAAGCAATTGAAACCCTCACCAACCATAGGAATTAAAAACTAACCAACCAACTAATCATAACTGAAACAAAGCAAGTAAGAACATCTACTTATCTTAGACAAATTACTTTAGTATCTCTACAATTACTTATCTTAGAATCACATGCTTCTTCTCTAGCTCTAAACCAATCTCTCAAATCTCAATTGTTTCAAATGGTGAAATAAAATACTAGAGCAATTGGAGAGTGTAGCCATTAATGTTCAAATAATTCTCACACGAGCAACCTGACAACCAGCCCTCCATCTTTGAATCATGATTGTCAATCCTATTTGATTTTTTGAATGGTGGATCTAGACCTGCACAAACACAAACAAAAACCACAATATTAGTCCATTATTCAAGTTAATACCATCATTCCCCATAAGATTCATTTGAAGCATGAAAACAAGAAATAAAATGAAGAACACAAATAAAAAGCTATTGAATCCTATGTAAATGCTCAAACTGTCAATCCAATGGGGGCATTGGTGCTATTTTGATGTGGAAAATAGTCCTTTCCCAATTTCTAATCAAGCTTGATGATGAACTGTGAAGATTGATTCTCCTTGATGAAATTTCTCCATAACCTAACTATGAAATGATGAAAAAATATGAAGATGGATGACCATGGATGAATTTTGGTCAAAGTATGAAGATAATGATGTTGCATGAAATAGTGGCTCCTGAATTAGTAAAAGAGCCTTCTATTTATAGAAGAGAATGATGGAAGAATGAGCAAAAAAGATGAATGTGGGATAAAACATCAACCAATGGAAAAATGCCACTTGTCAACATGTGAGTGGATAGAGGTGGAGCACATTTTGATGAATGTACACATAAATTCCATTAGGTGGATATTTTAATTTGAAGAAGTGACATGTTCGAGGGAGATGAAAGAAGAGTTAATGTCACTTGGCTCAAGAAAAAGGACATGTAAGAAGCCTTTAATTTCTTGTTGGATGGACAAGTCCTTTTGGGAGGGAGAATTCAAATTTGAAGAATATTCCAACTTGATACCCTTTTTGAATGAAATAGAAGAATTTATTGTGAAAGTTGCAAAATATAGAGGATTTGAGTGATTAGTGTTAGGATTAATCATGATTTGATTAATTTAGATGAAGGTTAGCTTGATTTGACATTTTGACTTATATTTTTAGATTTATTTAAATAAAAATTAGAGGAATTATGAATAATACATTTAATTAAATAAAGTTTGATTTCTTTAATTAAAGAGGGATGATGTTAGACTTAAATCAAATAAAGGTTAGTTTATTTAATTTAAAGGAGATGAATTTAGAACCTAATTAAATAAAATGGATTATTTAATTAAAAGATGAGAATACCTAGATTAATTAAACAAAATAATTTATTTAATTAATAGGAGATAATGATTAGTCATATAAAATTGACTTATTTAATTAAAAGATGAAATATGATGAATTTAATCAAATAAAGATTAGTTGGTTAAATGGTTAGCAAAGGAGATGATTCGAAATGAACTAGTGTTAGTAAATCAGGATCAGGTGCATGGGATCAATCAGTGTATTTTACGTGTCTACAAATTTAAAACACAATCAATGATTCACTCCATAACCATAACTTTTTTCTTGTACAACTTGTGCCTCAAAAATGATGATGAATGCTTAGAAAACTGCCACATCACCATTTAATCGCATTAGTCATCTCATGTCTAACAACCATCATGTATCACCATTTTGATCTATGCTCCTTCAAATGAATTGGTGATGGGTTAAGAGCCAACAATGAGGGGAATATCCTATTAGACATTCCATCACCCATCGCTAATACATACTTTTGGAATCCACTTGAAATCGCGATGGCCATAAACGATGCGATGGGAGCAAGGTGTAACATTGAAATCACCCATCTCTAATTTTCTTTGCAATGGTCACAACATGTCATCAATGAAGGAATCCAAATGACCAAACAAGATTAAACCACATGTACATAAGATGAGATCAAGGGTTAAAAAAGCATCTCCCTTGACAATACTTCATATTAGTGATGACACATATGAACATAGGACCTCATTGTGCATCGCTGATTTATAGCAAAAAAATTGTGTGTAATCAGTGATGGTGAGAGAAATTGGTGATATAGAAGAGAACACATGTATTGCACATCACTAATGCAAAACTCAAGATCTGTACCATATCTGTGATATGTGATACAAGAGAAACACCACTCATCGCACATTGCTAATGTAAGTTATGCATTCACAAAGTTATCCACGATGAGTGATGGGAAGAAATGGTAAACAAGAACTTAAGTGGAATGAAACGGTAAACAAGAACTTAAGAACTTGAGCTAGGAAAGATAATAAACCACAAAGAAAGTGTTGCAACTAGGCATGCACAATAGAGATTCTATATTGATGATATGATTGATTGATTACAAATTTACAAGATGCCTTGAATATATAGGCATGAGAGAAAACCTAAAATGCATGAGATGTTGCCATGTGTCTTGATCTAACAAAATGTGACAACATGTGAACCATATCTAAGAAATTATTAAATGTTCTGATAAGTTCTAGAAGTAAATCTCATCTTCTATAAGGAATCTTATCCCTACAACCAAGGAAGGGAATATTATCCTGTTTGTTAAATGATTTATTAAAATCTAACCTAGGACTAAATGATGCATGACCTAAGTTAACTTATGCTAGTGTAATAATTAATTAATTACACTAACACCCCCCATAAGTTCAACTTAGGGATGAAAATGCAATGATTAGGCAAGAAGATAATGGGTCCCAACTATGAGGCCATGTTAGGTACCCATGTACATGAAGATGCAGAAAATCTCCCACAACCAGAGAAAAGGGGAAAACCTAGTGGGAACAAAAACCCTCTCCAAAAAGGAAATGAAAAAGAAAAAAATGTGATATAGGATGGGAAGGATAGAGGACTCCCAAATACCCCCCAAGTACAACATCCATCAAAGGGATACCATACAATAGCTCCCCAATCAAAGGGAAAGAGAGAGACTATATAACCCCCCAAGAAGATGTGATCACCTGCAAAAATGGTAAGTGTCTAAAGATAGAACAAGATCCAATGTCGACAAACATCTTGTCTCCCTTTCGAAAGAAACAAAACCAACTACAAGTGAAAATATGCTTCCCATTATGGATAGGAATTGAAGGAAGGAAGGAAGAATGTGGATGTTGATGATGAAGATGGCATAGTCCCAAACAATGAAGAGGGTGACAAACCAGGATGATACAGAAACAGATGTTGAACAATAACCAAAGATGACAATGGAATGAATATTATGGATACTTGATTGCCCGCCTGAATTAAGTGTCCTTAAAACCACTGGAAGAAGTTTGAAGTAAATATAATGGTAGATGTTGAAGAAACCTCAAGTCCTAAATGGAATGACAGGGAAGAAGTCTCAAACATGAAATCTCTGAAGAGAAATCAAGTGTCTCCAAGATAGTCTAAGGATCTCTAATCAAGGTCAAGATAAAGGAATAAGAAGACTCAAGAAATTTATCCAAAGGAGGATCTGAATAGAGGAGTGATATCCCCTCAAGAATGTCCTCCAAACCTGTAGAAGTATCTAAGTCAGTAATACCTAAAGCGAAGCCATCCTGTGATGTCAAGTCTAGAAAACTGAATGTGTCCTGATGGATGATGAAAGTGGAAGCCTCAATCAATGAATCTGGACAAGGAATCATTGAATGTGAAGGGATACCAATAGTCTTTGATGGAGAAGAAGCACCTGAAGGAACCTTGTCAACCTCTTTGAAAGATTCAAGGAAATCAACCTCCTGCACAACAATATCATCATTGGGTACTTGATATGAAGAATGACATTCTGAATCATGACCATCGGGGAATGGTGGAGTGTCAAAATCTCCATAGATCTCCCAAAGCTTAGGCCAAAGTATATGAGGACAATCACAATGATCAATAGTACTCAAAACATCACAATCAACTTGCATACAAATGATCTCCAAAATAGTGTATCTACTACAACTCCAAGCAAATTCATGAATACCTTCACTTGGATGAGGAACTATACCACAAAAATGTGGAAACAAATCAAGTGATTGGAGATGGTGGAAAATCCCATCTCACCATTTTTGATAGTTTCCCTTGTGCAGCATAACCAAAGAAGGAGTATATGTAAGCCCCATAATGAAAATTCTCCACAAAACACAAAGAAACTGACCTTCAACAACAAAGAAAGACTTCAAAATATGATGTGCAACTAAAGTGATGCTACCCAAATAACAAAAAAAAAATTCCCAAGCTTCAAAATAATCAGGTTATTGATCAAATGCACCTAATTGAAAAAAATCTCATGTAAGAGTACCTAGAGCTGAAACAGATCAAGGGGTCTAGATAGATGAGAAAAGCTCTAAAAATACTTCCTGATGCTGCTGGAATCACCGAAATATGATGAACAGTTGCCAAGTCATGAGCCTCTGAGTCCAAACTAGGGTTTTGACTTCAATTGACTATAGATTTTTCTATGAGAACAATTTCATAGAATAGATTGCACCACTAGAAAGTAAATGAAAATACCTTTCTGACGGTATCTCGTTTGTTGATTTTCAACACTGTGGGTGAAATTTGTGATAAAACAAAAAAAATGCCTATATTTGGCACTTTGCAAGCTAACTAGGGGCAAAATTACATCCCCCCGAGCGCTAGCACTTGGTCCTTGATGTGACCACGACCATATATAAGGAAAAAAAAGAGCGTTGCCGGATAGGCGGCAGTGAAGCTGAGCTATGGCGGAGTGGTATAGAATGGTGGAGCCGCTCGAATAGAGCGGACCTCCTAGTCGCCAAGGAAACCATGGGCTGGTGAAAAACACACTAATCGAACACTAGCTAGTAGGGAAGATCGCCAGTGACAGATAACAATGTTGTTGGATAGGGCAATGGGTGCTAGTGGCCGGTGATGGCAGGAAGATCAGCGATCGGTACGACAGGCTGACAGATGTACGTGGCTATCAGTACCTTCCCTACATGATTAATATAGCTAATGGAGGATCTAAAAAATAAGGAATAAAGTGGCCTACAAGAAATAAAAGATTGATTTGATTTGATTTTTAATATTGCATATATGTGCAATTAAAAATCAAAAAGCTATAAAATGTCAACCAAAAATGTAGATTTAACAAATAAAATCCCAAAAAATTTATGCTGATGGGTGGAAAATAAAGCCTAGAAGGAAACAATAGGCTGCGAGAATAAATATTAAACCCTTATATGCCAACTATGCAATAAAATTGTAGGTCGCTCCATGATTTTTTTTTTTGAAAACTAAAAAAAATATAGCCCCAATATTTTTTGCCAAAATAATAGATATATTGCTCGATTTTTTTGAAACAAAAAATGACCTACGACTAAATTTTTTTTTGTCTCATAGGACAACTGATAGGATTGATTTTTTTTACTACAAATTTGTATAGATCATACTAGTTGATTTTGAAAACCCAAATACCTTTGATAGCTCACGGGTTGATGTATTTGATTTTCATGAATGGGCAGACGATCCTAGGGTTTTGAGGCCTTTTGAAGATAATGGGGAGCTCGAATCTCACTCTATCTACTTCATAAATTAGCTTGGTCCCTAGGTGGAATCAAGTAGCCTTTAATGGAAACCTTCAAGCCTACAAAGAATATTGCACACCAACTTTCTTGATCAAGGGTTGATATTTCACTGGAAAAGCTCTGATACCATGTTGAGATTATGGATTCACAAGATCCTTGAAGCTACAATCTTCAATGGAGGACCTTTGAGCTAGGAAAGATAATCAACCACAAATAAAGTGTTGCAACTAGGCATGCACAATAGAGATTCTATATGGACGATATGATTGATTGATTACAAATGTACAAGATGCCTTGAATATATAGGCATGAGAGAAAACCTAAAATGCATGAGATGTTTCCATGTGTCTTGATCTAAGAACATGTGACATGTGAACCCTATCTAGGAAATTATTAAATGTTGAGATAAGTTCTAGGACAACTCATCTTCTATAAGGAATCTTATCCCTATAAACAAGGAAGGGAATATTAACCCATTTATTAAAATCTAACCTAGGACTAAATGATGCATGACCTAAGTTAACTTATGCTAGTGTAATAATTAATTAATTACACTAACAACAAAAATATCCATTTTTTTTAGAGTTTTGAGATGAAACACAAATCAATTTTAGGGGTTCCATCAGTGGCTTATGTTGGGGATGCATGCCTCTTGCAAGCATGGTGAGATTCTAGATCTCATGGTAAAGCAGACCAAGCATAGGGACACCAAAAACCAAAGAATTTCCTAGACAAGGAAAGAGAACCAAACCAAAGAAAACACACCATATATACATAATTTACAAAATTGTACAATGATCCAACTTCAAATTTCCTCATAAGTACTTTCTAATGTACAAGATCTTAGCCTGTATTTTACAATTTAATGGTTTCAACTTGAATTGGTCGCCAGCAAGCCCCCAAAAACTTAGAACCAAATTTTACCTCTATCAAACACTTCATTTTCTACTATATGCAACAAGACAAACCTAAAAAATATTTCCATGAATTTCCCAACAACCATCCTTATTGTGGTCATTACAACTAACCATAAGGTCCATGTGTCTAAACTTACCAGTATCATCATTAACCCTATCCAACTAAAAATTGTAATCAATCCTCAAGTTAAATTCATGACCCATGTGATATTCAACTTCATTCAAATCACAATCATAATTCACAAAGTACTCATCTAACTAGAATGGAAATTGAAATAATTCATAGTCTAATTGATCATTAATATCATAGAAGTTGAGAAAAAAATCAATTTTGTCATCAAACTAAAAACTTTCATAAACACTTTGCTAAAAAATTCCATCCAAATTTTTTTCCCTAACCCTTTGAAGTCACATTGAAATTCCACTTCAAGTAACTCAGAATTAGTATAAGGCTCATGTAAAACCATAGAATCATCCCTTGGTTTTTGTCCCATTCCAGGCAAACATTCATCTTTTGTGATGAACAATAAATGTTCATATACATAAAAACTCTTAAACTGGTGTTCACATTTATCAAAGCAGTGTGAACCAATCATACTGCCATATGCTCTACTTCCCTGGGAAAGTAATTCATAAAAACCTATGGCACCTTTTCTCTTATTCAGATCAAGGTCATCACCACAAACATCATTATCAATTATATCCCATGCATTAAATAATACTTCCATTTCATGCTTAGTAACATAGTCTTAACCATCGTTGAAGTCATTGTCTAGCTTCATTCAAAAAAAATCATAGGCCAGCTTAAATGACTTAGAATTAATAGGATCAGTAGAAAATCATTCATGTACATGCTCCATTGATAGGTCTGCTAACTCAAATGTGAAAATTTCTTTGTAATCATAATTTTGTTCATTAGCATCTACACAAGCCTCTTCATCCCTTTCCTCATCAATACATTCCTTGTCGAAAATAATCACGCGCGTCTATTTTTGCAACAAAACTTGCACATTCCATCTTTGCTTCACATAGACAACCAAGAAAAAATAGGACATGGTCCTATTAGTTAGCACTACAATTTTTATCTTTCTTAACACTATGCCTGGGCCCAAAATACTGAACACATACATTCTTGTCTTCAAACTCGTCATTATTCACAAAACTAGCATGCTCTAGTTTTGACATGATTGGATTGCACTCTAGGTATCCATCACATGGAATTTGTTCATTCACCTATAAGGGTAAAACCTCATGAGCATTAATATTATTGCATCACTCATGTAAAGAAAATGCTTCCAAATTATCCTCATAAAAAGATTCATAATCCTTAGGAAAATAATTAGCAACTTCATTATATGCATGATATGAAACTACCTCACTGCTTGGGACCTGCTCAGAGCTTCCAAAGTGAAAACTTAAATTTTAATCTTTAGTAGATCTTGGCCACTAATGTGTGATGAGAAATCAATAATACTTGAAAATTTATCCTTATCTTCATCACCAATGTACTGATTTACAAATAGGTCATTTGTGAATTGGCTACAATCACCATTCTCTCCCATACCACAAGGAAAATGTCTATTATCTAATTTACCTTTTTCACTTTCTTGAGTTTCCTTCTGATTCTTTTCAATAGGACAACCACCATTGACACTTTGAGACATCATTCTTTGTGCATAATCACACCTAGCTTCCTCAACAATTATTATCCAATCAAGTATCTAATCAAAACCATGAGGCTTCAATTCTTTTGGCAAGGTACTAATCCCTGGCTCAAAAATATCACAAAACAAATCAATGCACATTGAATGCTTAGGTCTAAAATTATTGGGAATTTCCAACAAGGAATCCAAAAACCTTGCTAACAAGTCATATGGTGATTCTCCCTTGTGCCTTTTCATGTTAGACAATTCTTCAACAAAAGAAATTTAATCAGTACTGCTTAAGCTTTGTTGATGTTCAATTCACAATTCATCATTAATTGTACCAAGTAATGATGGAAAAACCATAATAGTAGAAGCATCTCTATCATGACAATTAATTATATTATTTGATCTATTTTTATGAGGCATACTAAAAGAACCTACACTTGTAGCCATATAACCCTTTATCATTGAATATCTCAGATTGTTTTCAATATCTATGGAAATTTGATATGCATGATGCAATGTTGTGGGCTCCTTATCTTTCAACAAATAACTCATTTATTCATCAAATGTACCCAAGTACATAGACAAACACTTTGCATCACTTGGTATTATGTTTTCAAGAATATCTCTTATTGCCTTTTGAAATCAGAGGTTCAAAGCTAGGATCAATTCCTCTTCATCCTTTTGAATTTCCATGAATTTTTTCCTTAACGAACTTGGATTAATACTTTCACCAAACTGTTCAATAAATGCTACCATAAACTCAATCCATGAAGAAATAGAACAAACTAGTAAATATGAAAACTAGAGTCCCTAGCATCCTCCTTCAAAAATTGAACAAAAAGCTTCATGACAACATCTTCATTACTTATCTCACAGTGCCCCATCAAGTCCAAAAAAGTATACAAATGTCTATAAGATGACTCTGAACTTTTCCATGTGAATTTTGGCAAATATTCCCTAACATTGTTAGGAACAAGGTTGGGGAAACCTTGAATACCATTAAAATTTAATGGTCTATACCTTCCAATAGAGAAATTTATTTGAGGTAATTATATGGGTTGAACATTCTTCATGTTTTCACTTGCTACTCCATAGGGACAAGTAAGGGAATCATACATTTTTTTCACCCCATTTACAAGCCCAAAACATCAACTCTACAATTGATTATTAATTACCCCATTTCATGATTTTCCCATGACCTTAAAATTCATAACTCAAATACATCTACGCCTCAGAGCCTTCTAATGGGTAGATTTCAAAACAAGCATACTTCTTCAATGCAATACAAATATTTCAAATTATATCTTGATGTATGTAAAATCACCACTACCATTCCCTTTATTTGTGCTTAATTCACTTAATAGGGAACCAAAATTTATCCAAATCATTCAATATGGTTTTTACACAAATTTATACTCCTTGAAAACCAAAACAGGGGAAATACCTTGATATGTTGTAGCTATCATAAATTATGTTTTTGATTGGAAAACTTTATAGATTTGGAGCTATCATCACAACTTCATAAAGTTTTTGGCATAGAGTCACCACCTTCTTTTACAGAGGAATGAACTTCAACAATATGAAGTTTTTGTCAAAGGTTAATTTCACTTTGAGTCTTCTCAAAAATTAGAGTCACACATGAATCATTTATATTTTCCTTCTAGCTTCTCATTAGGGTACTCCATTATGTGAGCTTAGGTCCACCTCATCTTTTCTCAACAAATTCTTCATTCTAACTTTTTTGGAATTTCTCAAATAATGCATACTAGTGCATAGATCTCAAAGTCCCCACCCACAATTAGTGCAAGATTATGAAAATATTTATGGAATTATGGTAGATATTAATAGAATTCAGAACTATCAGAGGAAACACAACAAATTCTTGCAACATTTCTAAGGATTGACTCATTGACATCACAAGTAGACTTGAAAGATGAATATGTACTAGCAGAACATTTGACTCTTTGATAGGAGAGTTTGCAACCACATTTCTAAGTGTACTCCCCAATGGATTCGCCAATCTATTGGTTATTTTCTTACAACCAAACTTAATCTCATTCACTATCTATGAATTCACCACAATTCAATGATAAATAGTGGTGAGGATTGGCCAACAAAAAAGTAAGGATTACTAGGCCCTTACTTCTACTCTTCAGGCTCTATGAAACCTAGGAGGGTGATCATGATAATGCTTAGACAATATTCCTATGCCATTTTAGCATGAACATTGCAACACACAAATACATTCCTATCAGGTGCTAATAGACAAAATTCCTCAAGGATTTGGCTAAACCTTAAGAAGTTACTACATAAAGCAAGGAATAAGTTGTAATTCTTATTGATATGTTGTAATTAAAGGTTTTTAAATGATTACCATTCTTATTTTGAGCTCTTAGTCAGGTGTAGTACTAACTCATCTATATTCAAGATAACAAAAAAAATAGACCAATGCTTTATCTTCAAGTAACAAAGTCACACTTGCAACAATATGTAATACATTAGAAATTCAAAATCAGTATTTTTGGACTATTGATATATTGCATTACAATATTCAACTCACTATGTAGAAAACAAAAACTACTTAGCAATCCTGGAATCTTCCCTCACAAACCTATGATTTTATTTAAGCATTTAATCAATTCATTAAACCAAAGAAAAAATAAAATCACTCATTCAACCAAAATGATTGAAGATAAAAAAAAAAAGGATCCTTAATCATTTCATTTATAATTTGGAAGAGTAAATACATAGGAAAGAAATATTCTCCACATTTCTAAGTTCATTTCCTAGTGGAGTTTCCAATCTATTGGCTATTTTTTTAGAACCAAACATAATCTCATTCACTATCTATGAATTCACCACAACTCAATGGTAAATAGTGGTGAGGATTGGTCAACAAAAAGGTATGTGCAGGATCATCATGGAAAAAATTGGCCCTTAAGTGGTAAAAAAATTAGAAAAATCAGAGTTAGGCAACTTGACATAAAAATTTGAATAAGTTATCTATATTATTTCAAAAATATGTAAGAATAAAATCTATAGAAAATTGAATGTAGTTTCTAAACTACTAGGTTTATTTAAAGAAAAAAAATATATTTGGTGAAAATTTAAATTTCAATGCAGTAGTACTTAAATTTTAGGGAAAAAATAAGAAGTAGGTGTCTGTCTAACCACCCTAACCACAATAAAATGATAATATTTTTTTATAATATTTTAGATATAAATAGAGGACTCATGTCTCGATGTGATGCATATTTTTTTGTAATTTTTTTCCAAGTAAATAAGTAATTATGATTTTTTTATTACAACTTTTAAAAAATATAAAAACTTGTATTTTAGACCATATTAACTTGGTCAAAACTTCATGAAATTCATTTTTTCTTCTTTTAATCCTATAGTATGTGAAGCATAGAATGTGACACATATTTTGGATTCAAAAAATGTGATACCGTTTGAAAGCTATAAATGTTTTTCAATTAGCCTATCAATAAGGACTTTAGTCATAATTCAAATAGAAAATGAATAATAATTATTTATTAAATTCAAAGTAAAGCATAATTTATATTAGTGGAAAGATGAGAATCTCCTTTAAAAACCCTTTTCGTTTCATCAATTTTAGGTTAAAAAAAGTCACACACAGGCCATCATATCACTTACATATCACCACTTTTTGGCCCATCATCATCCTGCACATGCCCAAAAAGTAAGGATTACTAGGCCCTTATGTAACACCCCTCCATTTTGGCTCTTTTGTGTGGCAGTGTTTTCTTTTTTATGTTGTTCTGTTTGTGTTGTGACTTTGGAACTTGGTTATTATTTGATCGCGAACTATTAAGGGATGCATATACAATATTTTAATGTGATGGTATTTTACTCTGATGTTATCTTTATGGCATGTTTGGATTAATTTAGCATATATTTGATTTAATGATGTTTTATGCTTGTGATCATATTAGTGATGTTAGATGCATCAGTTAGTGATATTGTATTGGTGAAGGGGACGAAATTGTACCACTTGCTTGCGAGCGCCCTACGATTCTAAGATTTCCTCTTTACTATGTGTTTGATCATATTATATATGTATGCATGTTCGATGTACTCCTTGTTCGTAGGTTGACAAGAACATGACATCGACTCCACCTAGTTCATAGGTTTGAGCATGTCCATTGACCAACAGTAATCGATTGGAAGATAGTAGCTAGGTTTTCGTGCCAAGTCGTCACCCTAGTCATAGTGTGTCGTCAGGTTGTTGTCAGGTGTAGTTAAAATTATGTTTGAATGTATCTAGTTGCAATGTTGAATTTTTATTTATTTTATTGATTAATTTGATTTAATTAATAAAATTAGATTTAGTTTATTGACTAAGTAGATTAATGGGGATAAAATGATTTAAGTTAGTTGTTTTGACATTATGGGATATTTATATTTAAATTAAAATTAAAAAAATGAAAATGTGTTTTAAATTTCATTTTTTTGAAAATTATAGATAAAATTAATTCTTTGCAAACTTGGAATTCTTTTGTTTAAAAGAAATTTTGAAAATGCATGAGATTTCATATAGAAAGCAAAATTGTTTTAAATTTAAAAAAGGGGAAATATCTCCAATTTTGCAATGAATTTAGTGGGTGGGGATATTTTAGGGGTTTGACCAAAATTGGGGAAACTCTATTTGAGCAATTGCTATTTCATATAATTTTTGGAATTTTGGAATTTGGTGGAAAAAAAGATTGGTTGTGGCTTTGTTCTTGGATTTTGAAGAAGTCTTTGAATTTGGAAGAAGCAAAGTAGATTCCTTAGTTGAGCTGGAATAAAAAAAACAAGATTTGAAAGCACCATTTTTGGAGTTCTTCAAACTTTGGAGGAAAAATCAGGTTCTTCTTTGTTTTTGTTTTTTGTTTCATTTTGAAAAGAGTTTAAATCTGGTTATAGTGTTGAAAATTTTATAAATACTGTTTGAGTTTCAATGGGAAACCCATGTCAAAATCTTGTTTTAAATTTGAAAAGAAAGAAAAACCACTTTTAAAATATTAAGAAAGATTTGGAATTTTTTTGTAGAAAACTCAATCTCTTCAAACATAAATTTTGGCAAAATATTTGATCTTAAGAATTCATATTTGCTGGGTATGTTGTTATGTGAGGAAATTTTGTTCAATTTAGTTGAAATATGAGAAATATATATATATATATATATATTTGAATTTAAATGTCTAGTGAAAATAAAAGAATCTATGTTTTTCTGGGAAATCTGCCTAGAATAGGGCACTGCATTTTTTATTGAATACAAATTGAACTTAAAAAAATGAATTTTTGTATGTATTGTGGGGTGGGGAAGCTAACCCCTACTATCGCCTAGCCTTGGGGAGGCGAGCTATGTGCGGAGCACACAGGTCGCACCCTACAGGGAGGCGGACTGTGTGTGAAGCAAACATGTCACTACCCAAAGGGAGGCGAGATGTGTGTGGAGCACACAGGCCGCCGCCCTGGGGAGGTAGGGCATCCTGCGCGCCCTATTTAGGGCTTTGTCTTCTTTAAAAGAAAAATCATTTTTTTTGTTTTTATATATTTATTTATTTTATTATATACATATATTATAATATATATATTATATATTATAATATGTATATATATTATATATATAATATATTTTAATTTAAATAAATATTTTATTTTATTAGTTAAATATATATATTATATATATGTGATATATATATTATATATGTTAAATAATAAGGTATTAATTTTAATTAATTGTATTATAATAATAATAATTTTATTGGTGACATATTTAAATGATGTTTAAATATTTTAAATAGGAATTTTTTAAAATGATTATTGCGTTATTATTGTTGAAATGGAATTGGCATTATAATAAATAATTTTATTTAAAAAGATCATTTTAATCATTATGTAGCATTGAACAAATGAAATTAAATTGTTAGCTTTTTTAATTCCTAAATGTTGTCAAGGTGATTTGATCTACCTTGAGTATGTGCAAATAATGTTAATTATTTACTTGTTTTCATGTACTATGTCAATTTTTGACTTGGGTTTAGGAAACCCTAACATTAGTTAATTGAGTTGCCTGCAATTCCTTTTTAAGTGATGTTTTCGTTCATTCTCCATGTTGGGCAATTGAGTCAATTGTACACATAAATCTTCTAGATGAGGTTTTATTTTGGGGTTCTCATATTATGTTGTCAACCTCTATTTTGTCTTGGGAAGTGTGTATAGTGGTATCTTATTGTGTTACCTAGTTTTCTCGAACGGGGATGGTTTGTGCCTCCTTTGGATTAGGAGTGGCTTATGTGGTTTGTGCCTCCTTTAGAAGGAGTGGATTACTTACTTTTGTTTCCTTTAGTGTTTGGAGTGAGTTTCCTTTATTCGTTGCCTCCTTGGATTGGAGAGGTCGTCTTATCTAGGTTACCCATTGGATTGTGGTTTGGTACCATGTGTGTTGTTGATAGGAGAGTGGCTCTTTGTGGGGGTCCGGCACACAAAGGGGCACCAGGGTAACTCACTTAGGGTTTTAATTAAGTGATAACATAAAAAGAATTAATGAAAAAATCTTAGACTAATTAAGATAATTAATGCCTCTCTTATAACTCATTTGCTTTTAAGGTTTGTGATGAGACGAGAAGCACAGTTTGTATGTGGGTCCAGCGGCTGGTAGAGTTGAGCCAGGATAACCCAAGGTGGGGGTTCGGTTGCCTAAGATAGTTGAGCTAGGGTAACTCAGCAAATGTCATGTGACACTCTCTCTATGTCAACCATAAGTTAGTAAAAATTGTTGTACTGCGTAAATGATCCTTGTTCTCTGGAAGCATTGTAACTTTTGTGTTAAGTGATGTTGCACTTATATCCTTTTCAGTTCAGTTATGTATTAGCCGTGTCTAGAGGTAGATGGTCTTATATAGGAATTCCTGGTTACTATCTCCTAGCACGGGGGGTGAGCCTTCGGGTATCATAGGGTTGGGTGGAATGTGCACCTTAATCTGTTGGGTTTTCTTCTTGTTCGTGTGGATGATATTTCTAGTTGGAGAGCTCATGGGTTCAAGTATATTTTAATGCTTCATTCATTTAGTTGATCTTGTATTTTATTACCCCTCATTTGTTATCGAGGTAGATTTTGTAATATGCAATCATGCTTATGGGATTTATCTCATTCAAGGAATGAGTGTTGTAATCATGTTGTAAATTATGTTATTGGAATCAAGTGGTATCTCATATTCTTTGATGTAAATTGTAACGCCCCATCGTGCGAACCCCAAAGGACAAATAAACAATAATTATAGCACAATTTTTTTTATTTTTTTTTAAGTTAACATAACATACATGTAATACACATTAAGTCATGACATGAATTTCATTTAAGTACATTCATTAGCACATACATCCCTTGGGGTACAGGAGGAGTCATTACGAGACTTAGATCCACACAACGACAATAAAGAATAAAAGCCAAAGATATAAACATTATCAACTATAACACATACATGATAAAGCATTGATAGGAAACCATCTATGTACATAAATACAACATATGCATGATTAACTTAACACATTGAGTAAATATTACCATGGCCAATATCCACACCGAGTTTAACATTACATTATAGTACAATGCTCTGGAGGTACAATGATACAAAAGTGTTTCCAAATATGCATGGAAAACATACAACAATATAACATGATGCAAATGAACAGAGGAATACACAATCTCATAAATGGCTCCAAGATAGATACAACTCTGGAGTCACCGCAACAGCACCAATCCGCACCTCTCGATCCTCGACTGGGGACCCAATGGGGTGCTTAGCATGTTCCACCCGACCATGTGGGTCTGAAGACCCACCCCCCATGCTAAGGAGCTGACAAGAAAGAGACCTTAACCAAGAACATCCAAACAGGGAACCACAAGACTCAACATCATACAAAAGTATCATAAAACTCAAGGATTACAATGACATTATCAACAACATTTAAGAGTCAACATAATAACTTAAAGTCATAAATCTCATCACATAAATCAAAGCAATGACCAGTAAACAAGTAACCAAAGGATGATCATGAAACACTTCCAAATCAAACTGAATTAATAAACATAATACAATTCCAAATTGCAATTAAACAATACAATAACATCATATCACAGTACCATAAGAGGACAAGGACATAAGTCAAATATCAATGAGATCATACAAGACCACAAAGTACACCAAAGATGTATCAAGGCAATACTCCATAAATCAATATAAGTCCATTCAACTACAATCTAAACCAACTCCCATAACATACTTCCAGAGGAACACAATAAAGTAAGAACACCTCGGCAACTAGGGGAGAGTGTCATTGCATAGTTCTACATGGGCTATCCTGTGCTCTTCCTCCCAACTAGAGGCGCTGGTCCCAGCTATGGATATCTTGTGCCCTCCCTCCCAACTGGAGGCGCGGGTCCATAGGGTGACTCATGTGGAGCCATAAACCTCTTGTGAAGATGAGGTCACGACCTTGCCGACCATGGACTTCAAAACCTTCCATTAGACTGTGGAAGCACTAATGAAGATGAGGCATCCATTTTTAAATTTTATAATGATATTACTACCCAACCCTCCTAAGTTAATTATTAGGTTTTCACTTGATTACTAACTCACTCATGGGTTATCCTGTGCCCCTCCCTTAAATGGGGCACCGGCCCCCATGAGGAGCCACTCTCCCTAGAGACCAAACCACATCAAACCAAAAACAACCAAGGGTTGTACCATCATAATTTGGACAAACAATCACAACATAAAAGTGTGCGAGGCATTACCCATCTCGCTAACAGGTACAAAATCAGAGTCTCACAAATTTTTGTACAACCCTTTCAAAATAATGATACCAATATCTTGCCATTTCAAGAGCACATAAAAAGAGGAACATTGACCAACAATATAATCAAGCCTCTGGAAGAATTTCAAAGGGCTTACACTGGGGTTTCCCCATGAAGAACTAACAACAATAAATGCAAGACCTCAAAGAACTATTTTGAATTCAAATATAATGAGTGACTACATTAAAATAAGATCAACAATTCCATCCAGACTACATAATCAACTTCAATACGAAATAAATCAAAAATTCAAGAAGATCAACTATCCACAACTCATAAACAAAACACAAGTTCCCAATTACATTGCAACACAAATTAAATGACAAAGGATTCCATGAATCAAAATTAGTCTCCAAAAGCATTCACACCAACACGGAACCATCTAGAAACAATCCTTCAACAACAAAGGTAAAAGCATGCAACCAGGCATCCAAGGGAGACCTCAATTTTTTCCTCACAAGATACCCATATAGTTGGTAAATAAATGACCTTTGAAAAAAATCAACAAACATGACAACAATATAATTTAATGTTTCACCAAAATAATAAAAGTGGGAAGACTGCATTCAATAAGAAGCATAAACTTATCACAACCAAGCATTGCATTAGTATCCAAAATACTCCACCACAAAATCAATTAATAAAACCCCCACAACTCAAAACAAACCAGGAATTCACAACGTAAGGTTAAACGAATAGCAACACAATTTAACTTAAAGAAGATCCCCAACTCACGTCAACTCAAGAAAAGTCACAATGAAAGGATATGTCAAATCACTCAAAAAAGGACACGAACCCAATGGAATGAAATCACTTCCGAAGCCAAGCAATTCCAAAGAGGTCACCACAAATAGGATACACCAAATTACCCTTAAATGAACAATGACCATTCAAATACAATTTGTCCATTCGTTCAATAAGAATTAATTTAAAATAAATAAAGGAACTCTATAATCACATATCGTAATTATCTGAAGGCATATTTTATCACACTTAGAATACTACCCCAACAATCGAAAGCAATAACTTCACAGAACAATTGAACTATCATCTACGATTTGACTTTACACTTGATAAGGAATCATTTTAACTCATTAAAGGCTATATTCACATACCTTACTAACATCTCACTATGCTCATCATAAATTTGTAATAAAATAAAAGAAGTTATAAATGTATTCCAACCAATTTCTTTTATTCTAATTCAGGATTTATAATCATTCCTATAACTATATTTATATATATAAACATGATTAGCCAATTAATACTCTAATTATATTTGAAAGGATAACTAACCTCACCAACACTACATTACAATGCCAGTTTTCTTCTTAACTAAAACTATATGACCATCTAATTTCACTATGAAGTAAGAACTTATTCATTTATAAAAAGGCATAACTATTTTCCCTAATATTCTAATGTTCACCAATTCACATTATTTAAAATAATCATTTAGTTTTAGAATCAAAGAAATTGTTCTTTTCTAACGTTTGAAATATGCAAGTAACTATCCTCTATTCAATTTTAAGCTAGGAGGTGAACCATTCTAGATTTCCTCTATACTTAACCTTTTGAAAATAAGACTGAAATCCTTCCACTACCTTAAAGTTATCACAATTGTCCCTACAACACTTCCCACACAAATTCCATTAAAACAAATATCAATACATACTATTTCTAAAGGACTTTTATCCAACAAATGAAGTCATATTATAACCATTACATTCAAATAGATCCCTAACCCATTTACACATCTTAATCATTCAATAATTCACAAATAATTAAGAACACTTATAAATGTTCCACTGTGACAGGTTATCAAAGAAACCAGAGAGATTATTTAATTTACTACACCTTTGCAAGTCTAAAAGCTATAGCTGTGACGGGTTGCCAATGGTTTCAGGGAGACTCTTTTAATCTGGAAAATGCCTCAACTCTAAATGTTGTAACAGTGACAGGTTGCCAAGTATATCAGAAAGTGAAGATTGGAATTTGGAGATATTGCCATCTACTTGCATTATTATAAAATCCCAAATGTTCTCCTCAAGACTGAAGGGAAGGAGACAGGTGAGGTGCAAATACGTGACTTAAGAATAGGAGAAATAATGTACAACTTTTCCTTTTTTGAACTTAACGCATTTCTGTTTGGCAGCGAGTTTCCGGAGACACGCTCAAGATGAAGTTTGGAAATTAAACTTCACCACGACCAATGGAAAGCTCTTTATTTTATTAGAAATTGACAATATCTTATTTTCAAATGCTGCAACTGTGATAGATTGACAGTAGAATCGAGCAAGTTATTCAAACCTTTAAACTCCCTATTAGGTTCAGGTGTCGCGGCTGAGACTGGTTGACAATGACAACAAAGAGATTATTTAAACCTATGAACTTCCTAATATTCACTAGTGCTGCAACAAAGACAGGTTGATAATGAAATCAGACAGATATTTAAACCTCTAAACTTCCTATTATGTTCAAGTGCGCGGCTGATACTAGCTGATAATGAAATCAGAGAGATTACTTATGGCTTCTTTCCTTCCCTTCCCACTAATAAAATAATTGAATCTAGTGGTTGGAAACAGAGTTAGAGTCTCCATCCCACGATTTCTCCAATAATCAATTAAACCCACAAACAGTTTGATGGAAATTACAGAGTATGAAAGCAATTAATGACAAGGATAACATGATTAGGCCCCTATTCTTTAGAATTTAATGAAGAGGCTTAGAATTTTGAGAGACATCACTATTTCTTTTTATTATCTGAACAACAAGTCTGAAGCCTTATCAGTAATGATCCCGCCACTACAGAAGGATCAATTATTTCAGTGAAGAAGAAAGGTTATAGAAGGAAACTATTATTCTGAAGAGGAAACAAATACAAGGAGACCGATCCATTACATGATTACATGCGTAGAAAAAATTTATTAAACCCTTACACAACAATACTAATTCACGGTCTATAAAAGAAAATTACTAACAACCCTCCTCCTAAATCTCTTGTTTTCCTAATAAGAAAAAGATCTTCCGTAACAATCCATATCAAGGATTGCAAAAATCAAAGGAAGCATAATATCTGTGATGTACAATATAAAGGTTGCAAGTTTATAAATGGATGCACAAGAATCATGAAAGAATACATACCCGATCTACACCCAAGCTTACTCAATCTCTCCGAGACTATCCTTTGATGCAGTACAAGAGTAGCCTATACAAACAATCTCCCCCCCCCCCTATTCTTTCCCTCCAAAAGCTAAATATAGTTATTATTTATTTTTCATATTCTACAGTTCTCTTCGACTTCCAAATGCTCTATAGGTGTAGTTTCTTTTCTTGTTTTAAAACACTTCAGCTTCCTATCTCCTTATCCATTTAAATTTCTTATTATAATAATTATCTTTTCAAGATTATTTTGTTCATAATTATTATTAACTTCAATTTAAGACAACAATTTAAATCAATTTATCTAATAATATCATTTTTACTTTTAACGAATTAGTTTAATTTGATCATTTGTTCTAAATCATTTGATTTAATTTAAATTGATTATTATTTTAATTTCTAATTATATTTTAAATAACCTTGTAAATCACTTATTATTTAATTAATTATTTAAACATGACTACTAACATATGATATTTTTCACACAATCAAATAACACAATAATCAATGAAGCACACACAAATACTCACACAAAAGTCCAGAACAACCGACACGGAGGGGCAATACATCCTCCCCCCCTTAGGCATCGACTTACTCCTGGAAGTCGAGCTCAAGCATAAACATGGTAACACAACAATATCAATCATCATAAGCACATCAACACCATAAATTAAAACATCAATTAAACGTTATCAAGTAAGCCATGAAAATTAAACAAACCAAAAATAAGGAAATGATACCAAAACAAAAGTGGTGACGGGGTTGCAACCAGACGAATTTGTCAACACTAGGACAGATGACGAACTAGGTTGGAGAAACTTTCTTGTCTGCTCCTATGTTCAACGTCAAACCCATTGGGTGTATATAATGCTCGCCCTGTCCTGACAATGCAGGTGGAATCGAGACTTAGTTCCTGCAATCCTACATGCAAACAAACGTTGTGCACAATACATATATCTCACAAATACATCGTGAGAGGAACTCCCAGCATAGTAGGGCACTCACGAGCGAGTGATACCACACTGTCCCTCCCAGCAAACTACACATAATAGTCAAAACAATTCTAGTAACTCATAAACAATTTGCTTCTTATTAGTTAGGCAATATTCGCATAAGGATGCTAACCATAAACCTAATTCATCTACTATATCAAAATGAATTACTACTTGAAATTATAATTATCTATACCTACATATTACAATTGCATTACCTTCATGACTACATTTCTGAAGCTAATTTCCTGTAAATCAAAAGCTACCATAGAACTTTGCACATTAGTACCAATAATTCAAGTTGCATCTTAACCTCAAGATACTATATTCTACTAAAAATCATAGAATAATTATCCAGAAAACCTCACATCTTTGTTCAAACTCATAATTTTCAGACAAGAACTCCACTTTAACCATTATTCAACAACAAATATCACATCAATTTCAATAAAAAGGGTAAAATTTTACACCTTCACAGATTCAAGAAAACATAATTCATCACTCAAGGACAACAAAATCATAGATTCAAGGCACATTTGATATATTCACACACATAAAACGCATCACCAAGAAACATATCACACAAAAACTCAAGGGTCCATAGAGCATCCCCGACAGGAAGGATATCGGTGCATTGTGCACTACACCGAGGGTCCTATCCTTTCCCATCAGTTTCCTGCACCATCGACCCGACACCATCTAACGGAAGAAATTCAAGTTCACAACAATGACAACAGAAAAGTGGAACTCAAGTCTCAAGGGACTAACGCAAGGTTACATAGTGGGCACACATAGTTCCCAGTGTATGAACCTATGCTCTGATACCATGTTGTAATTCCCCGTCGTGCGAACCCCAAAGGACAAATAAACAATAATTACGGCACAATTTTTTTTATTTTTTTTTAAGTTAACATAACATACATGTAATACACATTAAGTCATGACATGAATTTCATTTAAGTAGATTCATTAGCACATACATCCCTTGGGGTACACGAGTAGTCATTACGAGACTTAGATCCGCACAACGACAATAAAGAATAAAATCCAAAGATATAAACATTATCAAATATAACACATACATGATAAAGCATTGATAAGAAACCATATGTTTACATAAATACAACATATGCATGATTAACTTAACACATTGAGTAACTATTACCATGGCCAATATCCACACTGAGTTTAACATTACATTATAGTACAATGTTCTAGAGGTACAATGATACAAAAGTGTTTCCAAATATGAACAGAAAACATACAACAATATAACATGATGCAAATGAATAGAGGAATAAACAATATCATAACTGGCTCCAAGAAAGATACAACTCTGGAGTCGCCACAATAGCACCAATCCACACCTCTCGATCCTCGACTCGGGACCCAATGGGGTGCTTAGCACGTTCCACCTGACCACGTGGGTCTGAAGACCCACCCCCTCTGCTAATGAGCTGACAAGAAAGAGACCTCAACCAAGAACATCCAAACAGGGAACCACAAGACTCAACATCATACAAAAGTATCATAAAACTCAAGGATTACAATGACATAATCAACAACATCCAAGAGTCAACATAATAACTTAAAGTCATAAATCTCATCACATAAATCAAAGCAATGACCAGTAAACAAGTAACCAAAGGATGATCATGAAACACTTCCAAATCAAACTGAATTAATAAACATAATACAATTCCAAATTGCAATTAAACAATACAATAACATCATATCACAGTACCATAAGAGTACAAGGACATAAGTCAAACATCAATGAGATCATACAAGACCACAAAGTACACCAAAGATGTATCAAGCCAATACTCCATAAATCAATATAAGTCCATTCAACCACAATCTAAACCAACTCCCATAACATACTTCCAGAGGAACATAATAAAGTAAAAACACCTGGGCAACTAGGGGAGAGTGTCATCGCATAGTCCTACATGGGCTATCCATTGCTCTTCCTCCCAACTGGAGGCACCGGTCCCATCTATGGCTATCCTATGCCCTTCCTCCCAACTGGGGGCGCCGGGCCATAGGGTGACTCATGCGGAGCCGTAAACCTCTCATGAAGACGAGGTCACGACCTTGCAGACCACGGCCTTCTCAGCCTTCCATTAGTCTGCAGAAGCAATAATGAAGACGAGACATCCATTTTTAAATCTTATAATGATATTACTACCCAACCCTCCTAAGTTAATTATTAGGTTTTCACTTGATTACTAACTCACTCATGGGTTATCCTATGCCCTTCCCCTTAAACGGGGCACCAACGCCCATGAGGAGCCACTCTCCCTAGAGAACCAACCACATCAAACCAAAAAAACCAAGGGTTGTACCATCATAATTTGAACAAAGAATCACAACATAAAAGTGTGCGAGGCATTACCCATCTCCCTAACAAGTACAAAATCAGAGTCTCACAAAGTTTCATACAACCCTTTCAAAATAATGATACCAATATCTTGCCATGTCAAGAGCACATAAAAAGAGGAACATTGACCAACAATATAATCAAGCCTGTAGAAGAATCTCAAAGGGCTTACACTGGGGTTTCCCCATGAAGAACTAACAACAATAAATGCAAGACCTCAAAGAACTATTTTCAATTCAAATATAATGAGTGAATACATTAAAATAAGATCAACAACTCAATCCAGACTACATAATCAACTTCGATACAAAATAAATCAAAAATTTAAGAAGATCAACTATCCACAACTCATAAACAAAACACGAGTTCCCAATTACATTGCAACACAAATTAAATGATAAAGGATTCCATGAATCAAAATTAGTCTCCAAAAGCATTCACACCGACATGGAACCATCCAAAAACAATCCTTCAACAACAAAGGTAAAAGCGTGCAAACAAGCATCCAAGGGAGACCTCAATTTTCTCCTCACAAGATACCCATACAGTTGGTAAATAAATGACCTTTGACAAAAATCAACAAACATGACAACAATATAATTTAATGTTTCTCCAAAATACTAAAAGTGGGAAGACTGCATTCAATAAGAAGCATAAACTTATCCCAACCAAGCATTGCATTAGTATCCAAAATACTCCACCACAAAATCAATTAATAAGACCCCCACAACTCAAAACAAACCAGGAATTCACCATGTAAGGGTAAACGAATAGCAACACAATTTAACTTAAAGAAGATCCCCAACTCACATCAACTCAAGAAAAGTCACAATGGAAGGATATGTCAAATCACTCAAAAAAGGACACGAACCCAATGGAATGAAATCACTTCCGAAGCCAAGCAATTCCAAAGAGGACACCACAAATAGGATACACCAAATTACCCTTAAATGAACAATGACCATTCAAATACAAATTTTCCATTCGTTCAATAAGAATCAATTTAAAATAAATAAAGGAACTCTATAATCACATATCGTAATTATCTCAAGGCATATTTTATCACACTCAGAATACTACCCCAACAATCAAAAGCAATAACTTCAAAGAACAATTGAACTACAATCTATGATTTGACTCTACACTTGATAAGGAATCATTTTAACTCATTAAAGGCTATATTCACATACCTTACTAGCATCTTACTATGCTCATCATAAAGTTGTAATAAAATAAAAGAAGTTATAAAAGTATTCCAACCAATTTCTTTTATTCCAATTCAGTATTTATAATCATTCCTATAACTATATTCATATATATAAACATGATTAGCCAATTAATACTCTAATTATATTTGAAAGGATAACTAACCTCACCAACACTACATTACAATGCCAGTTCTCTTCTTAACTAAAACTATATGACCATCTAATTTCACTATGAAGTAAGAACTTATTCATTTATAAAAAGGCATAACTCTTTTCCCTAATATTCTAATGTTCACCAATTCACATTATTTAAAATAATCATTCAGTTTCAGAATCAAAGAAATTGTTCTTTTCTAACGTTTGAAATATGCAAGTAACTATCCTCTATTCAATTTTAAGCTAGGAGGTGAACTATTCTAGATTTCCTCTATACTTAACCTTTTGAAAATAAGGCTGAAATCCTTCCACTACCTTAAAGTTATCACAATTGTCCTTACAACATTTCCCACACAAAGTCCATTAAAACAAATATCAATACATACTATTTCTATAGAAGGACTTTTATCCAACAAATGAAGTCATATTATAACCATTACATTCAAATAGATCCCTAACCCATTTACACATCTTAATCATTCAATAATTCACAAATAATGAAGAACACTTATAAATGTGCCATTGTGACAGGTTATCAAAGAAACCAGAGAGATTATTTAATTTACTACACCTTTGCAAGTCTAATAGATATAGTTGTGAAGGGTTGCCAATGGTTTCAGGGAGACTATTTAATTCTAGAAAATGCCTCAACTCTAAACGCCGTAATAATGACAGGTTGCCAAGTATATCAGAAAGTGAAGATTGGAATTTGAGGATATCGCAATCTACTTGCATTATTATCAAATCCCAAAAGTTCACCTCAATACTAAAGGGAAGGAGACATGTGAGGTGCAATTACGTGACTTAAGAATAGGAGAAATAATGTACAACTTTTCCTTTTTTGAACTTAATGCATTTTTGTTTGGCAGCGAGTTTCCAGAGACGCGCTCAAGTTGAAGTTTGGAAATTAAACTTCACCACGACCAATGGAAAGATCTTTATTTTATTAGAAATTGACAATATCTTATTTTCAAATGCTGCAACTGCGATAGATTGACAATAGAATAGAGAAAGTTATTCAAACCTTTAAACTCCCTATTAAGTTCAGGTGCCGCGGCTGAGACTGGTTGACAATGACAATAGAGAGATTAGTTAAACCTATGAACTTCCTAATATGCACCAGTGCCGCAACAAAGACAGGTTGATAATGAAATCAGACAGATATTTAAACCTCTAAACTTCCTATTATGTTCATGTGCGCGGTTGAGACTAGCTGACAATGAAATCAGAGAGATTACTTATGGCTTCTTTCCTTCCCTTCCCACTATTAAAATAATTGAATCTAGTGGTTGGAAACAGAGTTAGAGTCTCCATCCCACAATTTCTCCAATAATCAATTAAACCCACAAATAGTTTGATGGAAATTGCAGAGTATGAAAGCAATTAATGACAAGGATAACATGATTAGGCCCCTATTCTTTAGAATTTAATGAAGAGGCTTAGAATTTTGAGAGACATCACTATTTCTTTTTATTATCTGAACAAGTCTGAAGCCTTATCACTAATGATCCCACCACTATAGAAGGATCAATTATTTCAGTGAAGAAGAAAGGTTATAGAAGGAAACTAGTATTCTGAAGAGGAAACAAATACAAGGAGACCGATCCGTTATAGGATTACATGGGCAGAAATTAGTTATCAAACCCGTACACAACAATACTAATTCACGGTCTATAAAAGAAAATTACTAACAACCCTCCTCCTAAATCCCTTGTTTTCTTAATAAGGAAAAGATCTTCCGTAACAATCCATATCAAGGATTGCAAAAATCAAAGGAAGCGTAATATTTGTGATGTACAATATAAATGTTGCAAGTTTATAAATGGATGCACAAGAATCATGAAAGAATACATACCCGATCTACTCGCAAGCTTAATCAATCTCTCTGAGACTATCCTTTGATGCAGTACAAGAGTAGCCTATACAAACAATCTCCCCCCCGCTATTCTTTCCCTCCAAAAGCTAAATATAGTTATTATTTATTTTTAATATTCAATAGTTCTCTTCGACTTCCAAATGCTCTATAGGTGTAGTTTCTTTTCCAACAAGTTTTAGTTACGAAGAGGCTTTAATTAAGAACTACATTTATGCTGAGCAGTTACAAAACCTTTCATGTGAAATTCTATAATTAGATCTTTATGTGAAACTGACATAATATTGCATTTAATTTTGTTTATTATACTATTATTCATTACTTCCACAATCATTTAATTTTTTTGTTTAATTATAATATTCAAGTTTGATTTATTTAATTCATTTTAAACATTAATAATATTTTATTTGACAAAAAACACAGAAGTATTATAACTTTTATTTTATTTAATACCTCAAAACACAAACCGAATAAATTGAATCAATTCAAATCATGCCAATCAATACTAACTTTACAAGCGAGTCAGAGGCAACACAAGGACATCACGACATAGGGGCACTACATAATAGATATTGTGGTTTAACCAAACGCTTAATAGCTCACAACCCCCATTCGGAACTCCTGAAGGTGCACAATGTTGTATAGGAAACGCTCAAGCAAAATAGAATTATGAAAGTGTGCTTGGGACAAAGTGCTTGCCATAATCTTACGAATTACTTCCTCCACATCACTGCAGATTAGGAAGATTTTCGTAAGTTAGTCTATGACCAACCTACAAATGATGTTGCACTCAACTCCCTCAATGAATAAGAAATCGCCTCTGATCTCTAGAGCTCCATCACTCGATGTACTCGACATGCTTGAAACAAAAATTAACATTGATTTATAGAAGGGAGAGAAAAAGCTAGAAGAGTTTGCTTGAAGGCAATTAATGTTGCAAGTACATCCAAATTGCCTCAAAATCAATGAACTCGACAAGGTGATGTGATGGGAATTTAGTGAATGAAATATAGACATTGACGAAATCCTCTACATTTAAAGAAATTGCATGGAAGCAATCCCAAGTGAATTGCCAACAGTCATCGAAAATTGAAGGTGGTGGACATTTTGCACGAGAGTAGACCATGTGGCCTGCTTGCATCAAGTGACGATTCATTCTCCCATCATATTGATCAAAAAATGGGGATGTAATCATAACCATCCTTGAAAATAGCAATTAATGAATGTGTTATCATAATTTGATAGAAATTAATTGGTTTCTGGCCAACATTTTATTCAACCAGACGACAGTTGGTGTCCAAGAATTAGTTTCCAAGAAATCCCAACCATTATGATGTAAAAAATTTAAATATCCCTTTGTTGGATATTGCAGGGGTCCGACATTTTGATTCCCCTTGTATTGTGATGCATGAGTGAGAATCGATCATAATAGAAGGATCAAATTTTGCAGTTTTAATATATTCTTGTGAATGTTTATTGTCTGTGTGCAGTAAATTGTGAATTAACTACTAATGTTTATGAATAAGTCTATGAGTTTATATGAACATTTGGATATTCCTTTCCTTTGAGGATGTGATGTTCAGTGGTGTTTGATTCATTTATTTGCAGCAAATGTTAAGATTGTATTGAGTGGAGTCAACAAGCTTTGATAGTCTAGTATGTTAGGTACGATATTAATGTTTGTCAATCCATTTTCAGCATTGCAATCAGTTTTTTAGTTTTAAAAGCATTTTCTTTTGCATCTATTTCATGGCTATAAGTAGATGTTAGTTTTTCCTTTCCTACTTTCTAGTCAAAAGCATACCACTACTTTCATATATTTTCAAAAAATCAAATTTTATTAGGAGTTGTACCTCAATCAAAATTCAGAGGAAGATCATCAATACAATGGTGATCTCTCCAATTGTTGTTTATCGATTGGTCCTTCTTTGGGCATTATAAAGTCATTTTGTGTTTATTATTTAAAGGACAAATTTGTCAACCAACAAGTATTTAAATAAAATAAAAACTCTTAATATCGTAAATAAATTTAATTAACTAGATGCAATAATGCATTTATAATGAACATTTTTTTAAATAAAATAGAGTATTAACAACAATAAATTCTTTCACCATCAATTGACGCTTTTTTAAGTTATCATTTTTAAGTTTGATTAGAACAAAATATATATTTTTAGCCTTTGCTTGTTCTATTAGTAAAAACAATTGATGTCCAATGAGGAAGAGGGATCAAATTTATCAAGACATATAGTAGGTATTAGGGAGTCGTTATCTTGGAACATTAATCATTTCAAATGGCAAATGCACATGTATTAGTTAACTTGATTCCTTCAACAATATAATGGGTTAGTATGGATTGAAAAGGTTTGCTTGGGACCTAAAACAAGGACACAAAACTTTCATGGATGGATGCTAATTTCTTTGAAGAGAGTGTTATTCTCTATTCATGTGTTACCATGAAGTTTGGATGATTAATTTAAAAAATATAACCTTAATAGAGAACTCAAAGATTATATGCTTGCTTTTTTGTAAGTTTATAGTTGGCCTTCTCTTAATGAAGATTAAAAAAAAAATCACTGAAAGTATCAAACATGTCTAGCTTTCCAAGCTCTTAACAAGTAGACACCAATTTTAAATTTTATGTGTTGCTTATTTTGAAGATCTTTTAGTATTTAAACTTTTCTTTTTTATTTTTATTTTAGTAAGTTGCTTTTTTGTTTCATTTGTAAAAATTTTGTTTAACAATCTATATGATACTTTGTTTTAACTTCAATGAAACTTTTTTGACAAAATTATAATGTGGATGATTGTTTGATGTACGTAGAAAACTATCTCCTTGTCGCATACTAATTGTATTATATTATTTAACAAAGCTTATTCCAATAAAAAAATATTTTAGTGCAAGCTACTTTTGATTTTATCAACAAAAGCCAATTATTTTAGAAAAAAGGGCAAATGTATTATCATTTTTCTTTCAATAATGGGGAGGAGTTTTTAATGGTATCACACTTAGGTATTTATTTTTTACTTAATTACTAAGCATTTGAGACATAGGTTACTAATTTAATTTACATTTGATTAAAATGATTTCTACTTAAATGTATAGCTGTTATTTTTTTTAAAGAATTGTATGGCTTAACTTATACAATGTTTCTTATAAAATATTTGTGCAGAGGAAAATGAAATAGTCTTATAATTAATTTTTACATTTAAATAAATGATAATAGATCAATTGATATAATTAGACTTTAAATTAATATGAGTTAGGATCTAAGATACAGAGATAGACATATAAAATGATAAATGAAAGTGAGAAGGATTAACATTTATTTGCAAGATGGTGCAATGTGTGTTCACTATTGTGACAAATAGCTAATATCTAATATTTAAAATTAAGCAATCTAAGATTGAGAAACATGTACTCTAAGCTTCTGAAGGATTGGGATTCAATTATGTTTGAAATATGGTCCTTAAATACCTAAACATCACACGATTTTCTTCACTTCATAATTTGAGCTTTTGTACCTATTAAAAATGTTTGTTTTAGTGTATATATGTATTTGAAAAAGTATGGTGTTAAGTAGCATTGATAGGATGGAAGTATGAAACTCTTTTGATGAAATTTAGGCCTCTAGGTTGATTTGACAATATTAAAAAGAGATAAGGGGGACAATATATGCTAATTAGCTAATGATTTATGTAAAATGTGTTTGATACAAGTTGAATTTGATGCAAACCAATTATAATAGAATTTGCGATTAATAATTAATTACTAGAGATATTTAAATCAACAAGATAAAGATAAGTTGAGAAGTGATAGGGTGTTGATTGTTGAATTGTTGTGTTTGGTACTAATTAACATCACATTTTGATTGATGGAAATTGAGATCAATGTGAATTTCTTATTGTGAGGTGATTATATTCTTATGATTATGCAATGATTAAGAGTGGAGTAGGATGATTTTCTTAAATACACAAACCTAGACAAAATTTAAACTCTTCTAGCATCCACATTGATAGGTAATAATCTAATCCTAGGATTGTTAGCTTTAGAATTATGAAAACTTGGGTTTTGAATCTTGAGGATTAAATCATACCAAGATGGGGAATGTCTTGGAAACTAGGTTAGTGTTGATATGAAATGGATGATTTTGTTTATTAGTGTGTTGGATTTAGGATTAGGGTTTATAATGTTGAAAGAATAAAGAAGGTTGTCATTAATGAGTTTTCATTGATGTCAACACTACATGATGGATGTCAAATAGTATGTCAGATGCTTACAAAAAAAAATTACAAAAGGATTTTTTGGCTAAGTGTCTACATAGACAGTTTCAACACACAGTGCCCTTTGTTAATTTGGTTTGCATTTGTTCACCCTTTCAAATCTACTCTTGTGGTTCTAGTATGTTTGTGGATATCACTGGCATCTTATTTCAGAATTTTAGTTGTTTTGGATAAGTGGTTCAAAAGTTGCAAATAATAGAAGATCGACAGATATGATTTACACATTTTTTTGTGTATTGGCTATTACCTAATTGGTTCACATTCCTCCACGGATTTGAGTTAGACTTTGCAGTTTTTGGAAAAGGTTAACATGTGTTAGTACATTATATTTTCCAGTTGGCGTGACATTTTGTGGTCCACATATTCCATGGTGATAATTAGTTGGAGTATTTTTGCTTTTGGGTTCTATGCTTGGCCAACTTGATGTATGCAAAGTGTTGTGAAGATTAAATATATGATGTGAATGGAAAAGGGAGTTGTTATAGGTCCATGTCGATCTATATTGCTTGTGTTTTGAGCACGAAGGCAACTTTAGTTTGAATTGGGTGTCGACAAGGCATGTTTTGTATGATTTGAGGCTACATCTAATTAGGCCGACCTAATTGATCTTTTTGATGGAGTTTGGTATATATACAAGGTTGATTTGAGTTGATGAAGAGAGAATCTAATGAGTATATAATCCGAATGCAATTAGTGAGCAAAATTTTACAGAATTGTGTGAATAAGTTGTGAGTATTGAGAAAAGGTGTGCGAAGACAGAGCATAGCAAAGACTTGTAATATGAGTTGATTATAATGTATTGATGTTTGTGTTATGAGCTTCAAAGGAACTGAATCCAACATATGTTAGATGCACTTATCTCAATTCAAATCTTAGCAGTAAAGCCACCTCTTTCTATCTATCTTTTATATGTAAATAGTGAGTTCACTTGGACAGTGAGTCCACCTAGCAGTGAGCCTTTCTGTAATATCTTATAACCAGTTATAACATATTATGAGTTAACCCTCACCGTGATTTTTCCACATAAATTTTTTTGGTGTTCATGTGTTGTGTGTGTTATGGGTTGTTTATGCTTTCATTCCTTATACTTGTTAAGTATGCTTTGGAAATTGGATGGTTAATAATTGGAAGGTTTAATAGAATACTGATTCACCCCCCTCTCAGTATTCCATGTATTCAACAATTGCTATCAGAGCTTGGTTCCTTGGAAGAAGCTTGACTACTTTAGGAAGATCTGGGAATTTGAACACATGGCTAATATAAAGTTTCCTATTGCTCTAGAAGTGATTCCTGTTATTGGATACACAGAAGAAGACTACATGTTTGACAAAGACGGAGAAGTCAAAGTTTCTCTTGAAGTCCTTGATAATATTGAAGTTGAAAACAAAGATTTGAAGGAAGATTTTAAAGAAGCAAATGACTACATCAAAAAATTGAGAGAGCAGGTCAAGAAGTTTAGAGAAAGACATAAGGAGGTCAATGAACAATTCAAACAAGCAAACGAGAACATCACCAGATTGAAAGTACAAATGGAAGAAAAAAAAAGAATTGAGGAATGTCTAAATGCAATGGTAAAAAGCAAGACTAACGAATGCACAAGACTTGAACAAGAAGTGGTAAATCTAAGATCAGATCTAATGAAAGCAAAAATTTATGAGGACAAATTCAAGACAAGTTCTATAATTTTTGATGAGTTAATTGCAAATCAGAAAGCATCCAAAGACAAAGGTGGTTTGGGACTTGAAAAAGGAGAAAGCTCATAAGCGGTTTAGTCATCTAATGCAAAGAAGATCAGTGAACTTGAGAAGACTAAAGACAAGAAGAACAATGGCAAGTTCTAGAATCGAAGAAAAAATGCTAGGAGACCCCCCATCAGACAACCAAATGCCTAAAGGTACCCATTTTTTAATGGTATTTGTTATTTTTGCAATAAATTTGGACATAGAGCAATGGAATGTAGAAGCAAAATGAATCAAAATGTTTCATCCTTTATTGATCAATGCTTTACATGCAAGAGATTTGGGTATAGAGCAAATAAATGCAAAAGTAAAATGATGAATGCATATAAAAGTGGTAGAATGATTCAATCCTTTAATGGTTACTGCTATACATGTTATGGATTTGGACATAAGGCCAATCAATGCAACCTAAGAATGAATGAAAGGAATAATGCTCAGAGAAATGCCATATGCAACAATTGCAATAGACCTGGACATATTGCTAGATTTTGCAAAAGCATAAATTCAAGGAAGGATAATCCGATGAAGAAAAATGAACCAGTTAAAAATATTGATCCGACTGAAGTAAATAAGGAAATGGAAAAGATTTGGAGAAAGAAAGAGGTGCCTGAGAACAAGGAAGGATCAAAGACTACAAATGAATTTGTACCACCCTCCAGTGCAGATAAAATTCCTCTGGGAATTAAACTTAGGTGTTGGCTTAGGGGGAGCAATAACAACAAATCACATAATCCCCTGCCAATATGAGGTGTCATGACTTGGCACGAAGATATGAGATGGAGATGGATGGTATGGATCTTTTAGAGAAAACTTTGGAAAAAAATATTGATTTGTGAAGATTTGCGGAGTGATTTAAGGTTTACTATTGCACAAAGAAGGTTTTACTAGCTTTACTGTTTGGTGTATTAAATGTGAGTTAGGAAAGAATTGAAAGGATTATATACCTATCCCTTGTTGATTCCATTCTCCTTTAATGCAATTGGAGAAATTGGTGCGAATTGAAGTGAATCCAAGAGTTTGAAGGCAATTTGTGAAGTAGAGCATCCTAACCCTAATTCTTGTTGAGCAAGAAAAAGGTATTTACCGTTGTACAACTGAAATAAAATTTGTTTTTCAAAGCATTTGAATTCAATAGAGATGGCAACACCTATAATGGTAAATGTGAGTGAGAAACCCCAACCTAAATTCAAGAAATGTCCTATGAAAGTGTTTGAGAATGACCCACTTAGAGCTTTTTTGAGCATACCATATAGGTTTTTTCCCACTGAGGACATTAGAGCATACATCCATGGGAAAATGAAAGAGTATAACCATATAATACTTATAGACTTGTGGACAAACCAACTGATTAGAGATGATTTCAACATCAAACCTAAATATGAAAACCTGGTGAAGAAGAAATTGGATGTCTGGCAGTGGTTCTCATGCTTCACCTATGACGATGAAATTAAGTATGTGAGAATAGCATTAAGTAGAGTGTATGATAAATTCCTATGGATTGACATGCCTGTCTTGATATCTAAAGAAGTCATAAGGGAGATTACTGGACTTTGTGACACCATACTTGTACCTGTGCTAAAATCTATAAAAAATAAGGATGCAATGGAATTAACTGAAACCACATTTAATCAAAGGGATCTCACTATAAACACCATATGCAATCTTGCAGTAAGGTATGTAGCTATGGTCATTGGATATGAAATATACTACACCAACAAAGAGAATTATGTGTTTGCCATAACAATTCATGTAGCCCATGAAATGGTGGAAAAGGGAAAGGACTATGATTTGTGTGAGTTGCTCTGGAAACAAATTTTTAACAACCTAAAGAAAACTAAGGATGAGAAATATCCCTTCAAATTTGGTTCCTTGGTAGTTTGCTTGTTCTATTTTTTTGAGGGAGCTTCCAGGAAGAAGCAATGTATATGAAGTAAAAGTAGACCCATATCCAATCAAATATTTGAACATCTACACAACATTGGTGATATGAAAGCTCAAGACACGAAGCACTTACTACTTTCTTTGCAATATTTCAGAAGAGAATGCATGAAAGGGAGAGGATCCCTAAGTCTATGGTAGAAAAATATCAAGATGATATTAAATTTTTGGTTATAATTGATCAATGCATTATTGAAGTTGTGGAACCCAAAACTGTTTGGATTCACCCACTTGGATATGAGATCAATGAAAGTCAAGTAGAAGGTTATGTTGGTATATTATTGAACAGTCTTAAGGATCCCACATGGGAAAGACATGAAACATATGAGGAGAAATCCTTGAAATTGCACATGGAGTTGAAAGAGCCTAAAATAAAAAGGAAGGTGACAAAAATGGTACATGAACATCTCAAGGGAAAAAGGACTCATAGATGAAAAAATAAGTGAGTTAAGCACAAAAGCAGAGGGAGAAAGAAGCACAAAAAATGAGACCACCAAACCTAGAAGATCTAGAAGAATTGCTTCCACCATTCCCCCTAGTATTCAACAACCCTCTGGATCAGTTTCTACCTCCAGCAGAACCAAGAGAATGGAGACCAAAGCTCTGGTAATAGAAGAACCTCAGGTGCAGGAGGCCACAAGGCCTGGAAAGAGAAAGAAGACTACTTTGATAGCCTCTATGACCACTGCATCAAAAAGAAAGAAAGAGAAAAGGACTTGAGTGTACAATCTGAACAAGAAGGAGAAGAGGATGAGGATTCCCCGGTGATCATAAAAAGAAGTAGCACTGTTACAAAGAAAAAAAGAATAGAAAAATTTGATACTTTAGATGAAGAAGTTGAGAAGGAAAAGGAAGCCTTTCAGATACATATGCATAAGCAAATGAAGGAAAGAAAGAAAAATAAATCTGACACAGTAGAACCAAAGAAGAAAAAGAAGACATCTTCAGAAAGACTGCTCAATCCAATAAAGTTGGACTCATTATTCAAAGGCATGTTGCATCATGAGATGCTAGAAGAAACAACGACCCTATACAAAAAGGAAAATGAAGAGAGCAGGGCCACAATAATAGAAGCAATTATCAAATTCATTGTCACAATTGAAGAAGATATGGAGAACATTAGGAAGAAAGTTCTTGATGATGTATGAAAACTTTTAATGGAGAGAAGAAGAAAGGCCAATGAACGGGAAGAGAATCTCAAATTGGATACTATGGAGAAAATTGGATTCTCCCTATCTAATGTTTACAAGGCCACACTAGCCCAAGTACTAAGCGAAGAATTCAGAACAAAATGAAGGGTCACACTCCTAATGGGAAGAGATTGGGATCAACTTCACATAATACAAAAGGAAACAGAAGAAAAGATTATTGATATAGCCCAAAAGTATGGCATGATTCCTATTGCCTCACCTATCAAGGAATAAGATTCAAAAAATGAAAACATAGGAGCTACTAATGTAGAAGAAAATCCAAATAATACTCCTCTGGATACAGATGAACTAATACAATAAATTGTTGAAGATGAGGATGTTGCTATGACCAGAGAGGAAACCACAAAGGATGACACTAGGAAACTTCATATCAAGGCTACTTAGAGACATGTGTTCCTTTGGTAGATATAAAATAGAACACAGGTAAAGATGAAAAGCATGATATAGTTAATGTGCAAAGGCATGAGAATGAAGAGAATCAGAAAGGAGAGAATGATGATGAGAAGGAAGGAGAAGGAGATAAAAATGAAGATAATGAAGGAGATGAAGACAAAGATAAAGACAAGATCTTCGGTGAAGAAGAAGTAAAGTCTGATATCGGAAATAATGAAGTAGAGAAGTTTAAGGATTTACCTGAGCCCTTCGATGAATCCTCCTTCGATAATCCTTTAGAAGGTTTGTTGTCTAAATAGTTAAAGTTTCAACTGGTTGTTTCTTCTCAATTGTTGCAGTTGCCCATGCAACAAGACAGTGTTGTTTTAGACAAGATATCTCTTATACACAAATTGCAACTAAGTGATGTATTTAGTGCATTAGCACGAAAAGAAATTATTGAAACACATCAGAAGAGTAGTGAATTAATGGATGAGACTGTAAAGGCATTACAAGAAATCATACCAGGAATTAATGTTGATACATCTCTAATTGTTGTAGAAAATTTTAAATTGTTGTTTGATTTCTTTAAGGAATATGCCTTCAGATTAAAAAGACAAGTGGAAACAAAGGTTGAGACAAGGCTTACAGAGAAGAAGCTAATGGAAATCACAGAAAATGTGCATTTGCACATACAAAATTTGAAGAATGTTTGAAGGATGTACTAGCCTATGAGCAAGGTGCAAAAACATTGTTTATGTATTGCATGAAGCGGTCGGATGCCACACAAGGGATAAAAGATGAAATGGACTCAATTGAGTCCCAGATAGATAATGCATCTTGTGTCTATGATCCGACACTGGACCTATACTGCTATAGTGGACTTGCATGGCAAATTCTTCACTTTGCAAAGCCAGAAGGAAGAAGTTATCAAGCAACTTGGGAAGCTAAGGGACTTAGTGAAAACAAAGCACATACCAATCTCAAGTGCCCTTACCAATACTAACAAAATCTCAAAGATAAATCTTACCCTCAATACTGTAGACTTGAAGGAGAGGAAAAATTGATAGAGCTTGAGTCTCTACACAGAATGCTTGTAGTAGTGAAGAAGAGCCAAGAAGAAGGAAAATCTGCTTGGAAAGCTATTCTTCAGAAGCTTCAGGGGTCAACATCTTCAGGTTGACCATTTCTATCTCTATACACCTTATCATCTTTTTTCATGTTTTCAGATTCTATTGTACATATGTGGATATACTAGGATTTTTTTGGTTAACTTCCTAAGGGGAAGCCAATTCAGTTTGTATATATGTGTGAGGATCAGTACCCTTTGCCCTTGATGTCAAAGGGGGAGAGATATTTGGGGAAAGATAATTGTGGAAAGATATTTTGTTTTGGCACATGTTGCCATCAATGAAAAAGGGGGAGAATGTTGAAAGAATGAAGATAGTTGTCATTAATGAGTTTTCATTGATGTCAACACTACATAATGGATGTTAAATAGTATGACAAATGTTTAGGGAAAAGTTATTTTGTAAAAGGATTTTTTGGCTAAGTGTCTACACCGACAGTTTCAACACACAGTGCCCTCCGGTAATTTGCTTCGCATTTATTCACCCTTTCATATCTACTCCTGCGGTTCTAGTATGTTCTTCATGGATGTCATTGGCATCTTATTTCATAATTTCAATTGTTTTGGATAAGTGGTTCAAAAGTTGCAAGCAATAGAAGATCAACATATATGATTTACACAATTTTTTGTGTACTGGCTATTATCTAATTGGTTCGAATTCCTCTATGGATTTGAGTTAGAATTTGTGGTTTTGGGAAAAGGTTAACATGTGTCAATACATTATATTTTTCAATTGGTGTGACATTTTGCAGTCCACATATTCCATGGTGATAATCAGTTGGAGTATTTTTTCTTTTGGGTTCTTTGCTTGGTCAATTTGATGTATGAAAAGTGTTGTTAAGATTAAATATATTATGCGAATAGAAAAGGGAATTGTTATAGGTCCATGCCGACTTATATTACTTGTGTTTTTGGCGTGAAGGAAATTTTGGTTTGAATTGGGTGCTAACAAGGCACATTTTGTATGATTTGAGGCTACATCAATTAGTGATCGAGTTTGGTATATATACAAGGTTGATTTGAGTTGATGAAGAGAGAATCTAATGAGTACATGACTCAAATGCATCTAGTGATGCACAATTTTGCAAAATTGTGCGAATAAGTTGTGAGTATTGAGAAAAGGTGTGTGAAGACATATTAAAGAAGAGACTTGTAATCTGAGTTAATTAGAATGTATTGATGTTTGTGTTGTGAGCTTCAAAGGAACTAAATCCAACATATGTTAGATGCACTTCTCTCAGTTCAAATATTGATAGTAAATCCACCTCTTTCTTTCTTTTCTTTGTGAACAGTGAGTTCACTTGGCCAGTGAGTCCACCTGGTAGTGAGCCTTTCTACAATATCTTATAACCGATTATAACATATTGTGAGTTAATCCTCACCATGGTTTTTCCCTTCTTGGATTTTCCACGTAAAAATTATGGTGTTAATGTGTTGTGTGTGTTATGGGTTGTTTATGCTTTCATTCCTTATAATTGTTAAGTATGCTTTGGAAATTGGATGGTTAATAATTGGATGGTTTAATAGAATACTGATTCACCCCCCTCTTAGTATTCCATGTGTTCAACAAGTAAGTGTTCCAAAAGAACCAAAACTAGGTTTTAGAATCATGCATTAACAAAACCCACACGAAGTGTCATAAAACATAGAGGTGAAAGAGTGCAATATCCACTTTATTCTACATCTCACCTTTTGTATGCATGAAAAACTAAGTGATAAATGGTTCAAAAACGGTTCTTGAGGTAAATAAACAAAGTTCATATATGTTGGATAATGTTTAGTATGCCTCAAGATATTTGGCATCGACTTTCATAGGGTGAATGTTTTATTTTTGTTTCTATGTGAAATCATTGGTTAGGTCTAGGCAACAATTTTGTAACCACTATAACATTTTTGTCAATGAAGTGGTGTTTGGTTTTGTGTTTTCTCATTCAAACAATCATTTGATAAATGGTTTATATATCAAAGAGAGAGTTTCTAATTACCAAGGTTGTTAGGACTCAACCCTACAGTGTCAATATTTTCTTGAGTCCCTTCCTTTTTGTGTGTTTAACCTTATTTCCAACCAATACTTATAAATAATCCAATTTTTTTATTATGTTTTATTGAGTTGTTAAATTCACCTAAGTATGGTATTTTTTTATTCCCCACATGTCTATAATGTGTTGTAGTTGCCAAATTTTTAAAAAGTGTAAGTGTTTTGATTGATGTTTGAAATGTTTAAACTCGCATAAATTACTAGTGTTGTCGAAGTTTCCTTGCTAGGCATACCCTTTTTCTCATCCTTGTTTCCATTTTATCCTTGTCATAACTTAGAACTTTCCTCTCCCATCATACAGTATCACCTTCACTCCACTTTTTCCTTATACCAATAAATTTATCAAACTTTCCCCTCTTTGAGTACCCTCTCTCAATCATACCCAAATTTTGATCCTTGATAGTTTACATTCTCATTGGAGTTAGACCTCTAGGCTTCCTCCTTTCTGAATACCTCTAAGGTATGAACTTATCTCGACCCTCAAAAGTTTAAAGTTCCTATCTATTTTATGCTAGCTTCCCACCTAATCGTCAAAACAACTTGGAAAGGCCATGTGATCTCCAAAAAGGTCCAAAGGAATAAAAAAAGGTATAGATAGATGATGGGACATCATTTCGATACCTAAAATTTTGTACATGGATTTGGAGCTTGATTTTAATGTTCTTATCAACAAAGGAAGTTGGTAAATGGTTCAGGTTTCACTTAACAACTATTTTGATGTTGCACCTACTTGTGATAATTCAAATGACTAGTTTTTATTTCCTAAATCATAATGAAGGTAAAAATGGATGCTATATCCATGGAAAAATTAATCTAGGGGGATGAATCATGGCAAGTGTTATATTTGCATGCCAATTACAATGATAAAGGTATAAATGATCTAGAGACCCTAAAACTAACCCTACAAATCTTTACAACCACTAAATCAAATTGGATTGTTCTTGAAATTCATTGTTTAATCATGATGATGTAGATTTAAGGGGAGAAAATGACAAGTCCAACCTATATTCTATTTATTACAATCATTATATTTTTGTGATCAATTTTCTTCACACCATCATCTAGTGACACATCTATAGTGGTTTTTTGAACTTGGCCATGCCTTTAGACACCATATCTATGAATGTAATTGATGAAAAAGTGATTTATAGGTTTGAGTAGAGTTCCTCCATGATTCTTCCATATATTTTAACATTTTGTAGGTGGTTTTCACATGATTCCAAGCATGAATGTTGAAAATTGACGGTTGTGAATAGGGCATAGGTCCAGGTTTCTTCACACAATCAATATTTTTCCATCATCTTGAGGCTCCCATGATGGTTGGATTTAATGCAATGAAAAATCTATTAAAACTAATTAGTTGTTCATACACAAGATTGGTCACCAAGACAATTTTAAGACTTAGTTAAGTTTGTAGGTTGTTCTAGGGCATCAAACAATACAAGTATGGATTATAAATGAATAAATGTATCTTATAGAGTGCAGAAAGGGTCTACAATGAAGAGATATATAAAATCTTCACCTTCACCATTGGAACTAGCAACAAAAGATTCATCGTGTCTATTTTTTATGGTCATGCTTTTTGGGTACCTAAGGGTGCTCATGCCTTGGATACTAAGTTACCAATAGAGAAAAAAAACTATGGAACCAAATGATGGGTCACATAGATGAGAAGAGTTTAAGGACCTTGAAAAATTAAAATGTTTCCAATGGGTTAAATGATTATAATCGTAAATTTGATTTCTATGAACATTGTGTATATAAAAAAAACATATTTAATTTTACTCTAATTCTTAAAGATCCTTTGGGGCATTGAATTTAATTCATTTTGATGTATTTGTTCATGTTAATGTTCCTACAATTTCTAAATCTATATAGTATGTTTCTTTCATTGATGATTATGGAAAATTTAAAGTTTTTAGTTATTTCAAAGAGTTTAAGGATTCTATAAGGATCATAGGATAGAAAGACATAAGGAACACTTAATCCTTGCTCCAGACGATAATCTTTAAAACCCTTCTTTCTTGCAAATAAGTGTTTTAAAAGTAATTTTATTTCTTTCACCCGCCCATTTGTTTTTACCCACCCATTCTCTTTTTTTTATATATATTGAAGAAAGAAGATTACAAATAATAAGAGCTACTAGCAAGTAGGTAAAAAGAATGTACATGACAAATCATCACAAAAAACATAACAGCCAGAAGGTTGAGATTTCATTACATAGATTGAACAATTTTACTTTGCCAAACATTACTAGCCAAATGAAATTGCAACACTTGGTCTTTAATTCATTGAAGATGATCCTTGGCTGCCATATTCTTCTTGCATAAAACTGGAAGCTGTGAGAACAAAAAAGCCACCTAAAAAAATATGTTAGAGTAAAGCCTTAAAGTCTCAGTTGGCTGATGAAAGTTCTTAGAAAACATTGCAAAACATCTAGCTTTCCATATATACCTCAAAATAACCTGTCTAATAGAACCAACAATAACATTGTTGTGCATTCCAAAACCAAGGATAGCCTCTTTCCAATTGAGAACATGAAAGAAGATAGCTGGAAAATTATTAAACACAACTGACCATTGCTGCTTAACAAAAATGCAGTCCCAAAATATATGTTCCATATTCTTAGTGCAAAGACAAAATGGGAAATTGTTTAGCTAAACCATCATAGATTTCAATTTATCCCCAACAGGAAGTTTGCAATGTAAAATTTTCCAAGCCCACACTTGCGTATCATAATCAGCTTTTGACTTCCATATTTTAGCACTAATTTTCATTCAAAATTTGGCACTAAATCTGCATTTCCACTTATGATTAATATGAAGAATAAGAGGCCAACAAGGAAGGATTTGAGAATAAACCTTCTTCAAAGGAAAAAAATTGAACGAACTACATGAAAACCATCTCCAATCTTTGAAAAAATTACAATCTCTAGGAGTGCAAAGCTTTATAGAGAGGTCAATAGGAACTAAGAACTGTAGAAATATCAAAAAATGTTTAAATTTTTCACTCAACCCATACTGCTCTTTGATGAAATGCTAAGACGGCCAATCAAATGTGTTAAAATCCCAAATATCTTTGAATTTTTGAATACCTTTCTTAAACAGATAATAAGCTTGCTTTGGGAAGCTAATAGCAAGAGGTTGATTGTGATAAGTAATAAGTCTATTCCACCAAATAGAGGTTGAAGAAAAACCAAAACCATGCTGCAAGGAGGTGTTATTCCATTCTAAAAATTGACACACTTTTTTCCAAGCTTTCCAAATGGATTGAAGAGGAAAAGAGGCTTTAATTTTAAAGAAGTGAGACATTAACATCTTATCCAACCAATTGACATCTTTCCATTTTTTTTAATTTAGATTCCATGATTCTATGGCAGACCAAGATTTTCCATGGCTCATCCCCACTCGCAGCCCAAATGATCCATTTAGTCACACAGAAAATCCCTTGAGTTTTGGGCGTCAATCTAAAACTAAAGGTGGCCTTGGTGCCCATTCTCTTTTGCAAGAACATGTTTTTTAATCAAAAGGTTTTTTTAAGGCCCGATAAAACATTTTATAAAATAATAAAGTTTAGTTTAAAAGTTTGTTTCTAAATATAATTTTATTTATAGCTCTTTTTTAAGATGCAAATATAAACCCATCTAATTCGATTGGGTTTTCATTACTCTTTTCTTTCTTTTTTTGATCGGTAAGAGATTGTGGACATGGGGTCCACTCCCATATAGAGAAATAGAAAATAATAATCGCATCAACCCTCTGATAGGGGTGCCCACAAAGGTTCCCAACTAGGAACAATCAAACCCAAAGTAATTGATGTCACTTAAATTAGCATATCCTAAACTAATCAAAAATTAAACCCAGATTGATGACACTTACATTAGCACATCGTAAACTAAACAAAACAACTGATCATGCTGAAATTATGATACTCCTTTATCCCCCTTCTTTGAAGATATCACAGTGGACTGATGTGGTGGAATATATTTCTTTCTTTTTACTTTTGTCCACCCTTGATTTTGTGGTTGACCAATCCCTTTTGGGCTTGCCACACACACCAAAGTTTATGTGGGCTCTATTGCAAAGTTGAGTAGAATAGAGCACCTCACCTCCAAATTTTGGGACCCAACCAGACTTGTAGAGTCTGAGGATTGAATTATTGAAGTCTCAAAAGTGTCCTTAGTAAAGGGACTTTGCAGTTTTTCTGCCCTTTTTAAACAAGAATCACTCTATTGGGGAAAATTTTGATTTTCCTTTGAGAAAGTCTCATTAATCGTCTTTGTATTTTGCTTACTGTTAGTCTTCTTTGATGGATTTGTATTCTACTTGGGAGAGTTCATTACCGAATAATGGTTGGGGGAGGAATCCTTCCACCAAGAGGCCACTCGTTGTGGAGATTTGACAGTTGGACACTTAGCTGCAATATGCCCAATTTGATAGCATCTCCTACACCTGAAAACTAAACCTTCATAATCCAATGACTTTCCAACATTGACCATTAGCTCTCAAAATAATTTCAGCCAGAAGATCCTTGGAGATATCCAATTGCACCAGAATCCTTGCATAAGTTGTGTGGATGAATTGCTTTGAGTTGACATCTGTAGACACAAAATTACCCACTGAGTTTCCAATTGTTACAAAACATTATTCGAACCAAAAGTGGAGGGGAAGATTTGGGAGGCGAACCCAGATCGACAAAATTGAAAAAGATTTTGTAGATGGATCAAAATTTGGATGCCATGGTTTTAGTTGCAACAAATTTCCCTCCCATAGCCAGACATAATTGAGAATGTTGTTCTTGTCTTTCTTGCAATCAAACACTACAATGAAAAACCCTTTGCACAGGGGTAAATTTCTAGATCTTCGTCCATAAGAGGCAACCAGGATTTAGAGATCCAATTATAGAGATTAGGAAGACTAGGCCAATGATGGGTGAACCGACCAATTAAACCGTTCTTTGAGAAAAATTCTTCATTTTCACGCAATTCCTTTAACAAGGAGGCATCGAACACTAGCGACAAGGGAGCATCAAAACACTGGATAAAACGCATGTTGTCTACATTAACCTTTTGATTTTGTGGAGGTGAAAAAGGGGGACATGAACCAGACTTGGTCGCCTCCAAAAAGGAGGGCTTAAGCCCTGCAACACCTTGCCCAAAAGGAGAAGACCTGGATGCCAGCACATGAAACTTTTGCCCCGGTGCAGCAGGCCGACCAAATCCAACAAGACCTGCAGAAACACCATCACAACCTGACAGTGGTGGAGAAGAGAGGGTAGAAGGAATCAAAGCTGAGCCAATTGCATCACCCTGAGAAGCCATAGTACCATTTCAAGCAGAAGGAGCGACGACCAAAACATTGGGAGAACCCATAGAGGCATCGTATGACCCTAGATTAATGGTAGCCAATGAAACGGGCTTCCCATGTTGTGACGGAGAGCCGCAAACCCCAGCCGCGGAAGCCCCATTGGAAACCAAATTGAGTGGAACATCAGTGCGAGAAGAAACCCTAGCTCCAGGAAATTTTGCAATTTTTGGCATGTTCGGTAGTAAAACTCATTACTCTTTTTATTTAGAAGTTAATTAATTTGATATTTCTTTTTTTTATTTAGTAATACTTATTAATTCTTTGAAATTTAATATTTTTAATTCATTTTCATATAAATTCAATAATATTAATTTTTTCAAAAGTAAAATTTTAATTTTATTTTAAATTTATTAATTTCAAATTTTATTTAATATAGTTATTAAACATTTATTTATTTTCAAAATTTATTTTATTTCTTAGGAAAATCAAGTTCATTTAAAGGGCGTATTTTTTTTTCTTTTCGTAATTTATTTCAATCAAAAGGAGTATTATTTTATTTATATTCTAAGAAAATATTAACAATAGCTATTAATTTAAATTTGTGATTTTTTTGCAATCATGTCTACTTTAATTCTCGAGATTAAGTTGAATTCTTCTAACTATCACTCTTAGAAAACTCATCTATTTTATTTTTCATTTTAAACATCTTTTGGATGTTGCTACGGATCCCAAATCAAAACTCAATCCATTTGCATCTAAAGATGAACAAGAAAAATGGAAGCTCAAAAATGAGGAAACCCTTGGCCTCATAGGTATTTCCATGTCACTTGAACTATATGTTCACATTGGACATGTACAACAGCCTATGAAGCATGGGATAAACTCAAAACTATTTATGATAGTTCAAATGAATCTAGAAAAAATCAACTTCAAGATTTAAGGTATTCTGATTTTAAATCCATGGATGATTTTTTATTGAAATTTGATGCTTTGAATAGTCAATTGCAAGGTTTAGGAGTAAAATTAGAAGATCTTAGATTAATTCATCTTATTATTAAAAAATGTCTTCCTAGGCAATTTCAACAATTTATTACTAATATTCATGCTCAATTAGCTATTCCTTCTTTAGCTACTCAATTAACTTATGATATTTTTCACAATTTATTAATACAAGAAGAAGCTAAGTTAATTCAGTTTGGCAATCTTAAGTCTAATGAACATGCTTTTATGTCTAATCATAAGCAAAATTTTAAGCATCATTCTAAACAACCTTATAATACTAAACCTCATTATAATAATGACAATGATCCTAGGAACTATACTTCTTCTAAAAGGCCTCATTGCACTTATTGTAATAAGGATGGTCATTGGCAAAATACTTGTTTTAAGAAGAAAAATGAGAAAAATCCTATGAAGCAAACTAATCAACAACAAAATAAACCTAATAATACTAAGTTTCATAACAATGCTAATCAATCTAGACGTTCGTTTACTTGTAGTTTTAATAATGTTTCACAACCTCTTGAATGGGCTATTGATTCAGGTGCATCTCAACATTTTACTTCACATAAAGAAGTTTTTGAGTCTATGCAACCTGATATGTTTAATGTTCCTCTTCAACTTGCTAATAATAATACTTGTAAAGTAGAAGCAATTGGAGATGTGAATGTTCCTAATGGTAAATTGCATGATGTTTTATATGTTCCCGAATTAAAGACTAATCTGCTTTTAGTTGCTAAGCTTTGTCAATATTATAAAATAAAATTTTATAAAGATATGTGCTATGTTATTAATCCAAAAAAAAACAAGGTTATTGCTATTGCTAAATTAGACAATGATAATTTGTTTATATTTTATGAGTTTGCTCAATCTAGATGCTCTTTAATATCTACCATTTATTTTAACATTTGGCATGAAAGACTTGGTCATATTAATGCTAACAATATTTCCTTGATGCAAAAACTTAATACGGTAGATGGATTGCCTAGTATTGTTCCATCAAAAATTGTATGCACAGGATGCATGAGTGGTAAGATGCATAGGGAGCCCTTTCCACAAGGTCAATCATGGAGGGCAACTCATAAGTTGCACCTAGTTCATAGTGACCTTTTGGGACCCATGGAGAATAACTCCATCCAAGGATCAAGGTATGCACTTACTTTTGTTGATGATTATTCTAGAAGAACTTGGATCTATTTTCATCATAGTAAAGATCAAGTTCTTGATATATTTTCTGAATTTCATAAATTTGTTGAAAGGCAATCTTAGAACTAATAATGATAAAGAATATGTGAACAATGCTTTTAATAGTTATTTGAAATATTTTGGTATTAAGCATGAGCTAACCATTCCCTATACACCTCAACAAAATGGTGTAGCGGAAAGGAAGCATATAACTATTGTTGAAATGGCTAGATGTATGCTACATGCTAAAAATATGCCTTATAAATTTTGGGTCGAAGCTATGTTTTGTGCTACTTACATTATTAATAGGACTTCTACTAAAGCTTTAATGGATATAACTCCTAAAGAAGCTTGGTCTAGTAGGAAGCCCAATCTTAAGCATTTAAGGATTTTTGGTTCAATTGCTTATGTTCACAAACCTAAACAAAAGCAAAAATTAGATCCTAAATCTTCTTATCATATTTTTGTTAGTTATGATGAACATTCTAAAGCTTATAGAGTTTATAATCCTCTTACTAAAAAACTTAAAGTTGCTAGAGATGTATGCATTGTTGAAAATGGTGTTCATGATTGTTCTAAAATGCATTATATTGAATCTTCTCAAAATAAAGTGTCTGTAGTGGAGGATAATCCTCAAGTTGAATCTTCGCTTAACCCTCCTAATGCATCTCTTACTCATAGTGATAGTGATGAATTTCTCCTCATGATTCTTTTTCTAGGGATGATACTATTGACATTTCATGCCACCCTTAGATGACTCATCATTGATAACCGATCTAAGATATCCTACATGGGCCATCTTGCATGAATTCTCCTTGAAGGTTCCTAAAATTGGCTAGGTATTGAGGTTTTTGGGCTTTCATACTTTCACTTACCTACTTACTCGCATGCCTTCTTCATCACTCCCACTCCTTCTTCTCTTCCTTCCTTTTTCCTCTAAGTGTTTTGGGTTTCAGCCTTTAACCTTACCCTTTACCCCTTACCGATCTCTCATGGTAAACCTCAGGCCTTACCCTCGATCACCAAAGCTCGACTAAAGTTTTCAAAATTTGTCTAAGTCTTGAATTCTCAAACTTCGGGGGTCGGTATTCCCTCTTACCTCTTCCATCTTTTCACTTTTCTTTTATCAACCTTCAGGTGTCGACCTTTGCCCTTACCTCTTCCCTCTTACCATTCTTGCTTCACAAGGCATAAGCCTTCCTCCCGACATTCAATCTCCTAAGTCTCACCTCTTGCTTTTGGACTTCAAACTTAACTTTCTTTCTTCCTTCTTCCTTCTGACTTTCACTCTTTCTTTGAAAAACTGACTAAGTGTTGAGATTTTAGATTTTGGGCTTCGGCCTTCTCCTTTACCTCTTATCTTTCTTCAATAAGAGGTAACCCTTCTCTTCAACCCCTAATGGTTGTTTTCTAACTTCACGGTTCCTTCCTTCTCTTTTCTTTCCTTTTGTATGTAGTAAGCGGTACGCTCGAAGCCTGATCTCCGATGGTCCGATGCCGATACAAAGAGGTTGTTTCGCAACAACAAACCATTTAATGCTTGTAAAGGTTTCTTTTTGGGCCTGATGCCTCAACCTTCCCATGGATTTGGCATGTTTTCTAGGCAGCAACATTAATGCTCAAATCACTTTTTGAGCACCCAGATTTGATTTTTTGGGGCTTCAAGGATGACATTTATTGCATCCATTAACTTCTATAGGCGGATTTTATGGGTGCCCATGCTCATTTATACCTGTTTGTTGACTTTCTTGATGGATCCACGCCCTAATTATGATTTTCATGGGATGGATCAAATCTTTCATGCACATACTTCATTGCTAATCCTAATTAGGGTTAGGGTTTGGTTTTTGGTTCTAAGTTATGCCTAATCTATAAAGGTGAGAAATGTATTCATTTTAAGGTTCTTCCTCTAGATCCTTTGGGGTTTTTCTTTTGCAAACACTGTATTTTAAACTCTGCCATTGTAAAGATTGGATATATTCCTTTGCATTAATGAAGTTGATCATTGTTGATGGTTCTCTCCTCTTTTATGTATGAGTAATCTTTTATTACCTTCATGTTTGAGTGTTTGTTTGTATCTTTATGTATGCATGTCTGAGTTAAATTATTTACAGTCATTATGTTGAGAAACTCTCTTTCCTTCCAGTGCTCTGTCAAACCCTACCCTGCATGTTTCCTCTAAAAATCAACCAAACAAAGAATTATGTGAGTATTTTGGGCCTCTTCAATGATGTATTTGAGAAAATATTAGCCAGGAAAAAATAAATTTCCATCTTGGTGTACCACCTCCATTTCCCTTTCATGATTTCCTTCTTCCCCTTTCCCCTATGAGCTATTAGAGTAGAATAGTGGTAGGTTTTCATGTGTTGGGTTGGACCAGCACTTTGCACTTGGATTGAAGGAGGCATTCGGCCTTCTCCAGAGACTCGACCTCATTCGTGGAAAGGTCCCACACCTTGATTTCATTTCCATTATGTCATGGAATGATGAATTTCATGCTTAGCAGGGTGCAATTTCACGTACCGACAATTTTTGGCATGCCCAATGGGACTACTTTCTCTCTGTCGAAGAATTGGGTGTTTTCTTCAATGCATCTTACCTTTTGAGGCATATCTTCAAACACCATGGCAACTCCTTGCACATCTACTAGTTCAATCAGTACTGGTTCCATTTCATGTCATTTAAGAAGTGGTGCTCTTTAATGTTTTAGCCTTTGGAGGTAGTTTTTCAAGTACCTAGCAACTCTGCAATATCATTTGGGTGACTCTTTTGGTATGTACCCAAAATATTTGGTTGGGCATTCCTCTACTTTCCTTTCAAAATTTCAAAGTGTTTCTTGTCACTCTCATTCTTAAAAATGGCATATTATAATGGAAACCACATGTACACCCCTCATACCATGAAAACACCAGCTTTATTCCTCTTAATCAGCCATATCAGGTTGGTCATGCCTCCCATTTCATTCCACAAAAGCTTGCTATTGTGGGTTTTCAATATTCACAAAATGCATACCACCCACCCCACCCTACTCAAGCTTCTTGGGCACCTACACATTCCTATCAGCAACCCCAAGAGGTTCCTTTCTTTTCCTTTCAACCCCAAAATATGAGTGAAATCATGTCCATGTTCAGGGATCTCCATAGACAAATTGTTGAGATTAAGGAGTAGCAATAATTTGACCTATAACAGGAGGCATGGGCTAATCAAGCCTATCAGGGGCAACAATATTGTTTCCCACAACAGGATGAGCTTTTCCACCAAGCTCACTATCCACAACAGTAAAATAGAGAAGCTTAGTGGAGGTATGAGAAACAGTTAGAGGCACAAAGAAGGCAACAATAAGAAGAGTATCCAAAAAGAGATGTTGTTGCTAGGGAAGAGCAACTCAAACTTTCCCTTTCTCTAGCACAGGTGCCTGAGACTCAGGTAGCCCCTTGTGTGCTTAGTTTCAAACAAGTACCTCTATTTGTTCTAGAACAACCTGCTAAGGAGGAGGTAAGAAAGCATAAATTTGTAAGTTTCAAGAACCCTAACAAACCTCTTGAAACTTCCATTAGCCCTCCTTTGGTTCTAGAATAGCCTATTATGTAGGAGGTATGCAAGCACAAAAATTTTAGTTTCAAGAATCCCAATCAGCCCCTTGAAACTACAATGCAACCTCTTGTGCCATCAAGCAAATCTCATATGTTGGAGATCCCAAGTTTTGAGAGCCTCATTCCTAACAAGAATCTATCCTTGAGGAGGCTCAACCTTTTTCTCCTATTGAGCAACCCCTTCCAGAGTTTCAATGCCCTTTGACCCTTTTTGCTCCCTCTTTTCCTATTTCACTCTTTAAAGGTGGACCTATGGTATGGGATCCTAATTGGTCAGAAGAATTGAGGAACGAGCAGTTTTGAGCTAGGAGTAAAGAGGTTGTTCATGAGGAGCCTTCATGTGCTCTTAACAATGAGTGTCTTAGTTTGTTGCAAGAAAAAATTCAAGATGAAATAGTGTTGCAATAACAAGACATTAAAAAGGTAGAGAAATATGATACAGTAGAGGAAACAATCCTCTCATTTGATGTCCTCCCTTGTTTTATTGATATGATATAGTAGAGGAATCAATCCTCTCATTTGATGAATGAAGACAACTCCAAGGTTTTGGAGCAGCAACAACAACAGACATGTTTATCCCCCATTATTATGGATGAAGATCCCTGATCTATTGAGGTTTGCAATTCTGAGGTGGAGGACCTCTTTTGGGATGTTATAGAAACCTTTTGTTCAGGTTTAAACATCAAATCATCACCCCCAGAAGAGGAGTATTGTGGGCAGAAACATAAAGGTGAGGAAACAATAAAGGATGTGGCAGCCATTACATGCCAAGAGTTTATTTTTGTTGCAGTCAATGCCAAGAGGAAATTAAAACAGAGAGACAACTTGAAGAATTTAGTTCTTCACCTAAAGTGTCTCAAAAATCTAAGATATGTGTTGATGAAGTGTACATCAATACAAAGTAGCTCAATAATTATTGAGCAACCACACATTTATTGGGAGAATGATGCTCTCGTTGCTCAATTTGATAGTATGCCTGAGCTTCAAAGTTTCTCATTTGAGGTGCATGAAGAAGAGATTACTTGTACATATCAAAAATTAGGTTCGGCATATTTTGCATCACCATGTGAGCTGGAAACATTCCCTTTTTGTTTTAGCTCATGCAATGAGGAGGTCAGCGGTCATGGTAATGGCCTATCCTTTTGTGAGGTGAGTCATTTTCCCTCTACAAAAGGTTTTCTCTTGGATGTTGGCCTATCTTCAAAAAATTTCACCCCTAATCCTGTATGTTCACCTAAAGCACCAGTATTAGATGAATCTAACACTTTCATGATATGGTTCCCCTACAATGGAAAATTTTACAATGAAGTGATCCTTCTCCTAGTAGGCATCTTATGTAGTTCCATGCATGTTGGCAGTAGTTTTCAGTGGTTGTAGTTGGGTGAGGTTTGTAACTATGGCTTGAGGGAGATCGGCTCCTTCAAAAGGTTCATCTTTGATAGAGGCAAAATTCCTTCTTTTCCTTTTTGTTAGTTTAATGTATATATTGAAAATATCCTACTTTCCATGAAGTGCATTTGCACACCCTGCATTCTCCTTAAGGGAATGTATGCTCTTAGCTTTCATTTTTTTCTCCAAGTGTAGGCCTGCACATGTGTTTTTTTGCCTTGGGAGGCCTAGTTTTTGAATTTTTACCCTCATGACTATGTGCCCAATGGACCATTAAGGCCCTTAGATTCCATGATTAGCAGGAAATCATCTCATAGAAGTCACAAAAAATGTTGACATTTCATGCCACCCTTAGATGACCCATCATTGATAACCAATCTAAGAGATCCTACCTGGGCCATCTTGCATGAATTCTCCTTGAAGGTTCCTAAAATTGACTAGGTCTTGAGGTTTTTGGGCTTTCCAACTTTCTCTTAATTGCTTACTCCCATGCCTTCTTCATCGCCCATGCTCATTCTTCTCTTCCTTCCTTTTTCCTCTAAGTGTTTTGGGTTTTGACCTTAGACTTTACCCTTTACCCCTTATTGATCTCTCGTGGTAAGCCTCGGGCCTTACCCCAATCACTGAAGCCTCTATTAAAGTTTTCAAGATTTTTCTGTCTTGGTTTGTTGAACTTCGAGGGTTAGTATTCCCTCCTACCTCTTCCATCTTTTCACCTTTCTTCTATCAGTCTTCGAGTGTCAGCCTTCACCCTTACCTCTTCCCTCTTACTATTCTTGCTTCACAAGGCATAAGCCTTCCTCCTGACCTTCGATCTCCGAAGTCTCTCCTCATTCTTTTAGACTTCAAACTTTTGCATTCTTCCTTCTTCCTTCTAAATTTCACTCTTTTCTTTGAAAACTTGACTAAGTGTTGAGCTTTCAAATTTCAGGCTTCAACCTTCTCCTTTACCTCTCATCTTTCTTCGATAAGAGGTAGCCCTTCTCTTCAACCCCCGATGGTTCCTTTTTTACTTCATGGTTCCTTCCTTCTCTTTTCTTTCCTTTGGTATGCAATAAGCGGTACGCCTGAAGCCCAATCTTTGATGGTCTGATGTTGATACAAAGAGGTTGTTTCATGGCTCCAAACCATTTAATGCTTGTAAAGATTTCTTTTCGGGCTCGATGCCTCAACCTTCCCGTGGATTTGGCATGTTTTTTGGGCGATGATATTAATGCTCAAATCACTTTTTGAGCACCCAAATTTGATTTTTTAGGGCTTCAAGGATGACATTTATCGCATCCCTTATCTTCTACAAATGGATTTTATGGGTGCTCATGCTCATTTATTGCTATTTGTTTACTTTCCTGATGGATCCATGCCCTAATTGTGATTTTCATAGGATGGCTCAAATCTTTCATGCATAGACTTCATTACTAACCCTAATTAGGGTTAGGGTTTAGTTTTTGGTTCTAAGTTATGCCTAATCTATAAAGGAAAGAAATGTATTCATTTTAAGAGTCTTCCTCTAGCTCTTCGGGTGTTTTTCTTTTGCAAACACTGTATTTTACACTCTTCCATAGTAAATTTTGGCTATATTCCTTTGCATTAATGAAGTTGATCATTATTTTTGGTTCTTTCCTCTTTTATGTATGAGTAATATTTCATTACCTTCATGTCTAAGTGTTTGTTTGTATCTTTATGTATGGATGTTTGAGTTAAATTGTTTACAACTTCTGTGTTGAGAAACTCTCTTTCCTTCTAGTGCTCTGTCAAGCCCTAACCTCCATGTTTACCTCTGAAATAAACCAAATAAAGAACTGTGTGAGTCTTTTAGTCCTCTTCAATGATGCATTTGAGTAAATATTAGCCAGGAAGAAATAGCTTTCCATCTTGGTGTACCACCTCCATTTCCCTTTCATGTTTTCCTTCTTCCCCCTTTCCCCTATGAGTTGTTAGAGTAGGATAGTGGTAAGTTTTCATGTGTTGGGTTGGACCAACACTTTTCACTTGGATTGAAAGAGGAATTCACCCTTCTCCGAAGACTCGACCTCATTCGCACAAAGGTCCCACACCTTGAGATTGTTTCCATTGTGTCATTCAAATATTGAACTTCGTGCTCAGCAGGGTGGAATTTCATGTGACAACAAATACTCCTACATCTAAAAGAAATCCTAAATGGTTTAAAATTTTCATGCAAGAAAGTGAGGATATTTTAGCTAGAATGAATTAATATAAAGCTAGAAAGACAAAATATTGTAATTATGCTTTGATGTCTCAAGTAATGAATACCAATGATCCTCAAACTTATGAACAAGCTAAAGATCAACCTCATTGGCAAAAAGCTATGCAAGAAGAATATGATACTTTAATTGCTAATAAAACTTGGGATTTAGTTCCTTTACCTCATGGAAAGAATCTTGTTTCATGCAAATGGTTGTATAAAACTAAAGTTAATGCAAATAATGAAGTTAGCAAGTTTAAGGCTAGATTAGTTGCTAGGGGCTTCTCTCAAATTGAAGGTTTAGATTATAATGAAACATTTGCTCCAGTAGCTAAGATGCTAGCTATTAAATTAGTTCTTGCTTTAGCTTCTCATATGCATTGGTCTATTCATCAAATGAATGTTAAAAGTGCATTTTTAAATGGTGATTTATATGAAGAAATTTATGTCTCAACCTTTGGATTTCATTAAAAAAGGTAATGAACATCTTGTTTGCAAATTGAACAAATCAATTTATGGTTTTAAACAATCTTCTATAGAATGGTATTCTAAAATTAATGCTTTCTTTCTATCTCAAGGTTTCATTAGCACATTGGAACATGGCTCCAACATTGATCAAACCAAAAGGCATCTTGCGATATGCAAAGGTCCCCCATGGCGTCGTGAAAGCAGTTTTGTGTTCATCACTTGAATTAACTTCAATTTGGTTGTAACTGGAAAATTCATCCAACATGGAGAGCATCTTGGATCTGGTTACATTTTGTAGGACTTGGTCCATCACTGGAAGGGGATAATTGTCTTTGAGTGAAAACTGGTTTAGATTTATGAAATCTACACAAATGCAGATTTCACCGTTCTTCTTATGAACGGGAACGATATTAGCTATCCATGTTGAATTATGGATAGGGAATATTATCCGTCCGTTTAGCATCTTTTGAACTTCTGCCATAATTGTTCCATAAATCTTGGGATTGTACTGCCTTTGCTTTTGTTTGTAAGGAAAAGCTCTGGCCTTGAGGGGAATATCATGTTGCACTTCTTTAGGCCAAAATTATTTTAGATCTTCATAGGAATATTCTAAGACATCCATATACTCTTGTAGTAACTAAGCAAATTGTCTTCTTTCTTCGGCCATGCAACATTTGCCAATGTTCACCATCTTGGGGTTAGCTTCAGTTCCCAAATTGATTTGTTCCACTTCATTAGATGAGTCAAAATCCAAGAGTTACTTTTTAACGTAGTGATCATGCTTGTCAAAAAGCTTCTCCAAGGATACTAATCCTTTGGAGATCTTATTCCCTCTAAGTCGCAAGTATTCTTCACCCGTAATAGGCTCCATATTTGACATAGATTCTCAGGATGGAGAATCACTACCTTCAAATTACAACTCATCAAAGTTATGTACTTTCTCCAAAAAGGAAATGATCAAATGATCATCGTTAAAAAATTTCCAGTTTTCTAAATTTTTAGGGACACTTGGACGGAAAACCAGCTCAATGGTGTAGGTAGAACCCTAAAAGTCTTTATGTGGCACGAGGAGCGTGGTGGAGATTGCTAGAGAATCAGCTCTAGTATTATATTCTCTAGGAACAACAGATATATCGAAAGCTTTGAATTCCTCAACGGAATCCCATACTAGATTACGATAATGCCTGAGTCTGTCATTCTTTGTCTGATACAGATTTCTCACTTGACATACTATCAGCTCAGCATCACCTTGTGCATGTAGATTTTTAATACCTTTCTTCAGCGCAACTTGCATTCCCAATAATAGGGCCTCATATTCGGTCGTGTTATTAGTGTTATCAAATTGTAACTTGAAAGAGAAGGGGAAAAATTTTCCTATGGGGGAAATAAAAACCATTCCTGCTCCAGAACTAGTCGAAGAGCAGCTACCATCAAATTTGAGCAACCAAACACCGTTGGGATCACCAAGACTAATAGTATCGAAGTCTGAAGCTTCATCATCTAATGAGGATTCGTGATTGAAGACAGACAAATCACCTGATGATGATTCATTTGAAGTGGAGGAAATATCATCATTTTCTGACTCATTTCGAGTCGAGGACTCACCCACCTCATTTTTTTGTAGATAGTAAGTTCCCACACCTAAGGATTTGAATAGGATCTGAGCTCTAGGATCATCTGATTGGTTAATTGAAAACTTTGACTCCTTTTTAGGAACCAATTTTTGCATCACACCTTTTACAGGTATTCTTGCTTTTGACATATCCATGCTTAGTTCTCCTCCAACATCTTTACATAAATTGCGTCTGAGGAGGATTTTGTAGGATGCTAGTACATCAGCCATAAGGACCATCATTTTTTTCTTCTCCGGGTATGCAGCGAATGTGTATTGCGCATCTTTGATCTGGCCGATCAATGGCACTTGTTTGTTCTCCATGGAGAAACAACGGCTGAAATTTTTGGTCATCTCAAGGCCCAAAGCAATTGCTACTTTGGCGAGCATCATGTTATCAGATGCACCAAGATCTATAACACAGCTACTCAGCTTAAAACCATTTACAAGTAGGGAGGTGAAAATGGATCAATGCGTCTAGAGGCAGTTGGAGGATTGGATACAAGGTTACTATGTGGCATTTTGGGCTTAGGAGTAACAAGGACGTCAAGAGGTGTATCCTGACTTGGGGAAATTCTTTTGTCATTAACAAACTTAACAAGCCTGTCAAATTGGTCGGGGTTGGCTTTGAGGTACTCAGCCTCAGACATCTGGACCTTGGTTTTCTTGGCATGGTCGATAATGTCAAAAGCCTAGATAGAATTATGTAGGCTAGAAGTTGTAACTTCACTGATTGGTTTTACAAAAGGCACACTAGTCTTTGGAACGAGAGGATTAGCTTTAGGGGCAACGGGAGTTGATGAAGGGGGACAAGGTGCACTTACTTGTGGATTCACCGCTTTCTTGGGTTGCCAAGGGAGAGGAGATCCTCTTTTGGCGATCGTGACCGACGGCTTCTCCTTTTCAAGTGGAACAACAGCTTGAGCTTTGTCAAGTTGGTTTTGTTGATGTCACGTAAAAACAACATAAGTGCCAGTCACCAGTTCATCTTCTTCTTCTTCTGCCATTTGCAAGTAGCTAATCTTGGAGTCGCCAGCCGATTCAATTTCTTCTTCTTGGAAGAGATCGGCATTTTCTTCTTCAGGGTATTCTTGTTGTGCATAATCATCTTGTTCAGCTTCATAATATCTTGCGGCATTGTTAGCGAGTGGGGCTTCCAAATCAAGCCTTCCTGGAGGCACTGGGAGATGATTTTGACTCTTTTTTTTCAGCATAATTAGGAAAATTCCTCCTTGGGACGTCCTTGTAGTTGCTATTTTTGTTATTGTTAGAAACTTGCTTTTTCAGAGACAAGACTTCATTTTCCAGCCTTTAGACCATAGGATCCATAAAGTTAGAGTTGGCACTGGGAGCACTAACATTAGATGCTGAAGACCCTGAGGCTTGCATCTTTTTGTTGGCGTTAGTTCCCATCCTTATTTCCCCAGCAAGGATCATGTCATTTTCCAGGCTGGTAGCTAGTTGCTGAGCTACTTCGACATTGGCAAGATTTTCCCTGCATAAGTAGAAACTTACTTTGGGAAATTGTGTGTTGATGAAGAAGCACTTCAGGTTATGATCTGTCGGTCTTGCATCATTCGGGATCCATGTCACCAACTTATTAAAATTTTCCACGAACTCGCGCATAGGCTCGTGAGCTTCTTTGTGTGTGGTGGTGAGTTGTGCCAACAAAGCGTGTGAATCTTTAGCAAGTTTGAATCTTTCTTCAAACTTCGTGTGAAGAGTGGTCTAGTCAGTGATGGAAGCATTAGGAAGAGTATAGAACCATTCAGCTACAATCCCTTGAAGGGATTCAATGAACAATCTTATAGAGACGTCTTCATGCTCAATGCCAAGAACACCACAAACGATGTAGAATGCGGATATGTGTTCATCGGGATGTTGTTTTCCATCACCTTGAAACTTTGGGAGATGCTTTCTTGAAACACGTGGAAGTTCATGCAAAGGTGTAGCCAAATAGAGGGGACTAAAAGCATTTCCCCCATGGTTTTGTAGGTGGTGCGGCCATAGCTAGTTGCACAACAGGTACCTGAACGGGACGCCTGTGGTAAACAGACCAAACACTTGGGAGAGGAGATCTTTGGCTACGCGAAGGGTAGCTTACAACACGAAGCAGTGATTATCTTACTTGTGGGGTAGTAAATGGAAAATTATGTCAAAAGTTCGTTGGCCAACCCAGATTGGTGTCCTTGTCATTGAAACCTATTGTGATTAAAGAACCTTTCCAGCAGTGGGGAATCGACTTCATAGGTGCAATTAATCCATCGTCAAGTCAGGAAACATCTATGTCTTAACTACTATTGACTATTTCACCAAGTGGGTGGAAGCGATACCTACCAAGCGTGCTACTTTTGAAGTGGTGTGCAGTTTCTTAAAAGAAAACATTATTTCTAGGTTCGGTGTGTTGAACAAGATCATTGCCGATAATTCTTTTGGCTTCTCATCCAATGAGAATACTGAGTTTTGTTGCAAGCATGGTATAACTCTATCACATTCTTCTGACTATTATCCACAAGGTAATGCCCAGGCAGAATCTAGCAACAAAAATCTAGTGACTATCATATGTAAGCTGGTAGACGAGAATCAACATTTGTGGCACAAGGCCTTGTTCGACGCTTTGTGGGAAAACAGGATAACTCTGAAGCGGGCAATCGACATGTCTCCTTTTCAACTCTTGTACTGATTGAATGTCGATATTCCTATAACCTTGGAACTACTAGCCCTCAAACTAGCTAAGGCCATCAAGGATGAGACCTTTGACAACTCTGTTGATAAGCGTATTATGTATCTCTCTGAATTGGAAGAGAACTGGGTTCAAGTGGTTGACCATAATGCAGAACACCAAGACCAAGTAAAGAAGTTTTTTGACAAAAAGGCCAAGTCTTGAGAATTTCAAATTTGTGACCTCGTTCTCCTATGGGACAAATGAAGAGAACCAAAAGGTATGCACGAAAAATTTGACTCACTATGGACAAGACCTTTCCAAATACATCAGTTGCACAGTGAGAACGGTTTCCTATTAGCATATGAAGATGGAACTCCATTTTCCCTTCCTCACAACAGGCAACATCTCAAGCACTTTACACAATAAATTAATTGGCATTGGTATGTAAATACTTTTTATTTTGTAAGTCCTTCATGTCTTTTTGTTTTAAGTTGCGTCATCGTTGTCATTGCCTAACTCCAAGCCCAATGGATGGATAAAGGCACTTGAATTCTAGAATTCTTCTCCCTTCATTCATTTTGAAGAACGGTTGAAGGAAGATCCCTAGCAATAGTCAGCTATTATCGCGGAATCTAGCAGCACTCGTTCCATGGATAACCCCCTACGAAACTTGTTTGTTTCCTAGGTTCATGAAGTTCAAGCACGCAAAACGAGGTGATTTTCAAGCCACCTCAAAATGAATTCCAAAGCCTCAAAACTATCAATTTGAGCATCCCCCTATGTTCGCCTCACGAAGACCTTTGGAACGAGCTCCTTCATGAAGTCTCACTGTTCATACTTATTAAAATTGTGGAAAATGCAGTTGCACCCAAAAAGTGTGTTCCTGCTCACAGCCAAAAATTGGCTAAGTGTTGAAAAGTGCAATAAAAGTGATTTTTAAAATGTGCACAAGTGCTAAAAAAGTGCGCTTTTACACATTTTTTCCAGACTTAGCCAAAAATTGGCTTAGGCACACTTTTTCAAGTCTCTTGCACTTTTCGCTTTTCATGCCATCTTTTATGCCTAAATTTATTAGGCAACTTGAGTTAGGTTTTTACTTTTCTCAATCACTTAAAAGTGATTTCATTGTTTCATTTTTTTCATTCCTGATCTACACTCCATTTTATCTTTGTTGGGTGTGCATCTACCTCAAGAAAAGAAAAACGCGTTTTTATGCAAACCTCTTTCTTGGTCGAGCTAGGGTTTTGAGTTCTTTTCTCAGGTGCGTTATTATTCGTTTCTCTTCTTAGTTTTTCTTCTATGTCTGCGTTTTATCTTGTAATGATTTATAAATATGTTTTGTTTTGTTTTAAGTTTATTTTCTTATTCTCTAATGCATTTTTCTTCCCATTGTTGCCCCTTCTTTTCGTGCTTTTCTAAAACGTGTTTTCTTTTCAAACACGAGACTTGTATTGTTTGTATTGACCTCTCCTTGGATGTGCATTTTTTATCATTACTATCAACCTTCCTTTATTTTCGCGTTCTTCTCATGGTTGGGTATCTTCCTCATGTTTACCAATGGGTTTTTGTTTGTTTCTTAATGATTCGATAAGAATCAAAATATATTGGCGTGGGAATGTAAAATGTTTCTTTGCAAAACGTATTTCACAAGTATTTGCATAAGAAAAATTGATGCTTTATATCTCCAAACATTGTTCTCAAGCGTCTTTACTCATCATTTTTTTTTCTCATGGTGTTGAAATTTTCCACCTCACACTTACTTGAAAACCTTTTCAGACAAAGTGTAGTGGCACTATTTTTTAGCGCCCTAACATTTTCATTTTTTTTTTCAACTAAGTGTAGTGGTGCTAAAAAGCAGTACCATTACACTAGAATAATACTTCAATTTTACCTAACACTTAAAAGTGCAGGAGTGTTGTTTTTCAACGCCCCTGCACCAAAGTCATTTTTCTCCAAGTGCAGGAGCGCTGAAATTCAGCGCCCTACACTTTTCCCAATTTTGCTCAGAAGCACCTCAAACCTTGCCAGTTTTGTTCTGAACCTCATTCCTTCCACTTTGCGCATCATTTTGTGTGCCTTGTCACTCGCTCCATGTTTTCTCATCATCATTGCTCACTTCACGCATCCTAATGTTATTTTTTTGACTAACGTTGTTTTGACTCCACATCTTGCAATCTCTTTTCAAGATCCTCAAAGTTGTCAATCATAGTTTTAGTTGCTCTAAGATGACTGGTAGAAAACCTTTGTCGTCTTCAAAAGCTAAATAAAAAATGAAGTATAAGTATTAAGGTGTATATCCGCTGACCGTAGTGGTCTTCAAGGTGGAAGAGATAAAAGACACAGAGGTTGGTCATCAAGATCTGGTTGATTTTGCAGCAAAAACTGAGAAGAAGCCTCTTGAGGATTCTATGAGAGAAATCGTACATAGTAACCTGCATTTGGTGTTTATGTTCCCTACTTTTGTGCACAATACATAATTTGTCCTTCAAGTGGAATCCCACTACATCAGGGAAAACATAAGTGTAATTGATTCATCTGGGCACAAGATACTGAGACTCAACCCTAACTTCTTTCATATTGTGTTCAGAGTGCCACATATGGAGTACATTAACATCTCGATACAAAAAGAACAAGAAGTATATGATGTTGATCCCAACAAGGCTAAAAATATAATAAATAGCCAATGGTTGAAAAAGCCCAGGCAGAGTGTTTCCAGATGGCCAAAGGGACTCTTGCGAAGTGATTTCAAAGAAGATGTCAAAGATATGATCACATTCTTGAGCAGAGTGAAGGGATTGCCTGAATCGTCCACTTTTCATGACTGGATGTACAAATACATCAGAATCATAAGAAGACAACAGGTTCACATTGATTGGGGCAAATAGGTCAGTGATGAAATACATGAGCAGCTGATCAATGTGCCATCCACGTTGAAGTTCTATATGACTTCTTATCAGGTGTATGTCGCAGTTGTGATGAGACAATTTCCAAGTCTATCTACAAAAGGGAATAAACACACCACACCTATGTTCAGATTTTTCTATCAATTGAAGTTGAAAGAAAGATTTCATCATTTTAGGAGGGTTACTGATGCTTTCTTCGCACCTTTGCTTTTCATCTTTGATACAATCCTCGAGAGAAAGAGGGTATCTGATGAGGCCTATAAGGCGGTAAGTAAAGTTGGATGCATATTCCGTTGTTGGATCAGGTGCAATCTCATGGAATAGTAAGAAATAACAATCTACTTCTCTTTTTTCTACAGAAGATGAATATAAAGGTTGTACAAATGCATCCAAAAAAGTACTATGGTTAAGAAGATTACTTGAAGACTTGGGTCTACCTCAAAAGGATCCTACTTGCTTTGGAAAATAATCCAATTTTTCATGCAAGGACCAAGCACATTGCTCTTCAACATCACTTCATTAGAGAGAAAATTGAAGACAAGCAAATTTCTCTTTTGTATTGTAAAGGTGAAGACAAGTTGCAAATATTATCACCAAAGCTCTTTATAAAGCTAAATTTCTCTTTCATTGTAAAAATATAATATTACAACCCATTGAAGGGTTTGATGTAAACTCCCCAAGTAAAGCTTAAGGGGGGATGCTAGAATATTAATCTTTACTTGGAAAAGGTTATTCTTTAATTATAACTATTTATTAACTTGTAGGAATATTCCAAAGGAATCCCTACAAGTATTTTGTCTTTTTTGTCTCCTCACACATGTGTGAAGATGACTCATTTTATTTTTGATTCCTTTATTAAGGAATATTTATAGCCACCTCCTTAAAAGGTTCTTGACACATTGCACACACATAGATGAATGGTGGTATTCATTGAGTTGAGAGTTACATTCTAACTCGTTTTCTCACCTCTATTTATTGAGGTCCTTCTCCTCTTATTCTTCATTATTCAAGCAAGCAAGCTTAAGGCTTAAGTGCTCTCTCTCCCTTTATATCATTCTTAAGTATTTTGCCTCTATTCATAATATTGGGTTTTTTTCTTGTTTTTTCCCCTTATCAAATTCTTGTGTCTCCTTTGCATTTGGTGGTGCTTGGTTTGGCTTCTCTATTTCTTGGTAATCTCTTTCCTTTAAACAATGCTCATTAATTAGTACTTTCCATTTCTCATTTATTTTTCCTTTCAATGTTAATTGAAAAGCCTAGGAGTATGCTTATTGGGGCCAACCTCAATTTTTTTTTTATAAAAGTAGTTGCCACAACTTGTTGCTTGGTTTATAAGCCTCCTATAACTCTTTTTGATAAGACACCTATGGAGGTGTTGTTGGAAGTTGTCATTGATGTCAAAGTGAATAAACAAGATCGTTGTAAATTGGCATTGATGTCAAAAGGAGATTAATGTCATGATGATTTAATGAGTGGCATAAAATGATAATAAGAAGACAACAACAATTGAGTTTAAATGAATATGATTTCCAAGGAAAAAATTATCGTTGCTCAAGGTAGATACTAATGTATTATTGATGGTAGTGATTATATAATATTCAAAGACAAAAATAAATATAATCACCCATGTTAAGGAGAAAATTTCAAAGATTAAGAATGTTGGTTGTTCATTCAAGATATTGCAGCGAAGTCTTATGGAAAATAAATTTAATCTATATCTTATTTGGGCTGACCCCCATGCTTTATTGCCCAAGATAAAGTCATTTAATTTACGTAGTGTCTCCCCCTATTTGACAGAACTAGAAGAATGAAGCACCCGTCCTTGGGAAAGAAAATTAATAAATAAAATTATGTATTATGGAAGGGTCGACCTCATGGAAGATGGTGCCCATTTTGGAAGAAATAAATTGAAATTAAATATTTATCATTTGCTCCCTTTGCCAACCTTGTTGAAGGGATATGACTACTGATTGAAGGTGCTTCTTGAATATGTATACATAGAAATTTGTTATGGCTCATTTTGACATCCATTCATTGAATATCAATGAGACTTCTAGAGCAGATCTATAGCAAATGAAAAGCAAAAATATATGTGAAGGATTAGCAAGAAACACAATGATAAAATTATTCCAATTAAGAGAAAACCTAGAGCAAAAATGAAGAGCCTTGAAGACTTATATTGAAGGCAAGATTTGGAGCAGCATTGAAGCACAGTTTTAGAAGCAAACCTTAGATGCAAATCTAAAGTGAATGTTTGAGAAAATTCAAGGAGAATTAATGCATACATAGGAGCAGATCTAAAGGATAGATAAGTGTAGACCCAAAGAGGATTTAAGTGTAGTTTTTAAGGAGATTTTGTGAAGCAAAGATAGTAGATCCAAAGGCAATTTGTAGCAGAATTATTACAAACCTAAGGATAGATCTTGAAGATAAACTATTGTAGACTTAAGGATAGACATTGAAGATAAATTATTGGAAACCTAAGGAAAAAATTTAAAGATAAATTATTGTAGACCTATGAGCAAACTTTGAAGGCGAAATTGTGTAGATCTAAGAGTAGGTATATTGCAGATTTGTTGATATATTTTGAGCAGACCTTTTGAGAGTCATCATTGAAGACCATATTGTAGATCTAAGTGAAGGTTAAGAGAACATAAATTCAAGGCAGGTTTGTGAAGCAGTGGGTAGATTTTATCAAATGCCTTGAAGGGATCTAGGGCAGATCCAACATCTTATTATTATTTTGAAGGTTGGTGCCTTCTACTTTGCAAGATTGGGAGGTTGGCACCTCTCATCCTAAGATATTGGTGTCTCTTGCTGAGTTGGTGCTCAATGAAGGGGATTGGTGTCTCTTGTGTGTTGGTGCCTACAAAGTTGTAAGAAGATTTCTATAAAAGCAATATTGTTCCATGGTTTTCTCCCGTGAGGGTTTCCACGTAAAATTGTGTGTGCATCTTGTGTTCTAATTTGCTAGATATTACTTGTATGGATGTTTTGATCATTGATTATGATTGCCAAAGTTATAAATTGAAAAAATTATTCTTATATTGATTTACCCCCCTCTCAAAATAAGTGTGTGTGTGTGTGTGTGTGTGTGTGTGTGTGTGTGTGTGTGTTTTCTTCAATTGGCATCAAATCATGTTCCTTCAGAGATAGCCTAACCATTAGAAGGTAGATTTTGGAAGCACACAAGAAAAAAAGAAAAGGGAATAAGGGAAAAGAAAATAATAAGTAGAATGTTGATGACAAAGCACCAAATGCAAGTGATAGCAAAAAGGAAAGTAATAGTGATGAGGTGACAAATGGAACACACATGCCAATAGAGTCAAAAGAGTATGATTAGAATGTTGATATGAACATAGAAGAAAAAAATGATAAAGATGAAGGAGAAGTGAATCTTGAGGATACAATAGTAGATTTGGAAGAACTTTTTCTTTCCCTAGATGAAGTCAAAAGACTCAACAAGCAAAATTCAAAACTAAGAATTTAAATTCAAGAAAATGACAAATCAAACATGAAGGTACATGGAGAATCAAAAAATATGATTGTGGATCTAAAGACTCAAGTTGAAGAAGTTGAGAAAATTGAAGAAGTTTTAAGGAATCATCTAAAAGTAAAGGAAGAAGATTGTGAAAGGTTAGAATCTGAGATTGTTTCCTTGAGAAAGGAACTAGAAAAGGCATCCTCCAAGTTGAACAAGAACCTTGATTTTGACAAGAGTATCGAGATTTTTGATGATATATTAAATGAATAGAGGTCGCCATTCAATAAAGCAGGACTTGGTTATAACAAAGATCAAAATGCAAATATAGAAGAGTCCAATGAGTCATCAAATAAGACAAATGAACGAAAGGAAAAGAGTTATGCTATTAAAAATCTCATCAAAGGAGAAAGTAGCAAAGCAAAAGAGAGTCATGTTCCATCAATGGCAAGCACATCTTAAAAGTATAAGAAGTGTACGTTAAAAAAAGTATTTCCACAAAGGCAAACACATACATCCAGGTTCCAACATTCTTTCTTTGGTTATTGCTATTCATGTAATCTTTTTGGTCATAGATTAAGGGAATAGAAGACCTTATGGATTCTCAAGTAGGAACTATAATACATATGCTCCATTAAGGAACTACAACTCATTTGTTCTTTTTGTGGATTATAACATTATATGCTACAAATGTAATAACTATGGCCATATAGCATGACATTGTAGAAGTGGTTTTGTCAAACCACCTAGACAACACGAGATGAAGGATGCCATGAAAAAATAGAAGGGAAAGCCTACTAAAGTATGGAGAAGGAAACAAGAGAAAAATAATGAGAAAAAAGAAGAATCCATGCTTGTGCAAACTACATTTCATGGACAAGAGGTATGACCAATTCCACGAGAAGAATCGCAAATTTAGGGGGAGCTAATCATTGCAATATCTTATAGCTCCATGGAGAAGACAATTCAAAGTTAAATTAGATGTTACAAATTCCATATGAAGGTTATATCCATCCTGTTACTATTGATTCAAAAAGAGGGAGAGTTATTGGAAAAAGTAAAATGATGCTATTGATGTCAAGATGAAGAAGTTCACATGTAAGAGGATAGCAAAGAGCAAAAAGAAACATTCAATTATGGTAATCAAAAATATTGAGGAAGAGAAAGAAGGTAAGAAGACTCTTACAAAGAGATAAAAAATGATGATCTTCACTTTGTATCCATGCATAGAGAAGGAAGATTTGAAGCTATAGAGGAAGCAAGTCACCCAAGCAATTTAGAAAACAAAGGATTGATAAATAGAGAAAGAGGAGTATTAGAGCAAAGGGGAGCATTAGAAATCTTTGACAGGGGAGAAGTATATTCTTATTGCATTGGATGTGAGTATATGAATGGATGTTTCCCATGATCTATTTGTGGATATAATTTTAATGAATATCCCTTTGCCATCGATGTCAAAGGGGGAGACATATAGAAAAGAAGAGAGTTAGAAAAAGAGAGAATTATGTTGCCATCAATGAAAAAGGGGGGATTATTGGAGGTTGTCATTAATGTCAAAGTGAATAAAAAAGATCGTTGTAAATTATCATTGATGTCAAAAGGAGATTAATATCATGATGATTTAATGAGTGGCATAAAATGATAATAAGAAGACAACAACAATTGAGTTTAATTGAATATGATTTTTGAGGCAACAATTATCATTGCTCAAGGTAGAGATTAATGCATTATTGATGGCAATGATTATGTGATGTTCAAAGACATATAAATATAAATATAATTTCCCTTGTTAAGGACCAAATTTCAAAGATTAAGAATGTTGGCCAACTTCATTCAAGATATTGCAGTGAAGTCTTATGGAAAATAACTGTAATCTATATCTTATTTGGTTTGACCTCCATGCTTTGGCACCCAAGACAAAGTCATTTAATTTTACTTAGTGCCTCCCCCTATTTGGTCGACCTAGAAGAATGAAGCAACCAACCTTGGTAAAGAAAATTAATAAATAAAATTATGTCTTATGCAAGGGCCAACCTCATGCAAGATGACGCCCATTTTGGAAGAAATAAATTCAAATTAAATATTTATTATTTGCTCCCTTAGTTGACCTTGTTGAAGGGATATGACTATTGATTGAAGGTATCTTCTGTAAATATATAAATAGAACGTTGTTGTGGATCATTTTTACATCCATTCATTGAATATCAATCACTTCTAGAGTAGATATACAGTAGATGAACAACAAATTTAGAGAAAAAATATATGTGAAGGATTAACAAGAAACACAATGATAAATCAACCCAATTAAGAGCAGACCTAGAGCAAAAATGAAGAGCCTTGAAGACTTATATTAAAGGCAAGATTTGGAGCAGAGTTGAATCACAATTTTAGAAGTAAACCTTAGATGCAGATCTAAAGTGGATGTTTGAGAAAATTGAAGGAGAATTAATGCATACATAGTAGCAAATCTAAAGGAGAGATAAGTGCAAACCTGAAGAGGATTTAAGTGTAGTTTTTAAGGAGATTTTGTGAAGAAAAGATAGTAAATCCAAAGGCGATTTGTAGCATAATTTTTATATACCTAAGGGAAAACCTTGAAGATAAATTATTGCAGACCTAAGGGTAGACCTTGAAGATAAATTATTGCAGACCTAAGGGGAAAATGTGAAGATAAATTATTGCAAACCTATGAGAAAACTTTGAAGGTGAATTTGTGTAGATCTAAGAGCAACTATATTGCAGATTTGTTGATATATTTTGAGCGGACCTTTTGAGAGCCATCATTGAAGATCATATTGCAAATCTGAGTGAAGGTTAAGAGAGCATAAATTTAAGGTAGATTTGTGAAGGAGTGGGTAGATTTTATTGAAGGCCTTGAACGAATCTAGGGAAAATCCAACATCTTATTATTATTTTGAAGGTTGGTGCTTTCTACTTTGCAAGATTGGGAGGTTGGTGTCTCTCATCCTAAGATATTGGTGTCTCTTGTTGAGTTGGTGCTCAGTGAAGGGGATTGGTGTCTCTTGTGGGTTTGTTCCTATGAAGTTGTAAGAAGATTTCTATAAAAGCAATATTTTTCCATGGTTTTCTCCTGCAAGGGTTTCCACATAAAATCGTGTGTGCATCTTGTGTTCTAATTTGCTAGATCTCACTTGTGTGGATGTTTTGATTATTTCTTATGATTTCCAAAGTTATAAATTGAAAAAGTTCTTCTTATATTGATTCACCCCCCTCTCAGTATAATTGTGCGTGTGTTTTCTTCACGTGCATGGTTAGATAGAAATCCCTTTATTAGGATAAAATTGAAGATAATAAATTCAATTTTATGTTTTAATGATGGTTGATACTCAACTCTAAAGTTTAGTTTAATCCTATGTCAATTTGGGGTGTAAAATTGTCAAAGATGTAGTGGTTGTTTTCTCAAGTGATGAAGATAATAAATTGAGTGGAATGAGATATAATCTACTATAATAAATAAAAAATAATTTCTTAAGATTTATTCTACATTTGTTATAGCATTTTTTTACTAGCTACAAGGAGTGTTTGTAGGCTACAATAATTGTATATTGACTACATAAACTTTTATTTTGAATAAATTTAAAAATAAAATAAAAAAATACCAAACTAGAAATTGATATACAAGTAAACATTTCTCACTATTTATGATAGAATAAAATTAAATTACTCACAAAATTCTCCATACAAACTATTTATCATGTTTTATAAATTAAAATTAATAATTTGTAGTTTATAATCACAATTTTCACAAATTATATTTTTACATAAATCATGTAATGATATATATATATATATATATATATATATCAAAATAACTAAAACAAAGAACAATAAAATAAATTGACCAAGCTTCTTCGGAGTGGGGCCCCCTCTCAATTTGCAAGGTGATGGAACAATTTATTATGAGCTATCTATTTCTTTTAAAGTAATACATACATGCTTATTATTTTGATCACCTAAATTATAGCTTATATGTCTTTTATCCTATAACAATCATCTAAATATATACTATACCACTAGCCATGAAAAATGAAATATAACGAGAGCTTTATCAAATCAAAAAAATTATTAGTTGTAAATAACAAAACTAGATAAAAAATGCATTTCACTTGAAGCCATTACACTCTAAAAATATAGACTTTATTATTACAAAATGGCATATCATTTACATAAAACAAATTAGCATCTCCCATAGTGCGATCTTCATTGTATCTTCGTTTATAGGAGGTCCACTCTATTTTAGTCATACATAGCTGAATGAATTAGTACACCAAAAATGGTTTCTAAAGTATATTTTATTATTTTAAACATATTAAATAAATTCATTTCACATAAATTAATAGTGGAAAAAATAATGATAAAGGTTGGATTGAGTTGAAAATTAGGTAGGAATGGACTTAAAAGTTATTAAAATCTTAAAAAGTTTTCAAGCCAGATCATTTTCTCTCAGCTATAGGTATTTCATGTTCACATGCAATTAGAATTGACCACTTATAGACTAAGGTTACTTTTTAGGTGATACAACGGCTAATCCTTGTATAGTTGATATAATTTTAATGTACCAAGAAGCCTTCAAGTCTTGTATTTGATTCTTATGATCTTTTATAGATATATAAGGCCCTTTTGATTCAATTTTATCTCTCCTTAATCAATTGATTTAATTGATCTCTTAGTTCTTTGATATTTTTTTGACGTTGATTGATTGCATCAACTTCTCACCCTTGTAGAGTTTGAATATCCTTCTCCAATTAATTCATTCTATCCCTTAAACTCTAGATTTATTCCTATTTATGAATAATTTACTTAAGGTTATCCTAATCTAAAGATGTTAAATATCCACATAGTTGCAGTAACTATATAACAAGGATTTCTTCTTCATGTTACTCCTTTAAAAAATGGGTTTCTTCTTCATGTTGGTGCTTTGAAACAAGGGCTTCTTCTTCATGTCACTCCTTTGAAACATGGGTGGCTTCTTCATGTCCCTCCTTTGAAACAAGGGTGGCTTCAAGATCCATATACATTTGTGGAATTCCATCCTCTAGTAAAGGACCTTCATTTTCTTGTTCATGAGCTACATCCATAAGAGTATTATCTTGTTCATTAGAAACAAGAGTTTCAAGGGCTGCCAAATTATTAATTTGGTCCTATATAGTTTTATCAACCTTCTTTATTTTATTTTTCCTCCATTGTTCTCTTGTTGATTTTATTTTTATTTTTTGCTTGATGAGATATTAGGATAGCACTTCCAGGTCAATCTCAGACCCCTCTTCTTCTATTGTGATCATTTCTACTAAAAAAAAACAAATAGATTCCATAATCTTATAGAGGGTTTATCAACTAATGGTTTCCTCTTCCTTTTTATCTTGTACTATTGGAGGGGCTTGCCAACATTTCATCTATGGAAGTTCTAATTTTAGGTACTCTAGTTTCATAACCCCTACCACCATGAATTTCCACTATATAAAATTTAACATCATGAACCTCAACATCATGAGCTTCTCTATTGAAAGCTATGCTATCAAATTATTTCTTTGTCCTATCTTCTAAATTTTGAACAAAGATAGATTAGTCTCTTGGAAAAATAAATTATTTTAAGCCCTTTATGACAAGTAATTTAATTATCTAATTATGGGTAAGGGATTTGTTATACCCCCTTTTCAACTCAATACAATTGTTTGCAATGAATGGAAAAAAATTAGATAAATTCACAAGATGGTGATGGTGCAAATGATACAACATTCGAAAATGGTGGAAAAAATGTAAGAGTGCTTCTTTTAGAAGTAATATACTAAATAATAACCTTGACAACTATATCCTAGTTTTTTGGTAATGAAACTTAAACCATGCCTTGACCATGTACCATTTGCAATAACTCTTCTCATCACAAGAACTATTTTCTTAGGCATTTCAGATTAGTGAATTAGCTTGAAGTCTTGGTAAATAATGTTTCCCCTACTTGAGGTAACCTAGAAGCTAAGGAAACATTTTGAATGTTGATTGGAAAGGTGGCCTTTTGCAAGGTAACTTGATATGTAGTACAACCCATTACAATTTTTATGGTGATTTGATCACTAAAACTAATAATTTATTAAAAAACACACTCTACCCTACATCACAAAAAATATTATAGACTACCCTACTTGCCTTTGACTCTTCTATATCAATGGTCTCCTAGTGAGTGTGGGTTCCACCAATGGCTACATATGACAAGAGGTTAAAATTTATGTTGAAAAAATGATTTTAAATAATAAAATAATTGTAACAAGACTATAACAAGAAGGTAAAAATAGTAGTAGAATGAAAAAAATGGTGTAAGGGAAAATGATAAAAATCATAATGTATAAACATGGGGATTTGGTATATCTTGTGATAATCATAATGCATTTAATCTATAAAAAGAGTTGAGATGTATGATTATAATTTTTTTAAAATTGATTTTACACTTCCCCCTAGTTGACAATATAAATCCATCCTCAGTGAGTAGGGTGAATGCCACATAATAGCCACATATAAAAAATATGTTTAATAGAGATAAAATAAAAAAATACACACAAAGAGTTACCAATAAGGAAACTCAATCTGGCATGGAGGCTACAGGATATTAAATTGTCTTTAGGATAGATTTCTTGGTACGATGTTAATGTTATTTCCTTTTACTTCATGGACACATGCTTAGTATCTTCTAATAGTTTGGGTGCTACATTTCTCATCTAATCAATTCTCTAACTTGTGGGAATATCAATTGCGTTGATACATACCTTCTAAATATTTCTCCATTTAGAGTTTTGCAATAAGGAAAGTTTTCTAAAATAATTGGAAGATTAGTTCTGGTTGTGGAGTAAAAACCTAAATTTGTACATATGAATAGTTGAATCTCCCAAACATATTTAAACCATAGAAAGACGAAAAAATTCATTAACAATCAAGTGATCCATAATTTACTTTAGAGCACCCATGGTCATGGGTAGCTATTGTAAGATTCGAGTAAAAGGTAAAGCATACAATCTTTTAATGCAATCTAGATAGAATAGATAACTAGCAAGCATAATCATATTGAGCTTGAGGATGATAAAAAAAAAAGATAAATATGTGATAGGTTGAATATATTTTTTAACACGAGACCTTATATAAAAAATAATTGCCCCAAAATATATAAATTTTACATCTTTATGTATTCATATATACTCTATTTATTCCTTAGGGAATACATATAGCATTTTGATTTGAAATGTCTAACTAGGATCATACTCTGTACTTAAGCTAATCTACAACTAACTAAAGTTGATCTCAATATCAAATAAGTTATTATACTATTTTTATCTACATACAAGCGTCATGTATCAAAAACTAAAAGTGCCATTGATATTTGGCATAAAACAAGTATAAAGACATACAAAATTTCTTATTTAGCCAATATTTGGTTATCTAGTTGTGAAGACTATCATTGATAATATTGGCCTAGTCTATGAATTGTGGCCCATGGGCAATAACCACAATGAAAAAGCACATCCATTACTCAAAAATATGTGTATCCTCACTACCATTTAATCTATGTAGTAACATTACTGTTGGTGTAAATAGGTGTTTTACCTACCTAGTCATTAGTAGGTCCTATTTACATGTTAAGTTTACTTAGGTCCTAGGAGGGAATCTTTCTAGAAGGTGTTAGTTGTCATCTTATCTTTTGATTTTTAACACATGTGTCTTAGATAGTTATGATAAGTTGTCACATGACATAGGATTAAGACACTTGTCATAATCATGTTAAATCCTATGTCTTATCTTGGCTATATAACTAAGGGTTTCTCATACATTGTATATTGAATTCTATTAGATTTGATTCCATTGCAATCTTGAGGATTGCATACTGATCTCTCTTATGCTTTCATGAAGTTTCTAGATCTTGGGTGGCTATAATCTTCAACCAAATCTTACATGGTGTAGAGTTATTCTATACCAACTCTTACATGGTATCAGAGCTTGTGGGATTGCTTCTTGTTAGTCCTTATTGAGAGATCTACGTTGCAAATCTTGGTAGACCTTGAAAATTTGAGTATGCTCTTCTCTTGCATCGAATGATGACTTGGAGAATTAAAAAATCTTGAAATAAATACCATATTTGGGGGTTCCCTCTTTGTGTCTTTCTATTGCAGGTTCAAATTAGAGCTTGTTGGTGCAAATCTAAGCTCACCATTGAGATCAGAGGGTTCAATAAAGTCAAATTTTCTTTTTGTTTCATCCAAATCAGACATATGAGGCCAAATTTATGAGGGTTTGAAGCTAAAGTGTGGTTGTTAGATCCTAAAGGTAGCTACAATTTTGGAGCATTTTGGGTCAAATTCAACTCTTTCATCGCATCTAGGAGGCCCAAAAACCCCAAGATCAACTGTCAAATCATGAAAATCTGAGCACTTACCCTGATCCCTTAGAAAAAAATCTCCCACCTTGGCGTCGTACGGTCAGTCATGAAAAAAAATCACTCAATCACATAGAAAAATCTGCAAAGTACCTACATTTGGCAGGTACTTGCAAGTACATAAGGCTTGTGTGGGCTACCACAGAGTAGGCCCATGAGGGGCCACATGGCACTACGACCCCCACATGCAAACCCCCAAGCCCACCAACAATCAATTACATATTCTTCCATTTAAAAAAAAATTCTGACAATGAAAAATAAGATTCTATCAAAGATTCTACCTATCGTAGCATGTAGAATATTCTATAAGAATATTCCTTTAATTGGCAACCTGAGCATATTCTAGCCACAAAAGAGAATATTCCATTTTGACAGGTGGGAAACCATCAAATTTGAGCTTGTTATCTATTGATGTCAACATTGCATCAACAGGGCTTAAAAATTTCCCCCCTCTCCAATGTAGTTTTGGTTTTGGAGGGCAATTTTCAAACACTCATAACTTGGTCATCTTGACTCCTTTTTTCAAGCAATTTGTTTTGATTTGGGGTAGAATTTCATGCTATATGTAGTGCTGTAATCATTTTTTATTTTGGTGCCTAGTTTTAAAAAAAATTGTAGATTCTCATAGGTGTTGTTGAGTCATTCTCATTTTTAAAAAATTTAGGGCTCTATTCTTTCTCCTACGGTAACATTTTTGGGTGAATTTTTTTTTTAAATGCATAATTTTTTATGTACTTTCTAGTGGTGTGATCATATTGATCCCATTCTTTGTAAAAAATTTACTTTGATCTTATGGCCAAATTTGGCAATCTATATTCACTGAGATCAAGTCCACTTCATTGTTGTTGGCAAGTGGCACCTATAATCGCACTAAATATAATGTTCCAAATCATATATTACTGGGAGGTGTCCTGATTGAGTAATTTTGGGGGGTAATCTTACAGTGGTTGATTGCTTTCTTTTTCTTGATTTGTGTCCTTGTAATGGGGAAATATCAAATTGAACTCCTAACTCCATATAATTATGATACATGGAGAAAATCAATATGGAATTATCTCATGGGGAAGGGTCTAATAGGCTATCTAAAAGAAACTATTCTTAAACCTACTGATGCTAAAGAATTGGCAAGATGGGAGATTGATTGTGAGAAAATACTTGGACACATATGTTCATTAGTCTCATTTGATTTACAATTTCATATTGAATCATGCAAAACACCTAAAGAGGCTTGGTACAATCTTGAGAAATTGAATGGTAAAATAAATAAGATTAAAGGATATTAGATTGATGATTATTTGACGAATCTTGATCCTAATTTTTTTTACCACATCCAAGGCTACATCTCCAAAGTTAATCAACTAAGAACACGACTGAAAGATTGCAACATTGATAAGGAGGATTTACAATTGATTTTAAATGATTTATCTAAGCTTGGTCTTGAGTATTCAATGTTCTTTTCTAGATTTCATACCCATCAAATTTCTATGGGAGCATCATATGTTGATCCTAAGTTTGATGAATCTATAAATATCCTAATCCAAGAGGAAGCAATGCTAACTAATATGGGTCTATTCAAGTCTTCCAAGTCACAAGCATTATTGGCTAATGAATCTAAGTTATAAAAAGAATCAGAGAATCTTGATAATTAAGAAGCAAAAGGAGAAAAAGAAAAAGCCACATAAAGAATCTGAATCCTCTCCCTCTAAAGGGGAATCATCTAAGAAGGAGAAGCCTGCATGTGCATATTGCAAGAAATTAGGGCGTGATGAACACCAATCTTATTCAAAAATTATTGATGGTTTGAAGCATCTCCTTAAGAAGGCTCAAATCAATTCTTCTTCTTCATCAAAGGGTTCATCTTCTTATTCTTCTTCAAATTCTGATAGACATAACAGAAAATCACTTGTTGTAGTTGTAGATTTTGAGTCAAAGAGGTGGATACTTGATTCAGGAGGCTCACATCACATGGTTTCATTAGAGACTATGATCTCTTCATTTGAGACTTATTCATCACCACACATCTTGATGGTGAACAACACATATATGTGTGTTTATGGGAAGAGATCCATTGACATGGATGACAAAGCATTTAATGATGTTCTTTGTGTGCCTCCATTGTCAACCAATATCCTTTCTATCTATCAGATCACACATGGTGGAGCAAGCAAGAGTGTTGAGTTCACACCAAATTTTGTCATAATCCAGGATTTGCATAGCAAATATATAGTTGTAGTTGGGGAGGTTGATCACCAATCTTGAGTTACACCTTCTCACATTTTGCTTCTACTATTGATTTAGCAGACGTTCACATTGAGGTATCTACTATGGATACCTTTGAGTAGATTCAATATGGTCATTTGAATCTTGGTATTGTTTCATCTATTGAGAATCTAGTGACATGTGTTGATGTTCCATCTCCTTCATCTATTGTTGTACTTAAGGATGCTTGTGTTGCCACGGTTTTATTTCCTTGTGATTCAGTACAATAGGACATACATCATCTTCTAGAGATGGATGCATGGGATGAGTACTTGACATATATTATTGGTTTGTTAAATGTGAGTCCCACATTTCAAATTTGGGAGACACCATTAATTGCATTCATCTCCTCTTTGATGAAGATTCTCCTTCTTTAGTTGTTGCAATGGAACATTCTAACCCTCTTGTTCATTCTTTGTATGATCATCCTTTGAAATTTGACATGAGTGTTGATTCTCTTGGATAGCATTTGGAGGAGGCTTCTTTGTCTTCAGAGGAGGTATCATTGTCTTTGGATTGTATTCTACAATCATTTCTAGGAGATTCTCGATTATCATCTTCTACTGTGTGGCCTAGAACGCCTATTTGGAGTGTGACACCTTTTGGCATTGACATGGAGACACTTGAGAATTATTCAAATAAATCATTCATCTATCTTCTTCCTGCATCTTCCTTTCAAGAATGGAAAGACACCCTGCATACCATCTTGTTTTTATTTCTTCCTAAGGGAAGGAACATTTTTTTACACCTTTAGATCATCTTCAACATTCAATGTTGAGCTTCCACCATCATTGCAGGAGACTCGACCTTGAGAGGGGTCACTATGGTCTCTCCTTTTCTTCTCTCTTATGGGGAGGTATTTTTCCTCGAATGGGTTTTTGTCCTTCTCATGCTTCATTAAGAGCATTTTTGTATTTCATCTCTCTTTTGAGAAGGAGTTTTCTCCCACCAGGTTTTCTCCTTTTCTTCATTTTTGAGAGATTTCATTTTCATTTTTACATGGGTACCTAATATGGTCTCATAGTCGAGACCCATACTTGTGTCATTTGCATAATAATCAACTACTCCCTAAGTTGCACTCACAATAGCACAACAGGAAATTAGTGCCTAAAATAGCGTTGAATTTAGTGTATTTGAGTTCATGAATTGGGAACTTTTGTTGGCACAAAACTCAACACAAAATGGTATGTTCACTTCAGCGTCAGATTTAGCGTCGAATTTAGCATCGAGCTTAGCGTCAGATTTAGCATCGGGTTTAGTGCCAGATTTTTGTTGCTTCCAGTTTGGCTTCTGATTTTGCTTCTGGTTTTGCTTGTGTTGATTCCATGTTTGCTTCCAGTTTTGCTTCCAGGTTTGCCTTTAGTTTTGCTTCCAGTTTTGCTTCAGGTTTTGCTTCTAGATTTGCTTTCAGTTTTGCTTCCAATTTTGCTTCCAATTTTGCTTCTGATTTTACTTCCAGTTTTGCTTCCAAGATTACTTCCGGTTTGCTTCTAGTTTGGCTTCAATTGTTGCTTGATTTTTTGCTTCTAAAAATTCTTCTTGTTTTGCTTCCATTTATTAATTTAATATGTTTTATTTCAATTTAATTAGTTAAATATATCATGTTTGTTAAATAACTCATATGATTATAGAGTAAGTAAATTAAATAATATGTTTTATTTCAATTTAATTAATTAAATACATCTTGCCTCTTAAATAACTCATATGATTATAGAGTAAGTAATTTAATTATTTAACTCATATGATTAAATAACAAGATAATTATTAATAACATGATCATCATTTATAATTAAAACAAGTGAGTCAAATATCTATATAAGTAGATCAAAACAAGTGAGTCAAATATGCCACTAGATTAATAACATGTCAAAATGATACATGTCCAACAATCAACATAAGTCAAAATGACACATGTACAAATGATATAAGTAAAAATGATAAATTATATAACTCAAAATGATACAAGTCAAAATGATACATGTCCAAATGATATATTTCAAAATGATACAACTCAATAATATGGTATTGTAGGCTGTGAAAATGATACATATGATAGTAACCATGAAAAGAGGCACCATAACAATATATCAGCAATGATCCATGATGCAGTCTATATGATCATGAATGTCACTAGATACTACCAGCAACTGCCTCATCATCATCATCATCATCACCATCGTCACCATCATCGTCATCATCATCATTGTCATTAGCCTTAGTGTCTTTTGTATCTATGGCATCATCATCCTCTGCCATATGATCTGTACCAGAACCAACATATTCTGGATCTATATATCATGAGGATCATCTTGAACTTTTGGAAGACCCATGTTCTACAAAAAAAATATTTAAAATAAAAATTTATTATTTATTTCATGCAATAATTTATTTTTTCGTTATATATCTAATATTACATGTGAAACAAAACCATAGTCATATTACTGTTACTATTTTTTAGCTTCCCGCTTAAATTAGTGAAGTATGTTAAAAACATTACTTCATTTTGATTACAAAACATGTGCTTAGAACAAATTCATATTAGTTATTTCAGATTATGTAATTGAGAACAAGTTTAAATAGAGACACAAGCCATTACATACTTTGAAATAACTGATATGTTAAAAATTCATGTTTCTATAACCCCACACAAGCCGTGCGTATGACTAAGTTGATTTAATTCAATAGTGAATGTAAATCATACATCAGAAGATCAATTAAAAAAACACATAAGAGGAAGGTCATGTTCGTCATTTCCTTGAGGGTTGATGTAGGGTTGATTCTCCAACTTGATCTTCAGTGTATTTAACTCCTTTGCTCCTGAATTCCAAAACCTGCAATTGATTGTAAATTTTTGTGAGAGCTCAAGTCATGAGATCCAATTACATGCTTGATCAACGGACATATAATTTACAGCCATTATCAAATCAAATCAACTTAATCATTATCTGAAAGATAAATAAATAAAAAATTACCAGATCAAATCACCAGAAACTATCAAATTCATTATTTTTCTAACTTGTTTGCTTCATGTGCAGATACAAGAAAAGTAATGTTGTTGTTTTGATTTATCAAATTACAATAAATGGTGTAAAATGTGGCTCCCACAAGGGTTGAGCCTAGCATGCCGCCCTCTTGTTTCAAGAGGAATGAGAGTGTAAAACCATTATGTTTATCAACTTTAAACATATATCTCATCACCTATAATGGTGAGTTGGTTGAAATCATTATTATAAATGACCTCAAAGTGAAGGAAGATCATCAGAGGACTGCCAGTCATGTGTTTCAATCATATCTCAAAAACTATCATTTGGGTTTTTGATATTTTTATATATAAATTAGAAACCAATAAGATGAAAAAACCCTTTAAATTTCTCACTAACCCAGTTTATAGTTTGTGATATTTTTTCACCAGTCTGATATTGTCATAATGCCAAATTTAAGACAATGAAAGGAAGTTTCTCAGTATGAAACAATGCATAATGTGGATAGTAATCAAGGGGCAGTCATATTATGCATTCATTTAATGAATAGTAGAAGAAGCTTGCATATAATTTCAAGGATAAATGTCATAGTATAGTGCTCAAGAGAGAAAATGAAACGACGGTCCATGATGCATATTATGGCATTTATTTTCATGGCTTTATCTATGAGTTGCAAGAGTGCCAAAAGAAGTAATGAAATCTATCATTTATTGCATTTTATTCTAATAAATAATGGCAAAGGTACAAAACAATAATAATTATGCATTCATTCTAGGAGTTACAACAAGGATATTGTGTGGTCTTCAACAAAGGAAGGGGACAATCATTATTTACCACTTTGTTGAATTTCATGACTTTGAGAACAATAGGTATAATTATGCTAAAACAGTGATGCATAAAGAAGTACAGTTACTTGTCAGTCATAATAGTGAATAAACATACAGTGACAAAGTATCAGCCATGGTTGAGATAGTTGGAGCAGCAACAGGTTCAAAGGAGATCAAGATACAGTCCAAATCTTGTAGCATGGATAGTTCTCAAAGTCCCAGATTTTTCTTTTGTCCACGACTATGATACAGAGGGTCTGAATTTTTTCTTATTTTCTTCAACATTTTTTGAAAATATAGAGACCAATACATTCAAGAAAAAATAGAAGTCGCGGCCATTAAAAAAAAAGGGTTTAGCAATAAACATTTTTTTTACTCTGTGTATACAAGGCTCAAATAAAGCACTTTTTTTCAAAAGGAATAAAAGATTATGCAGCTTAGTCAGAGGGTTATCAATGGTGGCCTCGATGAAGCAAGAAACAAAAGTTTTTTCCTCATTTTTTTTACAGAATGAAAAGTCTCATTATTTTGTTTATAAAAGTTTGAATCAAGCTCATTCCAAGTTTTATATAGATTTTAAGAAAAGAACTTACTTTAGTTTCTTTTCTGGAGAGTTCAAGGCAAAAACCCATGTCTTCTTTGGTTCTCTTCTCATAAGAGCTCGAACTAGACTTATTCATGGCGACCAAACACAGAAAATCAACAGAAAAAGTAAATCATATGAGATGAGTCGACAAATAAATGAAGCACAAAGAAAAGCCATAAGAAAATGTATGAGGCCACACCTGTAAGCTTGCAAAAAGCTTTCAAATGCATGTAAACTTTTAGGTTTGAAGCATAATCAAATTTACCTTTGAATTTCAGCTTTAAATCTACCAAAAACCTTCTAAAATTGCGTCGGATACAACATTTCCAACTTAGAGAAAGCTCAGTTAGGGTTTCCTCCATGGCGGCGGCCTCTCTCCATGGCAGCAAGAAGAATGAATTAAAATGAGTGTTCACATTTCATTTTAGGGTTGAGACCCTAGAAGGTTTGATGGAAAAGGCATTTTGAGCCTTAAGTTTTTTATTTAAAAACTTCATTCACATTTTCATGCATGGCACATTTCTTTGCCTTATGAAATTTTGAATGTTTCATAAAGACTTAATCTTTTAAGTCTTTTGCTTTTGATTTTGTAAAATTCCTCTATTTTTGCATTTTAATACAAATTTTGTAAAACTTTATTGAAATGATAAAATAAATCATTTTAATAAAAATTATTCATTCAAATGCAAAAATAAATGCCAAATGCATATTTTCAAAAGATAGGATAAAGCCTTTATTTTTTGCATTTGTTTCAAATGTAAATCTTTATTTAAATGACAAATATAAATCATTTAAAATAAATGATATTTTGAATGCAAAAATAAAGTACTTTTGATATTTATTTTTTAAATGTTGGTCAAAAGGGAGTTAAATGGATCATTCAAGCCTTGCACAAATCATGGAGATAATTGAGGAAATTACGCCAACATGTGCACTAAAGTTAGGGATTTTGAAGCACTTATTGGAGAGTTCAGCTTCAGTTAAGAGTTTCATTTGATAGAGCTTCAATCAAGGAGGAATTTGAGGCATAAAACACTTTGTTTCAATTAGTTACAACCCTATTTTGGAGGGGTTTTCAGTTGCATACAACCCATGAGGTTGTTTTGTGATTCACAACTCTTGGTGGAGTTATCTTGGAGTCACATACCTTGTTTGGAGGAGAAGGAAGACAACACATCATACTTTGGAGCCAAGATTCAAATTCATTTTTTGGAGGATTTTCTATAAGTCTATCTTCTCTCTCATTTCTTAAGGCTAGTTCAAAGTTTGGTGGCTGCAACTCATTTTCTTGTGAGTTATTGAGATTTGTAATGCAGATATCTCCTATTTCTCAATAAAAAGCTTATTTCCTTCTCCATATCTCTTTGTTCTTTAGTGTTGATTATGAGTTAGAAGATAGAGTACTGTGTTAACCTTTATTTTATCAGATTCCTTCAATGTTGAATATGAAGAATATCATGTCATAGTGCAGGTCTATATTAGTGCTTTCATTCCCTTGCATAAAGATATGTGAAAACATCTTTGTTTTCCTTTTTTTTAAGCATTAGAAAAGTCAAAGCCTTTCATTAAAATAATTTTTGCAGGTATGAATAACTGAGTTGTGAGATCATGTGGCTTTATTTATTGAGTCTATGTGAGATTTTAGCAGTTTTCAAATCACTTATCAGTTGGTGAATCACCTTATTTTAGCAGTTTTAGTGTATGCATTATCCTTCTTACCCTTTACCTTTGTTAAAAAATTATAATTTTCAAGAAATATCCAAAGGGAGCCAACCCATAACCTGGAGGTCTATTCTCACCATAGGATACCCACAGCGTGAGAGTAGTCCCATGTGCATAGGATTTAAGAGTTTTTTAACTTGTCTTCGAGTGCAACTCCTTGTGTTAACAATTTTGGCACGCCTCATAGTTTAGGGTTTCTGGGTCGAGCCCCAAATGTGGAAGGATTTATTTTACTTTATGAGAAGTGAAAGATATAAATTTTATTATTATTTATTTATTTTATAATATGTTACAAATTAGATATTACAATTTTTAATTGAAAAGAAGATAAAAATGCCATTTAATTCAAATGCTATTAATTCTCAAATTTAAGATCATACTATTATGTTCATATTATCCTTTAAAAACATTTTTTTATACTTTCCTCAAAAAATTTAAACATGGGCAAATTTGTAGATGATTGAATGTAGAAATGAGGTGTATTATGCCATAAAATGTACAAAAGGGATATAATTGAATTTTTAGGCCCTTGTAGTCACACCAAGGGATATATAGGGTTGAGTGTCCAATGTATAGGGTAGAGGGTATACTAGGGGTTGAGGGATTAGGGTTTAAGGTTTGAGGGTAGAGGGTTGAGGGTTTAAGGGTTGAGGGTTGAGGGATTGAGGTAGAGAATTTACTGGGGTTTAAGGGTTTAGGGTTTAGGGTTGAATGTTTAAGGGTTTAAGGGTTGATGGTTTAGGGTTGAGGGATTAGTGTAGAGAGGGAGGGATGGATGGAGCAAAGATGGAGGGAGAAGGAGATAGAGAGGAACTAGAAGAGGAGGAAAGGGACAAAGATATATGAGGGTGATGGAAGTTGAGGACCCTGGGTTAGATAGTTTAAAGATATTAGGTTGAGGTATAAGGGTTAAGGGAGTTAGGGTTGAGGTAGAAATTAGAAGGTTTAAGGGTTTAAGGTTTAGGTTTTAGGGTTTAGGTTGATAGTTAAAGAGGTTGAGGGTAGAATTTGGTACCAGATTTGAGGGTATATGGTTGAAGGATTAGGGTTGAGGCCAGTCCAATGTATAGGGTAGAGGGTGTAGGGGTTGAGGGATTCAGGTTTAAGGGTTGATGGTTTAGGGTTGAGGGATTAGGGTAGAGAGGGAGGGATGGATGGAGCAAGAGATGGAGGGAGAAGTGAGATAGAGAGGAGATTAGAAGAGGAGGGAGGGATAGAGATATATGAGGGTTAAGGATCCAATGTATAGGGTAGAGGGTTGAGAATTGAGGGTATATAGAATTCATGAGGACCTATAGGGTTGATGGTTTAGGGTATTGGGTTGAGGATATATATAGGGTTGAGGGATTAGGGTTGAGGGTCCAACGTATAGGGTAGAGGGTATAGGGGTTGAGGGTTGAGGGATCTTTTGATGCAAGTGAAATGTAGGAAAGCAATTGATGACCAGTGAATATTGGGGAAGGATTTTTTGTTCTAAAACCCCTAATCCCTTAACCCCTAATCCCTTCTAGATCAGAACAATTAGGTGCTAAACCCGACACCCAACCCGACGCTAAACTCGAAGCTAAACTTGGCGCTAAACCTAATGCTAAACCTAGAGCGAAACCTGGCACTAAACCTGGCATTAAACCTGACGCTAAACCTGACACTAAACCTGACGCTAAACCTGGCGCTAAACCTGATGCTAATTAGCACCTGATTTAGTGCCTACTTGTTCTGATCGGCACAAAAAATGCCAAAAATGGTGCCATCCCAATAAATAGCGCCGACGTTTTCAAAAAATTGGCAAAAAATACATTAAAATAGTGGGTGGAAGCAAAAAATGGAGCAAATCACAAGGATTTGTTGTAGTGACCTAAGGGGGTTTATTGGTGTAAATAGGTTTTTTACCTATCTAGTCATTAGTAGGTCACATTTACATATTAATTTTACTTAGGTCCTAGGAGAGAATCTTTCTAGAAGGTGTCAGTTGTCATCTTAACTTTGAATTTTTAACACATATGTCCTAGGTAGTTATGATAAGTTGTCACATGACATAGGATTAAGACACTTGTCATAATCCTATTTAATTCCATGTCTCACCTTGTCTATATAACCAAGGGGTTCTCATACATTGTATATTGAATTCTATTGGATTTAATTCCATTTAAACATTGAGCATTGCATGTTGATCTCTCTTGTGCTTACATGAAGTTCCTAGATCTTGGGTGGCTATAATCTTCAACCAAATCTTTCATGGTGTAGAGTTATTCTATACCAAATCTTACAACTATGATGTCACCAATTTCATCTACGAAATGTGACCTATGTAAATTTTGAGGTAATTGAGATTTTCCCTTCTTTGGGACCGCCAACCATTATTTTTCCATTGTATTTTAGAAATGACTCTTCTTTTTTGCAAAGTGTTGATACAAAGTGGAGACATCTTATTTTGAAAATGCTTCTCTATGGGGAAATCTAAGCAATGTGTGAAAAGAGTCTTTGTCTAATATAACAATGACTCTATTATCATTGGTTCTAACCTCTCTTGATTAAGGATCATAGTGGTTTATGCATTCCATTACCATCTCATGACACTATACATCTATATGGAAACCAATTGCCTACAATAATCTTCTTTCCACTATTTTTTGTGTTTCTCACTTAAATTATTCAACCTTTTCCAGAAGTCATCTAAATCCACATGCCTTAGTTTTGTATCACCAAATTCTAACAATTCACTCTCCAAACCAGAAAATTTTTTGCATCCCAAATATTTATACTTCATTATGGTGGAAATGAAATTAAATAAATTGTAGATAAAAATTTAAGCACCTAAGCGAATAAATCTAGGAGAATTTTAATTTCCAATATATGGTCACAAATTGCACAAATATTCATGAAATTTCCTATTTGGCATAGAAAAAAATTCATATAGATCACATGATAACAAGAAAAATGTAACTTTAAAATTTAAATTGATTGATTAGTTCTAGAAATCCCCTCAAACTTCCTTTTAGTTGTCTTGTAATTCAATTGTCTACTCTTTCCAATTTTTCAAAGATAGCTTGTGAAAATGTTGGCTTTTTAGAATTAAGCCCCACTTTATAGGTCACCCATTAATGTTTTTGGGTTTTGCAAGAAAAATCAATGGCATGTTAATGTTGGCTTGTGTGAGCTTTCCTTTATGACAGACACTTTTCTCAAATTTTATTTTTTTATTGGATATTTGAATGGTTATAAAAACCTTATCAGTTCCTAACAACCTTTTGAAAAATTATCAATAAAGATAGTTTTTGATAGGGAAAAGCAGGTTTTGAAGGGATCCTGAAATGATTTACAAAGAGAGAAGGCTTCCCAAAATCAAGCAACAAGCACTAGTAGCCCCAAAAAACCAAAATAGATGAAGAAAGATAGACCTAAACAAATTAACATCTAAAACAACAACAAAAACATCAACACAAAATCTGACCAAAAATAAGCTAAAGCATTTTGTCTAAACCCTTAGTCAAATATAGATTACTTGAGATGACATTATCATGCATCTCCATAACATCCTCAAGCTCCTAGAAAGAGATAGTAGCCCTCTTCTTAGTATTACTCCTAGTATGCAAACATGAGCCTTCATCCACACTCTTCTCCACCTGGTTCATGTGATTAACATCAACAATAGCCTCCTCATGCTCACTAAAATCAAGCTATTTACCTGTCAATTTGAGAGCTTTTTCATTCAATAGATTCAAATCCTGTGCACTATACTTAAAAGATTGGTTACTTATTTGCATCACCGACTACAAATTGCCGCAAATCTTATTCACTTTCTCCTCCAAATATACAAACCGCTCCTCATGAGACCTACAAACAATATCCTCCAAAGAGGCCAGCCTCTCCTCATGGACCCTACCCATCTTTTTAGCATCCATCACCACCATGTCAAGCACTACATTCATTGTTTTGAACTTTATTTTCATCATCCATTCCTTCTTATTACAATTCAGCAGTGCCACACAAACACTCTACCATTCATTTAGCTTCGCACTGAGATCTTTAACCTTTGAAAAAAGCCACTTAAAAAGTGATAGGATATTTTTGGTCCCATCTTCCACCATATGATAAAAAAGATCCAGGTCAATTTCATCCCAATTCAAAGGCATGGTAGAAGGGTTAGTAGCATTTTCAAGATGACCCTTTAGGTCCACACCTTCACCCTCCAGAGCATCCTCATCACCCTTCAAAGCATCCTCAGCAGGAGAATCCTCCACATCAACAACTTCAACCTCCGTCTGCTGCTAACTAGACTTCACCATTGAATTTGCAAGCATCTCCAAAAGACATTTCTTGTCCTCAACCTACTCAAAACCCTCACCATCAGGAAACACCAACCCAATATGCAAAGGGGAAGCCACCCCAGAATTATTGACACCATCACCCTCAAGATCTTTATCAGCCACACGTTGCTCCTTATTGGCTTTCACCCTTCCCTATTTCCCCTTATTAGTAAACATAGGGGACACACCTAAACCTTTCACCCCTTCCTCAATTGGGTTTGAAACTCGCGTCTCCACCCTTTGCCCAACTTTCTTTCTCTTAGAACCCTTCTTCGCACTAGAAGAAACAACATCCTTCATATCAATATCAATATCATACCCTTTCGACGAAGAATTAGAGAACTCTGAATCATGATCCATCTCAGACTTACCATCCTTTTCCAAAGACTCCAAATCATCTGAGCCATCCTCCTCATAGTCACCATCCCATTCCTCAACCGACTCCCCTGTATCATAACCAGGCACAAGCCACTTGCCTTTATGACTAATGGAAATCTTTGGAATCTCAGGGATAAACTTAACTTTGATATGGTCAATGATAAGCTTCATAAGACCCTCATGAAGGATAGCCTTACTAGGGTTTTTCCTATGATCTTCAATGCTAGTCTCCATAAAAAGAAGCAAGTAATAGGGAAACGACACCAAACTATTGTGTCTGAAATGGTTCAACAGCATAAAATGATAACCATAAATAATAGAGTACCTACCACCAAGTGTGAAGTATTTAATGATATCCAATGCCACATCTCTCCACGATAGCTTAATGGAAGACTTGTCATACCCGTCGCTTCCCACACACCTAAGCTTCTCCCATTCCTTACCCTTGAAAAAATTGGCCATAGTGCACTTAGAAGCTCCATGGCCTCTATTAAACTTATTTCCCTTCATAGGAAGGCCCATGATTTCAACAATTAGACCTTCTGTGATATTCATCTCAACCCCCTAGTAATGCAGCGTGTATTTGTTCCATCCCTTCACAAAATCCTTAATAACCTTAGATCTAGGCCCATGAAATTTAAGCAAATAGGGACAAACTCCACCTTTCTATAGATGCTCCCAAATAATCGCATTCCCACTAAAATCTTCACAAGAGAGCGGGTCCAACCTGCAATGATCGCCACCCATTACAACCAATGACAACCTCACTACAACCTTCACCTTGTTTTGATAAGCAGAAGAACCTAAGAGAACTATCTAGAAACATAGCCAAAATACACCCATAATCCATGTTAACTTGACAGCGTAGGTACATCTAGCTACAAAAACCAAATTCATGAGCTCGTTGTCATAAGATATTGAATAATTACTTAGACGGGCTATGAACTTAAAGTTCTTAAGCCAAATAAAGAGGAGAAAAATTAAACACTTATCTCCCAATGTTGTTGCCACCATGACATAACAATTGATCATGATTAATGATACTTTGAAGATTAACGGGGATGGTGTCATATGTATACCAACAATTATGAGACACGACACCCACATTAGCAAACCCATTGGCAAGGCTATTTTCCCCACGGAACACATACATGATATTTTATAATCATCAAAGGAACCAAGTATGGAGAGGGAATCCTCTATGATATGCGAAATAGACCACAATGGAGGGTTCACCTTGAAAAGACAATTAATTATATTAATGGAGTTCCCTTCCAACCATAATTTAGTCACCTCTACCTCTTTAGCAAAAAGGAGGCCATGATAGGCTACTGATGCATTATCAATAAAGATTGTTAACTCTTTTGTAATCATGTTATTTTTTTATTATAACTAGTGAAAGTTTACTCAACAAATCAATTCTTCTATTGCATAGCTATAAGCCTCATCGGGAGTCAACCAATTTACATGAACTTTATCGCTCTTCGTCATAGGTTATAAAAGCCATGATATTTCTTTGAAATAATTCATCACTATAACCTTGAGAAACTACCTTTTCTATGCTTCAAACTCAAATGAGATTGAAAAAACCTTTTCAACTTTTGACAAGGTTCTAAGAATCTCTCACAAATCCAAAACAAAAATTTATAATTTATGTGAAAGCATCTTTACTCTTAACACAAGCTTGGAAAACACAACATAAATAAAAAAATCTCCTCAACTAAGGTTACAATAAATACATCTATTTCCAACATGATTAGCATATCCTTATTTGAAGCTGATAAGGTTAGGAGAACCTTCCTAGACACTAACACAAGTTTTGAAAGGAAAAGACTTTGCCAATGACACTTAAAATTTAGAAAACTAGAGCGGGAAACCAAAATTAAGGCAACACCTTGTATATTTTTTCTTAATTCAAGTTTATATTCACTAAATAAATTAATATTTATCCTTTTGCATTAGCATATTTTTGCCATTTCAATTATGTAATATTTTAAACTAGTTATTAATTTCCCAATAAATTTTTACTATTCAAATCAATCAATAAATTACCGAGTAAATTATTCTATTTTATATATCAACCTATAATTTACCAATTAAAAATAACTTTGTTGGAAAAAGTGTATAAATTTTCCCTCAATATACATATAGATTCACCAAACAAATTAATATACTAAACCAAGATTTTCCAATATTTTCTATAAAAAATTTAAGAAGTTTTTTAAAATTTATCACCGTTCCAGATGACTTGACTCTGAATTACTTATGATTAAAATAAAATAAAAAATATTATTGACTTGAACAAACTTAAACTTAAATGATAGAAAGATTTTCACATATGGCTAAGAATAAGAAATTTGACTAATGCATGTCAACTTGGAGAAAGAAAAAAAATTAAAATTTATACAATTAAGATTAGGGATAAAATATCCATAATGATATGCCTAATAGTAAAAGGTCATAATTAGTGGACCTTTAGGTGCTTTTAATTTTTTTTATTATCATAAAGTGGAACAATCTTCCCTAGTTAATTTTTTCCCCTTATATCAAGCAAGATATTCCCTTAAATTTAATCAAACGCCTCTAGTACTTTATTCTCTTGGGGATGATATCATGTGCTTTTGTGATGTTGTAGTGTAAATGCATGGAATGGAATCAATTAAAAATATCTAATAAAATCAAAGTGACATTAAATCAATAATTAAATATTATTATTTTGTTTATTTAATTTCCAAAACATTATTTCAATAATATTATCCATCTCAATTCTTGTTTCTAAGTGATATTATTTTCTTCACAAATAACCATTTACTAATTATTGGACCAAACTTTTTAAAAATCCAACAAAATATGTAAAAAATATATTAATATTTTGAATTCTTTTGACATTTGATAGTTTTCATTAGCTTTGGCAATCTTGATGTCCTCCTAAAGGAAGCAATTTCTTATTCATTTGATTTTTCTCAAACCAATTTTTAGAAGCTGAGATCGATGTATTCTTGAATACATGAAAACACTTACGGTGAGTGGTCCCTCTTTCGACAGAGAATACTAATGCAAAGATACAAAGATACTTTCAATGCTCTCTTTTAGAGGTGAAATAATGTAATTTGAAGGAGTGTATGTTGTGCAAGCAAAAACATTGAGAAGTGTTTGCAATGGTCAAGATGGGAATGAGCATGCAAGTCACTCCTTTGAGCGGTGTTCATTCATAATCATCATTTTCTTATCTCCTTTCCATTGATGACTTCAATATCTTGGTGGATTGTGATTGAAATGAATACTTTGAAATTGAACAATTGTAGCCTCTAACCAAGCAACGATTTTCATCTATTATGTGTTACTCCTATATTTTCGTATAATTTCCTTTGATTTTTTTAAACAATAGGGCCCAAAAAAGGGTAGAAGAATGCCCATTTTAAAAAAACACTAGATATTTCTTGAAATAAACTAGAACTTGAATGGAAGTATTGGAAATAATCTTCTCTTTAAAATAGTGAAAAACTAGCATGTGAGGCTCTTTTTTATTTTGGGTTAGTTAATTCTGACAAAAATCTTAGACATTTACTAAAATGTTTTCAACTTTGTTATGGAAATATAGGAGGAAGTGCAATTTTTTTTTTTTATAACATGGGAAAATAGATATGTGAAACCCTTTTTTCTACTTTTTCTCTAGGTTTGGGATGATTGGGTATTGATATTAAAATAATAAATAACTTTAAAAAATACAAATAAATCAAAATGCCTAAAAGTAAAATAAACAAATGAAAAGCAGTTGAAACTCTAAAGATCAAGTACAATAAAATTTGAAATGTAGTATCTTTTCAGATTGTCAGGGTTCTCTTTCATTTTCTGTCTCCTGATGATGTTATGGTGAAATCATCTTCTTAGTGTTGTCATCCTTCCTTTGAAGTTTCATACTTTCAAAGTTTCCTAATGAAAATACCTTATTAGTGTTCCTTTCAAAATCTAATTCTAATCCCTTTGTTGACATCATCTTCTCGTCTAAATTTTAGATTTTGCTTACCCTAGTACCCCATTTTTCATTCTCTTAAGGTCCAACCCCAACACTTTTAAAGGTAAACTCTTTTTGGAGTCAGACTTTCAAAGTTCCCTTATTGTAACTTGTCCAATCAGTGACCCCAAAGTTTGATCCTAGTATGTTTCAAAGGTTATTAAGTATACTCTATTGGGACATTGAACTTCCCAACCTCGAAGTACTCCTTTAAATGTATCCACGATGCTTGAACTTTGATACTCCCTAAGATGCTTATTAGTATAATTTTTATAATGATCATAATTTCAATTTTCTATATTATTTAAATGATTTATGGGAAGTGTGCTTGAATATGATATATCTAATGGAATAAATAAAAATGCAAGATTAAAATTACATGATAAGGTGCTTAACCGTAACTATTGATGGATTTTTTGTGTTTTGACAATACTTATGCAAGGAGAGCAAGCTCAACCTAAATAAATGAAGCATGAATACAAGGGTTACCTTCCTCCATCCCAATTTTTCTCACCATGGATGGACATTGGGACTCTAACCTTGGACTTGCCAACATTCATGAGTTTCTTTAGAGGGTTAGTGTAAAAGGAGACAAATTTTTCATGGATTAGTGCATGGCCAAGTTTGGTTTGCTTTATGCTACTACATTCCATGTCTCCCTCTAATCTCTAAAGCTCATTTTGGTTTGTGCCAAAGTTTACAATCAAAGGTATAGAAAGGTGTTTGGCCATGGAGGCCAGACTATCCTAGACATTAGTTTAAAAAATATTGAGTGTTTGGGCTCCCCACATATTCCTAGTATACAAATCTAATCATGGAGGCTCTCAAGTACTACAAGAGCCACACCCTAATAGAGATGAACTTTGTGAGTAACACTTTATTGCTAACAAAAAGTAAGTCTACAACAAAAATGGCTAAGGTAATCCACAAGAGTGATTTCCAAGAAGACGCTAAAGATATGATTAGTCTTCTTGATAGAATCTTTGGGAAACCTTATGCCAAGGATTTATACCAATGGAATATATTTTTAATCATGAATATTTGTGATGAAAAAATGATTGAATAGGGTACCCTAATCAATGGCACCTTGCACAAACAATTGAAATAATTAGGGTAGACCAGTAAGTTCTACATAACATCCTACTTAGTATATTTGTTGGCACACCAAGAAAAATTCTTGAACTTACCATAGTTGGAACCATGTAGCTAGGGGAAAATAAATTATATGATCATTACACTCAGTTGGAAATTATGGAGAGTTGGAAACATTCCAATAAGATTATGATGTTTTTTATTTGCCATTATTTGATTTATAGAGAATGATTATGGAAAAATACTATATTTTAAAGCTACTAAAGTCATAAATGGATTGGGATGGTGGTTCATCCAATTCAAATCCTTCTCTTACATTAGGTCAGAGGGCTTTTGTAAGGCCCCCTACATGATTTCAAGATACCCTATTGAAAAAATCAACCTTTTAAAAATTTATAGGTAAGTGGTGAAAATTCAAAGGCTAATTGGTAGCAAACATAAGGCTGGAATTTCTTTCCCCATCAAGGTTAGGGATTACTCCTACTCTAGTATTCAAAGTACAAAGAAGGTTAAACTTGAAATGACACATAATACAATGTACCTAAATAAGTCCAAATACATATTTGACCCAATTAACAAATTTGGCCCATTGATTGGGGCTTTCTTTGTGCATGTGCCACATATTGAGGGCTTTTGTAGGATTTCTCACTTTGGTGAAGGGGTGTGGTTTGGAGAAGGTCCTTAAAAAAATGAATGAAGATGATAAAGTATTGGATTAATCTTATAACTAAAACAAATTATACAACCAACCTCTTCCTAGAGCTTATTGGTCAATTGTGCAGGACCTCTCAATTGAAATTAGGATGAAGGAGATTATCAAAATGACTAGAGATTAGATAAAAAAATATCTATTACATAGAATATCCTCATCCAAAATAACCTAAACCATCTAAGGCTATTCTAGAAATAGAAACACAAGGAGAATATTTCAAGGTTATAGCAAAGGGGCATGTACAAAAGAAAAATGAAAAGAGTTGTGGAACCAAGCACAACCATCACAATAACACTAATGAACCTAAGGAGACCCTACTGTTATGGATGTTGTACCAACACCACTTGCTCATAACCCAAATATTTCTCCATATTCTCTCTCATGCACAAAATACCCCTCTTTCTCCCTCACAATCGTCCCATTTCCTCTCTTTTTCAAAGTACAATTCCTCCTCTTATAACCAATCTAGCATACCATCTCCTCAGTAGTCTCCACTTGAAGGACAACTTGAAGATAAGAATTAAGCTAATGTGAAAGCTATATATATGATCTCAGTTCAAGGTACTATGTCTTCATCTAGTAAGGACCACATACACCTATTGAGATCCTTGTACCTTCTCTTCATGCTTTACTAGAGCCAAGGTCTCACCCATATCCCCCACTAGCTCAAATGCAACCCAATTCTCTTAGGTTCATAGTCAGCGAGTCACAAGTGGAGGAACTTTCATGAGAAATTCTAGTATGTTTGTATGGCTCAACATCACAATGCAAAAAGGGAAAAGGGTATACCAACAACCATTGCATGAATTCTCATATATTGAGTATGCTACAAACCCAACCTATCAAAAAATGAGCAAATAATTTATCTACCATCACAATGGATTCATAGGGAGTAAGAACTACACAAATAATCATTCCACTGTTATATAAGGATGAAGGGAGCATGTAACCTCAATATTATCAAGTATACATTGTTAACTAGGTTCACCAAACTGGAGAAGAAGAGAGACATTCCCTCAATGATTTAGTAACTTCTATATTGAATTGAATGGACAATGATGTGAAAATTAAGGCAAAGCTTTGAGCTCAAGTTAGTGAGCTCAAAGAATGTATAAATTATTTGATTGGATTGGTCGATGCAAACTCCCTTGCTCCTTTTTCATTGAGGTTTCTTGACAAAGGCAATCAAGTACAAGATGTAGGTGGAATAATAAGTGCAACAACATGAATGAATTCCATAGAGGCATAGGTTAAAAAATTAATCAAGGAGGTTGTTCAATGTTATCAAAAAGTTAGTGATGAATCAAATGCTTATTAGAGTATGAAGAAATCATTGATGAGCTCACAACATTAGAGAGAAACTTGCTTATCTTAAAGCAAATGACCAGGATCTTGTTGGAAGAGCTACAAGATAAACAAGTAATAATAGCAACTAGTTTGGGATCACCATTAGAGTGGTAACAATCCATTAAGAACATAATCAAAGCAATAAGGAGTGTAAGATTAAGTTTGCAGTTAGAAGGGATGATGTTAATGTAGCTATCTATACCTTGCAATTTTTGGCTAATTCTAGTAAGGTTTTGTCTATAGAGGTTATGATTAAAGAATTCATTGGATTTGTAAGAATATCGATAACAAAAATTCATAATATTTATGAGATCATGAGAGTCAAGGGTAATTATAATATTTTTCAAGATCAGGTTCTAGTTATCAAAGAGGTGATAGAAGCAACAAATAAAAATATAGTCTCCAAAAAATTAGACTCTAGTATATAGTCACCCCAAGTTCTAGTCTTATCCAAAATGCCCTCAACAAATTCAAGGTCTAATTTGTAGCACAATAAGTGTACTCTCCATGGGTTTATTGGTTTTTTCCCCATATAAAATAAAGTTGTTTCCATTTTGGGGATTAACACACCTCATGTAACTCTTTAAACTAGTAGTCTTCTCTTTTCAATAGCTTAAGTTATATGTTTAGGTTGATGTGACAATTTTGAGAATAAGGTCAATCTATGTAGAGGTTTTTATTTTAAAACCCAAGATTAGCTATTAATTTCTTTTGTGTGGGCATTGTAAAAGGTTGTTGAAATTTTGCACACTAACAAACTATAATAATTTCAACATGGAACTCCTATTGAATATTGTTGTAGACACCTAAATTTGGACACTTAATTTATCCAAATTTATCCCTTTTCATCTAAACATCCTCTTATCCGACTTAATTAGGCAATATTGTTATTATCTAATTAATATCCTTAAATTCCTCTAAATCCCTAAGGTATTTATTTGACAATTAAATACCTTACCCTCTTTAATCCCCCTCTCATCAAATAAATTAAATAAATATGACATTTATTTAATTCCTCACATGTCACATTTTTTTCTTAATCTTAATCAATCTCCTAATCTCTTCATTAGGGATGTGCACGTACCTAATCCTTGATTAGGATGTGTCACATCCTCCAACTTTTGCAAGTTGGCTTCTAATCCTCATTACCCTCTAATTATCTTCTAATTATTGATTAGTTAAGCCTAATTAGTACCTTGGTCAACTCTCCCCATCCCCCAAGGAATTTTTAATTCCTTCTTATTCATCCAAGACTTCTCTCTTCTCCGTGTGAATTTTTAATTCACATTTATTCCTCCTAGAATCCCCTTTTCTCATGCATCTTCTATAATCTTTGACTTGTCACATCAAGTCACATGTGGACAAGTGCTTCCCTTTTTGGAACCTTGTCTTGCCCATGGGATTCTTCCAAGCATGTGAATTTTTAATTCACATTTATTCACCCATGATTCTTCTCATCTCCCAATGTACTTCCAAGGTACATGTCCTTCTTACACATCACATGTCTTTTTTCCACCTCACTTACACATCATCACATCCTAGGCCATCTCACATTCCACATGTCAAGATATGAGGGCTTGTGAGTCCTCAACTCACCATAGCCCTTTATCTTGGCCTTGTTGGTTTAATCTCAACCATTTAATTCTCCAAAGAATTCAAATTCCTCTATAAATACCCCCCTCTTCTAATGCATTTTACAACACTTAATAATTTGCACCCTTATGCTACCAAATTGCCCACTCAATTTGCAAGAATTGTCTTAGCCATTTAGCCAAACACTTAGCCACTAGCATTAGCACTTGCATCTAATCATATTTTTCATCTTGCATCTAGCCGTCCAAGGAGCATACAAACATACAATATCAAGGGCCAACCAAGGGATTTCAATAGCACAAAGGTATAATCATTTGCTATCTTTTCTTATCTTATTTCCTTGTGTTATCATTTCTTAAGCTAATCTTTGAGGTGTCCCATAATAGTTGTTTTGTATGTTTAGGATACAATAAAAAATTAGGATCACATTTCTGGCATGCCCGGTGGGACCCACAAACGGGTTCCTTTATTTTACATTTGTTGTTGTTAAGTTGGTCTATAGGTACAGTTCACAGAGGGGCAGACTTGCCCTACAGAGGGGTAGACACGCCCTCCAGTTTACCGCATAGGGGCAAATACACCCTCCAATTTACCGCAGAGGGGTGGACTTGCCCTAGTTTACATTATGTTTTCTAACAATTTACTACAGCGAGGCAGACACACCCTAGTTTACATTTTGTTTTCTAATAATTTACTGTAGTGGGGCAGACACGTCCTCGTTTACATTATGTTTTCAAATAGTTTACTGCAAAGGGGCGGATACGCCCTTATTTGAACATTATTTTTGACATTTGATTGCAGTGGGGTAGACTTGCCCTAGTTTCATTTCATTTTCTGACTTTTGACTGTAGCGGGGTGGATTTGCCCTTATTTTGAACACTGTTTATGACATTTGACTGCAATGGGGCGAATTTGCCCTTATTTTGAACACTATTTTTGATATTTGATTGCAGTGGGGCAGATTTTCCCTAATTTGAACACTGTTTCTAAAATTTGATTGTAGTGGGGCAGATTTGCCCCGATTTTGAACACTATTTCTAATATTTGACTGCAGTGGGGTGGATTTGCCCTATTTTTCACACTATTTCTAACATTTGATTGCAGTGGGGCAGATTTTCCCTAATTTTGAACATTGTTTCTGACATTTGACTATAGTGGGGCAGATTTCCCCTAATTTAAACATTGTTTCTGACATTTGATTGCAATGGGGCATATTTGCCTTGATTTTGAATACTGTTTCTGACATTTGACTACAAAGGGGTGGATATGCCCTAGTTTACATTATGTTTATGACATTTGACTACATTGGGGTGGATTTGCCCTGATTTTGAACACTATTTCTGACATTTGACTGCAGAAGGGTGGATACGCCCTCTAGTTTACTACAGAAGTGCAAATATGCCCTCCAGTTTACTGTAGAAGAGCAGATACACCCTTCAGTTTACTGCAGAAATGCAGATACGCCCTCTAGTTTATTGCAAAAGTGTAGATACGCCCTCCAGTTTACTGTAGAAGTGTAGATACGCCCTTCAGTTTACTGTAGAGGGGCGGATATGCCCCAAACATGACATTCTAGAAGGTAAAAATAGTCATTTTAGCTTTGTTTTGTCCCATTTTTTTGTTATTTTCAAGTTCTAACCCCCTAACCTTGTTTGTTTGTGGGTATAGTTGGATTTCTTGGTAACATTTTGCAACATATTTTCGTAATTGTCAAAGAACGATAGTTAAAACAACTAACACTTGCTTGCAAGGCCATCCATTTGTTTAGATTTTTAAAGTTTTCCTTGATGTTTTCATCTAGGCACATAGTTTAATTAGAGGAAAGTAAAATTTATTGCTTGTTGTGTCTATTTTTGTGTCACCCAAGGGGGAATTAGTTTGTTTTCACTTTCCCCTTGCACTTCGTGTGAGCCTAGGGAGTAGCTGGAAATAATTAGTGCCTTCCTTTAGAGGGACCTGCTTGGGGATTTCATCACCCAAGGGACAATCCCAACCACGGGAACCGACAGGGTGTAGAAAGGGGGGAGAGCCAAAGTTGTACCCCAATCCAGTCACATCGTGTTTGTTGGAGCGTCGAAGCTAGGGTGATACCTAGATAGACGTGAAGAGTTGGTATGAGCCCTTCAGTATCTTGTTGGGGTTCCCAACTCACGCTTGTGACAAGCTGGTGTTCACGGTCTAGGCCTCAAGTACCAAGAGTATATTGAGGATTCCCTAGAAACCTTGTGCATCCTAGATTAAGACCTTTGTTGGCCATACCCTTAACACTAATCATAGGATTGTGCTTGTTTGGAGTGTCTTCTTGTGAGAAACCAATAAACTTTTTGACAAGCTAGCCTCATTGTTGTCATTTTAAGTCCTTTCCATAGTCATTCCCATCCAAACCAAATCCTTGTTTTCTGCAAAAAGCCAGATACGCCCTCCAGTTGACTACATTGGGACAGATTTTCCCTATTGTTTACTACAGAGGGGTGGACCTACCCCCTGAACAGTCAATTTCATCCCGTTTAAGCTCTAAACTTTCATTTAGCCATTCTAAACTTCCGTTTAACCATTCCAAACCTCCATTTAGCCATTCCAAACCTTCGTTTAGCCATTCTAAACCTTCGTTTAACCATTCTAAGTATTTGTTTACTATAGATGGGCAAACTTGCCCCCTAAATAGTCAATTTTGTCTTGTTTAAACTCTAAACTTTCGTTTATCCATTCCAAACTTTCGTTTAACCATTCCAAGCCTCTGTTTGATCATTCCAAACCTCTATTTAACCATTCTAAGTATCCGTTCACCCATTTCATTAATCTGTCCACCCGTTTCGAATGTCCGTTCATCCTTTCCAAACTTTCATTTCCTATTCTGATTACACATTTCACCATTTAGGGAACCCATTTTATTACCTAGAGATCTCGTTCCACCATTTTCTAGTGAGCCCGCTTCACCATTAGTTAGGCTTGTTTTCCCAATTCAAACAAAAACCAGTTGAGAACCTAAAACCTTATCATTTGTTGTGACCTAAACATTTTCATGCTCGTTCAGTCATCACAATTCACCCTTTAGTCTTGTTACCTAATTTTTAGCTTTCAACTGAAATCAGGTAACTTAGTGTTTAATTATTTTCTTGTTTTTTAAACATTTAAAGATAAACCATAACACTGCTAATTTCAATATGCATGAAGGAATGATTTTCAAAAAAAAGTAGATTACATTTTGTCATTTCAATGTTGCATTACAGTGAATGTGAAAGAGAATCATAGATATACAAATGTAGTCTTTTATTGACAATCTTGAAATATACATGTCCCTCACAAGCCAAGGGACTAACCCTCTTATTCAATGAACCTATGAAACAATTAATGCATGAATAAGTAGAGAAAGGAAATGTGCATATAAGAATTGAACCAGCCATTGCTTGAGAATGATTGGTTGTAGGTTTCCTGACTGCTCTATTGCTATCCCTAGCCTCTTGTGTCCCTCCCAGCTTCGTAGTGCTCCTCACCTTGCATCTGAAGGAAACATGATGTTAGAGCGAAGATCTAAGCAATGAAAGATTTAATCCTTACATACACACCTACCTATGCATGTATACACTGATCCATAAACGCATTAAACAAACACATCCAACATATGCATTTATTTCCTAACTGTTTGCTTCATGTACAAATTTAGGAGAAGTCTGATTATTGTTTCATTATCAAATCAAATGATACCATGTGGGTTAAATGTGGCTCCCACAAGGGTAGAGCTCAACATGCTTTGAAAGAAAAGTAAATTGAGCAACTTGATCAAAGATTTATCTATTATCAATGCATTAAATCAATATGGAATCACACCAGTTGATCAACTTTCATTATTAGATTCAAAAGATGCATTAGGTTCAATTATGCATCTTCTAAACAATGAGGAAGCATTTCAAGTTGTTGTCAAGCCCCCCTAATCGTAACCCTATGGGGAAGTCACACATCACATGGGAAGGTGAGCTGTTAGGTCACCCACATATGTGATAGGTGGTTGTCCAATAAAGTTAGAGTGAGGAGACTATGTATTTGTTACACATAACAAAGAAAGGAACAACAGTTGAATCAAGGTCATGATACAAGTACAAGGGAAACACCTTTGCAAGAGCTACATGAGGCAGAGGGGATTAATAGTGTTCATTCATAGGTGTACTTGTGAAAATGAATTAAAAGTGAAGGTCATTGCCATTCGAAAGGGGCAATTCACAATGATCTCATGCAATAGGACAACAACAATGATATATGATATGGGGCAACAAAGGTTCTAGGGTCTAAATGCAATACCCCCCAAAGTGCATACCTTGTGACAAAGCGAACAAATATACAATGCCTCATGATGATGTACCAGTCACAATGATCTAAATGTATGAAGAGCATGAACATTAAAGTACAACAATAAACAGACATAGAGGTTCACAAAATGGAACAAACAGTGATCCATGAACATCCTAGACAGATACATCATACAAATATTAAAGTCATAAAAGGGAAACTTCGAGCATCTAAAGAACACAATGAGGATAATGCATTACAACCATAAGATGAGGATAATATAGGACCTTTCTCCAATCAGCATGAATCAAGGTAAATGAAGGACAACTTTGGAGCCAAAAATATATATGAATGACACATAAAGAGTAAAAGGAAGATCAAGAGTAAGTTGCAAGCATCATTCAAGAATGGTAGAAAAACAATTACCATAAAAATATTATAGTACATCTAAATCCATTGAGGATTTTTGCAAAATTTTCTTAACAAAGCATGGTGAGACTTTTAAACCTAGATGAAAAGATGGGAAAATTTGGCTGTCATCTTTGTGATCAAGTTTAGAGTTATGTTGAATTGATCTATCATGGACAGTTGAAATAAAATGTGTCATGATTATGGTTGCAATGATGCACATGACTGCAAATCTTACAAATAATTGTATTAATACAACACCATTGCAGGGTAAAAGGAAAATACAATGGTTGTGTATACAGTTTTTGAGGACAGTTCCCTAAGGTCTTGAATATTGTTACAATAATATCTTGAGGATATGTGGGACAACCATCATTCAAGGATAAGATCTAGATCTTAGTCCACAGGGCATGCTTTGAAGGATAGTAAAAGGAAAATACAGTGGTTTGTGTCCTACATACTGAGAATGACAATGAATGTAGTGAAAAAGACTAGGGCACACATTGCTTTGCAACAGAGCCCTCTTATACTATGATGTACTCTTGCAGTTTGAGGTTTTGTATGAAACAAGCCAAGCTATCAAGCAACCACTCTTAGATATTGTTAGGTCACTCTCAACTGTTGTGGCATTTGTATGTTGTATATCTAGCCTGATTCAATAGGTATATAAATTTGTGATGGAGCACTAGAACCCCAAGACACAAGCAATCTTGGATTTGAATTTATTAGAAATGCTCTAATTATTGCAGTTTGTGTGGTGGGAGTAGCCTTGTTCTTTGAGAATGTGGGCTTTCCTATTAAGTAAATCTAGAGAATCAAGCTCTTATGATTATGGTGTCTTGCTTTGTGAACACCCACCATATGGAGGAACATCTTTGTGTCAAGAAAGCAATTATTTTGGAACTTTTAAGAGTTATCAGACACCATAATGCATGACTGGCTACTCCAATTTGTACCTTGTACAAAACATATAGTGATAGTGTGATAGAAGACATACCATTCGAGGAAACCATTTCTAGAAGAGGAGAGCTTCTAGTAATCGACATTTCCTACTTATTGAAAGTTCAAGGAATGCATAAGATAAGGAGAGACAAAATTCTTCTCGAAGTAATCAAGAGTTGATGGAGTTTCTCCAGAGGCTAAAGGAACTAAAGCTGGGATAATCTCGACCAATGACAATATCAATTCTGACAATTCAAATGCAAAGAGTATTCACATACAGAAAGATGGGGATCCTGCTACTATTGACTCACAAACAAAGAACATAAAGACAAGCATTGGTCACTAGTTGAGTGAGTATGTGAAACCCAAACACAGGACTTTAGGGGGCAAAACTTTCATCTTAGGTGCTTCAACAGAGCATGGGTCTTAAACGTTCAAGTCTGTAGGACAACAAGCAAAGGAGTTTCATTGGTCAAATGACACTTTTCAAAAGGCTTGGGATACATTGTGAATGGTATGCTCATCAATATCAACAGAGCAGTCTTGAAACAATGTGGAAAACAAACATGCACTGGAGAGCCACATTATTACATTCTACAAAAAGGTGAAAGAAATTACATAAATCATTTGCATTTCTTGCAACAAATCTGAGCTCTAAAAAATAAATCATGTAACCCACTTGGGTTCTTTACAAATAGTTTAAGAATTCATCAATATGTATGTTATAGGAAACCCAAGCAGGGTTTTTTTATAAAATGCAGAAATGAAGCAGAAAGTCATGAATACAAGGAAACCCAGTTGAAAAAATGGGGGCCAAGCCACATTTGGCTCTTTCTTTTCCTATATTCCAGAAACCCATCTAGGTTATTAACATTCATCAATATTTGTGAAGAACAAGAAGGAAATCAAGATAATACAAAAGGGTTTTGCAAAACAATGCATATAACACCTTGTTCCTATTCAAGGCCACGACCAGTGAGCTAATATGGCCATAAAACAACAAAAAATGCAGCAAGCCTACAGTGTTGAAACATTTCTAAATGATATCACTGAGATGTAAAGCAAAATGAGAGATTTTTTATCTTCCATTCAAGCTTTCTTGCTCAATCAAAAACACAAAAAATAGTGAATGCAAGATGGTTGGGAGCTTACCCGAGCTCTAACAAGAATGCACAAAGTTTTTTCCACAAAAAGACTTCCTCAAAGCTTCATGAAACCTCTCATTGATGGTTGTTTACAACAAAAACAAGCAAAATGGAGGATGAATAAATAGTATGGTAAGGAAAAAGCCAAAAAAATGCTACAGGCCTCGTCCTGTGAGCCCAAAAATGGCCTTCAAGTAAAGATTTTGCAAGGTTATTTCAAGTCAAGAAATTACCTGAGTTTCCATGTTGCTTTTATGCAAAAGAATGTCAAAAAATTGAATGAGAATTAGTGAAATCATCATTTTTTTGTGTTCTTCCCAAACCCTCATGGGGGCAAACCAAGTTTTCCAGATTCTTCAAAGACCGAATGATGATGTTTTTCATCATTTTGTTGTTTTATCATTAGGGTTTGACTTGTGTCTTTTTGACATTTCGATGAGATTTTTATCCCTTTTGTTTTTAAAAAATCAACTCATGTGAAATGTAAAGGGAAGGTTGAAACCTTTATTTCTCCCTTATGCGTTCATTGCCTTTCAACTTTCCACTTTATTTAAGACTTTGCTAAGTCTCCACATTACCTCATGTGTTAGCACTTAGGCATTTTATGCCTTAGGGTTGCCCCCTTTCTAATCATTGCTAGGTGTCTTTCAACATACAACAAGGGAGTGTACAACAATGTATTTGCCATGTGACCCTTATGTGATGCTTTGTAATTGACCAATGCCATGCAAGGTGGAATATGCCTTGCAAGAGACTTGGAGGTTGGCCATATTGGCCAAGTCCTATTGATGACTATATGCCTTTGAAAACCAATGAGTATGACATGTGTGGGCAAAATACAAAATATGGTGAGTTAGTGGTCAATACCTTGGAGACTTTTTGTAAACTTTTAACACATCATTTTGCACTGATTTTCAATATTTGGAATATCATGTAAGTGATTTAAAATCACTTTTAGTTGCTGCAAATTGTAATGCATTTTAAATGGTGGGGCCCTTTAATTTGAGCTGAATTGTAAAGTGATTTGTTAAGTGATGTTTTATGAATCACTTAACAAAATCACTATATTTAATGCTTTAAAAGTCCATGTGTTTTCAAAGACACACATATTGCATGATGGGGAATGTGGTAAAATGTTGTAATAGGACCAATGATGATTTGCAGAAGTGTCGAAAGTGTGAGATGCTGTTTAGACTGATTTTATGAAGGGGAGGCCAGTTGGAGGCATTTTTTGTCACATTTTTGGGGTGACTATTGACTTGACATACTTTTCCTTCATGTGGAAGGCATTTTAGAGGGTTCTGGAAGGTTCTTTTGGGGCCTTTTTTGTTTTATCTGAGCAAAATCTTCTAGAAACACATGTGTGGGCTTTTGGTTTCAGTTTTGGCTTAAGTATCTTCATACTTGAGTTTTTGGAAGAGTTCTTTCTTTTCCAACAGAAGGATAGCTTGCATTTCTTGGAGTTGTTTTTCATGGAGTTGCATTGTAACTCAGATAGGCCTATTATACAGTAAGCACTTTGATTTAATAGATTGGAGCATTTTTACCTTTTCTCTTCATGTTTTGTGGTGTGTCATTAATGGTTGATTAGTTTGTTTTGTGAAAAGTCATTTTCCTTACAAACTTGTCCCATGTTTCATGCATCCATTTGACAGAAAATGTGTGTTTACAGGTTATAAGTTGTGTTGTTTGGTGGTGTTATTGATTGTGAAATCTATTTTTCCTTTTGAAAACACTACTACAGACCTCCTTATAAATTACTGATGCGAACTGCATTGGAAAGAGAATTGTGTGAGTTAGCTTCGAGATATTAATTTGAATGTGTAGGGCTATTAGTAGGTCTAGGTTGTTTTGGTGTATCACCTTAGTTTCTTTCCAACATTAGGTTTATTTTATGGAGATTCTTACCCTTATCTCAAAAGTTTAATAGTTAGGTGACATCAAATGAGGAAGCCGACCCATAATCCAGAGGTCTGCTTTCAAACAGGTTACCCACAACTTGAAAGCAGTCCCATGTTAGTACAAATCTGCTAAGTTCATTTAAAATCTTAGCAAACAGGGTGCAAATTTGGTCCACTAACAAGCACATTTGCACTCTCTATTCAAGACAAGTCTCAGTCTGCTGTAGTGGGGTGAACTTGCCCCACAAAGTGGTGAACCTGCCCTAAACATAGCCCTTTTTACCTTCCAAACAACCTTTTTCATTCCGAGTAGTCTTTCATCCCTCTCAATTCTCTGTTTACTCGTTCTGAGTAATCTTTCATCCATCCCAAGCATCCATCTCCTCATTTTGAGAGTTGTTCATCCATTTTGATCAATTGCTTACTTATTTTGAGCTTTCATCTCTGCGACCTGAGAGTCGTTCATCCATTCCAAGAAATCATTTACCAGTTTCAAGTGCTTATTCATCCACTCCGGTCATCTATTTCCCCAATCTGATTATCTAACACCCTGTTCCAATCACCTGTCTCTTCGTTCTAATAGCCCATTTACTTGCTCGAAGAGTCCAAAGCAGTGGGGTGGACCTACCCTACAGAGGGGAAAATTTGCCCCTCTTTATGAGCAGGTTTGCCCCAGAAGGGCAAGTTCACCCCTCTACAACAAAAAGTTGGCAAATAGATAATAAACAGATCCAACTTCCAATTCCGACCGGTGGAACCAATCCCATCATATCCTTTAATCCAATCCTATATATGAGCTTTAATCTAATCCTAATCTGAGCTTAACCAAAATCCTAATCTGAGCTTTAATCCGTCTGAGATCTTTAGATATCGAAACAAATCTTAAGATCCATTCCTCTGTCTTCTTCCAATTCATCCTATTTATCCTTTCATCGTTCGTCCCCATCTTTCTAATCCATATTGATCTAATCCAACATCATGAATCCTTACCCTCCATCAATTCTTCCAAAAATAGTAGTCAAGGGAAACCCTAATTACGTTGATGACGATAACGAAAGTCTTGTTGATCAAGAAGTATACGACATAGATCCCCTTGATGCTATCATTGCTAGTAAGCTTTCTCCACCTGCTTTCCAAAATCCAATTACTCTGAGCTATCCTGTTATGTCTCCATCCATGCCTAATCATGATCCTTATGCTACCTATGACAAGGGATATCCAGTATCTTCCCCGTCTGCATATTCGTCATGTCCTTTATCTACATCATCCTCTTATCTGACACCTGCATCTTCTTATCCCAATCTACCATCCCAATACTCTTATTAAAATCCCCCATCCATGTCCCCCTATCCTAATCCTCCTTCCCAATCTACCCATCCTAATCCTACATTCACACCTTTTTACCTTAATCCTACATCCCCATCAATCTATCCTAATCCAACATCCATGTCTTCTCATCCTAATCAGCCATCCCAATACCCTTACCACAATCCACCAATTGTATCCTATATTCCTAAACCACCGTACATGTCCTCCTATCTTAATTCACCATTCCAATGTCCCTACCTTAACCCTCCATCCAATCCTAATCCCCCTTCTAATCCCAATCCTCCACCAATCCCCAATCCTTCATCCACTCCTACCTCGCCATCTAAACCTAGAATATGCAAGTCTCTCGCTCCAGAAGTTCTCCAAGGACTTATGACAAAGAAGACATCTGTAACCCCACATCATGAAGTCGTGGAGCCATGCCATCCCAATCCATCATCCACAATCACTAGTGACAAGACCATTCTTTGTATCACGCCTATCATTGATGCTACCACCCCTAGCACCGCTCAAACCGTTGGCACCATCACACCCACCAAATCCATTAAACCCCTGTCTCCTATTATGAGTGTTGTTGAACCCATTGATGATGATCAAATCCAATCCCCTCCTCCCACTCCTAGTATCACCAAAATCCCCTCTCATGGATCCTCCATTCGTCCACCTCACCCACTTGGGGAGTCCATCCAACATTCCTCCATTATCATGCCTCCCACACACGATGAGTCATGCCAAGAGCTTGGTCCAAAGCATATCATATCCCCTCTTCTACATCAAGATCCAACCATCCCAGCTATTCCACCTCAAGTTATAATCCCTCATCCACTACAGTCCATAATCTCCTTGTCACTCAAGATTCCACTGCTCCATCTCACGAGCCCTTGTATCCATCTCCATTGCATGGGCCCTTCTCACCTGCTGCCACAAATCTAGATCCTATCATACCTCCTAATCCCTCTCCTGATACGTTACCACTCATTCCTCTTGATTAGGAAGAAGCTGCTACCCCCTCATCTCCATCGGATGATCCTCCACCATCACCTAACCATACTATTCCCACACCACTTTTTATATCCCCTTGGTACTCTCACATTCTTCCATGGTAGTCTCCTTGCAAAAGAAGAACAAAACATATACACCACCCATCCTCCTCTGCCTAATAATGGACTCGCATCATTCTTCCTAAATAACAAAAATCTTGTCATGGATCAAATGCTCAAGAACATGAATTACCAAGGAAAAAGGTTTAGGCCTTCATGAGCAAGGTATTCTAGAGCCCATCCAAGTCAAAGAGCACGATTACACATGTGGTCTTGGTTATAATTCTCAAGATTCACAATCCAAAAATGTTGGTACAACATCTATACGTCCTCAGTGAGCCTCTTCCAAAAGAAATATAGGCTCTTCCCATCGCTCTACCAAATCATTCATTGCCATCCCCCCTCCTCCATCATATCACCCCAAAACAACTATCCATATTCCTCCTTCATCCGCTCCATCCATCACATCCTCTGTCTACACATAATCCCCATAATCCTACCTCCATCACTCCACATTATCCATCTCCTCACACCCATCCCACTGCTATTGAGAGCACTTTGGATGCTAATGTGAAAATGCATAAATCTAAATATCCACATGAATCAAAAGCTCCTCATGTCTTCTCTAAAAGACATGGTGACAAAAAGAAAAATCAAACCCAAAATCCAAATCCAATCCAAAATAAAATCCAAAAGCAGAATCACATCCATTGGCCACAAAGGCCCACCAAAGCAAATATCAAAACCATGTGGATCCCGAATAAAAAGGATGCAATGCCTTCAAATGAAACATCTATAAAAACATCCAAAGTTGCTCATAAACCCCCTTCATCTCTTAAATCAGTTTTGGGTCCTTATGTCCCAAAATTCACTATCCCATCTCCTCTGTTATCCCCGCATTCTCCATCCATTAATCCTCCTATCCTTTCACATACACTGCCACATGTGTCAATGTTGGTCCTAAACTCACCACCCCATTACACACATACCCCATTCTATCCATATCCTTTCTAGCATCCCATAAATTATCCCACATACCTTCCCTGTCCAATCCCTTTAATTCATCCTCTTGCATAATCCATTTATCCTAATAAGGTTATACCAACATCCAACAATCGCTTCACACATGGGCTCTTAATACCTCGTATGGAACTTGATGATTGTGTCCTTCATTCATATCCTTATTGCATATCTTCTAAATCCACTTGTCTGCATCCCTATCTTTATCCATCTCCATCCACATGCTATCCAAAAAGTCAAAATATTAAAAAAAAAGTAATTTTTTTGTCAAAAATAAAAAAATTGAGAAAATTGTAAAAAGAAATAATTCGTCCAATGGTGAAAACTTGGCAAACAAGTGTCTTGGATAAGTACCACGATGAAAACCTAGTAAACAGGTGTCATGTGTAAATCCCTATCCATCATTTTCCACACTTGGGGGCAACTTCTTGATATGCGTATCCCCTCCATCCGCTATACTTCCTGCTATGCACACATCTTCCTATTATACATCCCCTTCATCCTTGTCCTCCATCCCACCTATCTTTCACATCCTACCATCATATCCCATTTATCCCAATCCCTCCATCCTCCTCGTGATTTTGGTATAGATAGGGGCAAACATATATACCTACTTTGAACACCTCTTGGCATACATTCCCCTCATCCATACACTATCGTATTCCTTATCCTCTATATCTACTTTTTTCATCCATGCATCCTATCCACATCCATCTACCTTCCTGGTCCACCCGTCATGCTACCATTAATCTCCCTTTTTCATCCATGCATCCTATCCATATCCATCTCACCCCTTTATTTGACTATCCTTTTATCTTCCATAAATCACATATCTAGAGTGGGGGCATCTTCTTCCTCTGTGCAATAAGTCTTTGGAGACTTCCTATCCATCTAAATGATCCCTTTCATCTCCCCATCCTGCTCTTCCTATCCACCCATCTTTCTCTTCTTATCTGTTCATCCCTATCTGCATCCCATCTTGTAATCACTTGTCATTGGTATCTAGCAATATGCCTCCCTCCATGCAACCTAATGCTATCTATCTCATCGTCATCACTCCTTATTTTGCGCATATTTCCAATCCATCTATCATGTCATCTTCCCAATTCATCTTTTGCTGATTTGGATAACTATCCCATCCCCGAGCTTTGTATGATCACCATCATTCTATCTTCTCCAATAGGTCTATCTTGTCTCATCGTATCGGTCCCATATTTTTATCCACTTATCCTAGTCATCTCATCATCCTTTATCCATCGTTTGTCTTTGATCGTTTGTCAAACTACGTTGCCCCTGCACTTTCACATAGGCAAGATCGATCATTTGATCCACCCTCGGGGCTCCTTTTTTCCGTCTTGTCTTTGTCATCCATCGAGGTCTCCATCGTCCTCTTCCCGCTTTTATCCATGATCAATCGTTAGTCTTTTATTGAACTATGAAGGCTCTGCGCTTTCACGTAGGCAAAGGCTAATATTTGATTGGCCCTCGAGCCCCTAGGTCCTTAGGGTGTGTCAGTCCTGTGTCTTGTCTCTCTTGTGTCGTGTCGTCAAGCTATGCCTTTCTTTAGTTGTTTCTTAACAACTAAGACCCACTTGTATCATCAGGTTCAGTCAGTTTTAGAATATCCTGCGTCATTGCGATCTTTTAGCTTAATATCCATCTTTGGTCTCAACAGGATGCATCCTTCCTAACAGACCTCATCAACACCATCCATCCCCTTGATCCTATGGCAAAGGACGTTTGAACTTGATTGCAATCTTTTGATGCTTTTGGATTTTGTTTATCATTTGAGCTCCCTATCATCACTAGTCATGGACGCCATGATCCATCATATTATGGTGTGTTTTGATTGGTCAAAATAGGGGCATATCTTGATTTGTTTTCTTTTTGTTACTGTCTTCTTAGTTGTCCCACGTAGTACCCACCAAGACTCCTATGGTCTTGTGTTATGCTGGGGCATCCTTGTGTGCTTGTGGTTATCCCAATCCCTGGCCCGACCAAGGTCTTCATGACTTTGGGGTGTTGGGATAGCCTTCTTGTTTGTTGTGTTTGTTTTATGCATTAAACACGAATCGACCTTGGTTCTTCATACCTTGGCATCTTGTGTCTTATGTTATAGCAAAAATCAGTGCTCCGAAGATGGAAAATTGCATTAGGATTGCATCTCATTTTCCATTCCATCGTCTTGCATATATCCCCCATCCTCTCATCTATCAAAATTCCCCCCATCCATTCATCCCCCGTCACTCTCCCTCCCCTATCCATCTAATATCTTATCATCATCTCTTCAATCTTCTTAGAATAATATAGATTGGTTATTCTAAGCATCTTGTCCCCCATCATTTTTATTCCTTTCATCTATCTCCCATTTCAATCTGACCCTCATCAATTCAATATAGCACAAATCATCTAATCACATCCTTGGTCTTGTTCCCAGCCTTGCTACAAGCCTTGATCCAATCATCATCATCATCATCATCATCATCGGGATGTATCCTTCCCTATCCTTTTGTGTTGTTTTGGGATGTATCATTCCCTCATCAACAACCCTTTTTATTGGAATGTATCCATCCCTATCATCGTGTTGTTTTGGGATATATCCTTCCCTCATCAACAACACTTTCATCATCATCATCAGGATGTATCTTTCCCTATCCTCGTGATGTTTCAAGATCTCTCATTCCCTCATCAACAACACTCCATCCATCATCAACCCCTTTTGGCTTGTAGCTTGATTGGGGCAACATTACCTTTTATCCTTAAATCTATTTATGCTTCATCCCTCTCCTCTCACTTATCATTCCATCCCTTTGCATCATCTTTTTCATCTCTCCTTGCATCCTCTTATCCATTTTGAAAGCACACCTGTGTTCTCTTTACCCCACATGTCCTCTCGAGGGGGCATCCTTCATCCCTAATCTTCAGCTTCACCCCCATCATTCCTTCCTAGTCACTCCTTTGAATGACTGGGGCATCTTTCGCAATCTAACCATCTTCTTCCGGGTTCTATGTTTTAATATTATTTGAAATGATGCTACTTCATAACACCATCTCAAAGAGGGGAAAAATGTAGACACCTAAATTTGGACACTTAATTTACCCAAATTTATCTCTTTTCATCTAAACATCCTCTTATTCGACTTAATTAAGCAATATTGCTATTATCTAATTAATATCCTTAAATTCCTCTAAATCCCTAAGGTATTTATTTGACAATTAAATACCTTACCCTCTTTAATCCCCCTCTCATCAAATAAATTAAATAAATATGACATTTATTTAATTCCTCACATGCCACATCTTTTTCTTAATCTTAATCAATCTCTTAATCTCTTCATTAGGGATGTGCACATACCTAATCCTTGATTAGGATGTGTCACATCCTCCAACTTTTGCAAGTTGGCTTCTAATCCTCATTACCCTCTAATTATCTTCTAATTACTAATTAGTTAAGCCTAATTAGTACCTTGGTCAACTCTTTCCATCCCCCAAAGAATTTTTAATTCTTTCTTATTCATCCAAAACTTCTCTCTTCCCTATGTGAATTTTTAACTCACATTTATTCCTCCTAGAATCCCCTTTTCCCATGCATCTTCTATAATCTTTGACTTGTCACATCAAGTCACATGTGGACAAGTGCTTCCCTTTTTGGAACCTTGTCTTACCCATGGGATTCTTCCAAGCATGTGAATTTTTAATTCACATTTATTCACCCATAATTCTTCTCATCTCCCAATGTACTTCCAAGGTACATGTCCTTCTTACACATCACATGTCTTTCTTCCACCTCACTTACACATCATCACATCCTAGGCCATCTCACATTCCACATATCAATATGTGAGGGCTTGTGAGTCCTCAAATCAACATAGCCCTTTATCTTGGCCTTGTTGGTTTAATCTCAACCATTGAATTCTCTAGAGAATTCAAATTCCTCTATAAATACCCCCCTCTTCTAATGGATTTTACAACACTTAGTCATTTGCACCCTTAAGCTACCAAATTGCCCACTCAATTTGCAAGAATTGTCTTAGCTATTTAGCCAAGCCACTTGCCCACTAGCATTAGCACTTGCATCTAATCATATTGTTTATCTTGCATCTAGCCATCCAAGGAGCATACAAGCATACAACATCAAGGGCCAACCAAGGGATTTCAACGACACAAAGGTATAATCATTTGCTATCTTTTCTTATCTTATTTCCTTTTGTTATCATTCCTTAGGCTAATCTTTGAGTTGTCCCTTGTGTTTTTATTTATTGCATAATAGTTGTTTTGCACGTTTAAGACAGGATAAACATTTAGAATCACAATTGTAATCATAACACATTTTAATTAATGAAAGATCATGCCTATTATGTTTCAATTATTTCAAGCTTGGCGATGATTTATTTTATTTTATTTATTTCAATTGAATATCTTGATAAGATCTATTCACTATGCTTATCATAGAGTTGTGTATTGAGTCCAGACATAAAATATGGTGATTCGATTGCATTGAACTTAAAAATATTTACATTATAATTTTCCTTAGATGCTTGCACTAATATTGTGGATGGCTATGTGAATACTAGCCATTGTAGTATTGGTCTCTTGGATCTTATCACACTATTCAAATTTAATATATAGATTAGAGCTAATAATTTTCTATTCAATTTATTGATTCATGTTATTTTGATTTATTATCTCTGAACCCTAATTATGTTTTAATATTTTTAACAACTGGATTATTTTAGGGTAGCTTTAAATCTAGATTAGATTATTTCATATCTTAGGGTAGATCTATAATATGAAAGAGCCTCTCTACAACTATGTGTAAGGATATGGAAGAAAAATCCATTATGAGTTTTAAGAGGTTGTGTACATCCATTTGAGTGTGCAAATAAAATGGATTTAGCAAAATTTTGAGTAGTCAAAATAGACTGAGTGAGAGGCATTGCGGATAATTTGGATTAGTTTGAGGATTTAATAATTAATAACCTAGATACACTTAGATGATAATTAAAAGGGCATTGCTCTTCAAGGGTCTTTTAAGGGATATGTATAGGCCATATTAATGATAAATATTGGAACTAAAATCATTGCTCATGGGTTATTATTGATTTAGGATGGAAAATGATTTTTTATATCTTTATATCTTATAAATTAGGATTTCTAGTATCACACATATTTATATCTTTTAGCCGTTCTTCTATAATAATTGCATCTATTCATGCAATTAATTGGAGGGGGCACACATTATCATTGATGCTATTTGATGAATATTTTAGTTGTTTCGCTCATGGTCACAATGATTACAACTAATCCAATAAATACCTTATGGTTGGCCTTAGGTAGTATTCCATCGAGACAAATTTTTGTGGTTGTCCTATACTAGTACCTTATCCATTGCCCTTTGGTAGTATCTTATATCTTTTTTGTAAGAAAATTTACTTTTATGTTATTTTTATATAGCTAGAAAATATATTTATGCTAATTTTAGATGCTACTCATCATATATATCTCTTTTGTGCTAAGAAGAGCACCCAAGCTTCATAGGGTCTTTTTGTCTATGGATGTCTATTTACATGTTTCTAGGCAAAGTGCTCATTCCAAGGAAGTATACAAAATCAATATTTTTATATGTATCATTTATATGAGTGCTTGATATTTAATTTCATGTTGGCTACTAGTTTTGCTTTGACATACATCTTCATGGTAGTTCAATACACGTCAAAGCTCGGTCAAATTTAATGATAAAAATTACATACCTCATACTTTTCCCCTTTTAATTTGGACTTGCATTGATATTTTTGTCCCGAATATAATGAATAGTGTACAAAATGATATATTTCACATGCAATTTGATCAAAAAATTGTTTACAACTCGACTCCATCTAGATTGAGGATGATTTGTAAAAATGAATTTAGATAATTCAAAATTTAATCATAAAATTTGGATCTAGATGTTTTCCTTCTTTTAACTATTATCAGTTGACTAATGTGCAAAAACATTTGAATATATGCTAAGGGTTGAATTCATTTGATACATTTAATGGACATTTTTAGTCCACATCTAACACTTGATGAGAGAGCTCCATTACACATTACATTATTATAAGTGTATTGACATATGTATCACATCACAAGCACATTACATGATTTCCTACTATCTTCGATCTTCATATAAATTGCTAAATCAATATCCATGGATTTGAGTAAAGGAGAACATTCCCTGCTTAGCAAATTTTGCTATCCACCCTACCCTTTTTAATGCATATTAAAGTGATCAAGACAATAAGTTATATATTTGAAATTGATCTAAATTCACATTCATAATGTTAGTTCAAATCCACACAAAAGTATCAAATTTATAAACATACAATTAATTCCTTAGATGTTTAGAACAATTCCACACTTGTAAAAAATGACCCAAATAATCAAATATAAAATATACTAATTCACATCTAATCATCTAACAATCCTAATATTTTGATACATAAACAAAATAATTAAAAATATCTAATAAAATAAAATTAATATTAAACTAAAAATTAAATACTATTCGCCCTCCTCTACGGACTTGTTCTCCTCCTCTGTGGGCTGGCCAGGGGTGGCCCTTTGGAGGAGCAGTGGGGAGCAGCGGTGGCGGTTCCAGGTGGCCCTCTGATGATACTCCTACTACTGGCTTTGGTTGACCAGACTGGTAAATGCTTTCCGCATTTGCGCTTGCAATCTTGCCCTGACGCGAGGATAAAGAAAAAATAAAGAGAAAGATGTTGATGATGGATGGGGTCCTCCTCCTGACGTCACTCCAGACCCCACTGATGTATGAGGGAAACATATGGATGAAAAATTCCCTCCTGGCTCTGCTGGCACTGCTCTGGCCGTTTGATGGCCATTTTAATTTATATGTTTGTAATGTTTATGGATTTCTGGGCTAGGCCCAATTGACTCTAGTTTTTGATTTTCTGGGCTCTGCCCATGTGACTCTCGAGGTGTGCCTTCTTACCACTCATCATTTTTTTTGTGAATATGTAACTTTATCTTTATTAATAATATAGATGACTACCTATTCATAAAAAAAAATTAAATACTATTATTCCATTTATTTAATTTCCAATCATTTATTTCAATAACATTATCCATCCCAATCCGTGTTCCTAAGTTGTATTGTTTTCCTCACAAATAAACATTTACCGGACAAAACTTTTAAAAATCCAACACAACATTTAGAAAATATAATTATATTTTGAATTCTTTCGACAAAATGTGATTTGACAGATTTCATTAGCTTGGCAATCTTGACCTCCTCCTAACAGAAGCAATTTTCATAGTTCATTCGACTCTACTCGCACCAGTTTTTAGAAGCCGAGATGGATGAATTCTCGGATACATTTTAACACTTAGGTTGAAGGGTTCCTCGGTCTAGACAGAGAATTATAAATCAGAGAATCGAAGATCCTCGCGATGCTCTCTTTCGGAGGGAAAACGGTGTAATTTGAAGAAGTATCTGTTGTGCAAGCAAAACCATCAAGAAGTGTTTGCAGTGGTCGAGATGGGAACGAGCGTGCAGGTTACTCCTTTGTGCGGCGTTCATTCAGAGTCTCCGCTTTCTTATCTCCTCTCCATCGACGGCTTCAATATCCTGGTGGACTGTGGTTGGAACGACTTCTTTGACACTGAACAACTGCAGCCTCTAAGCAGGTAACAATTTTCATTCTATTCTGTCTTAGTGCTATGTTTTCCGCTTAAGTTCCTTTAATGTTTTTTTAAACAACAGGACCTAAAATGGGTAGAAGAATGCCCATTTTTGAGAAACCCTAGACATTTCTTGAAATACACTGGAACTTGGATGGAAATGTACGAGCAGAAGTATTGGAAAGAATCTTCTCTTTACAACAATGAAAAACTAACATATGAGGCTCTTTTTATTTTGGGTCGGTTACTTCTGACAAAAATCCTAAATATTTATCGAAATGTTTTCAACTCTGTTATGGTTTTTCATTTTTTTCTCTCCTGCTACTATCTCCTGGCTCCTCTGTGACTGCACATCCGTGCAGCCATTACACATCGCGATAGAAATTTAAAAAATTCCAAGATCACCGCTGGTTCTGCCTGGGATCGCCTGGGTTCATTCAGAACAAACCCAGAGTCACCTACATGTGCTCTGATGGAATCCTCTATGAATTGCTCCTGAATCCAGACCTGGTACGAACTGGACCCTGATCAGGGCATGGCAGAGGATGAATTAGTAACATAACTTATATGTGGTGAAAAATTTGTTTTCCTCAGCCAAACATCTTTGTTTGTTCTGTAATGATGTGTTGGGGGAGAAAAAATGAAAAAGAATCTGCATCTTAGGCAACTTTTTATGCTTATTTTCTTGCTTCAAAGTTCAAATTCTGGTCAAATCTTACGAGATTAGCAAATGAGTCCTCTGACCTTGTTTGTAATGTCCCCATTTTTGGTCACTTCAGCATTGCAGTTAGGTCCTCCTTTCTTGGTGACCATCAACCTTGTCAGGAGGAATATTGGACGTTGCAATGAGCTCAGTTGGTATTGAGGATTCCTATGACACTTTCTGAAGTGAATTCCGGTTTTAGTGTGTTCTCCAAGATTTTTGAAGAAAGTGTCTATTTTTAGTAAGTCACCCAGTCAGCACCGATTTTCATTACTCATCATCGGTATCATTCTAGTATGACCAGCTTTCGATTCTAATGTGTGCCAATAGTTTCCACAACTTGGGTGTATTATTAGCTTTAATTTAATTATTTTATTAAGGTTGCTTAATTTTATTAAAATAATTTAAAAAACACTTTAGTGCAATAGCTCGTTGGAAAGAGAATTTAAAGTTTTAAATCCTGGATGCATAAAAGGGGGACTTTGCTAATCAAATATATTTATTATTTCATAAAAAGGTCTTTTGGAGCCAAAAAGGGGTTATTTAATTAGAAGTGAATTTTAAAATATGCCTTTCGGAAAGTTCGGTGGGAAAAGTATAAAAGGTGATTTAGGGAGTTCATTTGAATATGTAGATTTTTTATTTCTTGTGGGATTGAACTCTGTTAATCTCAACTTTTTCGAGGACGAAAACATGTAATAATCACCCTATTTTTTTTTGAAAATTTTGTTAGCTCAACAAAATGGAAATTGCTAAACAACTTTCCTTTCCACTTTTTGATCAGCAAGTTCCCATTGTGGACAAGGTGAGAGCATATGGTGTATGGGAGTACAATAATACTTGCAAATGAAGCAGTTGAAAGTAATCCACTTATCTAGTGGGGTTAGCTTGGCACTTCCACTTTTCAGTGGGAAAACTTATACAATAAAAGAAATGTAAAGCCAACTCTTCCACTTTTAAGTGGTGAGTGAGTAACAAGAGCCACTTATGCAGTGGAGTAAATAACAACAAGTAACAGGAGCAAGATCACTGGTGGTACTACCACCCAGTGTTACAATGTTAGCTCTTACAATTCTTTCCAAACCAAATACATATTTGCTGTTACAAGTATGATGAAAGAAATTGATAGAACACCCCCCACATGTATCACAACATCAAAGAATTAACCACCCATCATGGATATGTCAAATGTACCTCAAAGACTGACAATTAGATGGCTGGTGCAGGTCTGAAACCTTGCTGTTACAGTTGGAACAGCGAGTCAATAAGTTTGAAAACTTCACCAAATCACTCCCATATGCATCTCAAGTTGTCATGCCCCGGAAATCGCAACACTAAAAACCCTAATGTTAAAATACAATTGAATTAATAAAATGAATAACAATATAAATATCAAAAAATATAAATATAAATATTAGCAATTTAAATATTATTATAATTATAATCATTATAAATATGATACTAAAAATATTAATAAAATATATAAAAATATTAACAAGGAATTAAATTTGTAAATATTAATAAAAAAAGATACATATAATAGTCACCATATAGTATGGATTAAGAGCAGCGATTAGATTGAGGATAGAAGGCAGCGATAGATTCCTATGAGTAAGACAAAAGGAAGGCTGACTTATAAATAAGACAAAATCCCTAATAAAAGTAGGAGGCAGCGATGAATATCATGGCAACAGTTAATATATATATCCCAGCGATTATGATTAGGCAATGTTTTCATTATTAAGAGGCAACGATTAAGGTGGAGAAAGGGCAGTGATCCCATAAATAATAAAAGATTAAAATGAATGCTCAGTTTAGGTAGCGATTAGTTACAAAGGAGTTGTGTCCCTTCAAAAAGGTACAACCTTGCAAAGAGACGTGTCTCCTCATCTAAAGGGGAAGGTATAAATAACATCTAAGATAGGAGGTCTAGGGGAATTAAGAAGAAAACAGGGATATTTTCTGAGTATAAGGAAGGGGAAAAGAAAAGAAATATCTACATCAGTAGATCTAAAAAGAAAAATATACAGATCTCAAAGGAGATATATGCAGACTAATGAATTGGAATAAATATCGAATGAGAAGGAGATCAAGTCTTACATATATATGATCTGCAATCGGCAAACAATAGCCATTTGAAATTGGAAGTAATTGGCAGGCATAGGGAAGTATATGTTATCTAATATATTTAATATGATGAACCTGTAAATATGTACATAGTTAATTTATACTTATAGGTATATATCTGGATATATATATATATTTAAGTAAGTTTAGTAGGATTATATATCTATATATATATATATATATATCTTTTGAACATTGAGAGCAGATCAATTAAGGAGGAGAGACATACAGACCAGAAAACAAAAGAGAATCAGTCCATTTCATCATCACAAATGGCTATTATCAGACATATCCTATATTCATATGTATTTTCTGCAAATCATTGTTTACATATGTATGCATATTGCTTATATAATAATAAGAATATTTAATGAATGATTTCTTGTGATAGAATAAGTGATGTGCTTGATTGTCTGAAACCCATCTTGTAGGATGGGCCAAGGGTGGAGTGGTAGTTAGGCAAAGAGCCAATAGAGCCCACTTACGACCCCCGCCCAACTCCACAAGATGGCAAGTGTCTTTTGGGAGTCAAGGCCTTGATGGGGAAAGTAGATACAAGTCACCAAGGGGGAGGGCTGTGGTATACACCCTCTTAGGCTTGGCATATGGCTTCAGGCAGACCCATTATGTCCCTTCTCCCAAATTCCTAATATGTTTGTTTAGTTGATAATCTATGGATGCGATGCAATTGTCTAACCCTAACAAGCATATATACATATTTGCATATATTGTTCATGTGGTGAATGCAAGATTCCAATCCAAGATTACATCATTAAAGAGATTTATTTAATAAGGTGAAACCCTAACCCTAATTTGTTGCAATTTGTGATCAATAGGCGAATTCTAGGGCGAATTAGGATAGGGGACATTACAAAAGTGAATGCAAGCTAGAACCATGTTCCCAAACAACTCTAATGATTTATCACGTCATCAAGATATTCACCAAAATTGAAACTTCAAAGCAACTCCAAGGGTGATTTCTGGTTGGAATCACACCACAGTCTAGTTAGGGAATATCTTGCGATTTCGAAACTAGAAATCTATGAGGGATTTCGTCCTTGAAGATTGAAGAGAATTAAACACATTTTGGTAGTATAACATTATCATTCTTCAACATGTCCAAATGAGCCCACAACACCTCCTTTTATAACGTTTTCGTTGTTTTTTCAAAAAAGTGTTTTTTTGTGTTTTCGTTGCTTTTTCAAAAAAACACATTTTTTTGTTTTTTTTTGAAAAAGTGCTTTTTTGCTGTATTTTTTTCCTTTTTGGAAAAAACAATTTTTGCTTTAAATTAAATAATTCATTATGTGCAACATTTAATCACCTTTCCAATGAGCTATTAGACTAAGTTGTCCTTTAATTATTTGTAAGTATTGCTTCTGGTTTTGATTGTGTTGAAGTTTTTGCATCAATGTTTTGGATCACACTTCGTGATTCATCATCAGGATAATAGAGTGCTAGAGAAGAAGAAATGATTTGTTGCAGACCAAAGCAAGTTAAAAAGGGAGAGGAAGAGCGGGAATTTAGCATGCCAATCAAGGAATAAAGAAGGGGCTATATAAAAAAAAGAAATAATAGGAGGAAATAACTAAGGTTAATAAATTAACGAACTAAGATGAGAAAATAATTTGAGCACAAGAAAGATTAAGTTGACATGAAATAAATATTAAAAAGACACAATAGAAAGAATGAAAGAGAGAACAAAATTATATGATATATTGAAAAAATATATTATATAATTTGCCTAAATATATCTTAATAATAAAATATAGAAAACAATAATAATAGTATATCTTAATAATGATAGTATATTTTAATTATTTTTGAACATTAGACAACATTAGTGAAATATTAATTAAATAACTTAATAACTCACCCCAGTTGTAGAAAATTTTGAAACACATCGGTATCCAAATTTGACCACGTTGATATGATACTGAGGAATAGGTGAATAGTAGAGGCCAATTAGGTGACTTACTGCAAATAGACATGCTCTCCAAGAAGTTTGGAGAACAACCCAAAAGTTAGAAACACTTCAAATAGTGTTACTGTTAATCACATCATTATTTCCCACAAATCTCATTGCCAACAAAAGAAACCTTGTAACTCCAAAATTGCATTGTCCAAGATCTTTGGAGTCCCCTTTGCCTTACTAATTAGCTCACGAGAACTCAGGAAATAGGCTAATGGCCTTCATATTGATTAGGCCTGAGAAGGGGACATTACAAAACCCTCTTGGAGAAGTTTAGCCACAATGGTGAAAAATCCTCCTAGGTTAATACTGTGCGACTCACTCAAAGTTACAATTGTGTAGATTGGTTTGCCGGTAGATTTATCCAAAAAATTTACGCTTGTGTTGAATGTTGAAGACTTGAAGCAAATTCATATAGAGATTGCCTGTGAGCTAAATGTCACTAGTTGAAAGATTTGTTGGTGAAATTGCATAGGTTTCACGTTTGGATTGAAATTAAATAATTTTTGAAGTCTTGCAAGCAAGACACATTATTAGATATTTGCAAGTTTAAAGAGATACAATTATATTATTGTTTTCAGGCATCATGGAATGAAAGTTGTCGCTGGTTTGAATAATATCTTTGGCTGGGGGTACTCTATTCATTGTTGGGAGTGTTACTTCATTGCTGGGCGTGAACTTCATTATGGGGCGTGATACTCCTTTGTTGGGTGTAAGACTTTCATATTTGGTGGCGTGGTAATCTTTTAATGCTGGTTGACTTTGTTATATCAACTAGGTGTGACATATGATTAGTGTTGGTGGTCTTTGAATAGATTATTGCTGGGAGAATGGTGCTGACCAGCAGGTAGGCGCTGTCATTGTGGAGTGTAGGGTGAGCTGCAAGTTGAAATATGGGGCTTCAAGGTAGTTTTCAGACTTACTACTCAGGTTTTGACTGCTGTAGCTTTTCCAGACTGCACAGAGCTGCCATTATTCTATACTTCCATCCTTGGCATAGGCGATACGAACTGGAACTACTCTTGTGCACTTAAAACTGCATCTTCTTGAGGTTAGAACATGATATGCATATCTCTGTAGTTCGTTGATTAGAACAATAGACTGTAATATTCATTTTCTGATTTCTACAGTCATTTGTGAGAGAAAAATGGGCAAAAATAATAGAAGCCTGCAAAAGATTTACACAAAATAATATGTTCTTCATTTTCCTTCACTCAAATGCATTACATATTTATATGATTCCCATATCTTATTTTATAGGAAACTCCTGAAATGACCTTCCTAAATATATTGAGCTGTTTTAACAACTCAATACAAACAAACATTTGACCACTATTATATTAACCTATTTAACAAACTATGACAAACCTAACAAGTAATTATTATACGCATCCTTATGATGCAATATTCCTTACACCCCCCCATATTGCATTGTTCTCCAAATGGGGATAAGTGGATCATCAATACTTGATGACCATATTCAGTAGTTCATCATAAGGCACGAGTAGTTTTCGAATCCTGGAGAAATTCCAGTAGAGTCTCTTTAAGTTGCCAAAATACCCATATGCAAATGAGAGCTCAAACTCATATTTATAAAGTGAGGGAAGAATTAAGGTAACTTGCATTTGAATTTGAATATATTTCCCTCTCATTTCACTTTATGAAATGACATGAAATTACCCCAAGAGGGGCGTCCAACTTTTTGCCTCCAAAATTCCACTTTTGATTTTTAATTTAAAATTGACATTAAGCCCAAACTAGGCATCCCACCTTATGAGGCATAACATTAGCCTTTAAAAATGATAAATAAACCTCTTTTCTAAGCATCCACTTGAAATACATGGCCCCTCTTTTAAAACAACATTGTGCAACTAGGCCAAGGGGTCCTTTTATTTAATTTAATTCAAAATACCTCCTTTGTGTGTCTATGCTCATAAGGAAACCATTTCGCTTTTGTTGCCTTCTAAAACAATGTTAAGTCATTACATTAGGCTCCAAGGTACTTTTTACATGACCCCTTGACCCCTTTACTTAAGTTAAATAAACTTTATTAAAATAACTTAAATGAGAAATGCAAATAATAATTAAATTGAACCTTAGCCATGCCAATGCCCAAAACTGGAAATTGACACTGCTGAAGTATACTTGGCCAGGACTAGTTATCGAAAATAGACTTTACTATTTATAGCAAATGCTAAAACTAGTAAATACTCCAAATTACCAAATTGGCACAAAACATTAGAGTTCACCTGACAACTACCACACATTGCCCAAACAGGAAACCTTGCATTGCATTGCTGCTAGGACCAGTTACTAAATATAGTACTTACTAAAAATAGTAAGTGAGACAAAACCAAACTAGCCTGAATGAGGACACCGAAAATGGGGACATTACATAGTCATATACTCTTTTTCTGTGATGGACAAATCAATTGTTGAATGTCTTTTACTCATTCAACTCATTGCACCTCCAAACAAATAGGAAACATAGCCACTAATGAACTTTTGACTATCTATGACACCTGTCCTATCTGCATCAACAAATCCTTGTATGTTCAATGACTTGTTTAAATCATCACTTCCATGATAACACAAATAGTAATAAGAGGTTCCACACAAATATCTAAATACCTTTTTAATGAAAGTCCATTACTCTTTGCTAGGGTTAAACATAAACTTGCTCAAAATTCTCACTGCTTGGGCAATATTTGGTCTAGTGCAAACTATTGCATACATTAGACTGCCAATAGCACTAGCATAAGGCACATTAAACATTCCATCAAAATCATCATCATATTTAGGACACGTCTTAAGTTAGCTTGGTACCCACTACCCACAAGAAATGGAAATCATTGGCTTATAGTTATGCACATAGAAGCATAAATCTGCAAAAAATCCCCATTAATCGTGATTTAAAAAAAATCCCGATTAATCGCAATTTTTAAAAAATCTGCAGTTTGGACGATTTTTTCTCCAATTTTTTGAAAAAGGTCAACGATTTCTTCCCATTTAAAACTGCAAAATCGCCAAAAAACATGTTTAAAACCTGCAAAAAAATGCGAATAACATCACGCTAATTTTTGCGCGAAAAAAAAGTCATGAGACCATAGCTTGTTGCTTACTATTATTCTTTGATAGAATTTTTCCAAGCATCCATAGCTTGTTCCAAAGCACCTGTTTAAGGCTTTTAGCCATAGCAGCAAGGCAGTGAACTATTTGAAAAAACGCCTCAAAGAAATGTGGTCTCATGGTGATGGAATGCCATGATAAATTGCTATGGATTGTCATGGCATTCGATCACCATGAGACCACATTTCTTTGAGGCATTTTTTCAAACAGTTCACTCTCTTGTCTATGCTATTCTTTACTGTTATGCTTTGATATATTTTTTCCAAGCATCCATAGCTTGTTCGAAAAAATGCCTCAAAAAAATGTGGTCTCATGGTGATGGAATACCATGACAATCCATATAGTAGCAAGGCAGCAATATGGATATGGATTGTCATGGCATTCCATCACCACATTTCTTTGAGGCATTTTTTCAAACAGTTCACTCTCTTGTCTATGCTATTGCTTACTATTATGCTTTGATATATTTTTTCCAAGCATCCATAGCTTGTTCGAAAGCACCCGTTTTAGGATTTTAGCCATAGCAGCAAGGCAGTGGACTGTTTGATAAAATGCGTAGACGTGTATGAAAAATGTGGTAGCATAGACAAGGAGCTTCATCATCGAGAGCTTCTGCCCTCTAGCACGTTATTTGCTACAATTGATTTTTTTGGAACTTTGTACTTAGTTTATAGGTTGACTTTGTACAAAGTCACAAACTATATTGTAATAGACATTTTGACAATTGTCACCATTTGATATTTATGCAGTTGTAGTATGTTTGTGCAATGTAATCAGTGATATGAATACAACCAACGGAAATCTATTTTCTATAATTCATGGATTGAACTCTGTATTTTATTTGCTCTCAATGTCTGTATGCTATGGAAATGCCATTAAATTTTTAAAAAAAGTAGTTTTTGACTGTTTTTCTTCAATTTTTTGCGTGATTTTGTAAATTCAATTTTTTCAAAAAATCCTGAACTTTTGGTTTGCCGATTTTTTCCCCAAACAATTAAATGCTGCTATGGTTATGCATGCTAAATTGTTGCAAAATGGTATCCACATATTTACTCTAATTCAACCAAACCTTTCTGTGTACCACATCTCTACTGATCTCCATCTCAAAAATATATTTTGCAACCCCCAAGTCCTTAACGACAAATGTGTTAGAAAGTTGAGTTTTGAGCTCTTTGATCATCACTTTGCTACTACCAATAAACAACATATCATCTGCATACACACAATAATTAGTATTAGATCATCAATAATCTTAATATAAACACAACGATCTTCCTTGCTCCTAACAAAACCCATTTTCAATGCAAAGGCATCAAACTTCTAGTACCACATTTTGGGAGATCGTTTTAGACCATACAATGACCAATTTAACTCACAAACCAACTCTTCCCTTTCTTTCATTGTAAAATCATGAAGCTATCGCATATAAATTTGCTTTGAAATATCCCAATGCAAGAAAATAGTTTTAACTTCCATTTGCTTAGTTTCAAAATCACAAGTTGCAATAATGGATAAAAGGAATCTAATAGAAGATAACTTAGCAACAAGAGATAAAATGTCATTGGAATCGATTCCTTCTCTTTGGGGGTAGCCCTTGGCCATCAATTTAGCCTTGTATCGCTTTAATTGACCATTTGCACAAAATTTCTTTTTGTACACTACCTGCAACCAATGGGCTTTCTTCCCTTGGGCAAATTGACAAGACCCTTGGTATCATAATTGCCCAAGGCCACATTTCCTCCTACATGGCTTGCATCCAAGACTAACTATTCTCTAAAGAGAGAGCCTCCTTGAAAGATCTAGGTTCATTGTCAATATTCAGTAGATCAAATACACAGTGAAAATTTGGTGGGCTATACTTGTCAATTGGATTTTGTTGTCTTGTGGACCTTCTCAAGGTAGGAGTAATGGGCTGTGCTTGTTCTTTAATGTGCTCATTTCGCACATCATCATTTGAACTCTCATTTGAACCCTCTTCTTCTTCTCTATCTCGTGATCCATCTAATTGTTCTTCCACGTGCATTGTTTTTGTTTTTGTTTTTCTTTGATTGTTCTTCACTTGAATAAGCACTAAAATCCTTGAAATTCACATCTTTCAAAACTATCATTTTCTGGGTTAGTGGACTCTAAAGCTTATAACCTTGGACATTCTCACCATAACCAATGAAGATGCATTTCTAAGCTTTTGGATCCAATTTAGATTACTCTTCTTGAGGCACATGAACATAAGCCTCACAACCAAATATCCTTAAATATGAAATTGAAGGCTTTTTACTTGTGTACACCTCATAAGGAGTTTTATCAACAACAACTAAACAAGGAGTTTAATTAAGCAAATAACAAGAAGTATTTACAACCTTTTCGCAAAAACAGTGATCTAGTTGCTACCATTTAGCATAATTCTATCTCTTTCTATTAAGGTTCGATTCATCCTTTTTGCTAGCACTTTTTGTTGGAGAGTCTGAGATACAGTCTTTTGCCAAACAATACTAGCATGCTTATAGAATTCATCAAATTCCTTGGAACAATATTCCCACCATTGTCAAATCTCAACATCATTATTTTATAATCTGTTTTTTTTCAACCAGGGCTTTAAATTCCTTAAACTTAGTGAAAACTTTAGATTTAGAATGCATAAAATAATTTTTGTTGTATTTAGAGACATCATCAAATAATGTAACGTAATAGTGAGATTTACACATAGAATCAACAACCATTAGACTAAATACATCCGAATGAATGATTTCCTATGTTCGACCAAGTTTTCGGTACGGGGGGGACGGCAGAATGGCGGGACGTGTTTCGGGGACGACATTTTTTTAGGGGATTTTTGGGGACGGGGGGACGGCTATATATATATATATTAAAAATATAGGGAAATTTCAGATATTCATATGAGTAAGGATAATCATAACAATGAACATTGATAAAGTTTCAAATGTAATCACCAATCATATTGACATATACATTATAGAGTCGAACAAATTAATACTACAACTACTTAATTGCTTCCATAATTCATGTCAAACAATCAATGTTCATATGATATAAAATTTTAAAAATAAAATGCTGAAAGGCTACAAGTTTGCACTACAAATGTCAAAATGACAAAGTCACAAAAGTCCAAACCATAGTAATAGAAAGTATGATGGCTGCCTCTACTGGACATTTGCCAACATTGCATCAAAATCAGACTCAAAGTCTGAGTCATTGCCAAATTTTCTCTTGCTCACTTTCCTCTTAGCTGCATTTTTTTTTGGAATTTAAAAATTAACTCAAATGGCTTTGAAAGCAAGTTTTATGTTTCATTTTAGGCTTGGGAGGGTGTGGGGTCCACTTAGAAACAATAAAAAATAAGCATTTTTAATTTCAGAGTTTTTTTTTTTTGTAAAAACTTGCTGGAAAAAGGGGACGGCTGACTGTCCCCGGGATGGCCAGCCGTCCCCTTGCCGTCCCCGAGACGTCCCCGCCAATCGGGGATGTTTCGAAAAAAAGGAAACTTTTTGGGGACGCCTGAAAAACGTCCCCAAGGCGGCGTGACGCGTCCCCCTTCCTTTATGACTAATCTCTTAACTCTATTGCTTGCAACAGAAAATGAAGATTTATTCTGTTTTCCAAACACACAAAATTCACATAAATCATTTTTATCAATAGAATAATTAGAGAAACCGTAAAACCAAATTTTTATTAGCAATGGTCTTAAAGACCTTTTTGATTTTGTGGCCCAAATGTTGGTGGCACAACATACATGCATTTTCAGTTTTAGTTACATTGGTAGAATTATAAAATGTAGAGGCATTTAGTCCCAATCCGAAATCCTTTAACAACCACCAAGTTCCCTCTTACCAACCTGCAACTAGACTTGCCAAATGTCACATGCACTCTAGAATCATTTAACTTGGATACAAAAAGTAATTTTCTCACAAGACTAGGAATATGCAAAACATGATCAAAGGTTTTAACCCTTCCATCACTAAAACACAATTGTACTATTCCCTTACCAACAATCCACTAGATACTGTTGTTTGGAAGGAAAACATCTCCTCCATCATAAGCTGTATATGTAGAAAGACAATCCTTCTTAGGAGTCATATGGTAGGAGCAACTTGAATCAATAAGCTAAGCATCATCACTTATAGGAGAAATAAATAAAGCATCATTGTTACCATCGTCAGAGGATTTTTCCATGGAGGAATCTGAACCCTTTTTCTTGCTGCTGCATTCCTTCTTCACATGTACCTTTTTGCCATAGTTCTAACACTTTGCTCTTTCGTGGAGATTTAGAACATCCTTTTTCTTATCTCCTTTAGGTCCTTTTTTTGGGACCTTATGTAATGTCCCTAATAGGAGATTTGCCGAATCTATTATGAATTATCAATTTTCCAAGCAATGAGCCCTAGAGGATACCATGAATTGATTTAGTCCCGACAAACAAGTTAGAGATCCATCACTAAAATAGTCTGACAAGTAGAATATTAGTACTCCACATTGAACACCAGGATTAAGCATGAGTAACTCTATATTAAATATCATAATTAACATTATTAGTTATCTAGTTCAAGATGACATATTAGCAATGTTATAATAATAAATAGTAGCCTGCATAATCTTATTAGTCCAAAATGACATTAATAAATAACATCAGATCACTATGTATAGATTGTATTTATCAACCATCAATAATGTATCTATCAACCATAATATATTTAAATATATTTATTAATCATTAATTGTTATTTTGATTCCTAATATATCTGGCAATCATTCATGCTTGAATTCATAATGCATTTAAATCTCAATTTCTAAGTACATAAAGATTCATCATCTTCTTATTTAAAGTTATGAAGAATACTTACTATAGTCCCCATCCACACCCTTAATACACTTAGTAAATTAATTATTTGAATACAGAAAATATTGAAACAATTTTAGCTGGGAAATTGCTTACATTAACAAAAAGAAAGATTACATTATATAGAGATTGCAAAGCACTGTAGATATTTAATGAACTGACCTACTGCAACTAACTACAACAGTAGAAATTAAGTGTCTACCTACTTCTACCTACTTACTATGGAAGACATTTAAGATGTCAACTAACTAAGTACATTATTGACCATTAACAAAATAAATAAATAATATTAAATATTATCTTAACACCCTCCCTAAATGGTCAATCTGTCAACAACACCAAGTTGCCCCCTGAATTTGACAAACTTATCCGGGCTTAGAGACTTGGTGAGAATATCTGCAGTTTGATTTGCTGTCGGAACATACTGCAACTGAACTGATCCGTTTTCTACCAGCTTGCGGATGTAGTGACAATGAAGCTCGACATGCTTGGTACATTCATGGAATATTGGATTTTTGGCCAGTTTGAGCACCCCTTGATTATCAGTGTACAAGGGAGAAGGACCTGCTTGTGACATTTGCATGTCAGAAAGCATCCTATGAAGCCAAATTGCCTCACATGCTGCCTTAACTATTCTTCGATATTCTGCTTCAGTCGAGGAAAGAGCCACTGCCTGTTGCTTCTTGTTGGTCCATGTTATAGCACCTGTACCCAAACTAAATACATACCCAGAAGTGGATTTTTTGTTATCCACTAAACCTGCCCAATCAGAGTCTGTATAACCAATCAACATTGGATCCTTGCATCTGCCATATAGATTTCCATAGTCTGAAGTGCCCTTAACATATCTCAGCACTCACTTCGCTACAATCCAATGATCAGCTTTGGGAGCTGTCATGAAGTGAGAAATGTAGCTCATGACAAAACTGATGTCAGGTCTAGTGGCACTGAGGTAGATGAGACTGCCCACTAGTTGCCTGAATGTCGTTTTATTGACCGGAGGTGAATCAAAGTTGGCTGACAACTTCAGCCCCTTCTCCATAGGTGTGGAGGTAGGTTTGCAATCCTGCATCCGAAATTTGTCAAGCAGACTATCAATTGTCTACCAAACCTCAATACCCAAACAATAATGGAGAAGCCCCAAATCTGTCATGTCAAAAGCCTGACACAAATACTGTTTGATTGCTGCAATCAAATGGGTTGAACTACCAGTAATGATCAAGTCATCAACAAAGACAACAAGAAAGAGAATATCATCACCAGAGTGTTTGACATACAAATTACTGTTAGAAGGGCTGTGCTGAAAACCATGATCAACTAAGTACTGATCAATCTTGATGTACCATGCATGAGGAGCCTGTTTCAGTCCATAGAGCGCTTTCACAAGCCTACATACCTGATGTTCTTTGCCGACAACCTTGAAACTAGGAGGCTGCATCATGTAGACTTCTTCCTGCAACTCACCGTTGAGGAAGGCACTCTTGACATCCATTTGATGAACTGTCCATCCAAATTGGGCTGCAATAGCGAGCAGAAGACGAATTGTGCTCATCTTGGCAGTAGGAGCAAAAGTCTCTTCGTAGTTAATGCCCTCCTGCTATGTGAATCCCCGAGCAACTAATTTGGCCTTGTATTTATCCAAAGTACCATCGGCATGATACTTGACTTTATAAACCCATTTGCAGCTAATAGGTTTCTTCCTAGGAGGAAAATCAGAAAGAACCCAAGTGTGATTCTTCAGAAGACTATGATATTCAGTCTCCATAGCCTTTTCCCACTTTGGAATTCCTTTAGCCTCATAATATGTCTGAGGCTCATAGATGCTGTGGATGTTGGCCATAAGAGCAAAATTGATAGTGTTTTGCTGCTTGCTCTTTTTGCTAACTGATTTTCCCTCAATGAGTTCATCATCATGAAGCTCCGATAGTCTTGAGCCACCACTTAGGCCGACGAGTAGAAGTACCAACATCTGAAATAGGAGAAACAACATCTCCTGGGATTTCTGGAGCAAAGTCATTTGGATATGAGTCCTGAGGAAAATCAGGTGGTGCCAGATCATGACTGGTAGACGCCTCATCTTCAAAGTCAGAATGCTCTGAAGCCCTCCCATTTGGGGAACCAAGAGGAAGACGAACACCCTCATTAGAAACCTTCATAGGCTGATCTGCAGGACTGGTAGTAGGAAGAAATGGACCAGTAGTCTCATCAATCACAACATCATGACTGAATAATAGACGATCTGTCTCCACATCAGTCAACCTGTATGACTTGTGATTGTCGCTATAGCTAGTAAACATAAGTTGTTGGCTCTTGGAATCCAGCTTGGTACACTTGGCTTCTAGAATCCATACATGAGCTGTAGAACCAAAGACTTTCAGATGGCCCACTTTAGGCTTACGTCTTGACCAGGCTTCTTCAAGAGTCATCTTCTTAACGGCTTGTGTAGGTGACCGATTCAGGAGGTAGACTGCAGTATGGACTGCTTCAGCCCAGTTTTTCTTAGGTACATTTCTGTACTCTAGCATAGAATGAGCCATTTCAATGATGGTGCGATTCCTATGTTCAACGACACCATTTTGCTGAGGGGTGTATGGTGTGGTGAGTTGGCGCTTAATGCCATGTGTAGCACAAAAAGAAGAGAAGTCAGCTAAACAAAACTCCCCCCAATTATTTGACCTTAGAGTAACAACCTACGAACCTGATTCCTTCTCAATTAAGGCCTTAAACTGCTGAAATGTACTGAACACATTTGATTTATGTTTCAAAAAATACACCCACATTTTTCGACTAAAATCATCAACAAATAATAAAAAGTACCTGGACCCAGTAACAGATGGAATGTTCATTGGTCCACATACATCAACGTGAACCAATTGAAGTACCTTGGAGGCTCACCAAGAATCACCATCCTAGAATGGTGTCCGATGCGGCTTCCCAGCTTGATAGGCTCCACAAACTCCATGATTTAGAGTTTGGATCTCAGGTAGGCTAGCAACCAAACCCTCCTGAGACAGTTGAGAGAGATTGTGCACATTCAAGTGCCCATAATACTGATGCCAAAGTTTGCTGATAGAAGTACTCTTGGCAGCCAAAGCGTGCTCTTGAGAATCATCGGAATCAGCAAGTCTATACAGACCATGATCCTCAAGTCCCATAATGATTGTAGCACAAGTCTCCTTATTAACGATGCTGTAGGTGGATGAACTGAAAACAACATCCAACTGGGGAGAATGCCGCATGATTCGACTGACTGAGAGAAGGTTATGTTCCATGCCTGAAACATAGTAAACATCAAGAAAGAGTAAATTTCTTCCTCCTGAGTGAATCTGGACAGTGCCCTTACCAGGAACTATGTACTCTTCACCTCCTCCAAAAATGATAGAATCAGAGAATGGTTCGAATTTTGTGAACCAATCCTGACGATGAGTAAAATGCCGTGATGCCCCATAATCAATATACCAAGCAAAAGATTTTACTAGATATGCTGTTCTCTTGGCCATAAACACATAAAATGCAGATTCTTTCTAATCAGTGTGCTCTGCAATATTGGCTTTAGGTTGAGACCCGCCCTGCTTCTTTTGTTCAGAAGCCAACCGAATGCGACATTCAGCCTTCATGTGACCATATTTATGGCAATAATTGCACTAAACGTTCTTCTTCTTGCTGTCCTGAGAAGAACCAAAGCCTTTCAGCTAAGAAGATTGAGCCTTCCCTTTGTTCTTAGCAGAAGATTTGGCAGAGAACGCTTGTTCTGTGGAGGTGGAACTGGTACTGCTCCCAAATTGCTGTCTCTAATGATCTTGTTGTAGAAGCTTGTTACACAAGTCTGGAAACTTCAAATCAACATTTGTTGAAGTAATATTGAGCGTTTCAATGAAATGCTCATAAGATTTTGGCAAACTCTTCAAGGTAATGACGACCATGTCCTCTTCCTCCATTGTGCAACCAATCGCCTCCAACTGATCACGAATGTCCTTAATCTTCATCAGATGTTCTTGTAAGGACATTTTCTCATACATCATGATGGCAAAAAGCATGTTCTTGAGAAAGAACGCTCTGCTCTTGTCGGAGGTTTCATGAAGGGCCTTCAAATGATCCCATATTTCCGTAGCAGTTTTGCTAGACGGTACCTGAGGTAGCTGCTCATTTGCAATTGAGAGTTTGATGAGCATGACTGTTTCCCGGTTGCGTTCATCCCATTTGTCTTGGTCCTTTCCAGCTATAGTGGGACGAGTTGAGTTCCCCAAAACGACCTGATCGAGGCAACGATATTCAAAGATCATAATCATGCGCTGCTTCCAGATGTTGTAATTCTTCTCATTGAACTTTTGGCTGCTTTTGAGCATTATATTTGTCAGAGATGCCATCATGTACACTGAGGTCAAACTGGTGAAGGCAGAACGAAAACAGAAACAACACAAATTCAAAGCAGAAACCTTAGCATTGATTTCGAGGCACTTTGAAGACAAAACCCAGAAGATTTGAAGAGTACCTAGAAAATGTTGCTGAAAACCCAGAAATTTTTTCTAATACTTAGAAAATTTCGTCAGCACCCACTTGCACAGATTTCAAGGCACGAACTTCGAGACACCTAGAAAAATCTAACGACAACCCAATTGAGATCTCGATAAACCCACAAGGAATCTGCAATCGATTTTTTTTTTCGCCTTGAAACAAAGGGTCAAAACCCTAGACGAATTCTGGAAAACCCTAGGCGGCCATGGATGAACAAGAAATTTGCAGAAAATTTTCTGAAAAATGTCTCAAACACCAGGAAGAAATCACGGCCTAGATCTCAGGAAAATTGTGTCCAAACCATAGTTGGAAAACTCGGACTCGCCCGAACTCGGCAAAAAATATGACTCGGACTCGGGACTCGGCACGTACTCGGGAAAAGACTCGGCTAGGACTCGGCAAAAAAAAAAACCGTAGTTTTACAAAAAAACAAGAACAAATTAATGCATTTAGAGAACATAAGAGCCTAATTTGATTATCAAACACTCATAATTCAAATATTACATGTCATATGATCATCAAACACTCAATAATTGAAATTTAATCATTCATAGTCATCAAATACTCATAGTTTCAATGTATAACATCATAAGATTATAAATGTTTACATATAATCTTGGCTTCTTTCAACCCCAATTCAATTTGCAGACCTCTATTTCACAAACTTGAGTGTTAAAATGAAAGAAAAAGTTAAAAAAAACATGGGTTTTTAACCCCTTTTGACTCCCAGCTACACAGGAGAGTTCTGGGTTGGGACTCCCGAGTCCAACCTCGGGACTCTTTTCAACCCCTTTGGACTCCCAGCCACACAGGAGAGTCCTGAGTTGGGACTCCCGAGTCTGACCTCAGGACTCTCCGAGTCCTGAGGTTGGACTCCCGAGTCCCGACCCAGGACTCTCGTGGACTCGACTCCTGAGTCCGCGGCGAGTGGACTCGGCCAGGGTAGGGACTCCCGAGTCCGCGGTGAGTCGGCTGAGTCCGCAAACTATGGTCCAAACAGATGAGTTCCTGAAAAAATCGCATTTTCAAACAAATGCCCAATTTTTTTTTGAAAAACGTGTCCAGAGTGGGAAATTGCGGCTCTGTATTTGTAGGAAAAATACACCTTCAAAAGAAAAAAATGCTCACAAACGCGACCAAAAACTAGGGCAAAATGCATGCCGGAGAAACGTGTCCAAATGCCGGTCAAAACCGTAGACGAGCTCTGCAGTTTCGAGGTCACACGACTTGGTATTGGCGTCGCGTGATTTGCAGAGAATAAAAGACGCAAAAAAACGTGTCAAAAAAATCCGCCCCCAAACAGAAAAAGCCACGAAAAAATCCGTGGCCCTAGGGCACAAATACCTTCGATTTTTCACCTTAATAGAAGCACAAAATTCTTCAAAAACTAGGAGCCATGATTTTCAAACCAGAATAAAATGATTTCGGAGAATGCAAAAAAATTTCAAAACTTCAAAAAAATTCACTATAAATTTTTATTTGAAATTTTTTCCAAAAACAAATTCTGGAAAAATGACTCTGATACCATGAAACAATTTTAGCTGGGAAATTGCTTACATTAACAAAAAGAAAGATTACATTACATAGAGATTGCAAAGCACTGTAGATATTTAATGAACTGACCTACTGCAACTAATTACAACAATGGACATTAAGTGTCTACCTACTTCTACCTACTTACTACAAAAGACGTTTAAGATGTCAACTAACTAAGTACATTATTGACCATTAACAGAATAAAGAAATAATATTAAATATTATCTTAACAAATACTTATCTTTATTTTGGTTTGATCTGCTGAAGCTTTCTTAATTCTCCTAGCCATGATCTTATGAATATAAATAACAAGATATCATAGGCTGCAGAAATTAGGAAAGTCTTTTGGAATGGTTCGATGTTTCTTTTTTGGCATAGAATATATTGATGTATTCTTCACTTTATTCCCCTCCTTCGATGCCCTTTTTTTAATTTATTTTCTTCCCTATTTATAGCATTTCATTTACCCAGGGACGTGTCTATTCAAATGGGTGTCTTTTTAAAACCAGTCACTGCCCTTTTAAACTTATTAATTTATGCTTTTGACAAATCTTAAATGATCGTTGACTTTTCATAAGGTAATTGTTTCCTTTATGATTTCCGATGCTTCTCCTCTAATGTATTTGTTGTTAATAATCACTTTCTCATGCACCTGAGCGCTGCCTTTATAAACTTGGAGAATATTCTTGATAATTGTTGTTCTTATTTAAAATATTTCCTGCACTTGATTTTAAATTAATCGTTGCACTCTTTATATTAAGTGCTCAGATTGCTGCTTTTTTATAATGTATTGATTTGATCACTATCTTTTATATATATATTTTTATGTTTATATATTTTATATTATTATTTGTTATTTCATAAATTGTAAATATTCATTTGTATATTTATATTGTTATTTATTTTATTTTATTATTAATTTATTTGTATTGTTATATTATGATTATAATATTATCTTAAAGTAATTATAAATATTAATATTTATTTTGATATCTGTATTTGTTATTTCATAAATTGTAAATGTCTCTTTTAATATTTTAATATTTATTTTGTTATCTGTATTTCAATGCTTTATATTTTAGTATTACAATTTCGGGGGCATGACACCTTATTGGTACATGCTAAGCATCGAATTAGCCTTCATTCATGGATTTTCTTCTCATTTCCTTTGGAAGAAGAGTAGCAATAAAAGCTGTAATGTCCCCTTTTGGTGCTTAGCCAATTCATGCACATTTAGCTAGTTTCCAAGTCTTTTGGAGGCTAATTGGTTAGTTAGGGAGAACAACATTTTTGGAGAAGCATTTGATCAGTCTTATAGTGCAATTGTTCTTGGGTTTGAGTTTTTTTGGTTAATTGGAGCCCTTTGATGCTTTCAAAATCGATTTTGACCTTGTGGGCACTCTCCAAACTTCTTCGAGGAGCAGGGTATTTTTATATAGTCTCTTGTTTGCTTCCAATTATCCTCCCTAGTCTTCAATATCACTTTGATATGATTGAAATTGCAAAATTATATCTTTTAAGTGCTTTCCACAACTTGGGTGAGTTATTAAGTTATTTAATTAATATTTCACTAATGTTGTCTAATGTTGAAAAATAATTAATGGACAACTTAGTGTTATAGTTCATTGGAAAGGTGATTAAATGTTTAAAAAGTTGAATGCCTAGGCATAAGGGCTAATGAATTATTTAATTTAATGCAAATAGTGTTTTTTCAGAAAAAAGCAGTGAAAAAGAAAAAAACGCTTTTTCAAAACAATAACGAAAAAGTAAAAATTGTTTTTTTGGAAAAGCAATGAAAAAACTATAAAAGGAGGTGTTGGGGGCACATTTGGATATGCTAAAGATTACCCATATTGTTTTGTTGTTGGATTGAACATGCGAGTTCTTCCAAAAATTGTTTGAGGACGAAAACCCTCATTTGATTCCTTGTTTTGGATTTGAAAGATAATCCCTAGCTAGTGGAGTGATTCTATTCAGGAATCACATTGTGTTTCAACAGAGTTACAGTTCAAGGGTTTCAAAAAAGAAGATAATTCAAAGTATTTTGATTGCAGATTTGGGATTTATGTTTTGGTGAATATTTGCAGAGATTTTGGACATGGTTAGGAGGTGATATCACTTTGGTGGTTTGGAGGGAGTTTGATGATTCATCATGGCTGTTTTGATCTACAACAGTTGTATAGCAGACCCTGCAATAGCATTTCTTGTCATAATAGACTTGACACTATAGATGCAACAATCTATCTAGTGATTTTCAGACTTGCAATGTCCTTTACTTGGGTTTTTGGTGTTGTTGGATGAAGGGGATTGCATTGGGAAATAATTACAGCTGTCCAAACTGTCCTTTGATGAACTGGGTATGCATTCTTTATGATTTTTGAGTCATTACATTGCTATCCAGATTGCAACAGCAGGCTTCAGACCTCCTGTAGTCCTGCACCAATATTTTTAATGCGACATTTGAGGTGTTTGTAGTGTTGGGATTGTATGTTGCTGATTGTTATAGCTGTGAAGTGTACCACACTGTTTGGAAGTGGGTTTTGAGGAGTTTCTATGGTTGTCATGACCTGGAAATGATGAAGAACTGGCCTGCAACAATCATTTCAAACCTGTTACATCACCTACCAGTAGATATCTTGGACTTCCAGACTTGCCTTGATCATATCAACACTATTATTTTGAGGTATAGTTACACTGATTTGTTTGTCTTTTGGGTGACTGTTAAAGACTATTGGAATTGATATTTGACACTGTTATTACAAAGTTTTCACATCAGCAAGCTAATCTTTTTCAATTGTTGAAATATACTCATGATGCTAATGTTGTAACACTTTGGATGGTCTTACCACCAAAGTCTATCATTTATTGCATTATTATTATAACACTGGATGGTAGTACTGCCAGTGAATTTCCCTTGTTATTTGCTGATATTTACACCGTTGAATAAGTGGTAAATTGTAATTGCTCACTACTGGAAAGTGGAAGAAGCATGTTTAAATGTCCTCAAACATTGTATACGCTTTCCCATTGAAAAGTGGAAGTACCTTGTAATTCCTATTGAATAAGTGGATGATTTTTTTCCTGTATTGTTTATGCATCCCACTGAATAAGTGGTTTGGCTGGCTTGCACTTGATGCTTCTTTCCAACAAGTTGTAATTTAATAAATTGAAATCCTGACACTGTATGCTCCTACCTTGCCGAATCCGGGATGTGGGTAATCAAAAACTGAAAAGAAAGTTGTTATGCTTTCATTTACTTTGAAGCTAACATATTTTCAAAAAAAATTGAGGGTGCTTATTACAAAAGTGTCCATTTTTTGTTTTGCATCACTACCATTAATATCATCGATTAAATTTTTCCAAGTATTAGATAAATAACAAAGTAATAAGATGCATTTATCTTCCAGTTCCAACTTAACATCTATAGAAGCAAGCTGACTTCAAATCAAATTAAAAACATGTAAATGTTCTGCAATAGAATCACCATCTTTCATTTTCAATGAATATAATTGTCTTTTGAGACATAATTTATTGGTAAGACTTTTGGTTTGATGGATATCACCTATCCTCTTTTGCAACTTTTATGCAGTAGTCTCCTTGGAAATATTCAAGAGAACATAATCTGGAAGATACAATAGTATGGTTCCTCGTGCCTTCTTGTCTAGTTTTAACCAATCTTCATCATACATATTGGATGGCTTCTTTTCTTGTGAAACAAGCAACCACTGATCTCTTTTTTCAATGAAATATTCCATCTTCAACTTCTGCTTCTCGTATTTGGCACCATTGAATTTCTCAGTATCCATATGGGGAGTACGAGCCATGGTATACAATCCTTTTCTCAAATTTGGAAATTCACACAATGCAAAAGCTCCAACTGCAGCCAGAAAACCTCAACACTAAACATAAATATGTCCTGTATGGAGTTGTTAGCTCTGATACTAAATGGTGAGAAACAAGGTGAAATTACTACAAGAATAACTTCTACAAGTGTATGCAAATCTGAAATTTGTTTCTTTAAACAGATATTACCATAAAATTGATTATGTGCTTGCATAAATCATCAATGGGAAATAAATTAGAAAACCATGAAAACATAGGACTTACGTGGAGAAACCCTTTTTGGGAAAAAAATTCCACAAGAAAAAGTACGAGTATGTATTAATCTTCAAGTGTGAGAATCGAGATACATCCACACAGTAACTCTCTATTCACTTTGATAGCATTCTAGCAACACTTGTGCACCTGCAAAACAAATTCATCTAAAACCACCATTTTATATTTTCAGTATTTAGGCATGGAGAGAGGAAAAAATCATAAATGGTTTACCAAAACAATGGATACCAAAACCATGATATCACAACGCCCACTTTGGAGAGCATCTTCTAAGAATAGCAAATGCATCAATGATTTCACATGGACATCATATGGGCACAATCAGTTGGCCCATAGAATAGTAGATGTTTTTGGAAATATTGTTGTAATTGAATTTGAAGGAGAGAAGTGCAAATCACTGCCGCCATCATATTGCTGCTGTCAAAGAAAGAATTCGTATGCTTAAATGTGTGAAGGCCAAAGGCCACTATTCACAACTTCCAATGAAATCATTATGATTAACATCTAGTTTTGGCTGACCCTAATCTGGTCTTGGCGCCCAGTGCAATCACTAAGTGCCAAAATTATTATTTTTAATGGGCCAACCCATGAGACATTTAATTATAGTTTAATTTATGTGTAAAAGCTGGCCAACCCCCCTGGTGAAACTAAATTAAAATTATTATTTTCAAATAAGGCCGACCCTATTGGGTGAAGTGGCTTGAATGGAGTATAAATAAAAGTTGAAGTGGAGGTTAGAGAACAAGCACTAAATGAAATATCATTCAGATTTATTACAGCAGAGCAGATTTATTAGAGCAGAGCAGGATGTATTACGACAAACTTTCGAGGAAGAAGAGCACGTGAAAAGCATTGCAAGCAGATTTTCATGGTGGAGTTTCTAATGGTTATCATCCATTGAAGAAGCTATATTCAAGAAGGCAGAATTTTGTTCATTTGGAGGTTAGTGCCTCTTAATAGAAGAGATTGGTGTCTTTTGCTAAGTTGGTGCTTAGTAGCGGGGATTGGTGTCTCCAGTGGGTTGGTGCCTACAAAAGATTTGTAAGAGAATTTTATTTTTGTGATTGGATTTGGATAGTAGATCCAAGCAGTCTTTCTCCGTGGTTTTCTCCCGAAAGGGTTTCCACGTAAATCTTGTGTCTCCTAGTTGATAGATTTTGTATGATTGCTATTTTTGTGGTTGTTGGATTATAAACAAGTAAAAGTTTATCTTATATTGATTCACTCCCCTCTCTCAATATAAGTGTGTGCGCTCATCAAATGTAACCACAAATAAATCTTTGGTGTCATAACCCCCGACTTCTCATATCCCCAAGTATAGTGCTCCAAAATGGAGTGGCCAACTAATGCAGGTCCTATTTTGTCGTACAAGATTCTAGCTCCTAGGATTGAGAAAGTGCATTTAGTGATCTAAAAGTTAACCATAGCCACCACCGTTGTGCTCCACCTTCTTCATGAATGCATATGACAACTACTGCCAAGATTCTTAGGGAATCTAAATTACAAATCAATCTTCAATTCCACTCTAGGTGTCTAAGGACACTTTCCAAGAGTGTTGGAGATACATGAATTACACATAGAATTGCAAGGTAAATGACACCTTAATCCTAACAATTTCAAGGCACAATTGATGCTATCTCATTTGATGAAGGGATTCAAAATCTTGAGGCCTACTTCTTCATCAGTCATTTAGCTATTGCTGAGAAGATCACCTTTGCAGTGCTGAAGATGTCTACATAAGTCTCACACTAGAAGAAAGCTTACAATGCCAAGCTTTTTGCACAATATCAAACTTGTATACACTTGGGAGGAGGAGCTCATACCACATAGGCAAAGCTAAATGGGGTACCAAAGTACATCAATGGACTTGACCATTATAGCCACACCAAAATGGAATTCCTGATCGCTGATACATTGGGGCAAGCATACCACTGTGCAACCAGGATTGAAGTAAAAACCAAGATGAAGAAGAACCTCCTGTTCGTCCAGTGCAGCACACATGAGTCAATTTGCCCCTTCTAAACCAAATTCTTTAACTGCCAATACAAAATACTGCACACCATGGAGAACAATCACTGTAGCGTTTGGTATAATAGAAAGCTCTAGTGTTGCTAGCACTAGACAAACGAAATTAGGGGCAATGGGATAAATGGTGTAAATGTGATCATACAAGCACCTACAATGATTCCAAAAACCATACTCACTGTGCATTCTACATCAACTCCTATGCTAGTAGTAGACACTGATTGAGATGTTAGTTTTTTGACTGCTAGCACCTTTTCCATTGACACCTCTAAGGAACAAGAGTGCCGCATTAATACCAAATGTCAGCATTGATCAGGAAAAAACATCATTTTGCAAGATGCAATTAACTGCCTATGACTTGGTTAAAGACATTCAAGTCAGGCATCAATGCGTGTTTGAGAATGGAATCAAACACATGAAATAGTTACATGTGGCAGAGTGCATTGCAGGTAATGTGGCATTCTGCTGTTATATGAGCTGGGCAGTGTACTTTTTTTTGGATTCTTTGATAAAGAGGGAAGAACCAGTATCTTTTAAAATACACATAAACTAACTAATATTCATTAGGTGTTTGCTTTCATTATCAGATTTGGTTTTAGTAGGTAATTAGCATTTTATTCTTCTGATTTTGTCTGGAGTGCATTTTGGTAACAAAGATTTATACATTCTATTTTTTGAAACTGCCATGGTTGTGTGCTTTGAGCTTGTCAATCACTTTATTTTAATGTTTAAGCTAGTATTTTGACACACAGTCTGGGAAACTACAGGAAATTCAGGTTAGCACCATGACCTGTGCTTATAAATTATGTAGCCTCAATCTCATTAATTTTGTTTCTAGCCTGGTATCAATATCTGTTTTGCTACTATTTTCTTGCAGAGTGGCTTCAACTGTGGAGGCTGTTTTGCTTTCACATCCAGATACAAACCATCTTGGTGCTTTTCCATATGCTGTGAAAAGGCTTGGGCTCTCTGCTCCCGTGTATTCCACAGAACCTGTTTATAGATTGGGTCTGTTGACTATGTATGATCATTATCTATCTCGAAAGGTAGGTAGCCCCTTTAAGCATTTCTTCAATTAGGGCAAAGCTTGGAATTGAGTAATCACAGTAGGTTCTTTTATATGGTACGGTATTGGGTGAGGTATGTTATAATTTATTCACCTTTTCTTTCATATTCCTTATGGGTAGTCTGTGTATTGTTTGCATGAGAGAATAGAATCTCCACTGCTTAATAAAGTTTTGGAGATGATAAATGCTTGATGTAAGATCTAAATTTAATATGTGCTGAGATAGCTTAAAGTAGATTGTGAGGTACTTCAAGCACAAGTAAAATAGAATAGGTCTAAGTCAAATTTATTATTTACCTGTCTGAGTTTCATAGCAAACTCCTGCATGGAAATTAAAAATATTTTATTTGAGCTATCAATATGAAATAGCCCAGAAATGGATATCAAAGTATTTATTGGATATTGATTAGGAAGTTGGAACCATTAGCATTGCTGGATTAATGTTAATTACTGGAAAGCATTTCCTTTGCTGATTATGTTATTCACAATATTGCCCTGAAATAGACAAGCACATTGTGTTGATGTATCTTTGAATACTAATCTTCTCTTTACTCAAGCTTGTCATCGAAGCTGTGAAATTTGAATCTATTTGTTTTCTGAATTCTGGAATTGTGATGTAGTTTTCCGCAAAGTCTAATATGTTATGAAGAGAAGTGACATTATGCCATTATTTTTAAGCAACAATGTTACTGAGGAAAGAAAACTTGGAATCAGTCTATCTGTCTTTCTATGCATGGAAGGAAATTAATAGGGTAATCTTTAAGTTTATATACATCATGGCCCAAAGGCTACACTGAAGAGTAACCAGAAATCTTGTTCTCTGTTTGAAAAGATCAGCTTTGGCAAGTCAGGAATTGGGTGTTGAAATATCTTGTCACTGATGTCAAAGGTCGAGATACTTGGTTGCGTGCTTGAGCTGGTTGCTTGCCTGCTTGAGTTGGTTGCTTTTCTGTTTGAGCTCGTTCCTTGTCTACTTCACCTATCTCTTTGCTTACTTTGTGCCATGTCAAATACTAAGTCAGCAAAAGCGATGTCATATGCCAGTTTGGTTCGCTCTGCCTTGTCAGCTTTGAATGGTCGATTTTTTTTATAAGGTTTGAATTCTTTATGGTAACGCCTTGTTCTCACATATTGGTGATTTCTTTATGAGGCGGCTTAAAGCATTCTATTTGTGTATGGTGCGCTTATGTGAAGATCGTTCAAATTAATTCTTTGACTTGTTTCCATCATCATGGATTTGAATTTCTTTACTGAGTGGCGGCTTTTTATGTATTGAATATTGGCGGCTCCTTCAACAATAGTTACAAGCATGATTCTATGAGGCGGCCTCAAATATTTGTGTTGTGGACAGCTCAGATTGTATGTGAATGAAGATAGAGGGTGGCTTTTTTTAGTATGGGGAGTCTATGTATGAAACACGTTCTTATCCTCTGCATCGTGGATGTCTAGGAAAGGAGGATTTGATACTATTTTTGGAGAAATGGTCCTTATGGCATGCTTAGTGGTGTTGTTGTTTTTGGATATTGGCTTCAATAAGAAACGTACTGCATTTATTCACAAAATTGGACTCATTCAAATATGAATTGTCTTTGCTATTTTTGTGTTGGACGAACAATGGATTGCATTTTGATGAATATGCCAAGCTGTATTGCTTTTTGAAACCATCGAATACTTGTGTATCAACTTTATTTTCTCCTGTGGCGGCTTAATCTTTTGTTGGGTCTCCCCTTGTCTGGCCGACGACTCTCTTATGGGCAATGATTTCATTTTATGAGGATATTGGGTAGGTGGAGCCGACATTTTGCATGATACCATGGCAGAAATAATGATAGTGTATTTTTCTTCAAACATTATTATTGCTACCTTGAAGAGTGGAGAGGAGCTGAGTATAGAGCGTGCAGGTTGTTGAGATAATCATGGCGTTTGTGCTTCTCAAAGACACGTTGAATCATTCAAAAGCTATATAGATGTCATTGATACTAAGCCTTTTGTGGAGTTGAGCTGTTATCAACAATTTTCTGAGTATGCATATGCTGGAAATGACAAATTAATATAGTTTTGTTTATGAAGTTGTGTTGAAGTGGCTTATTAATATGCAGTGACAGAATTTCAGAGAGATGTTCTAAATTCTTTTTCTTTGTGGTCAATGTTTGGTGTGTATGAGAAGTACGATGTGAATCTAAACAAAATGCCATTGCTTTAATCTTTCTTTGGCTGCGTCATTGTTCTTTGTAGGAGTAAGAAGTTTGTGGTTGCTTAGAATAGGTGATTCCTACGCCATAAATTTCTTGTGCCTCAGTTGATGTGTAAATTTTTGATTTAAGTCAGATTTGCGAAGTCTAAAGTTGGTGCTTCAGCAACACTGGATTTGGTGCTTCAGTTGGTCCGGAGTTGGTGCTTTGGGAGAGTTGGTGCTCACTTTGTAATATGGGTTGGTGCCCATTGTTGATAATAAAAACAATATTTTGCCATGGTTTTTTACTTGAAAGGGTTTTCCACGTAATCTTGGTGTTCATCTTGTTTATGAATGTTCTTACTGCTTTAATTTTTGATGATTGTGGTTTTAAGTTATAAAGTTTTGAAGTACTAATTCCCTCCGCCCCCCCTCTCAGTATTTCTTGTGTGCTCTTTAATTGGTATTAGAGCGAGGTTCCTTTGTTTGAAAGCTTAATCGCTTGGAGGTTGGTCCTGATAGCGCACATGGGTTCAAATAAGGGTCTTGCTACAAACAAGGCTCCTTTGTTTGATTGCTCTAACTATGCATTCTGGAGTGTTCGTATGCGTACCTATTTGATGTTTCTTGGATTTGATATATGGAAAGCTGTGGTAAGTGGATACACAATTCCAACAACTCCTCCAATCGATGCAGTTGGAATGAAAGCTTCTGAGAATAATGCAAAAGCTATGAATGCTATCTTATGTGGTTTATTAGAACCAGAATTTATAAAGGTTATGCATTGTGATTTTGCACAGGAGATTTAGGATAAACTCAGAAAACAAAAGAAGGGGATGTTAAAGTCAAGAAGGCGAAGGTTTAGACACATAGAGGACATTTTGAGAGTCTTAAGATGCAAGAAGAGGAAAACGTTGCTAATTATTTTCTGCGAGTAGATGAAGTTGTGAACACTATCAAAGGCCTAGGACAGAAGGTTGAAGAGTCTACAGTTGTCTACAAGATTTTGAGATCACTTCCTTTGGGTTTTGATGCAAAGGTTTTAGTGATTGAAGAGATGAAGGAGCTTAACAAGTTGACTATAGATGAGCTACATGGTATTCTTACAGCCTACAAGATGAGGACTATTCCTAATCAATCAATCAAAAAGGAGGCAGCCTTCAAAGTTTCAAAGAAGGGAAAAGACAAGGAGCCTACTACGAGTGATAGTTCTCATGAAGATTCAAATTCTGGAGAGGCACATTTCATGAGGAAGTTGAAGAAGGGTTCAGGTAAATATAAAGGCAAGTTTCCTTTAAAATACTTCAACTACGGAAAGGTGGGACACTTTGCAACCAAATGCTCTTATGAGATGAATGAGGACAACGATTGTGAAAAGAAATCAAAACACTTCAAGACAGGGTATCAAGGTAAGAAGAATAGATCTAAGAAATCTGCAAAAAGGTTTTATTCAAAAGATCACAATAGTTCAACAGAAGTTAGTGATGTGTCTTCAATAGATGAAATTTTAGTTATGGCTGAAGAAGTAAATACGCCTAAGATTAAAGAAGAAGATTTAGAAGATGAGCTATATGATGAAGGAGAAGTAGATCTTGAAGCAGAACTTGTTAGTGCACTTAGTGAAATCAAAAAATTGAGGAATAAAAATCAGAAGTTGAAATTACAGCTGCAAGAAGACAATGAATCTAAGGTTATTTCATCTCAAGCTCTTGAAGAAACTGAGAAGAAGAAATTTGATCTGAAAATTCAGATTGAAGAAGCTGAAAAATTGATTGTTGACTTAAAGGTTCAAATCGAAGAGGCTGGAAGAATTGAGGAAGGAATCATAAATCAGTTAAGGATTAAAGAAGAGAATGTAGAGAGATTTGAAGTTGAAATTGTTTCACTTAGAAATTTAGACAAATCATTGACATAGCTGAATAATGAGAAGATAAATCAGCAAAGTTCTCTGTCATTGGACAAGATGGTTAGTGCACAAAACTCTTCAGGTGACAAAGGTGGAGTTGGTTTTGAAAAAGGTCAATGTTCCATGTCTACGAATGAAGAACAACAAAAAGGCAACGCTGATTGCTCACGGGATTCATGATGGGACAGGGTTGGATTGAATCAATCACCGACTCAATGCTCCGGGTCTCACCTTTGATAACCCCTTGGTGTCACTCTCTCCACCACACTACCTATAGGTCCCCAATGCTGACTAGGCACCCCTGGTACTTCTGGCCAACTCTGCTATCATTTTCAAATGCATTACCAAGCAAAGCTTGGTGCTCTTCCTCTCTTACTCTCCCTAGCCCTTAATCCTCTTAAAGACTAGCTAATCTCCAAATGCTTACAAATCTTGTTGCAGGGGTGTGATATATCTCCCATGGCTTCAAAACTATCCTACTGTGATTCTTGTTCAATCACAAGTCTTCTTTCTTCCATCGCTGCCACCAAAACCTAGGTTAGGGTTTCAGAAGGGCTAGTAGCCCTTGAGCCCCTATTAGGTCTCTTAGCTCGAGAAATTAGGCTACTGCTCCTTCCTGCTCGGTAAACACCATAAACTCACAAAAGGAACCCTGGCTCAATTTCCGAGCACTTCAAGATTTTTGGGGTTTTAGGCCTTCACAGGCCGTACACAGGGGTAACCCTGATTTTGAGAGATCTAGGGCTTTTTAAAGCCTTTCTTGGACACACAGTGAACTGTTTACTCCTTCCAGCCACCAAATGGATTGGTGATGACTCTTGAATCTTGCCTGACCTTTGTAAAGGTCTCCTGCAATCACTACACACCTTAGTTTGTTAAGGAGTTGACACCCCTGCTGCGTTAAGACTTGTCTCTAACTGTCTTTTCCAAGCCGGGCACTAACAGTCTCGCCTAGGAAAAGACCTTGAGCATGCTTCCAGAACTTCCAATGCCTCCTACTACTACAATATATACAGGTATGGAGCCTGGCCACATCCCCAACAAGTCCATACTTCCTGGTACGGAGGGAATGCAGCCTAAAACCCCATTTTTACACTGTTTCCAGTCAAGACAGCAACTAAGGAAAAAACACAGAATTTACCAAAATGGATGAAAGCGATGAACCAACTAACTAATGTGCCAAAACAAGACTTCCAGAGGCTACACTACATGCTAAACAAGAACACAAAATGCCTCTTTCAATTCATTCAGCAGCTATTACAGAAAACAAGAGCAGAAAACAGGAAATTGCACACCAAAATCACTGTCTTTTTACTATTCTCGTATAACTCCAAATGTTCCAAATTCTTCCAACCTCTCAAACAGGTCGAGAGCTTCCTTTTAAAAAGCTTGGAAACAGTTAGGTTTCCTTTTTCGAGCCTAGGAATGTCCAAAAGGTTAATGTTGCAAAACACATTGTGTTTAGCAACCTTGGTCTATTGTTTAGAAAACAACCAAAGATTGGCTTCCAAAACTCCTTCAACTTCACCACTTCTAACCTAAGAAAACAAAGGTCCTCAACCACAAACAAGATGGTCCACAAGACCTTACACAACACAATAAAATTGTTTTCAACCAAAAACTTCAGTAAAGCCTGAACTTTGCCAGGTGCTCCTGCACCAATTCACATTCAAAAATCAGAAATGGCACTTTCAGAAGACCTCCTATCTCAAGGCAAGATCACATGACCAGGATTAATGATTCTTTTTTTTATGGTATTGTTTTTCATGCAATTATTTTGGTCACAAAGCAGCGAACTGTAGAGTTTATACGAGAAATCATTTCAAATTTATGAATAGGAATGCTTTTGCTCCTTTGATGAACTACAATGTTATATGTTACAAATGCAATAATTTTGGTCAAACTGCAAAGACTTGTAGAAGCAATTTTGCAGATTCTTTCAAGCAAGGTAAAAAGAAAGAGCAACAGGTAACTGGAAAAGTTGTTAAGAAAGTTTGGAGGAAGAAGAAAGAGGTAGAGAAAGAGAAGTTAGGAGTGACTTCACTCCATCCTTGAGAAGGTGTTTGGACTTAGAGGGAGCTTTCATTGTTATATTTTAACAACCACATTTTAGTTATGCTGGTTGGTTCAGATATGCAGGTTATTCTTTTGTGTTTTTGTTTTTCTGGAAAAGAATTTTGGAATGAGTTAGTAAGAGTACCTCTTAGCTTGCAAAGCTGCTGATTATTCATTAGATCTTAATTTTTAATGTTATGTGGTCAACAAATTAGTTCTTTATGCCATGCCATTAGTTGTTCAGTTTGTCATTGATGTCAAAGGGGGAGTAATAAGTTAGGGGGAGCAACATTAGTTTCAGTATTGGTTTCAGAATATTTCAGGCTTCAGGAGGTGTTGCCACGAGCAGTTTGGTTTTAGAGTTGGTGTTGGTGCAGTATTGGTTTTGGTTTTAGGAAGTGTTGCCATCAATGACAAAGGGGGAGATTGTTGAAATATCTTGTCATTGATGTCAAAGGTTGAGTTACTTGGTTGCGTGCTTGAGCTGGTTGCTTGCTTGTCTGTTTGAGCTAGTTGCTTGTCTACTTCACCTATCTGTTTGCTTACTTTGTGCCATGTGAAATGCTAAGTTAGCAAAAGTGATGTCATATGCCAGTTTGGTTCGATTTGCCTTGTTAGCTTTGAATGATTGATTTTTTTATAAGGTTCAAATTCTTTATGGTAATGCCTTGTTCTCACATACTGGCGATTTCTTTATGATGCAGCTTAAAGCATTCTATTTGTGTATGGTACACTTATGTGAAGATCGTTTAAATTAATTCTTTGACTTGTTTCCATCATCGTGGATTTGAATTTCTTTATTGAGTGGCAGCTTTTTATGTATTGAATATTGGCGGGTCCTTTAGCGACCGTTACATGCATGATTCTATGAGGTGGCCTCAGATATTTGTGTTGTGGACGACTCAGACTGTATGTGAATGAAGATAGAAGGCGGCTTTTTTTTAGTACGTGGAGTCTATGTATGACACATGTTCTTATCCTCTACATTGTTGATGTTCAGGAAAGGAGGATTCAATACTATTTTTTGAGAGATGGTCCTTATGGCATGCTTAGTGGCGTTGCTGTTGTTGTTTTTGGATATTGGCTTAAGTAAGAAACGTACTGCATTTACTCACAAAATCGCACTCATTCAAATATGAATTGTATTCGCTATTTTTGTGTTGGATGAACTGTGGATTGCATTTTGATGAATATGCCAAGCCATATTGTTTTCTGAAGCCATTGAATGCTTGTGTATTGACTTTATTTTCTCCTGTGGCAGCTTAAGCTTTTGTTGGGTCTCCCCTTGTCTGGCCGACAACTCTCTTATGGGAAATGATTACATTTTGTGAGGATATCGGGTGTGTGGAGCCGATGTTTTGCATGATACTATGGCAAAAATAATGATAGTGTATTTTTCTTTAGACATTATTATTGCTACCTTGAAGAGTGGAGAGGAGTTGAGTATAGAGTGTTCGGGTTGTTGAGATAAAGTCACAACGTTTGAAATCATGGTGTGTGTGCTTCTCAAAGACATGTCGAATCATTTAGAAGCTATATAGATGTCATCAATACTAAGCCTTTTGTGGAGTTGAGCTATTGTCAACAATTTTTTGAGTATGCATATGTTGGAAATGACATTAATATACTGTTGTTTATGAAGTTGTGACGAAGGGGCTTCTTAATATGCAGTGATAGAATTTTAGAGAGATGTTCTAAATACTTTTTCTTTGTGGTCGATATTTGGAGTGTATGAGAAGTATGATGTGAATCTAAACAAAATGCCATTGCTTTAATCTTTCTTTGGCTGCGTCATTGTTCTTTGTAGGAGTAAGAAGTTTGTGGTTGCTTAGAACAGGTGATTCCCACACCATACATTTCTTGTGCAAGCATCTTGTGCCTTAGTTGATGTGCAAATTTTTGATTTAAGTCAGATTTGCTAAGTCTGAAGTCGATGCTTCAACAACATTGGAGTTGGTGCTTCATTTTGTCCGGAGTTGGTGCTCACTTTGTAATCTGGGTTGGTGCCCATTTTTGATAATAAAAGCAATATTTTGCCATGGTGTTTTACTCGAAAGGGTTTTCCACGTAATCTTGGTGTTTATCTTGTTTATGAATGTTCTTATTGCTTTAATTTCATATTCATGTGGTTTTAAGTTATAAAGTTTTGAAATACTTATTCACCCTTGCCCCCGCCCCCCGCCCTCCCTCTTAGGATTTCCTATGTGCTTTTAATTGGTCACATATAGCAGGAAAAAGCTTCATAGTTTCAGCTTCTAAGTTGGTATTTTTGCATGCGTCAATGTTCCCATCTTTCAAAAGCTATACACCTCCACAAAAACACATTAATGAACATGTTTGGTAATGTGGATAAACCTGATATGAAGTCCATCTATACTGACTTCCAAGGCTTGGCTAGCATTGCCGATGGAGTCTATTCCCCTATTTTGTGTTTGTAGGCTTTGTGATAACTTAAGCAATATTCGGTGTAATGTACTTGGCAACATCATCATGAAGCCTTGTCAATTAACCATTACAAAGATCGATCCTTAAAGGATAAGATTGACAACTAATAAAGCAAAGGATAAGAACTTAACTTAAAGAATAAAAGAATATTCCTAAAGTCTATCCTAATGACTTAATTGACCCCTAACGACTTAATTGACCATTATAAACTAAATATTACAATATTACTTTAATACCCTCCCTTAATGGTCAATCTATTAACTACACCAAGTTTATTTTGAAATTTTACAATTTTGTTAGAACTGAAGGACTTGGTAAGAGTTTTTGTAGTTTGGTTCTTAGTTGGACTATATTGCAACATCATTGATCCAACACTACAGGTTGCCAGATGAAATGACAATTAAGCTCCACATGTTTGGTACGCTTGTGGAAGATTGGATTCTTGGCAAGCTTTAACACCCTTTGATTGTTACAAAACAAGGGAGAAGGCCCTGCTTGAGACATTTTCATGACAAAAAGTATCCTCCAGAACCATACTATCTCACATGTTGCTTTGACTGTTCCCCGATACTTTGCTTCCTTCAAGGAAAGAGCTACTACCTGTTGCTTCTTACTGGTCCATGTGATTGCATTTGTATCGAGATTAGAAACATATCTAGAAGTGTATTTCTTGTTGTCAACATAACTCCAATCCAAGTCGGTTAACCCAATCAGCCTAGGAACTTTACTTTTGCTATATATAATGCCAAAGTTAAGTGTCCCTGTCACTTATCTGAGTAGTCACTTTGCTGCAACCCATTGTTCTGCCTTTGGGGCTGTCATAAAATGTGAAATATAGCTCACAACATAACTCAAATCAGGTCTAGTGGCTGTAAACTAGATAAGGCTGCCCACTAGTTGCCTGGAAGCTGATTCGTTGATCACCTTTGAATCTGTTTTGGCCAAAAGCTTCAACCCTTTCTCCATAGGTGTAGATGAGATTTTGCAATCTGTCATTCTAAACTTGTCTAGCAAACTCCTAGCATATTTAGATTGAGAAATAAAAATACCATCACCTATCTACCAAACCTTTACACCTAAGCAATAATGTAGGAGGCCTATCAGGGATGACACTATGTGTATGAGATAGAGAAGTAGGTGGCCTTCATGAGCCCCTTACTCTCCTCAATGGATGCCTCGTTTAGTTTGCAACCCTTGCATTTGCTTACTCTTGCTCTTTAATATATTTTGCTATTTTATAAGCTTGTATAGGTACACCACTTTTTCCTTGACAAGCTTTGATTCCAAATCCAAAATTGCACACAAATGGCCTTTCACTTGACTAGGAACTTGTATGTTGCCTATCACACCCACTACATTGTTAGTGTTTTATAGCTTCGGGAGCTATTTTCAAATTTTCCTTTTGTTTAAGGCAGGTCGGCCTTTGTGTAACAAATAATATTTTATATCTTTTATTCTCTAAGGGGGCCGACCTAGTGAAGAGGTCACCTATCCTACTATATATGAGAGGTGATTTCATCTCATTTGATTATCAAGTTCATTCATCATAATTCGCATCAAGCAAGCAGTAGAAATTCGCCATTTCTTAGCAGCAGGAGTTCATTCTTAGCAGCAATTCAGATTCCTAGAAGAAGTTCGCACTTGTAGCAGCAGATCATCATTTTGTAGCAGCAGACCGATTTCAAGGAGAAGCATATTAATTTGTATCTTTGCATCTAGGAGAGGTGCTATTATTCATTGTATCAAATTCGGCCTTGTGTTGGGCCTGAGTTGTAAGTAGATTTCTGCTCTTATTCCTTCAATATATAAGAGATATATTTGCTGGGTTTTTCTCCCTCAAGTAGGAGGGTTTTCCCAGGGTAAACTTCTGTGTTAATTGTCTATTGTGTTGTGTTATCTGCTTATTGCATTTCTAATCCTAAAACTAACATGGTATCAGAGCGGGTCTAAGAAAAGATCTAATCAGATTTGTTTAAGCAGTCAAGTCAACTTTTTATCTAGGGCAGATCTTGAAGGTAAAGTATTGCAGATCTGAGGTTGCAAATTATTCAGACCTAAGGGTAGATCTTTGAAGGTGAATTTGTGTAGGAAAAGAAGATGGTGAACGGTGTCAAGGTAGAAGATAGGCTTGATGGAGCCTCAAACTTCAACTCTTGGAAACCCAGGGTACTCATTGCATTAGAGGAGAATGATCTTCTTGATTTCATGGAAAGTGATATGCCCGAGCCTTCTGATGATACTGAGAAAATCCAATGGAAGAAAAATGGCACGAAAGCTAGAAAGATCATTGTAGACTCTGTGACGAATCACCTAGTACTGATCATCTCCAAGTTGAAGACAGCTAAAAAAATATTTGATACTCTAAAAGGATTGTATGAGATCAACAATACCAGCAGAGCCCTTGCTTTGAGACAATAGCTTCACCATGTAAAAATGGATAAAGAAGATTTAGTCATCTCATTCTTTATGAAGATTGCTGATTTGAGAGATCAGTTGAGCGCTATTGGGGATATAATTGCAGACAGAGATCTAGTTATGTTGGCACTAAATGGTCTTCCCCAATCTTGGGAACCCTTTATTCAGAGCATTAGTGGGAGTAAGTTGCCCAAGTTTGATCGTCTTCGAGCTGATTGTATTCAAGAAGAATCTAGGTTGGCAGCAAGAGGAATTGGGCGAAACTATCATGACGAAGAAAATCAAGTTCTTGCTATACATACTTCTAGAGAAAGAGGCAAAGGAAGAAAGAGGAATAGAGACAGAAAATCAGATTTTGCCCCAGAACCGAAGAAGAAGAAGGATCTCTCTCACTTTCAATGTTTCAGGTGTGACAAGTATGGTCACTTTGCTCGAGATTGCAAATTAAGGTCTACACAACTTGTTTCTACTACGGAAATTGGCATAGGGACATCTCAGAAGGAGCCAAGTTCTAAAGTCGATTAAGAAGGTTTCTTATTCTAAAGTTGATCAGTTTCTTCGAAGAGGAGGAAATAACATTTAGAGGGAGTTTGACGAACCAACAGAGGCAACCTTGGACGAGGAGGTCAGGAGGTTGATGCCACTACTTGGAGCTTTAGAGGGAGTCACATCATCATGAAGACTTATTGTAATGTATATTTCTTTGAGACGAAGAAATATGAGGTGAAAGCCCTTCTAGTGTATATTTCTCTGAGACGGAGAAATATGAGGTGAAAGCCCTTGTAGTATATATTTCTCCGAGACGGAGAAATATGAGGTGAAAGCCCTTGTAGTGTATATTTCTCCGAGATGGAGAAATATGAGGCGTGAGCCCTTGTTCATCTTTGAGATTGAGATGAAACGTCATGTTGAGAGACTACATGACGACATCATGTTGAGAGACTCCGTGATGTACCCTTGTACTTGTGTTTCTTTCCACACATGGGAGTAGCCACGGTGGACGTCATGTTGAGAGACTCCATGACGATATCACGTTGAGAGACTCCGTGATGAACACTTGTACATGTGTTTCCTTCCACACATGGGAGTAGCCATGGTGGACGTCATGTTGAGAGACTCCATGACAACATTATGTTGAGAGACTCCATGATGATATCACGTTGAGAGACTCCGCGATGAACACTTGTACATGTGTTTCCTTCCACACATGGGAGTAGCCATGGTGGACGTCATGTTGAGAGACTCCATGACAACATCATGTTGAGAGACTCCATGATGATATCACGTTGAGAGACTCCGTGATGAACACTTGTACATGTGTTTCCTTCCACACATGGGAGTAGCCATGGTGGACGTCATGTTGAGAGACTCCATGACGACATCACGTTGAGAGACTCTGTGATGAACCTTTGAGTTTTTCCACAAATGGGTGTAGCCATTGTGGGCGTCATGTTGAGAGACTCCATGACGTAGATATCTGGAAAATACCTCCCTAGCTAAGAGGGAGTGTTAGTGTTTTATAGCTTTGGGAGCTATTTTCCCTTTGTTTAAGGCAAGTTGGCCTTCTTGTAACAAATAATATTTTATATCTTTTATTCTCTAAGGGGGCCAACCTAGTGAAGAGGTCACCTATCCTTGTATATATGAAAGATGATTTCATCTCATTTGATTATCAAGTTCATTCATCATAATTTGCATCAAGCAAGTAGTAGATATTCGCCATTTCTTAGCAATAGGAGTTCATTCTTAGCAGTAATTCACATTCCTAGAAGAAGTTTGTACTTTTAGCAGCAGATCATCATCTTGTAGCAGCATATCATCATTTTGTAGCAGCAGACCGATTTCAAGGAGAAACATATTCATTTGTATATTTGCATCTAGGAGAGGTGCTATTATTCATTGTATCAAATTCGGCCTTGTGTTGGGCCTGAGTTGTAAGCAGATTTCTGCTCTTATTCCTTCAATATATAAGAGATATATTTGCTGGGTTTTTCTCCCTTGAGTAGGAGGGTTTTCCCAGGGTAAACTGTTCTGTTAATTGTCCATTGTGTTGTGTTCTCTGCTTATTGCATTTCTGATCCTAAAACTAACATACATATCCAAACATATGTTTGCTCATCTAGAATCTACTCTACCATTTCTACATACCTCCATAGTGGTGACTTTGAGTCAATTTTCAATGAGGGTTTGCTGATAGAAGAACTATCTACCATGGTAAAACTGTAATAAATTCTCTTTGTGCAATAGGTTTGCAATTTGTGAAGAGAAGTTTGAAAAACAAATGTCATAAACAATTTACATAACATCTAAGAGTTATAAATTTAGTATTGATATTTAAATATACTATTCATGAAATTTATTAAAATATATAATTATAATATATTGTGTTTTAAAAATTTATATATATTTTGTCTTCGTATATATAATTATATGTTAATAATGTAACTTATTAAATTAATAATATAAATAAACTATAAGTACAATTTATAAACTGTAAATATTTATATATGTATAATAATATTTAATAAATTAGTAATACTAAAAATAACATTTACTATTTAACCATACTATTATTATATTTATATTATTAATGTTATATATAAATTATTTAATTATACATAACATTATATAGAAATTAGTAATATTAATCATTAAATATGACATTTAATCAATAGATAATAATATTGAATAATTATAATACTTTTGGTTTTAATAGAGGTTTATATTTTAAATAATAATTTAGGTTTTTAAAGTTTTAAGTTTTAACAATTAGGTTTTTCATAGTTCAAAGATTGTTAAAATATTAATATTGAAAATTTGAAATATCATAGTTTTCATGGGAAGCGTGGAATGAGGGTTTTAGTTTGTTCTAGGTTGTAGGAAACTAAATTGTCATTTAAAGCAATTGAAACCATAGAAAAATGAAAGGAGGGGCACTTGAAAATGTTGTGTGCTGTTTATTCACATCCGTTGTGTTTATGTAATTCATTATTTGCAAATTTCAGAGAACTTTGTGTTGTGTAACATCTGTCTATTTGCAAATTTGTTCATGTTTGCGTCGGCAATGTGAATGAAGAGTGAAATTTTCAAATGGAGGCGAAATGTTAAGTTTCGAGGGTTTTTTTGCTTTTCAAAAGTTGAATCACGAATCGGAATTGGTCTTGAAATGCCACATAACAGCTTGAATTGTGCAGGTACAAGACATTGTACATGGAATTGATTCAGCATCAAAAGAACGGAACCCTATATGAATCCGTAGGTGTTTCAGTTCTGATTTTTATTCCAGGATGTTTTGTACTCGGAATTGGTGGGAAAATGCGCTGATTCGGCAACGTAGTTCGCAGGATATGCTTATCTCTTCAAAATTAGTGATGACTAAAAATAGTGTGGGATAAAAATAGACAATTTAGATAGGTAGCTCTAGAGAATGTAATGAAGTTTAATTAAGTTCTTTGCACCGACCATACGAAACCCTCTAACGACACCTGAAACTTTGATGCTTTGATGCGTTGAATGTGAAAACCCTTCTCTATGTAGATCTTTAAACTAAACCCCAGCATGATGCAACTTTATAGACTATGAAAAGATCCCTAGGGTTTGCAAGTAAGCTCTTGTAGGAATGATATGATGATGAACAGTTTTATAGCTTCAAAAATCCGTCAGAAAACTTAAGGAAATACCTTTCGTAAAATCAATATATTCACAAGGACTGCTACATGCTCATAAACCTGTCTGGATTTATTTTTTACACTGGAATTCTTCCATCATAAAGATTGAAATCACTGTTCTAAGATGAAAACAAAACCCTAGACAATCTAAAGATGGTTACCATAGATGAACTTGTCATAATCAAAACCCTAATAAAATAGAATAATGGTGGAATGTTTGTTGTTGAATCTTCAAACACTAGGCATGCTTAAGAAAGTCTGTATTTTGATGATAAAAACTCTTTCTGATTTGAAAATCTGTTAATTGCTGCTGGTAAAATTGCTTCTGATGATATGAATGTTATGGCACAATATCGCTTTTCTAAGCCACCTAAAATAACTGCTTTGCTGGAAAGTGCTGCTTACATTTTTCTGTTACAAAAAGTTCAATGGTGAATTTGCTGATGGTGTTCTTTTGGATTTGATGCCTTATTTAAGCATAAAGCTTTCTCTATGTTTAGTACCTCTGCTGCTAATTATAACCTTTGGATTCTGCTTTGACTGCTGCCACTGTTTTATACATAGGATATACATGGTTTGAGAGGTGCTTCTATTAACGGGTTGTATCTTTTAGAACAAATATTGGTCAACCTCTTATCATAGGGCACACCTATTAATAGATTTTATTATCTTTTTACCTCAGAACCTTGTCTACTTCATTCTGCTTTATCAGGTGTGCACCATTGAAAATTAGTTGTGAAATATAGAACTCATTCTGCCTTATACAGTGCACTTTTCGTAGTGTAAGTCTGTCCTTGGAAAAGTTAAGACTCTGTCTTCTTTATAATGGTTCACCCCTCATAATGTCAACATGGATTTTGCATGTAAAACTTGTTTTTCTTCATAGAAGGGTGCATCTCACAATAAAGTCCCTGGATTTTGTAAAGGTAAAACTTGTTTCTATTTCCAAGTGCACCTTGCATAATGGGAACATGGAATTTGCATGTAAAACTTGTTTTGCCTCATAGGAGGACACACCTCACAATTAAAATCCTGGATTTTGTAATGTCAAACTTGTTTCTATTTCCAGGCGTGCCCCTCATAGTGCAAACTCAATCTCATTCTGACTTATAAGGTGCACCACTCACAGTGTAATCCAGACTAATTTATCAATTACCATAGTTTCCGTTAACAGATGTGTGTCTCCATAGCTGAATGGATGAAAATTTTAGAAGTAATAGTAGCCTTTATTTTGTTTACACCTGATAATAACAATGAGGTGCTAATATTTCATGGTCATGTCTAGTTATTGCTGATCATGCCCATCTATGCAGCTGTCTGTTTATTAGCCCTCCAAACCCATCTTCAAATGCACTGGCATATATAATCTGCAAATTTCTACCATAACTTAGTAACTTAAAAATTTCTCCTGTATCGATTTCCTTCTGTTCTTTGACATGAGGAGCTTTTGCAAGCATTGACCATTGACACTTCAAGAGCTTCTGAAAACATTGATCACTGACTCTGCAAAGATATACTCAAGGAAAGACACATAGACGAACAAAACCAAGCTTTGAACACGAGTTGCTCTTTTAACGAAAAGACCAAGGTTTGGCTTGAAACTTGACATTTGCTGAAATGTTTCACAACAATGTTCAACTTACTTAGTTTGATAGTTTTGGGACATATATTACTAATTTCCTTCTAGATCAATTTATTTGATTGCTATTAGTGCAGATTTATACCAGCAACTTTGATATCTTAAAGATTGGCATGTACTGTTACAATATTGTTTTATAGAAAAATGTTCCTTTTTTATTTTTTAGCAGAGCCAAGACTATTTTTGACATTGATGCCATAACTGGAGAGTTTCTACTCGTTCAAACTCATTAAAACCTTGTACCTAGCTTTAGCCATTTAGTTGCTAAAAGTATGGGGCCATCAAATTCACTTGGACTTATACTCCGTCCAGGATGCGGGTAGTAATTTAGAGTTTGCCTGCTTGGATGATATTTGGTTGTTTGTGCAGTAAATGTTTTGACTTTCCTTGAGGCCACAACCCAGCAGCTAACAGAATCATCATTATTGCCTTCTGACAACAAGACTTTGAGCTGATTATATCAAGATTTGGAATTAGAAGAAAGGTTTCTTCCAGGACTGCCTTTAGTTACCAAGAAGAGATTCTACTGTGGCAGTGTTCTTATGATAATCAAAGAATCGCATTCCAGTTCGATATTTTTCAATTTGGCAATATTGTTCATTGCCTTGGTTCCCATTGCTCTTGGCACAGTAATATCCTCTTTCTGTCCCGAATGGCTCCTGGAACCGCTAGTGTGCCTTTGTAGCCATATTGAAGGTCAACTTAATTAGCCAGGGTTAGAACCTCTCTATCAGTTTTCCTTCTAGAGCAATTTACTTGATTGCCATTATTACCTATACCAGAAACTTTGATATCTTAAGATTGGCATGCACTGCTCCAATATTATTGTTTTAAAGAAAGAATTCTCCTTTTTAGTAGGGACCAAACAAATAGCAGCATTGATGCCGTAGGTGGAGGATTTTTGTTCTTTTAAATTCACCTAAATGATAACCTGGAACCTAGCTTTATCTATTTAGTTGCTTGAAATTCAGGCTATCAAATTCACTTGGACACAAACTTGGTCCAGGATGTGGGTAGTAATTTAGAGCTTGCCTGTCAAAATTTACTTAGGTTGTTTGTACAGCCATTTTTTGACTTGCCTCTAGGCTACAGCTGAACAGCGTGATAGAAATCAGACAGAAAAACTTTTAATGAGACATTGTAACCAGATCTTCTAAGAGGCCTCTTGGTACTTACTGCCCCAAAATTTGCTAACTGATTATGTTTAGTCATGTTAGAGGAGGAGGTTTACAGCAGAGGTAGCAATTCAAGTTATTGATATTGTTTTTTTTTTTTGCAGGCTGTATCAGATTTTGACCTTTTCACGTTGGATGATGTAGATGCTGCTTTTCAAAATGTGACACGACTAACATATTCACAAAATTATTATTTTTCTGGTTGGTTATTCATCCCATTCATTGATTGCAGCACATTCACTTTTCAGGTTTTACTTCTTGGCATTTCAGTCAACATATGGCAATCTTCATTGGGCTTATCATGAATGCAATTATGTATTTTTGCAATCAGGGAATGGTGAAGGAATAGTTATCACTCCTTATGCAGCTGGGCATCTTTTGGGGGGAACAGTATGGAAAATCACAAAAGATGGAGAGGATGTAATCTATGCTGTTGACTTTAATCATCGGAAGGAAAGGTTGTGATTTTTATCCGTCATCCTGAGAAATTAGTTCACAGCTTTCTTTGTGTCATAAGTTAACCAAGAAAAGATCATGCTGACTTGTTACTTTTTTCATCAGGCATTTGAATGGAACAGTCTTAGAATCATTTGTGCGTCCAGCTGTACTGATAACAGATGCCTACAATGCCTTAAACAATCAACCTTCTCGGCGCCAAAGAGATCAAGAATTTTTTGGTAGTTCTTTGAAGACATAACAGTTCTCATGGCTTTTTTTTTAAATAAGTTTTAATGTTACTTAGTACTACAATGCCATTTTGTTAATTCAGATGGTTTAAGAAAAACATATGCATATCAAAATGTACAATGATTGCTCAACACAAGTTTTGGTTTAACATTTAGAAATTTTGGAGGCTTTATATGGCTGACCTTGTTCAGAACACTGTCATGTTTAATTGGATTATTTTATGCTATTTGAATCTAATTGTATAGGACACTATCTCTCTGTATTGACCCTTTTGTCTTGATCAAGGAGTATGATGGCCCTTCTTATGTGCTTGACCATAGCTCAAAATTCAAAAACCCAAACTCGGCAAAAATTCGGCAGGTTCAATTTTTTTCAAAAACTCAGACTCGGCAAACACTAGCAGATCCACTTTTTTCAAAAACTTGGACTCAGGAAAATATTTGGAAAATTTTCTTACCTTCAAGAAACACATAAATTTGTAATAATCTTAGAAAACATGCATAAAACTGAATTTACAAAGGTCATAAGTAGTTTTGCTTTCATTTGTAGATTAAAAAATGAGTTTAATTCACATCATAGTCTAATATGATTATAAATTAAATATCCATATTTATCTTCTACAAATTTCATCCGTGGAAAACATGGGTCCAAAACAATTTTTTTTTGCTTTATAAAACTAGAGCAGGGGTTTGAGGGGGGCTGCCCCTAGTGAGGTTGAGGGGTAGTGCCCCTTGCGAGGGTTAGGTTGAGGGGCAATGCACCTCGTGCATACCTTCTTGCGATACAGAGCAGAGTTGAGGGTGAATCCTTCACCGCCAAGTGTAAATTAAGGCTTTTGAGACTACACAAACTTTTATGGTGCATGTTATTTTTCAAATGCAGCTGGAAAACTTGTTAAAATCAAACAATCCTCACTCCAATTGTGCAAATGTGCCTCCAAACGATCATGTACTGATATTTTTTTTTAACCCTGGCTGAGATTTTCTTGAGTCTTGCAAGCTTTCCATGAGTTTTTCTGCATTTTAATCTCTACTCTTGACTTTGACGCAAACAACAGTGTTCCTTGTTGTGGGGCTCCTGGACTTCAGTTTATTCAATTTGATTTAAATATTTTAAGGGCATCCACAGGGCATGCCATTGAAACCACTAGAGATGTTAGTACTCAATCAAGATAGAATGCCAAATCCTTGATACATTACAAGAAACTTCGTTGTTTCTTTCTTCAAGTGACGTGACTTGTGCCATAGGTGATCTTGTGATGAATTCCATTGAAATGGGTTAGTTTTACTATTGATCATGCATGGAGTGGATAATACTGTCCATTCACGATTGCTATTCCCATTTGTGTTTCTTTATCCATGATTTCTATCTCTAATTGAATTTTTCAACTTCTTTAGATATTTCCTCTTGCTTGCTGTCTTCAAATGTTTAATCTTGTTAGTTTTATTTCTTTGTATTTTGTATTAGAGTTGTATGGAGCACACATTTGATTTTGCTATAGATGTGTTACATCTACTGTCTTTTTAATCCTTTATCCATTAGATTTCTTTGTACCTATATTATGTGTAGTTTTTCACCTTGTATCTGTCATAGCTTATGTTATTGAATCCCACTTTGGGCTTTAGACCACTTATTAAATTTGGTAGTGGAATATCTTATAGAACATACAAACTCAAGATGTTGTTTCAGAACATCTAGTATTAAGTGTATAATTTTGGGCTTATTAATTGTATTGAACATATCCAGTATTAGCTGTTGATCTTCTTGGGCATCTTTAGTTTTGTTGCAGTCCAAAATCAGGAACCCAATTAAGGGCAGCTAATCCTAGCAACTGCACTCAGCCACTAGTCAAACCAGATACGGCAAGGTCTTATACCCGGTTCAAGTATGCATTATGCAAGCAATAACAATGAAACACAATCTTTTAATCAAAATTCAGATTATCTACTTGCCTCATAGGCATTTAGAATCATCTTTTTGACCTCAGTTTCAAACAATGACAGGCCTTCCACAAATCCATGGATTACAATCCTCTCCATCTTACACCTTTTGCTCTTACAGACATGCAACAGACCTTATATAAGCTAACTGTGAAAAAGCTACTTCTTTCTCTTATATCCTCTGATCTCTCACAGTTTTGTTCAAGGAGGAAGATATTTTATTAGTTCTCTACTACTCCCCCCTTACTCTTCTTCTCACAGCTCTCCTAATTCTTATGCATCTCAGACTTATTGCCTGGGAAACATTGTGGGTCCTAGGAGGGAGACTTGTTTGATGTCCATGACCTCTTCTATTTTCTTCCCCCTCCTTTCATTCACATACAGATGCAGCTTAATAGATAGGCACTGGCATGGATAAGCCACCCAGAAACAACCCATGAGGGCACACTCTCATTCAGGAACATAAATGCTTGGTTAAATATGGTAAATGCCAAGCAGTAACATCCATGAATAAATATCATGACATGATAGAATATGCAAGTTAGGAAATAGTGCTGCTGCCATAAGATCCACTCCAACACAAAGATGCTGTCAATATCACTCATGACCTGAAATAAGATAACCATCAGCAATAAGAAACCCTAACAATTAGAAGAAGGTTTAAAAATTAAAATAGAATCTCACAACCATCAGCTAATTGTAACTGCTGCAGGCAATATGTCCAGCAAAGATAAGGCAGGCCCTGGCAGAGAAAAATTGACCGGCAGCAGGGTTTAAAATGGTCAAGGAGGATATGGTGGGTCCCAGCAGGACTAAGCACAAGAGAGAGGATTCAAGTAGCAAACAAATGAAGTGGTGTAATGTCCCTGCTAATATATTAATGCAAATATTTATCAACCCTAAAATAACAAACCCTAATCTGTTCTACCCAAATCTAGCAAACCCAAATTTCTCATGATTTATAGTTACACATTAATAATAACAACCTGACAGATGTACTTCGGATATATGTATTTTAATAAGGTTTAGCAATGACCCATAATTCCTTCAAGCTTATACATCAAACCCATAATTCGTTCATGGGTTTTAAATTAACATTGATACTTAGATTTACAAATGAAGCTGAATAATAAAATAGTTACTCTAGATTATTCAAACGATGTCACTTGTCAGCATTATTATATGCAAATTTTGGAAAAGAATTAAAGTTTTTTGGAATCATGACACTCTGCTGATTCCTTCCTATAAAACATACTAACAGAGAATCAAGATTCTACTGAGAAATGTCACATTCTAGATTATCCAAATTATGTCACTTTTTAGCATGACTATATGCAAATTTTGGAAAAGAATAAAGTTTTGTGCAGCCAAGATATTTTGCTAATTTCTTCCTATAAAACGTACTTACAGAGAATCAAGATTTCACTGAGAAATATTGCCAGTTACATCAAAATTATGCTTGTATCTATAAGAAGATCCTAATAGCTATTTAATGCAATTTAGCTTGTTTGCTCAACTAATGTATTTAATCACAGTTTTGGTTAAATTATGGTTTTTTTAAGCTATCCTGAATTTTTTCAATTTAAAAGTGCCCAGTGATTCCTCAACAAAGGGGAGATTCTGGGCTTAAAAACATGAATTGAAGATCCCTTTTAGCAAAAGTGGTAGATCTGGAAGATATCTGGAAAGTTGGTTGAGTTTTCACACATTTTCTGCTAATCTGGGAGGGTTGGGTGGCATCATCAACAGCTCAATTGCCCTAGCTAATCTCTTTGTTTGTTGTGGCAGCCAAATGAACTAAACCAAATTCTTCTTGATCTAATTTTTTTCTTTTAATATTTCCTGATTACTCATTTTGTAATTCTTGCCAATTAATTGCCACGCATGATATATGTAATATTGCCATAGACACAACTCTTTTAGTCGTTCGTTTTTCTCATAAATACATTTTACTTGCATTGAAGAAATTTAGGTTCTAAGGTTCTAGTTATATTCATGTGTTGATTGCTTGAAGGTAGCATGTTAGTGACACAAACATTTTTGTATACTATATGAATAGGAGCCAAGTTCTTCATACTAGTTAGGCGCTTGTTTTATTATTGTCAGCTTTGAAGCAGATTATTTATATAGAGCATCTTGTATGAAATAATGATTCAAAGGAGGCATTTAACCCTAATGTACTGTGCATGTTTCAGATATGATATTAAAAGTGTTGCGAGGAGATGGAAATGTCCTTCTCCCAGTTGATACAGCTGGGCGTGTGCTTGAGATCATTTTATGTTTGGAACAGGTGCTAAAAAATGAGCTAAAATGTCATAATTCAATGCTTTTTTAAGTTTGAAGAAATGAGAGACATAACAGTGCTTTTATAACACGGATAATATGTTTGTTGATTGTGCAGTACTGGGCACAGCATCACTTGACTTACCCAATTGTCTTCTTAACAAATGTTGCAACAAGTACAATTGATTATGTCAAGAGCTTCCTTGAATGGATGAGCGATTCAATAGCTAAAGCTTTTGAGCACACGCGAGATAATGCTTTCCAATTGAAGTAATATGTCAATCTGCTTGACCTTGGTTTTAGCAGCTGATCTTTATTAATATCTACATTTAATTTGATTATATATGGTGTGCAAACTTAGCTCAGTTTATTTCTAGTTTAGTTCTATATTCTTAAAGGGTTTAAGATGTGCTTCTGAAAACCCTTTTGTCTTTCTTATTTACCCTCAATCTACCGTCTCATGTTTACAACTGTTTTGTTCTATTATTTTCATCAATGAAAACATTAAAAACAGGAACACTTTTATTGTGTAGAGAACTAGGTTCCAGGAGAAAGACTGAAACCTAAGTAAAAATCTGTTGGAAGTTGAGTATAGCTGGGAGATTGTTGGAGCTTGCTGGTAATGTTGGATGTGTTGTGGTTTGATGTCATACTGATGTCGACCCTAGTGTGGAGAGTGTTGGTGCTGTTGAAGAGTGTTGCACTATGTTGTCATCTATATCATGGTTTGATGTCAACTTCTAGTGTAGTCATGCTGAGAAGGTGTTTGTAGTGTTGTTGATGCAGTTGGTTCACTTGGTTTCCAAGTGCTTTTGAGAAAATTTGAATAAAAGAGTGTGCAGTGTGACAGAGGTGTGTTCAGTGTTATGCTCCACATTTCTTCATGGTTGAAGATATGCTTGTGCGCTTTGGATGTGATGATCGGAGGTGTTTAGAGGTGCTATATCCAGAGTTTCAGGATTTGGATCGTACAATAGTGTAAGATGTGTTGACAGTGTGTGTGCTTGTGAAGAAGATTGTTTGGGAGAAATGAGATTGCTTTGTATTGAGGTTTCTTGTCTTGCAGATCTAGGAATGTGCTTATATTGTTTGTATCTACTTTCCCTTGAGGTTTCAGGTGTTGAGGTGTTCCACAAGGTTAGTTAGTGAGTTGTATGTCTGTGCCAGTGTAAGAGACTTGGTGTCTCTAAACCCCGAATTATGATAACTAATAAAGGTTTGCTGAGTTTTGAGGGTTTGTGGTTTGTTTCAATGATTTTTGCATATAATGTTTTTGCTGGTTTTTAGATTAAATGATGCCAGATCAAATGTAAAAGCAATAAATTACAACTACAACAACAAACAACTCTGAAGATAATGGCGATTAACTTTATTTTGATTGCTAAATGTTTACAATGCCAAATAGAAGACATGCATACATAAAAGCAAGCATTGTATTATTTAAAGAAACCTAATATCAACTTGCAGCCGTCTGAAAGGATGAGTGAAAGGTATGGCCAGCTGGTAATAGCTTTCTCCCTCAGCAAAATGATTGAAATCGCCTTCAGAGGTCTAGTCGCCACCAACAGTGAAGGTTGGAACCCAAAAGACTAGGCGTTTTTCCTTCAAGAGAGATCACGCCTCAAGCTGAATAAGTACGGCTATAGCTACAGCAGATGTACGACTTCCTTACATCAATTTGTACGGCCAAATAAATAAAGAGAAGCTGATAGATAATGAAGGGAAAATGATAACACCAATCTGCAAATGATTCTTTCTCTGAAACCCCTGTTAAATCCTCTCAATGAAGCACAAGTTTGACCTCTGTAATGAAGCCAACCATTAGCATACTTTAGCTGATCTTTCACAACTTCAGAATGTTGGTCTATGAAGAGTTGACGTTCTCCACAGCCTGTAGATTGCTGAAACTTGACAGAAACCCTTGGTTTCTCACAAATCCCAAAGCTCTCACAAAAAAGACAAAAGTTGAATAATCATTTTCATGAGTTCGATTTTGTCTTGAGAGACTTTATAAAACCTTCAAGAAGCTCGACCCCCTCCAAAAAGCACATTAATGATGAATTAAATGATATTTATTTCATCTTTCGAAACTTAGGAAGATATAATTGTTAAATGGCATATTTTCCTTTTGAGTAATAAATACTCATTAAATAATAATAATCTCCCTTTATTATAAAGTCTTTTAATACTTTATAATATTTCATTTAAATATTAATATAATCATTATTTGACTTTATAATATAAAGTCACAATAATAATTATTTAATGATCATTAAATGCTCAAATATTTTCCATTTGCTCATCCAATTGCAAAACTGGGTTGAGTCTGAGTAAACCAACTGAACCAGGTGCCCTGACAGAAATAGTAAACCCTGACAACCTGACTTACTATAAATAGTAAGTGTCTAAATACCACTCTGTGAGCATCTGCAAAGGCCCAAACCTGAATCAGAAATTGAAGTGTTGTCTCTAACCACCGGGTAATTGCCATAAAGGACCCTTTACTAATAAAATATTCGATGTATTAAACAGAGGAATGAAAGTTCCTTATATAGATTTACAAGAGACGATGTTTCTAAAAGAAACGATCGTAGACTGAAGACAAATTTAGAAACTATCTAAACTAACTAAAGACGACTAAGATGACCATTAATATTACATTATTTAATATATTTAATACCCTCCCTTTATGGTCATCGTTCTAACTACCCACAGAAACAAAGAACGTTCTACCATAAAAGACAAGAGCCTGCCACTGACTCTGCCACTTGAGATGAGCCTGCCACTAACTCTCTTAGAAACTGTAGAACTTCTGAAAACAACTAGTGATCACAAAACATCTAACTTGATGTTGGGTAACAAAGTTGTCCCTCCCTGTAGCCAGAGACTCCAAAAAAAACAACTACCACAATTTTGAGGAAAAATCGGCAAACCCTCCAAACTTTTGCAGATGAGCACGACGCTCCAGAACAAACTACAAGAAACCACATGTGCAGATGTTCGCCCCAACTGCGACTAAAAAACTGACTGCACCAAACCACGATTTTTAAGGAAAAAATCGCCAAACCCAAGATTACAAATCATCGTTTTTTTCGGAAAAAACGGTAAAAACTAGAGAGCCCTCCTGAACAACAGAAACCTTGACTAGGGTAAATAGGAACTGACCTTTAATTTTTGAGGAGAAAATTATAAACCCTTAAGCCAAATTTTTTTGTTAATAATAAGGGAAAAAAGATTTACAAAGAAATCTCACGCAACACTGCGAATTACAGAAGCTCAGAAACAGGTAGCCATCAATTGTCGGCTGAAAAACAGAGGGTTTGGAACCCTAGCCGCCATAACAGATCTGCACATAAATCGAGGCGCGAACTTCGAGACACCTAGAAAAATCTAACAACCCAGTTGAGATTTTGAAAAACCCAGAAGGAATCTGCAAGCAAAATAATTTTTCGACTTGATCTGAGGGTTTAAAACCCTAGCCGAAAATCGCAAAAGCCTTAGCTGCCATTAATGAACCCGAAACTTGCAAAAAAAATGTTGAAACCCTAATCGCCGCCAACAAAATTTTGTCTCAGATAAAACACGCCTCACAGAAAGAACCAAAGCGCGTCCAGACCAGATGAGAAAAAACACGACTCATTTTCTGCAAATCGTGGCTCAAAGAATGAAATCGCGCTAGACCAGATGAGAAAAACGCGGCTCATTTTTCTGCAAATCGCGCCCAAATATTGAAAAAAAAATGCGGGCACGAAGACAGCAAAAAACACGTCTAAAACGACGCCCAGATCGCGCCCAGGAGTAGGAAACAAACGCGTTTTCAGAAAAAAACGCTATTTCATATGTGCGGCCACCACAAAAAAAAATTGAAACCTTCCAAAAAAAGGTAGGAGGAGGTCGCGTGGGAGAAGAAGACCTCCAAACTCATTTGAAATAGAACTCGAAAATTTCTAAAATTTTTCCAAGAACAAACGAAAATTTTCTGACGAAAAAATTCTTTGGAATTTTTTTTTTTTCGAATTTTTAAACAGAGGCTTTGATAAAATTTCTGAAACCCTCCTAGAATCCTGAGCCCTCCCGTGAGGGAGACAAGCTCAGACTAGCTCTGATACCATGATAAAATATTCGATGTATTAAATAGAGGAATGAAAATTCCTTATATAGATTTACAAGAGACGATGTTTCTAAAAGAAACGATCGTAGACTGAAGACAAATTTAGAAACTATCTAAACTAACTAAAGACGACTAAGATGACCATTAATATTACATTATTTAATATATTTAATATCTACCCATAACTGTTAGCCTACGAGGGTCAAAATAACAGGCTCACTCCTCAACAAACAATGTTAGCTAAAAAGGGGACATTACATCGAGTGTGTCTGGTTGCACAGAATGAAAGTGTTATTCAATTTCAAGTGGTTGCGTTAGTGGTGTTGAATATTTTGATGGTGTGGAATATTCTTGGATGTTGTGGAGAGTTGCTGTGTGGTCCGTGAGATGTTTTTGGATCTGGAGAAGCGTGTTGGTAATCGCTTGTTAGTGTCATTGTAGGTTTGGCCGATTTGTCGTGGTAGCACTAATTGCAGAGGTTGTTTATTGTCTGTGGAAGTGTGGCGAAGCGTGTCGGTGTCGATTTGGGTCCTAGTTAACCCTTCGCGTGGTCTGCCGTCACTGCTTTCCACTGCAGAAGTGTTTGGTGCCGACCTATTTTGGTGTTGCACGTTTGAGGTGCATACATTTCATTGAGGCCAACCTAATTGAGATTGTTTAGGTTGTGGATGGTATAAATGCAAGGTGAAGTTTGTGTGGATTGTGTGGCAAGTGTGTAAGGTGCGAAAGATGCAAATGTGATTAAGTGTGGTGATCTGAGTGCGAGCTTAAACGCTTATGACTGCCGGATGCAGTGAGCAGATGGAGTCTACTTTTTAGTATGTAAGTGAGTTTTCTGTGCTTTAGTAGAACTATACCTTTAGCATAAGTCAGATGCATTGTTAGCAGTAAGCCTTTCCTTTTTTGGGCAGTGAGCCTACTTGTATTTGGTGTTGCAATTCATATATATGTGAGCTAATCCTCACCGTGGTTTTTCCCTTCTTGGGTTTTCCACGTAAATTTGGATGCATGACAAGGGTTTGAATGTTATTGAGGGACTAAATGTTTTAAGAATACAACTGATTCACACCCCCTCCCTCTCAGTTGTTCTGTGCATCTAACAAAGTCAACACAAGATTGGAAATTAGTCTGAAAGCTGATATCAGTAATTTTATTCATGCTTTTTCCTAAATTTTATTAGCATTCTAGTTGAGTAAAAATTATATTTTTAAGTTGATTTTTAGTGGAAGTGAGCTGTTCTTAGCAGAGGCAACCCCCCGTATGCTACTATTAGATATAATATAATGTGAGAATACATTTTTTACAGAGGCATTTATTGTTTATATTGATGTTAGGGCACTACATTAATTATGTCTAAAAGCAACTTACAGTTAAGTTACAACCGCCCCTTCTTGTAACATCCCCATTCAAGAACAAATAGAAGCCACACTTATTTAAATGCGTGCCATCCTATGCTCTCAAATTCCATGCATTCATTATTCCAACATTTGGTATCAGAGCAAAGAAATCATAAGATAGGTACACTGATCTACTGTGAGGAAGCCCTTGGATAAGGTGCGCTGATTGAGGAAAAAATGGTGAAGAAATGAGAATTGTTGTCAAGTTTTTGCTGTGAAATCAATGGACAAATTTCTGTCAATGGCTGACTGATTGAAGGGGCTAACTGGTGTTTCTCAGATAGCTGACTAATGAAAGAGATGACCTATTTTACATAGGTATAACTTGTTTTTAATAAAATGGTGTAGAACCTGATGTCAGGGTCAACATGCAGACTATCATTTTGAGGGATGACCTGCTGAATGTTATGGAGGGATGACCTGTTAAAGTGGCTGACTGGTTCTGTCAAAGAAATCATCAAGGGATAGTTAAGGCCAACTTTCACTAAATTCATTTGTTGTTAAATATTTCTGTTAAGGGCCTATTGTTTTCTGTCAAAGGGCAATCAAAGAAGGTGACTACTGTCAAGGATCTGCTGTATAGGGATTGCTATTAGAGGGTGTTCTTCAGAAGGAAGTGTCTGGGTGTGGAGATTTTTGTTTATATTAAATATAAGGAGAACAGTACATAGCAGATCAGATATGAAAAATCACAGCAGCAGATCAGAACATCCAAGAAGCCCTGCAACCACAAAAGACAACCTAACCTGGACCACAGAAGGTACAAACTTAGAATATTATGGTCAGGATCAACTCAAAATTACATCATAGCCCGAGATCAGAATATATACAAATACATTAACGAAGGTACCATCATATGAAACAAACCCATATACACAGAACCATGACAAAAGGAGCACCATCGGCCAGGAGTTAACCATGCTGATCAGAACTATCACCATCACTAAGAGCCACCAGAGCCTGGGCTGCATTGATCTCTTCAACTGAAAAGACGGACATTATTCTTCTGCTGCTCCATCAGTACAATAACCACTTCTTTACCTTTATACAGACTGGGATTGGTTTTTGCTCTTCTTTAAGTTCATCTCTGAATGCCTGCAAGGCCCTAAAAAAAACCTCAGCACCAGGGTGGCCTTCCTGCCACATATGACCATATCTGGCATCCATGATATCAATAGAAGTTTCTCTGTTCTCCAAGTATTTCCAAAACTTATCCTTTGACAACTCCACAATAATGAACACTTGCATAGCAACATTATAGAAAATGAGTCCCTTGTAGGACTCAGTAAGCAATCTTCTTCTACCTTGAAATCAGTCCGCATTCCGGGATTTCCAAATTGCCCACAAAATCTTAGTAGAAAGGATATGCCAGAATAAAGCACCAGTTTTACTTAATTTTCAATTTTGGAGACAAAGCATATTCACAGAATTTAAATCTCCATTACATCCCCAGATATTATGAGAAAAGCCTAAGTAGCCGGTTCTTTGGGTTCTGGGTTGGGTCCTGGTCCTGGTTCGCTCCTGGTTCGGGTCCTGGTTCGGTTCGCCTGTGGGTTCAACCAGGGTCCTTCATTTTTGAATCTGGTTCGCCCAGGCAGAACCCAAGAGAACTCGGGCAGAACCCAAGAGAACTCGGGCAGAACGACAGAACCCGCGAACCAAGACAGAACCGCTTGCCAGGCATCCAAAAGTATTTTTGAGCATTTTTTTAATGTTTTATGGAGTTTGACTTTGACCCACACCCAAGGGAACCCTAAAAGTGACCTCTAATCACTTCAAACACCTTAACTACCTCATTCTTATTCATTTGTTTTGCTCTTTTTGACAATGTCAAAAGCATGGCTGCATACAGATTAGGCGAACCTTTCCTTTTAGTTTAGCAATGCATGGAAGATTCAAAAAGTATCCTTGATATTACAAAAAGATGTGTTTATACACTTCGATTGTGCAGTCACCCTTTGGTTCTTTCAAAGAAAAATCTGCCTATGCCACTGTTACACTGCACAGGTAAACAAATTTTGTATTGTGGAGCTATATTAAGCTACCACTCTCAAGACCAATGTAACAATGATACAAAATAATGTTTGAGACTGCAAGAAGACATCAAAATGGCTAGTGTATAAACAAATTCTTATGATTTCTGAAGAATGCTGATAACTCTACTCAGTTGGCTTCTTTTTTCAAAATCATACAAATTGAACCCTGGCATCAATAGACTCTGTATATCAAGCTACCACAATTCAAGTTTCAACGATGAATATTTATCATGCATGTTTTAAATGACATTCAAGTTTATGGTGGTTTTGTTGTTTATATGATGCTATGTGATATTCTAATCCTAATTCATGCTTCTAGGCTGCATATATATATATATTTTTACATGTTTTTGTAATTTGTACTAACGAACCCAAGACGAACCGAACCCACCCCCCAAAAAATTTTGCCGAACCGGCGACCCGAACCCACGAACCCGAACCCGAACCCGAACCCGAACCGGCTACTTAGAGAAAAGCAAAACATATTCCAGATTTCTTTGGCAAAAATGCAATCAAAGAAAATATGAGACAAGGTCTTAGGTTTCCTGCATAAAGAACACATCTCAAGATCATCTGTGCTAGTTTTATAAGGGAGCTTCTGCAGAATCAGAAGCCATCTGAAGTAGGCCTTTTTGGCCTCAAGTTCCTTCTGCCAATTCTTCAAAATGATTCTGGGCCAATGATCCTTGCTCAAGTTTATTTGCCAAGCTTTATTCATATGTTCAGTAATATCAACCTGATCAGTAAGCATAGAGTAAGTATCTTTAACTTTAACATTCATTATTCTGTTGCCATTTTGCCACACAAAATCTTTATAATGGAGGGGTTCATTTATGACTTTAATCGGGAACTTGATATGGCCACAAGCCTCTCTCAACACCGTGTAAGTTCTCCAATTACTTTGAGGAATGCTAAACTCAGTGCTAAGGGTATTCCAATCCTTCAAATTACCATTAATTAAGATATCCTTAAAGCAAAGGATTCCTTTAAGCGCCTAGCCTTTAGCAGAGCACCCCTGAATAAGGGCCAAGGGCTTCCCTTTACGTTTCAGGTTCCACCAAATAGACCTGTTGGCAAAGATTGCCCTATTATCACCCTTGGTGAATTGGTAGTTGGATAAGAGCTTCTTAACAATTTCCCAAGCCTTCCATAAAGTTTTAAAAACATTGGACCCTGCAGGTGACATAGGCATCTCACAGCTAAGAATATCACTGAAGGGGAGAAGCTTCTAGAATTTAGCATGCTTAGGCACAACATTAGCAATATTGTATCTCACTAGCACCTTCCATAGTTCCTCCCCCTCCAAAGCCCCAACCACCCATTTAGAAGCCAAAGCAATACCTTGGATCCTCAGATCCTTAAGCCCCAACGCTCCTCTCATTCTAGAAATAGTACACCATTCCCATTTGACAAAATGCTTCTTCTTCTTCCCCTTACCATCAGACCACAAAAATTCCCTAATTTTCTTCTGAGTAGCATTGATTTGATAAGAGCAAAAAAACCAAACAGAGGCAAAATAAATGCTATAAGAAGACAAAATTTTCTGACAGATCTGGAACCTCCCAACAAAGGAGAGGTAATGCTTATTCCATTTGGTTAATTTATTCTCAATCTTATCTCTAATCCAGCACCACATATCTTTCAAGTTGTGCTTGACAGAAAATGGGATACCAAGGTATCTCACGAGTTTATGAGGACCAACCCATTGGATACCATATCTGCACACCCAGGCAGGGGGCCTATCATTCCACCCAAGAAGGTAAGATTTTGTAGGGGCAATTTTTACCCCTGAAGCGGAGCAAAAAATCTCAAGCTTCTTCATAAGAATTGCAAAGTTATCCTCATCAAGTTGTACAAGAATAGAAGTATCATCATCAAACTGAAGATTGATAAGTTCATTGGAATCCGACAACTTGATACCTCTTACCCTAGGGGTCAATGATCTATCCCTCAAAATATAATGAAGAGCATCAAAGGCAATGACAAACAGAGTTGGTGCAAGGGGGCATCCTTGCCTGATTGACCTCCCCAGAACAATTTCCTGTGAAAGAACTCCATTAACATCCACTTGAGCAGAAGCATCTTGGAACAGAGTCTTGACCATAGAACAAAACACACTTGGAAAACCAAATGCTTCAAGGACCATAAGGACAAAGTCCCATTCAATTCTGTCATAGGCTTTCTCAAAGTCTAGCAGGAGCATTGCAGCATCCTGCCTTGAGTTCTTGGCCCAATTCATGGCCTCCCAACTTGTCACCAGATTCTCCAAGATGTACCTCCCCTTAATGAAGCCAGTTTGAGTTGAATTAATGATGGTGGGAAGAATACTAGCAAGCCTCTCAGCCAGAACTTTTGCCAAAATTTTATAGGAAACATTTAGGAGAGTAATGGGTCTCCAATTCTTAACAAGGGTTCTGTCTCCCTCTTTAGGAATCAACTTAATAATTCCTCTGTTAATGTTTTTTTCCAAGGGAACCTCTTTCAAAGGCATCCTTATAGACCATGTAAAGATCATCACAAGCCCAATCAATGAAGGATTTGTAAAATTCTGCAGATAAACCATCAGGTCCTGGAGATTTATCATTTTTGAGGGAGAGAATAGATCTCCTTATCTCCTCAGAAATTTATCTGCTCAAATCAAGGGCAGCCTCATTACCAACCCAACTAGGCAATATCCCCTTGATATAGTCCCTAGCTCGAAAGCAAGACTCATTACCCCCTTCAGAAGTGAAAAGATTCTGATAGAAGAGGAAAAACTGCCTTCTTATTTCATCTTGGTTTAGAAGGATATTACCATCTGCATTAATCTGATCAATTAATTCTCTAGCCTGCTTCTCCTTTAAATATTTGAAGAAAAATTTTGTACCCTTGTCACCATTTTTCAACCAATTCATCTTGGCTCTAATTTTCAGCCCCTTGACCTTGTTAGTTTGAAACCTCCTGAGATTGTCTCTGGCCACAGAGAGCTTATCCACCAAGGAGCTATCATTAGGGCAATTTTTCACTACAGATTCTGCCTTGTAAAGACTGTCCTGCAGACAAGTCTCCTTTCTCCTTCTATCTTTTGCCTTTTTCCTTCCAATGGTCTGGAAAAGAACCTTCTAGCCTTGCGCATTCAAGTCCCATCTCTCAATGGGAAGTAGGGACCAATGTAACCACTTATTAATGGCTCTGAGAGAGTTTATGGCACATTTACAATCTTCATCCTTAAGAAGGCTGGAGTTAAGAGAAAACCCATTTCTGGGACCAACATTAGAGGCAACACCATTTTTAAACACAAATTTTGCTCTTATTGGGTGATGGTCAAAGAGTGAGAATGGAGTAACCTCCACCTTGCAACCATCCTTAAGGAGGCTAGTAGAAAAGAATGCTTTATTTATATAAAATCTATCCAGCCTACCAAGCACCCTCCTCCCATTTTTTTGGTAATTGGACCAAGTGAACCATATGTCCTTACATTCCTTTTTCTGGCCTTCAATGGGATCCTCAAGACTTAACTTAGACTTAAGTCTTGACCAATGAAATTTCTCATAGTCTTTGCAAACATAACCAACACCTCCATATTTGTCCTCCTCTCTTTCCACAAAATTAAAGTCACCCCCTAGAATCCAAGGGATATCTTGGAGATTAAACAACCACTTCCACAACAAAACCCTATCTCTGTAGTCATTAGGAGCATAGATTGAGCAGACACCAAAGCAGTCTTCCTTCTTCTTTACAGTAATCTAAACTGCCCTGTTTCAGGGAGATACACCAGATTGAACCACATATTGGCTCCAATTGTTAGCCATCATAATGACAACCGCACCCTTCCCCTGTTCATGTTTGGTCACAAACTGAGAGATATCCTTCCAAATTATCTTTAGGCTGGTTTCTAAGGAAAATCCAATAGATTTGACTTCTTGGAGAAGTAAAAAATCCATTTCCTTTTTTTGGGCAACTAACCTCTTGACAAGGTGTTTTCTATCAGGGGACTCAAAGCCCCTTACATTCCAAGAAAGACAATTAATTTCCATCCTTATGCTCGTTGGATGAAGGGCCTTTATCAGTCCTAAAATTATCAAAGCACTTAGGCAGTTTATTGTCTTCCTCAATTTTCTTAGCGTTAGGTGGAAGGATCACCCCACTAAGCTTCTTTCTTTTGTCCTTTAAAAGGGGATTACCATGTTTAACATCTTGCAACTTTGTGCCATCCAAGCCTTTCTTCTTCCTATACCTTATGGTTTTTTTAACAAGCATCTCAATGGGCACACCCTCCCCATCAGTGGTTTTCCTAGTAGAGAGAATCCCTAGGTCATCTCTAGAGTCCATGCCTGATTGAGAGGCAAAACTATCCGTACTGACCAATCCATCAAGGGGGCTAATAGATACAACTGCCAATTTTGACTAAGTCTCATTCTCCTCTTCAAATTCAGAGTTAAGGTTTAGAGTGCTATACTCAAGATTTGGTCTTGAGTCAATCCCATCCCCCTTAGGGTGGATAGACACCTCCAGGTTGGCTTCCTTGTTAGAGCATAAAAGTGCAGAAATATCAGCATCTTGAGTGGAGCAGACCCCACCAATATCAGGGCTCAAATCCCCTTCATTCTTATGATCTTTTATTATTTGTGATTCCTTTGTTAAGCCAACAAGTTTTAAATCTTTGAAAAATTTATCATTAAAAGAATAAAGCTCATTCACTGTAATAGATTCATTACCCTCGGGTTTCTTTATTTGTCTTATTTTTTGAAGGGCCAATTGTTGAGCATTAAGCTTACCATTGAGAAAAACCTTATTTGAATCATTTGGGCTGAGAGATGGAAGACAATTCTTGTCAAAAAACAGGTCCCCCACCTCATCCCCATTATTATTCATGGCAATGTTCAACTCCTGACATAATGAGTTCAAATTTTCTGCATTACTGCTTTCAACCTTATTTGCAGAGGTGGCCAAATCCTTCTGGTGTTCAACTCTCGGGAGAGGACAACCTTCCTTTGCCTCCCCCGAAAGGTTAACATCCCCACCAAATTCTGGTGGAACATGCTTATTGCTCTTATTGCCTCCATAATCTTGCTTTTTATTAATCTTGTTTTTAATAATCGGACAATTCCTTCTAATATGCCCTTCTCTGTGACAGAGATAACAAGCATTAAGGCCTCCTAGGGTTTCCACAACACAGTTAATGGTGCCAGATTTCAATTTAATTTCCAGGAACTGCAGAATATCTAGTCCCGGGTTTATGGAGACCAAAACCCTCGCATCCGAATGGGGAAGAGGCGATTTGGTCTCGTTTGTTCTTAACACCTTGCCATAAGGGTCAAGCGAAAGAGGAACAAATTTCCAGAGTCGAGGGGGAACATTCTTTATAACCAACCATCGGGGACTGGACAAGGCCAAAACCTCCTCATTCAGAGCCTTTGGACGCCATGCCAGGGCTCGAAAAGTAACCTTCCCAACAGTCCAAAATTCCTTACTAACAATTTCCTGTTGAAATTTAGGGTTGTTAAAGGAAACAACAAATAATCCTTTTTGCACCATTCGACAATAATAAAAATGCAACCCTAATTTCTCTTCCCACACATTATTGAACCATTCTTCCATATATTTCCTAGCTGGGACCCTCTCAGGGTTGACAGCCGCAAAGAAGATAGCAGTCTTAGAAAGCCTTACATCTTCCTCATAAATAGCTTTATGCAATTCTTCATTCGGAATCAGGACAAATTTCAAAGGAGGAGTCAACGATTGCTTACCTTGCCCCTCCTCTCCATCACCCGCCAGCGCAGCAGACCAATCGGCAACGAACTTTGCACCCTGCGGTAGGCACTCCCGCTCGCCCGCCACAATATCTTTGAAAGACTTAACAGATCCGTTGGAAGTCGAACCTGTTAATGAATCTACCGGGGGAACCGTATCCCCATTCATTATGACCATAAATCCCCGACGCAATCACCCACATGCCTTGGCACGAATGAAAGGAAAACCGACAGGAGGATGCTGTAACCCACACCAGATCGGATCAAAAGATAATACTGCTCCCACACTTAGCAGTACAAGGCAAAGTCTGGAAAGTGATGATTCAGAGTCGTGGAGGAGGGCCGAGCCTCCTCCACGGGTGCCCGAGGACACCCACAAACCAGGAAACCACACGCGTGACCAAGTTGCAGAGCCCTTTTCTTTTTTCAACAAGCTTGTGGAGATTTTTGAAACCCTTTGCTATTGTTTTCTGCAAACATACAAATTTTGAACAATTTAGGAAAAAGTGATCTTGCTTTAAAATTTTTGGTCTAAAAGTTTCTTGTAAAACGTTAGGTTGTATACAATACACAAACCTTGTTTTGCTCAAAGCCCAAAAGTTGCCAAACCAATGTCAGAAGTCATAGCACTCACTATTGCTAAGTATGGGAATTGGGATAGAACTATTCTAAAAAGAGAAACTAAAATGGCTTCAAATCTTGCTGATTTTGATAACCACCATAAATAAGTCTTTTAAAGATATTTGTTTTTGATGACTTGATGATCCAAGAAGTGTATGCCATTAGCTGGTGATCTTTGTGAGAGTCTGAAAAACAAATATCAAACTCATTGAAAAGGTAGTCTTGTATTTGTCAATTTGAAAAATCTACTATCTTTCCTGAGTGGGCCACTTTTAGAGAATTGAATTAGAATGAAAGACCCAAGGGATCAACTCTTTGTTGTTAATACATAATAAACTATTGGATGATGTAGTTGTTTTGGTTGTCAATTCTTTGCCACCATTGTTTGAATTTTTTATGGAGTCTTTGCATTAGCTATGTCACAAGGTTCCGGTTTGAGTTTGTGTTCGGCAACAACAAAATTCTGATGAGGTTTGGCAAGGAAAAAATTTCAGAAAAAAATTCGCCTTACATAAATTAAGAATATTAAAATATTATTATGTTATTAAAAAAATTAATTCAAATATTATAAATACTAAATATATTGATAATTAATAATCTTAATTAAATATTAAATTTTAACATATTAAAAGTTAAAACAATGTTGATACATTTTTAATCTCTGTTATCGAGTTCTTATATTTTGCCCACCGTAGCCATGTGGGTATGGTTCTGGTCCTGGTTCTCTGCTGGTCCTTCTTTGGGTTCTCCCAGGGTCCTCAGGAACCTTGGGCAAACTTGGGCCGAACCCAGCCAAACCTAGTGGGGCCCAAGGGCTCCTAAAAAACCAAAGAAGTAAAATTTTAAAACATTTTTTATGTAAGATAACAAGAAATAGGTAGGTAATTGGTGCAGTAATAGGAAATGCCAACTTTTGGGAGACATTGGGTATGGTTTGCTGTTAAATATATATGCATATGTATGTATTTATGTATATGTGTATGCATATATGTATATGTATGTATTTATGTATGTATATATGTTATATGTGTATGTATATAGACGTATCACGTACATGATACACAGAGACACACACACAAACACAGACACATAGACACACAGACACAGACACACACAAACACACATACATACACGCGTACACACATACACACACACACGTACACACATACACACAAAAACACACACACAGACACATAGACACAGACACAGACACATACAAAATTGTCGTATCGCTGTACCTGTACTTGAACTGGTAACTTAGTTTTTATTATGCTAAATTTAACAAGACAAATAAATAAATAAATAAAAAATAACAAAACAATTCGAACACGACTTTCTCATTATCAAATAAGGGAGTATTGATCACAATACTCAAATTATTAGATAGAATAGGATCATTTCTAGCTATGGGTTTTATGCACCATTTAGGCCCTACTATTATTAATTCTCAATACCACTTAATAAATTCAATTTAGTAGCCGAGTCTAGCTTTAGACACTTGATTTGTATATTTCTAAACACTCTGTGTATAATTCCCAATTTGTACCTTGATACCTATGATCTATGGCTAGCTTTCCCCATCGAGAGCTATTTGCTACTTTAGCAAAAAGCCCACTCTTTGATGGGGCGAAAATAGGTATCGATGGCCAAAAAAGGAGTTGGCAAAATTTTTTAGTAGGATGAAAGCATTTTCATCCCGCAGGGTAGATTTTGAAATGCCCACAATGAAGGCTTGCAATAAGTTCTTTAATTTGAAAAATATAGTTGAAAACATGTTTTTAAAATATATTTTGGTAAAAAAACTCTAGCCCATTTTTCCATACAAATTTTAGGGTGAATTGAATTATCTTTTTGGTTTTTTTTAAGTCATTGGATTTCAAATTTCATGGATAAAATTTGCCAAACCCTATGACATAGGTAGTCAAACTTTTATCTTTGAAAATGCTAGTGCATATTTGTTGCGAAAATAACATAAACAAATGTAAATGGTGGAGTTTGGTTATAAATAATTTGAAAGTTACCTTGTTTCAGAATGTAGAGGAGGGGGATTGGCTGCTCCAACACTCCAGGTCACCAGAGAGTCCTAAGCAACAGGCTGCCCTGACCTACCTCAAGGTTGCTAAGTGATTTAGAAAGGTTAAGATGTTAGGGTTGAAAAGGAAGAGCAATCTGGTTGCTGCTATCGTTTTGCTAACCCAAATGTTTTAGAGGGTCAAATGAGCTGATTTCTAAAGTTCAACCTATTGCTCAGACAATTCACTGTCTGAGGATAGCAGTGTAGGTTATGGACTATAGTATGGTGCGCTAGCGTCTTAGTGGTGCGTTGGTGTCTATACGGACAAAAGGTCTCAAAGGCAGATTAAAACACAAGAAACCTAATTAATAGATTGATTGATGAATTTTATGCTATGACAAAAAAATAGAAAAGGTACAAAATTGGAGTATAACAAGATGAATACTATATTAAATACTAAGCTACAATTGATGAAGGAGAGGTGAGAAAAGTAGACCTTCCCACCCGCGAGTTGAGTCTTCCAACAGCTTCACTTGATAAGAAACTTGAAAACACAGGAATGGAAAAATGTTGGGGTTGTGTATAGAGGACTTCCTAAGTCAGTCCCTTGCTTCGGTGTTCCCACCTCCACGGACAGCTAGATAGCAATGAGTATAGAAAATGATAAAGAGACATATGGAAATAGATCTTTCCAAGAGTCTCCCTTACATATTAGGGACAGTCTATATGTTCAAGGCAACATGCCAACTTTCAAAGAATATCAAAGCATATATTTACTCTTTCCCTATTCATCCTATGCGCCCATTCCTTTCTTTTTCGTATGTTCTCAGGTTTGGCTTGTTGGAATTGATTGTCATTGATGTCAAAAGAGTATGAAAGATTGTTAGAATATTGTCATTGATGTCAAAGGTGAGAAAAACACTTTGTGAATAGAAGAAACCGTATGATGGACAAATGCCAAAGGACACTAATCAATGTTCGAAGGCCAAGTAGAATCAAATTGAGAAGAGTGGATAAAAGATGAAGTGTGTGAGTGGAGCAACAAAAGATATATATCAATAATGAAATGAATAATCGATTGATGATGAAGTAAAATCAAATTCAATAAAGGAATAAGGGAATGAATAGAAGATATATTATGAAGTGCTTTTTTTTTTTATTATTATTAGGTTGCAGGAATCGGGTAGCACGACCCCCTATAAACTGCAGTGCGCTTGGTAAATTTTTTAACGTGACCGGCGGCGTTGGTGCGACACGCCCTCCAGTACGACGGGGGTGGGGGATACTAGACCTCGTGACCAACCTCCTGCAACAGGAAAGATTTAGCCAACCGAGCTAGGGCCCCAACCCTTATGAAGTGCTTCTTTCATGATAAAGAAAATAATTAATTAAATAAAGATTAGTTTTAACCAAAAGTCACAAGGGTATGGTGAAGGTGTAATGTCCCCGATTTTCGGCCCTCTTAAGGAATAATCATTATTTTAATTATTTAATGTTACTAGGCAAAAAAGTGCAGAGTTAAAAGGATAATATTAAATAATTATATTAAAAGGTTAAAAGTGACATGCTTTAATAATAAATTAATAAAGTCACTTTATATCTTCAAAAAAAGTGACTTAAGTATTAAAGAGTCACATCAAGTAGTCACATCAAGGGGGCACATCAAGGAGTCACATCAAGAGGTCACATCAAGGAGTCATATCAAGGGATCACATCAAAGAGTCACATCAAGATGTCACATCAAAGGTCACATCAAGGAGTCATATCAAGGGATCACATCAAGATGTCACATCAAGGAGTCACATCAAGGGGTCACATCAAAGGAGTCACATCAAGATGTCACGTCAAAGGTCACATCAAGGAGTCATATCAAGAGATCACATCAAGAGATCACATCAAGGAGTCACATCAAGGAATATTAAAATATTCTTCTAAAAGCTTGTTGAACACTCTTTTTGGGTCTTTCTAGAAGATCAAGAACTATATAAAGGAGAGTTGAGAGCTCATTTGGTATGCTTGGTTGGAGAGAAAATTGTTAATGAATTTTAGTCTCATTGAGAGATTGGCTTTTTAGGGGCTCTGAGGACGAAATCCGTCTTGGCTTACAATCTCTTCGCTGTTGCAATATACAGTCAGGAGATTTATTGGTGTTTTCGGCTAGGAAACACATTGGTGCTTAACAGAGATTGATTGAAGGCTGAAGTTGCAAATCTGCTTGTTTGAGAAGCTAAGTAATTTATGCAATAGCTGATGTATTAATGCAATAGCTGGTTTATTATTGTAAGGGTTTGAATAATTGCAATAGTTGATGTATTATTGCAATTCTAAATAAGGATTTGAATTATTGCAATAGCTGATTTATTATTGCAATAAGGGTTTTTGAATAATGCAATAGCTGATTTATTATTGCATTTATTGGCGAGGGTTTCTAAAGGGATGAATTTGAGATCATTGTTCAGATTTATGTAGAGGTTTTGAATTGAAATTCATCCTGCTGCTACAGTGACGCTACAGTACTGTAAACAGTGACCAAATCAGAGGAGATTGATTGCTTTCAGTTGGAAGTTTGTCAAGGATTTTGAGGTTTGATAATTTTCTATTCTCTGCTGAGACTATTGCTTCATCGTTGGAGTTATTTCTGAGTGTTTCTGCCTCCTACAAGTTGCTGCTATCTATTTTACAGACCTTGCGGATTAAATCGGGTTCCTTATACATTCTATTTGCTTAATTTGTGTTATTTCAGACCTGCAAACGATTTTATAAGTCTGATTTCTGTTTCAAAAGACCCGGAATGTATTGCTGCAACTGTTAGGGTCTGTTATTTGTCTGATCTGCTCATTATGGTGTGGTCTGGAATGTGTAATCTGCTGGTATAAACCTACTGTTAAGTTTGTAATGGTCTGCAATGTAATTCTGGTCGTTGTTATCATTCTGGTCTGCCATATAATTCTGGGTGGATTTAGTGTCTTGTAAACTCAGATTAGAATCTCTGTTAGTTCTGCCATGAATGGTGTCTTACTGCTGCAATGCTATAGTGGATTGCCATGAATTGTGGATGAAGGGGTCTTCAATGATATTTCTGAGTGTTTGAAGCCTGAAAACGCTAAGCAACAAATATATGTAATGTCTATATGAGTTCATGAACTGCTGTTAGTGTATTACAGTCGTATTGGTGCTTAGAGAATACAAATCAGACTGTATTTTGGCTTCTGATAATTACTGTGTAATACCATTATTGTCATGGGAGTCTTTAGTGATGAGTTCGTCATTCTAGTGCTGTTGAAGAGTGCCATGTTATGAAATGTATGAGTCAATTAAGATTTTTGGGTGAAGTTCTATATCAGATTCAGTCTTTGCATTTGCTTACCAATCTGTTCTTTAATACTTCACGCTTGTAAGTCACTAAGAAGCACTAGTTTTCAGTCACTGTATTCTCAACTTTCAATCATTTTGGAGCTGATGTTCATTATACTGCAAAATACAGTGATGTGTTATGCCTTGCAAATGAATATATGTTAAAATCCACCATATTTATTATGGCAAATTGCTCAGAAAACATTATCAGTTTGTGTCTACTTAATTGACAAATGAAATATGTCATATTAAGTCTTTGGAAAAAATATCGTTCAATTTGGCAAGGGTTGTCATTACAGAAGGGTTGTGTCTCATGGTGAGACAAGATATAGAAGAGAAGTCATTCCATGAGATGTTATGTGTGGAAAAGTTTTATCATTCAAGAATGAGTGAGGAATAAAAAAAGCAAGGAAAGTTTTATCATTCAAAGAAGTGTATGGAATTAGAATATGTAGCATGAAGTAAATAAGAGGAACATAGAAGAATGAAGTTTAAAGAATAGTCAAGGGACATGTTGAAGAGCTATGACCATTGAAGAATAAGAAAATAATAGATCATTCAAAGGAAGCTATTAAGGAGAAATAAAAAAGAGAAAGAAAATGTATTAAAAGGCAGCAATTAGTCTTAACAAAACGACATATCCTTTTAAAGAGTTATCTCTTTTCAAAGAAATGTAACTCTTCATTGAGATGTAAAGATATAAATAAATGTGTGTGAAATAGAAAGGAACATCTATTAGTCAAGAGAGAAGTGTGTAGAGGATAAAAATATATATTATTGTGGATATGTGTGAAAAGGCAGCGATCAAGTTTGAAAAGGAAGCAATTTTATTTAAGAGGATTCAAGACTATTTGAAGGGTCATTACCTTTGAAAGGATGTATCTCTTAATAGAAATATGAAGATGTAAAAGGGAATAAGAAATGTGTGAGAAGTGTGGAATAAATGTAATATCATACAAGCCAATTTGTGAGGAAGGGAAGTGTGTGAGACAAGATTTAAGAAGAAGAATATATGCAGATTTATGTATGAATATTTAAGAAAGAGAATATATGCAGATTTATGTGAGGATTTTAAGGAGAATATAAATGGAGATCATTAAAGGCTATTTGTAAAGAAGATTTATTCTCAAGAAGACAAGATTCTATTGAAGAGGTTGGTGCCTCATACTGGAAAGATTGGTGGTCCATATTGGTGAGGTTGGTGCCCCATATCAAAGAGATTGGTGTCTCTTGCTGAGTTGGTGTTGACTTGTGGGGATTGGTGTCTTCGGTGGGTTGGTTCCTACAAAGATTGTAAAAAGAGATATATATAAAAAACAATATTTTGCCATGGTTTTCTCTATTAAGGTTTTCATGTAAATCATGTGTTCTTCTTGTGTTGCATAGTTTTTAGAACTTATGTGAATGGTATTATGCAATTGACATTATTGTGGATATAACCGCCTCACCCCTTCTCAGTATAAGTGTGTGCTCATCATGTCCTCATTATAAGTGATAAAACCCCATAGATTTTGATATTTCAACTCTTGTTCCATTTTCTTTCCAATACTTCAAATGAAATGGAAATCAAATTTGCATGACTAGGTTATGGTCTTTGAAAAATTGTGCTAGGAAATGCACCTTTAGGAAAACTAGAGTTTCAAGAATACATCCAAAAGATTTCTATTCCTTTTTTGAGCACGAAAAGCAACCAAAATAGGAACGCATGTGATGATCATGAAATAATAGGAAAGATCAAAAAAATATTTGCTAGAAAGGATAAATGGGCAATTTTTTTGGCCTTTTAAAGTTTGATTCTTGTGAGTATGATGGATCAATAGTGGTCGATTTTGACCTATAAACACATTAAAAACAAATTTCACTTTCAGATAGTATTATTTGCACAAAGGCACAATCAATAATTATTTTTGGTAACATTAGCTTGAAATTGCATAGAAGGTAGAAACTAGCTGATTTGACTGTTGCCTTAAGCTGCCTTTTTCTTGCACATGGATTTTAACTGATTAAATGGGAACTAGAAAAATACTAAATTGGTGATCCACTTAAGTTTAAAATGTGCAATTAGATCTTGAAAATCCTTTAAGACATACAATATGTAATGGCCTCTTCTCAGTCCTAAGCTTTTCAGTGACTGTTAGCCTATTTCCGGAGTCCCATAGGCTATTTGAAGGTGTTTCAAGAGATTCCAAGATTCTTGTCGACACTTTCAGGGGGTAATTGCAGAGGTTTGCCATAGTGTTTTTTGAGTTTTTCTAGGTTTTCTAAGATCCTTGGTTGACAATATTGCTATTTTTAGAACTTACTATTTTTTAGTAAGTCACAATTGCATCTTAGTTTGGGCTAATTTTGCATTTGGAAACGCTTACTATTTTTAGCAATTTACTATTTTTAGAAGTGCTATTTTTGGTAGTGGTCCTGGCAACAGTTTAGTGTGAGGTTTCTAGTTCTAGGAAGGTTTCCAATTCTGGTAGTGGTGGCAATTTCGGTTGTTGAGTCTTGACATTGTTGGCAGTATTTGCATCCATCATCTTTGGAGTTCGAAAAGGGAAAAATATAACTTAAGTTATAAGTTCACTTTTTGAAACCCACGCCTAGGATGAATGACTTTAGTTGTTTTTAAAAGGGAGACATGAGTTTGGACACCCAAGATGGAGACTTAAGCAAAAATTAAATAAAATATTATTTCTTGGGATGGGTGTCCCATAGAGGGAAAATAAATTTGAAAATTGGAGCCTTAATTCCTATTTATACCCCCCTCTATGCTCTCATTCGGTTATGCAATTTTATGATAACGAAGTGTTGCCGAACTGGTGTGAGAATCCTTGGGCTTTGAGGATGAAAACCCTCAAGGTTAGCTCTAGTTTTGGAGTTGCAAGATGCTCCCTAGCTGGGTGTGGGTGTGACTTCACTGCAGGGGTCACCGTTGGAGTTCATTTGATGATGGCTTTCATTTTATTCTTAGTTTCGTTTTGGAGGCATTTTTGAAGTGATTTTGGGAAGTTTTAGCTTGCTGGTCACTGTTTTCCAACCCTAGAACGTATCATTATATTGCTCATGCTAATTTGAGGTTCGGAGATCTTTTTGTGGGCATTGTCTATTCTTGATTGGCAGGTTGAGGTGACCCTGTGTGCGAGAAATCAAAATTTATGATGGAGGCTTGAATTTCTAGGAGCAAATCGCCCCCCTAGCTGGCCGTACCTCTTTGTGGGTGTGCTACTTCGTTTTTGGTGACAGAAATCTGCCCTTTTTCTTGCTGCTCTGTGTGTTTGTGAGGCACCTAGCCTATACCTTGGCCTTGCAAGCATTTTGGGAGAGTTCTATGGCGATTTGGTGAAGTTGTGATCATTGGGTAGTTGCTGGTTGGTGTTTTTAGTCTGCTGTTCATTCCGTTTCAGACCTGAAACTTTGTATCAGAGCTATAGCAGCAGCATTTTAGACCTTGTTCAGTCCCTCGGGGGTCTTCATATTGAGGTATCATTGTTATATTTTGTTGGGGAGTACTTATATTCATGTTGAGGTATCATTTTGGGGAGTTGTGCTACAAGTTATCATCATTTTCATAGTGTAACAACAGCTTATGTTATTCTGGAACATTTTGTAACGAGCTCCTTTGTAACACCGTTTGGTAGTACCATGGGTGAATGAGCTCTTTTGATTATTGTTACTCATCCTGTTCAATAAGTGGCACTCTCACTGAATAAGTGGTTGAGCTTTCTTTCGTTTCATGTTATGCCCACTGAATAAGCAGATGAGTTGATTTTACTTTCAAGCTATGCCCGCTAAATAAGCGGAGGATCTCTCTTTGCTTGGTCGGCTTGCTGCCAAGGGTTTTCTTGCTAGTTGTAATTTCCCACTGAATAAGCGGAGGTTTCATTTCATGTCTTTTGAGATTACATACTTACCCCACTGAAGAAGTGGTTTGCTTAGAAGCACGTAATTGTAAGCCTTACCACCGTATGCTCTCACCCTGCCCACATCGGGATTTGGGTGATAAGAAAGTGGAGGGGATGTGCTTTTAGTTGGTTTTGATTATCACTCACCCCATTGAATAAGTGGATGCTTTCAGTTATTGCATTGTTCACCTTACCATCGTATGCTCTCACCTTGCCCACATCAGGATTTGGGTGATCAGAAAGTGGAGGGTTGCTTTATTCAGTTGATTATTATTGTCATTTTGATTAATGCTAATGGTGAAGTTTGGAAAAAAGTTGCGGTGGATATTACACCATATATTAGAATTTTATGAAAAAGTCCAATTTCCCAATATTTTGGGCCAGGAAAAAGTTGCACGAGGAACAAAACTGAATTTCTGTAGTTTGCTGAAAATATTGAACTTTTGTAAAACAAAACCCCACCCAGGCTCCAAAATATACACCACAGGGAATTAGAAGTTGAAACATGCACTTCACAAGTTCATCATGCATCACCACAAGCAAATTTGGTTAAGTCTCATTGAGAGAAACAAATTTTCACCAAGCTGATACATGCACTAGAGGAAATCATGATGCTCCTCCACAGCTTTGCGTATAGTCAATCATACCCTTCACAAACCTTGCAAAGCCTAGAGAGCCTTGAGAGAGAGAGAGAGATCAATGCGAAATTATAATTGCTTAAAAGAAAACCAGATGTTGAGCAATAACTATTTAATAAAAAGAATACAATTTTAACTCTTTAAAAGCTTGATAACATTTTCTTGCTTCAATCTTTTCCATTATGTCTCTAGTCATATTAATACCAGCTATAGCTAGATTCCAATATTGACTGGGAGGAGCCATTTGAGTTTGCCCAAGTGTCCAGTCTATTTGCAATAAATTGTGCCCACTTATCCTTTATATTTTTAGAGGCCATTCCTTAGAGAAGGCATTGTACTCCATTGTCCGACTCATAGTAGCATTCCATTTACACAGCATATCACAACAAACTGAAAGTGTAAATATAATTTAATTCCATGGGAAAAATGTGGCAAAAAGAGTTCTTAAATGCCCATAAAAATATGGAAAAAACTGCAATTTTTATTTCATGACAAATTTAGTGAATAGACAGAGAAACACAGTTAAAACATATTACATAAATAAAGATTCAATCTTGCAAATTACTTTCAAATTCTCAATAAGGATCAAATTCCAATCAAGTACAGTGCACCCATTGCAACTTAAGTCTCAATACAGAAAAACACTGTTTCTCCATCTGCCACGACCTGAAACAGTTTTTATTTATTGTTTCTCAAAATTAGAGGAGGAGATGTTTGAGACCATAGGGATCTTCCTAGTGCATGCCATTTCTCATAAATTTAGCACTTTTAACCAAGCTCCAAATTCCTTAAGAGAAATCCTTTTAGGGTTTTAGTTGGTTTTTTTGGAAAAAAAAGCCACCAAAAATGGCAATTTATTGAAAATACTGTGGTTTTTCCATGTGAGTTTATGATAGAATAGACCTATTAACAGAGAATAACAATTGTCTAGTTCAAATCAACATGACCCACATTTGAGACTGCAGTTAATGCCATTTTTTCCCTGTTATTGTTAATATGGTCCAACCAGTTCTAGGTTTGGTTCCAGGTTATGTTGGGGATTTCATGATGCCTTTCAAATTCCTCCCTAGAATCTACTTTTTGTCTTGGTGGATTGTACAAAGTGCTTGATTTCGTTAGATTTCAATAATTTCTCTTTTTTATCAGCTTAGTTGGACCATAGTTTTTGTAAAGAATAGATTGAAAGTCATGAGAGAAACTATTCATTATGTGTTTATAATAAAGTCAAGCCCTAATATTATTTGTCGAAAACTTAATATGCATTACGCTAATTTATACCTAGTTTGTTGGTGACCAATAAGAATCGTATGTATATGACACTAAACAAGATCTACATTTTCTTTGATATGCCTTTTTGTAGACAATGTGTAATTTAGGGTGGGGATGTTTACGTGCTGAGTAGTTGATTATGTGAACTTGCTAAATACTATCTTTGTGGATGTGAAATTTATTTTGTAGCTTACACTTTGACATGATATTACTCTTGTATTTAGGTATTTCAAGGTTTTGCCTAATAGGAAAGAATTAGCAAAATTGCCACCTGGTCCAAAGGTAAGCATATTTTTTCTCTAGTTATTGCACAAATTTTACTATTCAAAATTTCAAGTAAACAAAGCCTGACTTATTGTTTGACCTTCTTTCTTACAAGGTGGTACTTGCATCTATGGCAAGTTTGGAGGAAGGGTTTTCTCGTGATATATTTGTTGAATGGGCAACAGATACAAAGAATCTTGTTATCTTTACAGAAAGAGGGCAGGTAATAAAGCATTCCCAGGTGCCAATATTGGATGCATAGTAAATACTAATGACATTGCTATTACATTTAGATTTTGGGCTAACTGGATTGAATGCAGGGTTTATCTTCTTGATAGGTAGCCATGGTTTAAATTCATAAGAAAATTTTAAAAATCAATTCTAATTATATATACCCATGAAGGTGCTGACAATTCTAATTATATATACCCATGAAATAGGACAAACAAGTAAAAGCTCATTCGACATTTTCAAGGTGACATTTGCAACATTCTTTGTTCATTGGATTATGTATGAAATAAATGTGTCGAAACTGAAGGTGGTATTTTAATCATTGGGCCTCTGAACCAATTCCAGCCAATTACTATCGTCTATCAATGATCATTTAACATTATTTCTTCATAAACAAAAATCAACTGACATCATATCATATGAACCTAGTATGCCGAGGATGTAATTTTGTGGAGGATAAATCCAAAACCAAGAAGCCTTGAAGTTACAATGATAGGATGAGCATCTACATTTTAAGCTAATTGAAAGAACACATACACATCCATCAGATAAATGGATATGACATGAATGCTTGTATGCTAATCATGAATGGTGTTTGTTAGAAGAGAAATAGAAGTAGGAATAAGAGATTGAATATTTGCTTCACATTAAGACTTTGTAGCATTCCTGTGTGTATTGAACGAGTAAGTGATTTTGAGGCCCAAGTGTGCCTAAGGGAAAACAAATTCAAACATATTCAAATGTGTTGTGAACAAAAATGAATGCAAGAGCGATAGAGTGCAAATACTAATTAGTGTATTACTTAATTAGAGATTCAAAAACAAGAAAACATCATTTAAGAATTGGAGATTGCAATTTTATATTATGCAAAAGTTTTTCACAAAAACCAAAGAGGTTTTTGGATGGTTGGATGCATAGTTTGTAGACTCGAACTTGGAGAGTACTTGACAAGCCCAAAATTTTTGACTCGACAAAAACTCAACAACTTAAAAAGTGTTAAAATTTCTTATAAAACACTTTTTTTTGGCCAAAATTCAATCATAAAATGTATCAAATGAGTCTAAAAACCACGAGGAAGTATTTTCTATTAAATTTGATTGTTGAAGACATATGTATTACAAAATGGCATCATCATACCAAGCTGGATAGTGGAATTGGATATAATAGCAACATAGCTAGCTACAAACTAATAACTATTATGAATTTATGATGATTGTATTTGAAAACCATCATAAATTTCATATCTAGGAAAGTTAGACATTACAAGTTTTTACATCTTCCTCTTCCCCAGCCTAGAGAAATATTGGGAGGTAGTGGGTATGGTACTCACACTCGTTTTTGGCTCCTTGCTTGTCATAGAAGATTGTGGCAATGGCTCCACCATGCTGGTAGGTTGCAGTGGCTCCTCCTCCACCCTATCAATGTCATCCAATCCAATCTCCCCTGCTTCTGCTGGAAGCGAATCCTCCATAGCTTGCCTCTTGAAATCAGCGATCTCATCCTCTGTAAACAAGGAGGCCTCATCATCCTTCACGGTCCAATCACTGTAGGGATCAATGTCATCCAAATCAATAAGTTCGTATGGCTGGTCCTGCACCTTTCTTGTGTGAAGCCGAAGGCTATATTGCACAAAACAAGATCATTGAGGCATTGTTGAGTCAATGTATTACGTGTCTTCGTGTGAATGGCATCAAACAGACTCCACTTGTGCTCACAGCCATAAGCACTACAAGGTTGAGACAAAATTCACAGGGCTAGCCTTTTCAAATTTGGGGTATTTCCACCTCAATCTTCCCACCAAGAACTTGCAAATAAGATATTCAAATTTTTGTAAATAAACAATATTTTAAATTCTAATAATAATTGTAATTCATAACTTGCAAGATATAAGGCTTCAATATTTCTTACTTGGTGTTTGGATCTCTCTTCCTCATATAGATAATTTGGAAAAAAACACCCCCTAGCTGCCTTATAATTTTGCAACTCTAAAATGATGAGGTCTCTCATTGTAGATTCAGGTGTCATCCTCTCAATACATATGGATAGGTCCTCCATAACCTTGCCATTAGCATTTGTGAAGCCATCAAAGAAGTAGAACTTGGAGTTGAGAAAGTATCTCGCTGCTTGAATGGGTTGGTGGAGTTGATTGTTCCACCTTTGATCAATGATCTCCCAAATAGTGGAAAATCTATTTGCATCCTCCATTTAATAGTGCTGGATGGCCTCTTTGGCCCTACCCATTGGCTCTTAAATATATGCCATTACATTTTTCTCGCCATCTACCAAGCGCAAGACCCTCACCAACGACTTAGTAACCTACAAAAGTACAAAGTGGAACACAATTTAAATTACACCTTACAATGAAACAAAATTCTTTTAAAATTAAAAACTAAAAATAAAGGATTCAATTTGAAAATTAATTAGAGTTGGAGTTACCTTGACCATCTCTAATGCTCTAGGTTGAAATTGACTATCAAAGATTATTTTTACAATCTTTTCTCCATTAGTCTTCTTTGAGTAAGTTGAGTCTACCCATGTTCAACTTACAAACATCTGCTTCAAGGAAGTCAGGAAACTAGTAATAATTTGCAACATTAGAAAATTAGTTGCAAACCTTGGAGCACTTGATCGCACAAGCTCTTTCCCCTTGATGTGATCTCTGATCAATTGAAGAACCCATGGGTGATTATATATATATTTTGTTATATCTCTTGCTTCTTCTACAATTGGTTTCACCTAGTCAATTTTGCCTATGTCCTCAAAAAGAAGGTCAAGGCAATGAGCTGCACAAGGGGTCCATAAAAGTGTTGGATGCCTCTCTTGAAGCAATCTACCAGTTGCCACATATGCCGCTGCATTGTCAGTAACAACTTGGACAACATTTTCTATGCCCACCTCTAAAACATCCTCCTCCAACATCAAGCTCAAATTTTCTGCATTCTTTACTATGTTGGAGGCATCAATTGACTTTAGAAAAATTATCACACCATTTGAAGCCACTATAAAATTGATAAGAGTGTGGTTTCTTCCATCTGCCCAACCATCTGAAAGAATTGATCATCCATACTTTTGCCATTGCTTCTTTTGAACTTCCATAATTTCTTTTGCGTTTACAATAGCATCTTCAAGTAACCTGCCACTTATATCTCTTGGACTAGGGGCCTTGTACCCTTTCCTTGCAGCTGTTAGTGTTACCAAACACTCCCAATATGGAACCCTAGCCATGTTGAAGGGAAGGTTGTTATAAAACCAAATATTTGCACAAGCCTTGTTTGCTTCTTTGTGCACCTCCCTATTCCACCTAGTATCTTTCAATGAAGGTTGTGATCCTCGTTCATTTCTAGGCACAAAAAATTGGAATTTGCTCGAAGTGGATGAAGTGGATGGGGAACGTATATGTGGACTGCGACTAGAGCCAACAATACCTTGCATATCGACCTCAACTTCTCCAACCAAATTAGGAGCAATGGCTTCTTGCATGGTTGCTTGCGTCTTTGCCCTCTGCAATTTTTTTTCATCTAGTGCTGTAAAAAGGGCTATAATCTCTCGTTTGACCTCTTCAAGGGCTATTGGACATGGTGTTGCATCATGACAAGGAATACTAGCAAGATGGTAGTTGAGGCGATTGATGCCTCCACTATCCCTCTTCTTGGATCAGGTACAAATAACATTCCCTTGTACTGGCCCGATATAACCATGTTTCCAAGCGGGATCACGACTACCAGGAGGTCTCCTTCCAATGGGTTGACTTGTGGCTGTTGAGTTCCAACTAGATGTAGAGGTAGATGACATTGTGATTAAATATTAACGTACAATATTAGAAGTTGAATAATATATATTTTGGAATTTGTAATAGATCTAGTACAAAGGAACAATCAACTAATTTTTTTTTTAATCAGAGTGAAGGACATTTCATTTAGAAGGCTATCTGTTCAAATTTCAGTTTTCTTATTGTTATATTTGTATTTTTTGCTGGATGCACATTGATTTTCTTTGCTTGTATGCTGTAGTGTTCCACCACTCTACTGATTTGTTTTTTACTTAGTTTTGTAGGTCTGATTTTTGTTTGGGTTTGTATTTCTTTTTTTCTTGTTTTTGAGTTTGTTTGCCAATAATGCTAAAAAGGTACCAACAAGCATATACATGCAATGGAAACTTCAAATAAACTAAACTACTGAGATAACCTTGAGTAAATTGCTCAATTTAGTGGCCAAATATGATTTCTTCATTACATAATAAAATACAATAGATAACTTACATTAGATTTAAAGCTAAATATATCTTGTACCATACTTTAACTTACAGCCATATAGGTCTGTGAATAGTAACTTGCTATAGTACCAAACCCCAATGAAATGCACACTACTTTTGAGAGCCAAACTTCTCCCACCCAAATCCGGTATGGGAAGCTTCTTCTATCTAGAGCGCCCCCTTTTGGTGAAGTTGCAGCCTCTTAGAAGAGGTGTATCTTTTTATTTGCTGATGAAACCCTCATGAAAATGGACAGCTGGCTGTAGCTACAATTTTCAGTCCAAAAACTCTTAAAAAAACGAACAGTGCTTGTGCAAATGAAAATGGAGTTTATGGCTGCCAACCCTACTCAGAAATCAGCTAAAAAACTTAGCCAACGACTCCTAATGTCACCAAACTTTGCATCCAAAAACTGACCAGCAACCTTAAGGTGGTGTTTCACACCCTCAAGCAGCTCAAAATGAAAAACCAAGCCCTTTCCAGGCTTACGCACTGCAAGAAATTAGGAAACCCTAGCCCCCCTCTTCCTCCAAAGCCAAACTCACAAGTCAATGAAGCAAAATAACCAATGCATGAAGAGGGTCAAACTTTTCCGTTCAAGTTATGTGTTTTTGCATTGAAATTACTATTTATTAAAGTGAGTACTATTCACTTAAGTTATAACATTTTTCACTTTATGAATGAATAGTAACAAATAAAAATAAAGTGACCCCTTCCTTTTAAAGACACATGGTCCCCTAGGCCAAAGATGGTGAAATAAAAGATAATAACATAATTAATCACCTTCAACAAGCCAACCACCACAATTTATCATGTCACTGAACTCCGGGGATCAACACTGCATTGTGACGATCAAGTGATCATCTCAAGGGACCCTCTATCCAAAACCATTAGCCTACGATGTTCGACATAATAGGCTAATCCATTGATGTATAAGTATCTAATTAGAAGGGGACATCACATATGCAAATTGTAGTCCTAACCCTGTTGCAAATTTGCAGGTGGGAGCAACAGATTATCATTATATAACAATTGCTCAAAATTTCCATACTGTATTTATTAATTTATTGCAGATATTCTATTGTAAAAGTAATTTCAGACTTTCAATCATAGTTCGCATATCAACGAGTGATCTGTGTGGATAAGCACAAGTTGTATGTATGTGTGTGGATACATATGTATGCGTATGGATGTGTGTGTAACTTGTAAGTATGATGTGTGTGTATGTAGGTATGTATGTGTACAGACTACAGTGTGTGTAGGTATGTATGTGTGTAGACTGCAGTGTGTGTGTATATAGTATAGGGTATCAGCCTAAGGTGTAATGTCCCTTCGTTAGGCAACTCAGACATTGGCAGAGGTTGGCCTACTATGAGGGTTCCTGTAGGTCACTAGTTTGGTTAGGGGACCCAATCGGGGTTGTGGAGCCTTGCCGAGAGCTTTTCAACCCTTCAGTTTGGGGTTCAGAGGATGAATCCAAGGTTAATTTAGAAATATGTAGAAACCCTTGTTTCCTCTGATTCTGAAAACTGACTGTTTTGATTGTTTTTTTCTTGTTTTTGCGTTTTTGAAAGAAAATGCTGAATAAATTTATATAAAATAATGCAACATCGGAAATGATAGAATCTATTGAAAATGCTGATGCCAGTCTATTGATTAATCTTCTGGAATGATTACAAATAAGATTTGATAACATGCAACTAAAAAGCAACAGTATTTTGATGAAAACCTGATTATTGCAGCAAGCTGAAAGAAAACTCTGTGAACGTTCTGTGATAGCTTCTGAATGAAGGTATCCCTCTGAATGCAATAGATCAGCTGATATTTCACAGCCTCTGAACTGCAACACTGAAGATGGCTCGTTCTCCAATGCCTGTAGACAACTGAAACCCTTGGCTTCGTTCTCCGGAAGAAGACTTGATCAAAAATTGATTTCAAAAACATAATGAGCTCAAATCCCAATGAAACCCTTATATCTCCTCAAGAGTTCGAATTTTCTCAATTAGGTTTCATTTAAATAAATTCGAACTTTTCTTTTTAATTTTTCAATAGTTTTCGAAAGCACTTTTAATTATAAAATATAATTAAAAGTGGCCCCTTCAATGATGGGCGACCCCTTTAGCAAAAATCACTTAAGTTATAATAAAATATTATAACTTTATATTATAATGCTCCAGTAATTAATATTTAATTAAATCAATTAAATATTAATATCTCCTTCAATATTAACCCGATGCTCGAGCCGTCTGAAGCTGACGAACAATGAAGTGATTCTGAACATAATCCATCCATACTGCTAAAAATAGCAGGGGTCCCACGCTGACTGCCAATAACTGCTAAAAATAGCAATCCGAGCAAATAGTGTCCGAACGAGCCCAAACGAAAGCCAACTGATAACAATCTGACAACTGAAGCCAAGCCAAGCTCCATCAAGACCCTCTATCCATCCTATCAGCCTACGAGGGTCGCATAATAGGCTAAATCCATGAACTCTGATGCTCGCAAAAATGGGGACATTACAGTCCGCCCTCCCTGAAATTGCTTGTCCTCAAGCAATCTCTACTCAAAAGAAACCCAACTCCTCGGAAGGCCCAAAATAAGAACTGTGAAGTGTCCCACACATCTCTAACTGTCTCCTGTAGCACCAACAAAAACACAACTGCGCAAGCTATTCCTGGATCCCAAACCCAGAGTGAAAGTCTGTCGTGTCTATCATCCTCAGGTTGCCACTGCGCTCTACTGCCTCCAACTTCACCATGTTGTGAGTGGTGAAGTAACCCAATGGGACCCATCCAATACCCAGTGCCAAAACTGTCACCACCTGGATCCCAATACAATTTGAATTCACATCCATCTGTCATGCAGAGATAAAAACTTCTAGAAGCATCTGCTACACTGAATCTCTCCCTGTCCTCTGCTAAACCCTCATGGATGTGATAACTGACCAAGCCATCATGCCAACTGACACCATAGTCATCCTGTAACCATGTACCCATAAGAAAACCTTGTGACATAGAAGTAGCAAACCTTGTTGGATACATATCGGCATGATGTAAAACTGACAGCTGTCCCTGCAAGTAATCCCCCACAAACCGCTTAGTCTGGCGCTTGCAGCTGCTAATCCCACCTTCTGAAGATGGTGAATACCCATCCCACAACGGATGGTATAACTTCGGGGCCAATCCACACCGATGCATCATCGAATCCTCCGTGTGTGGACCAAAGGAGAAGTGATAAACACTCCTCACGATGCAATCAAGATAAAATGCTCCCACCTTTGTCAATGGCTGTCCATCATAGTCCTGGGGAAACAAATTAGCATAAATACAAATCTCCATACTGGATGATGTCCCACATATCTCCTGTGACAACGATGAAGTAGTGACGTGATCTGTCACACAACTCTCGGAAAAATCAACTATCTCATCACAAGAGCTCTCAACCAAAACACTCATCCCATCTGAATTGACTGCACCAATATCTGCGATAGATGTAACCCCATCCTCACTACAACTCGTGGATATAAGATCCTCATCAACTGCCTCTGTATATAACTGTACCGTATCTGCAGCTAGTGGAGACTGTGCCAAACTCAACTCCACGGTCAACTCTTCCAACCGTGACTGTGACTCTTGAAGGGCCAACTGAGCACTCTCCAACGAGTCCATAGTCACCTCAAGCTCATGAGTGAGCTCATCAACCTGCTCCTTCCTCTGCAATGCATCATAACAAATGCAATCCCACTCGAGAAGAAAATCCCTGTCTGCAAGTAGTTTTAGGTAATTTTGTTTCATCATTCCAATTGCTTCTCAAAGTGCATGTATCTCTGCAAGGGAAAAACCACTATCACCGTGCTCATCTGTCAAAGGAGTACTCCAACCATACGTAGCCAACATCTAACGAGCAACATCAAAATGCTCAATGGTTGTGGCAATCATATTGTCATTCACTTTTAGTTGCCCAACCAAATGGTGAGAACTTTGTAGCTTATGACCCCCATACAAGTTTTCCGGTTCACAATATGCACTATGATATGAGGCTGATTCATCCTCACTCTCCTCATGATAAGCAGCATCATGTGTGCTTTCATCCATGCACACCTCAACATCTAAGGTACTGCTGCTATGTACCTCAAAGAATGGCTCAACTGATAAGGTAGAAGTTGCTGGTATGACAGTATCTTCACACACTTCTACTCCCGAAGTAACTACATGCCCATCCAAAGCATGATTCTGGGATTCCATATCAACATATGAATCTTCTAGCTTGTTTTCAAAGGTCTGATCTGAAAAATCAGATTCACCCTGACATGAATCCTCTACATACAATGCATCATTAGTACCCAATTCCGAAGTACTTTCATGTGACAATTCAATAGGATCATTTTGCACATGTGAAAACACTGCTGTCTCATACTCATGCAAAGTTTCATCATCGCTGTCATGAAAATCAGGACTGTTAGGTGTAGCTTCCCTAGGATCAGTTGTATACTGGTCACCAATTGCTGAAAACTCATTGTAGAGGCTTCTTGACACCTCACTTGAAAAGACATCATGTTCAGATTTAGATTCTTCACGATTACTTTGCTGGTTGGTTTTTTTAGGTTCTGAATCCTCATAGGGAGCCCACATTATTCTATGCGCTTTGCCCTTAGGTCTCAAAGGGCAATCATGGTTTAAGTCGTACGGCTTTCCGCAATAGGAACACAACTTCATTTTGTTTTGCGATGTCGGACCTTTGATGATAGGAAGTGAATTGGATCCTTTGGACCGTCCAAGCTCTGAAAGCGCCCGTTCTACACGCAACAACTCGCGATTGAGCTTGTATTGGGATTGTTCAAGTTCTTTGAATACATGTTTATTGCTGGACAATGTTTTCATGACGCTCATTTTCGCTGCCAAACTGAAAACTCAATCAACTGACTTGATTTCAAGCCTTCATTGCACTGTCCCTTACTAGTGATGATGTAATTTTTATCAGTTTGCTGCCTTGAAGTTCTGTCAAACAGTTTGTATGCACTGCCAGACTTCTTATCAATGTATATCAATGACTGATAGTAAAGACAATGCACTGAAAATATTTCAGTGGCTCTCCAATGCAAGAATATGACTAGAACTAAGCATGATTGATAGTTACAACTCTAAGACCTTTGATCAAACAGTTACCAGGCACCCAGCACAACCTTCATATTGTCTTGAATTCAACTATTTACGACTCAGCAAAGATGCTTTTATAATTACCAACATATGCCTATAGAATTTACAGTCATATGCAATTTATTAATAATTTCTGCTGTGGATGACAGAGGTATAATGTTCAAGGAATACAACTGCTAATGTTGAGAGCAGCTCAATGCACTCAAAAATACACTTTTAGTACATAGATCATAAGCACTCAGATTTCCTGTGTGGTAACTAATAGTATTTGCCTGAAATCGTTTCAGAGCCTTGGAACACCGGAATTCTGTCTTGTCTCCACCAATACGAACTCCCAAGTAAATTCGTATTTCTTCAATGAGCAGCCCTGAGAGATGTTCCAACCCTGTCGTCTTATTTGCTGACTTGGACGGTTATTTGTTTCTTCTAATTTTAATTGACCTCAATCAAAATACTTCCTTGGTGTCTTTGACGGCTTCCAACAAGCATTAATCAATCTCTTCAAAATCGTCCCTTCCTTGTTGACTGGACTTTGTCTTTTCTTCAGGATTTATCTATTATGCTCACCCTAGAATGACACGACCCCTCAGTTCCTTTATGTATTTAAAGCCTTCGGGAATTTTGTGACTCCTAGGGAACACTAAAAGATGAAGCTTCGATTGATGAAATATTTCATAGACACCAACCTTGTTGATTCCCGTCACTCTTAAATTCTGTAATCGTGTCTCTTTTACCACTCAGAAAGCTGCGCCCAGGGTGCTCCAAATCTCCATGTTTCAGCCTCTGGAAATCACGTTTTGCCCTGTACTGGACTGGTGCCACCTCTAAAGATCTCATTTCAGCTCCTCATCAGTTCGCCTATTCTCCTAGAGGCCACACGACCCTATCTGGAGTCGCCTTCAGCTGTGCATTGACTGAGATTAATTTGTGCAATCATTATCAGTTCCTCATACTCCAAGTATAGTGGCCAAGAAAAAGTCACGCGATTTTAATAAATAATTTCCCTTATGCGTCTTTCCCTATTGACTATAATTCGATTCCCCCTTTCAAGAAATCGCTCACCCTTGTAATAACGGCCTCCTCAATAATGAATGTATATTTAATTGTAAGCTCCCGTCAAAGTCTCTCCTCATTCCAGGGATAAGACAAGACCACGACTTCACCGAGTTCGCCTCTTTTCTTTTTTCTTTTTTTCTGATTTCTTTGCTTTCGTCTTCTTCTGAGTGCTTGTCTTGTGTGGCAGTTCAATAAATAAATTATTTCTTGGTCCGCCGTTAGTCTACCTTGCCACGTCTTTAATACGTTTTTCCTTAAACTTTGATATCTAGCAATCAAAGTCGAATCACCACAATGATAAATAATTAATTCCAGTATCTTCGTCTCTATGCGTAGCTATGCGATGAAGTATTTATTTGAACACTCTTCCTCCAAGGAATAATCGAACTCAGCATATATTCGATTATTATATTCCTTCAATAAAAATATCATCCCGTAATTGCAAATAGACTTCCACAAGAATAAAGAGGATTTCTGCAATATCAAACTGCAAGATGTTGTCTGCCAATGTAATATTCTGATAATTTTCTCTTTGCTCATGAGATTTTAATTCCCCACACAGGATGGCAGGAAACCGCTCTGATACCACTGTAGAAACCCTTGTTTCCTCTGATTCTGAAAACTGATTGTTTTGATTGTTTTTTTCTTGTTTTTGCGTTTTTGAAAGAAAATGCTGAATAAATTTATATAAAATAATGCAACACCGGAAATGATAGAATCTATTGAAAATGCTGATGCCAGTCTATTGATTAATCTTCTGGAATGATTACAAATAAGATTCGATAACATGCAACTAAAAAGCAACAGTATTTTGATGAAAACCTGATTATTGCAGCAAGCTGAAAGAAAACTCTGTGAACGTTCTGTGATAGCTTCTGAATGAAGGTATCCCTCTGAATGCAATAGATCAGCTGATATTTCACAGCCTCTGAATTGCAACACTGAAGATGGCTCGTTCTCCAATGCCTGTAGACAACTGAAACCCTTGACTTCGTTCTCCGGAAGAAGACTTGATCAAAAATTGATTTCAAAAACATAATGAGCTCAAATCCCAATGAAACCCTTATATCTTCTCAAGAGATCGAATTTTCTCAATTAGGTTTCATTTAAATAAATTCGAACTTTTCTTTTTAATTTTTCAATAGTTTTCGAAAGCACTTTTAATTATAAAATATAATTAAAAGTGGCCCCTTCAATGATGGGCGACCCCTTTAGCAAAAATCACTTAAGTTATAATAAAATATTATAACTTTATATTATAATGCTCCAGTAATTAATATTTAATTAAATCAATTAAATATTAATATCTCCTTCAATATTAACCCGATGCTCGAGCCGTCTGAAGCTGACGAACAATGAAGTGATTCTGAACATAATCCATCCATACTGCTAAAAATAGCAGGGGTCCCACGCTGACTGCCAATAACTGCTAAAAATAGCAATCCGAGCAAATAGTGTCCGAACGAGCCCAAACGAAAGCCAACTGATAACAATCTGACAGCTGAAGCCAAGCCAAGCTCCATCAAGACCCTCTATCCATCCTATCAGCCTACGAGGGTCGCATAATAGGCTAAATCCACTGAACTCTGATGCTCGCAAAATTGAGGACATTACAAAATATTAAAGTTTTCTCTAATGGAATAGTAAAGGGGTGAATAGTAACAGAGAATTAGAAGATGAATATTGAAAAGTTCACCTCCCTTGTGCCATGATGCTTAGAGACATAACTTGAGTGCTTTAAAAACTACTTAAATGGTTAAAAAGGAGGGGGCATCTTGAAAAGCCATGCCTAGCATGAGGAGACCAAGTAATTTTTATTAAAAAGACTTAAAAGTATTCTTGTTGCCATGTTAAAAAACCCTAAAAGGGGTCGACCCGTTTGGAGGAAGTTAAAAAGTTATAAAATGAGTTTGAGACTGCCATTTGACATATCATAAGTTTATATTTTTTAGAGCAACTTGCAGGTTGGAGCTCACAGAGGGTTTTACATGCAGATGTGGCCTTCCAGGAATGAAAACTCTCAGGAGAAGGGAGTGTTGGATGTTGTGGTTGTGTTGTTGATATGTGGTTGTCATTGATGTCAACACTATTGGCATTAATGTCTTCGAAACTGAATATGTCGAGGATATTGAGAAAATTGTAATGAAATAAGTTGCAGGTTTTCAGTGGTGAAGTGAAGTTCAGTCTATTGGTTAGCTCAGTTTGTTGATGATCAGAGGTTGTGGATTAAAGGGTTTCTTGTCGAGTATATCTAGTTTATCCACGTCAAGTTTCAGAGATCCGCGTGAAGATTTGATTGAGTTATGAGCAGTTGTGTTTTGAACAGTCATTCTGTTGCTTCAGTTGGTGTTCTTGAATGAAGATGATGTGATTTTAGTAAGTTCATTTGTTGCGGATGCTTCTCTAGAGATTCATGATGTTTGTGGATGTTTCTAGATCGTGGTCTATCTGTGTTGCATGTCCGCATTGATCATTGTGCTCGCGATTAGAGATTTTCTCTTGTGGGTTCATTTTTTTCATGTTCTTGGCCGACAGGATGTTGTAGCGTGTTGTGGATCTTTGAGGAATAATTATTTGAAGTGTTTTCGTGTTTGAGATTTTATTTTGGGTCTTCACTATGTTGTGGCCAACCTTGGGTAATTCGCATTGAAAATTATTTATTGTTTTGGGCCGACAGTTTGCATATATTTTATTATTTTGTTGATGCCGACATGTAGTGATGTAATGTCTTGTTGCGGATAAATATTAGCGATTGTTTAGTCCTTTCGAAGGTGTGCTTGTGTATGAGATGTGCGAATAATGTCCTAATCATTTGAAGGCAGAAGCAGAGTGTGAAGAAGAATGAGCAGAGTGTGAAGAAGTATCCATGTGCTTAACCAGAACTGTAATCAGGCATTAGTAGATGCTATTTTTTCTTAGTTCAAATCTTCTGGATGTAATCCAAATCTTTTGCAAGACAGTGAGTCTTCCTTTTGTAATTGAGCAGTGAGCTTTAGGTAGTGCGCATGAATGCATGTGCATTCCCCATTTCATTCTTTATACTTTTAACAAGGTATAATCTTGTGACTGACCTCCACCGTGGTTTCTCCCATAACGAGGTTTCCACGTAAAAATTCTTGGTGTTATGTGTGTTTCTGATGTGTTGTTGATTTATGCTTTCATGGTTATTGATCAGATCTGAAAATAAGATTAATAAGTTTGATGAGTTTAAATTTCTTGGACAACTGATTCACCCCGTCCCCCCCCTCTTAGTTGTCTGCCCTTGCGTTGCCAACAATTGGTATCAGAGCAGGTTCCTTGGAAGAAGTTTAACAGCTTGAGGTGATCCAGGATGGTGACATACAAGAAGGATAGTCCGAGATTTGATGGAACAAATTATTCTCTGTGGAAGGCTCGAATGGAGTGTCATCTGAGATGCATTGGTGAACCTTACTGGAAAATTACAAAGAATAGGTATATCATTCCACATAATGGTCCTTCTACTGCAGATGAGAGTAAGGAAGCCGAGTACAATATCAGGGCTAAGGAAGCATTGTTGAGTGCTTTGACTGATTCTGAGATGACAACTGTTATGGTTCTGATGACTGCTTATGAGATCTGGAAAAAGTTGGAAACTTTGTATGAAGGTGATGCTAATGTGAAGATTGCTAAGTTGCAAAGTTTGAAAGGGAAAGATGAAATGTTGAGTATGGGTGATGATGAGAACATTACTTCTTTCATGCAAAGAGTGAATGAACTTGTGTGCGGTATCAGATGTGCTAGTGGAGAATTGGAAGAATTAGAGATTGTTGCTAAAGTCCTTAGATCTTTGCTTGCTGCATACAAAGTCAAATCTATAGCTAGTGAGGAGCTCCGGACTGTAAGAAATGTTACCAAAGATATGTTGATTGGTAAGCTTACAACTTTTGAGTTGATTGAGTTTGGTGATGCTCTTCCTAAGATAGAATCTGCATTCAAAGCTACTACTTCCGGAAGAGATAAACAGAGATATGATCTCGGAGAAAGTTCTTCTAGAAAGGTATTGAAGTATGAGGAGGAAATGAGAGAGATTGAAGAAGAGGAGAGAAAACTAGAGGAGCTTTAAGCACTTATTGTCAAAAGGGAAGCCAGAGGAGAAGGTAAGTATAAAGGGAAATTGCCTATTAAATGTTTTTGTTGCGATAAGATAGGTCTGTTTGCATCAAGGTGACCTGTTGATGTGCGTTTTATGGCATACCAAACACTCTAGAATAAAGAGTCCAAAGATGCTCTATCCTCTCTTGAAAAACTACCTCGTATGCTAAGATTGTAAGAAAGATCATACGACAATTCCAATGTTTCTTAAGTTAGGTGTGGATAAGCTCAATGGGCATTGTGATATGCTGGTGACACAAAGGGACCTATGTTAGCAAATTACTCAAAAGTAAGGACTTAGGTGGATTTGACATTGAATGCTTTATTATTATTTTTTTATGGGATTTTCAATTTTGAGATTATAAAAAAAGAAAAGAAAAAAAGGATTGGGGGTTTGGAAGTCCTATACTATTCCTATGAAATCAAGAGACGATAAGATTAGGTGAAACCAAGGAACAATACTTTGTTTCGCCACGATAACGACAACTACACAAAGTAAATGCAATCTTCTAGGATTTGTGCTTAAGATTTCTTTACCATGAATGATACCATCAAGAGAACAATATTATTCAAAGTAAGCATTGAAGCATCCACATTATAAGCTCAGTCTAACTTTACGCATTGAACGAAAATCATCCATTTAAAGAAAGTATGAGCAAAAGTTCCACCAATCTATACTATCAATGTATCATTCATCTAACATGCATTCAAATCAAATACTACTTTAATCTATTTTATGTGGAAGAAAAATATGGAACCATGCAACCACTTAACAATAGAAGGATTCAAAGCAACTCATGCAATATGAACTTTTTATTCTCAAAGCAGTTATAAGCAACAATTTCATAAGCATCTCTCCCATACAGTGAAATGGGAAAAGAAGCGTTTATATAGAATTTTGGAATTGAAATAAATGGCCAAGATTGATTCAAGATCAATTGCAGAGATTAAAAGAAAGTAACCCTAACTAGGTTTTCCCAGAATACAATAAGTGATTAGTGAGTCATCAATGCGTGAAGTGGTGTGAGGAGCTATCTTTGAGGGGGTGCATCCTTATCCTCTCGAGTGGCATTGTATTGCATAAATTTGGAAACTATTGTGCTGACTTCCTCGATTGTGACAAGTGGCAGTGCATTGACCTTTTATTCGAGCAGGTCCAAATCGTTCGAACATTCTGCAAAAGCAATTTCCCACTCTGATTCCTGTCGTTGGAAGGCATGCCAAATGGAGAAGAAGTCGGCTGCCTTAGTCAAATTTTGTTTAAGGATTGGCCCAGTGGTGGCGAAGAAAATTTCTTGAACTCTATGCCTCATATTTTCAAGTTGCATGTCATTTGCTCGAACAATATCTTTCTCTAGTGCATCTGCAGCCACAAGTAGAATCTTGTTCCGAATTTCCTTCGTCCTTTCCTCAACTCTAACAGTATCAGCTTTCACCTTTTCTATGACTTCATTTCGTGTAATCAATGCCATGTACCAGCGGTTGAAGTCATAAGTTGCGCTTGCTGCAATCACCTTTCCATCAACTAGTTCTTGCTTCGGAACTCCTTTCAACACTTTGAGACATGGAATGATTTTGTCTCAGATATCCTGAGCGTTGTCCCACGCCTCTGCCAAAGTTGCAATCCTTGAAAGCAAAGAGGAAGTTTGTCCATATGCCAACATTAGTTTCTCTACAAATACAACCACTTCACTTTTGCTGATTATCCATTCTTTGGTTTCTTTGGCTGTAGTCTTCTCTTCTTTGAAAGTCTCTTGGGAAGAATTCATCAATGGAGGAGCCGCTGAGCTAGTTTGATCAAGAGGCTTGATTAAATGCTGAATATACTCTTTTAGGCGTTTAACCTCTCGTTTGTATTCCTTTTTGTTTGCTACCTCATTTTCCAGCCTCGCTTTGATAGAAGTAACCGAATTATCCAAATATTCCACTTGCTGACATTTCGTGGTTGGGCCCAGGTTGACAGTGGTGATAGCATATTCTTGAGGAGTAATATCTTCCCTTGACTTATCAACTGTTGGTACAACAATTTGTACTGTATGATGGCCGGCTTCGTCTCTTTGGATAGTGGAGAATGTTTTGGCAGGCTTTCTTACATTAACTGCTTTTAGTTTGGCCAAGAAATCAGCCATGCCATCTTCTTCTGGAACTTTTGTTTGTTCTTTTATCTTCAATCTCTCCTTCAGCCAATCAGGTATAGTGGGCTGCTTGGTGTCTTCTTCTTCTTGAATATCTTGTGCGCTCAGAATCTCTTGAATTCCTTTAAGGGCGGAAATCATTCCTTCCTCAAATTTACTATCTAGAATATCAGCTTCATTGTTAGACTCCAAAATCTCTGTGCCTGTGGGAGATGGAGGCTTATCATCCTCTGGCTGGACAGGAATGGGAGAAGGAATCCTTGTGTCTCCCAATGACTCGTCAATATCTAATATCTCGTTCATGTTCTTGGATATGGTAGAATGAAGAGGCTCTGATCTTTGCTTCTTCCAGGTAGGTTCTTCATCTACAATCTTCTTTCCTTTTGCCTCCTTCCTTTTCTTGGGATTGGTGCTCTCAATTGTCTCATCACCTTGGGACGCACCAGCATTTGAAGAGTAAGATTCCTCTTCGCCCATCAAATTTTAAGTCAAAGGCACATTCTTCCACCGTAGCTCTGTGATCTGCTGGTCTGCCCACCATTGTGAATACTTGATGATTGGTCTCATCAAGGTTGTCAAGTCTGAAAGCTCTGGTTCTGACCATCACACAGGAAGAAGAGGCCGACTCTCATCAAAATTTGGCTGTATATACTCGCCATCATCTTCAAGTTGATCCGACACACGGAAGAGCTCAGTTGTTATTATTAAGCTGACCGACAGTCTAGACCATAATCTTTTTCTAACATCAAATTCATCTACAACATTGGCCCAGTAGTCTTCCAGGTCTACCTTATGTTTTTATTTTATTTCATTCACGGCCCCGATGTGATGGTGAGGGTTAAAATCAGCTCTGGACCTGTATGACGTGAATGGATACCATTGCATCTCTAGCCTGGCACCTTCAGCTACCTGTGCCGATGGGCAAGATTCTTCCATGTTTCCAATAAAGAATGGAAAAGTGATGGCTACTTTGCTCTTTACTCTTTGGAAGTTTTGATATGTTTCTAGCTGCCTAAGAACCTCCAACAAAATCATTCTGTTGGTGGGATAAATTGGAAGCTTGAACGAACATCCAACGAATCCCTGAATTTTGATGTAAGTGAATTTCGAAAACATGATATACCAGGATCCGTATTTGCTGATAAGGCTCTTAGCCTCATGAGGCAACCTTTGATGTGTTCCTCCTTGCAATATCCTTGTGATGTACATCAGGAATGCATCATGTGCTCTTCTGAAGTGAGATTTTGCAGATAGTTGCAATTGGGGGTAGCATTCATATGCCTTGAACTCGTTTTCGCCATTGCCTACCATGCCTTTGCAAATCAATCCTGAATATCTATAGGCCCTTGCCAGTAGATAGATAACATAAGAGCTCACATAGAACGATTTAGTCCTCTCCAATTTCATCAACTGTTCCTGGATGTTGTCACTAATCATCCTCGACCAGTTGAACATTCTAACTCCTGAGGTGATCTCATCGATGAAAAAGTACATCAATGTTTTGAATGGCGTGCCTTGAGGGCTGCCCATTATTTTTTTCAGTAGCAAAATGATATCTCCATAGTCTTCTTTGAAGTCTATTCGGCGTAATTTTTTCGGCATCTTCTTTACAGAAGCCCTTGGATTTTCCAACCATGACTTGTTGATGTGGGTTGCACACTGATCTATCTGGTCTTTAAAAATTTTCTTTGCATCTTCCTTAGTTTTATACAAAGCTTTGTTGTAACTGGGGATGCCGAATGCTTCTTGGATAGCCAACTCTCCAAGATGTGCCAAAATCCTTCCATTGGGAGCAATGATTTGTCTTTCTTGCGAGTTGTAATGTCTGGCACACTCGATCATCAACTCAGCACATTCCACTACCGGAGGAAATCCAGCTGCTTGAACAATTCCATTTTGCATCATCCGGCGAGCAATTGTTGTTGGCAGGAGTCCATATAGTCCATACATTCTCTTCTTGAATTCCTCGAGGTCCACATGTCCAATGTCTGTATCCGTGACATTCTTCCATTTGGAGTTAATCTTCGATTCTTGTTGAACTCCTTTGCTTGCGAACTTCATTTGTGCCTTTTTCGAAGGTTCTCCTGGAGTGGTCATCAACCTGTGAGAAAAGAAAATATATTAATTTTAAAACTTTTAATTATGATTTTCTTTAAATCTTCTTCTCGAAAATTCTAACTTTCAGCCTGCGAAAAATCAAGCTGAAAATAAAACACTTAGTATATCTTTCGAGAATGAATAAAGACAGAAGTAGAATAAGGAATTCCATTAAATTTTGATCCTGAATTCTGGAATTATACTCTTGGATGGCAATTCCGCTTGAAACTTTGAGAATTCTTTCTTTATCACTGAAAAAGCAAGCTAGTCCTTTGAAAATTTTGCTCTTCAACTCATAGTTTCACTCGTTTCTTCGTTCCTCACCTCGAAAAATCACTCAATCTCCAATATTCTATCTCTCAGAAATTATACCCCTCAAAATTTCTCTCTCGAAATTTCTATCTCTTGTGACTTCAGGAGAGCTTAACTTTCTTTTGAATTGAACTTGTGAAAATGACTTGCTGAAACCCCTTATAAGGTTGAGAAGCTCGATTTATTTTAGCAACTTCATCTTTTCTCTTAAGTTCATCAAACTTAGACTTGTTTTCTTCTTGTTTGCCAAGGAAAGTTTCTAATTTCTCCAACCTTCATGTTTATCCAAAATCTTTAGATTTTTTTCTTTGGAGTTTGAATTTTTCTAAGTGTTGGAAAATAATTAAAGGTTTTATGTGAACTTTCGATTTTCCAACCTCTTGATTTTTCTTCTAAACTTTTAAAATCATTTAATCATGGCGAATGGCTAATTAATTATTTTCCAAGTTATTTTTAATTTCTCTAGCCAAGCCGAACTTCATAGTTGTTTTGTGATGTTTCATGTTGAAGGCGGACTTCTAAATGTCTTGCACGTTGCTTTTCCTTGCCACATTCTCTTAGGCACTTCATTATGCTTGAGGGTGGACTTTAAAGAGCTCCTGACATGCTAGGTCAGACTTCAAGGTGAGTTTTCCATGCTAGGTCGGACTTTGTTATCACTTGGAATTTTCCTTTGCCTTTATGGCGGACTTTCTCATACATTTTCCATGTTCTCTTTAGTGTCTAGGTGAACTTTGAAGTCTTCTTGCTAAGGTCGGACTTTCGATTTTTTTTTCATTCATTATTTTCCTTAGGTCGGGCTTTAAAGTGGGCTTTCCAATTGTTTCCAAGGTAAGTTGGACTTGGAGAATTTCTTTCCACTTCATGGCAGACTTCCAACTCTCCTTTCCATTGTACTTATCATCCTATGGCGAACTTTGGAGGTGTTTTTCCATGTGCATTACAAGGTGGGTCGAACTTCCTCTCATGTTTGCCATCTTTTCTTCCTAGTCCAAGGGTCGACTTCATGAATTTTATTCCAAAAGGTGGCGAACTTCACAAACTTCTTTCCATAATGCCTAGGCGGACTTTGGAAGGGCTTTGCCATTTTCACTCAAAGTCAAGTCAGACTTCAAGAAGGTCTTGCCATTGATAGGGTGGACTTGGAAGCCCTTTAGACATTTCCTCAAACTTGGGCGTCATGAATTTCATGCCCACTTCTGGATCATTCAACCTTCTCCATATGATTTTTTTTCATGCTTTTTGATGATTTTCTTGACTTTCTCATGATTTTTACTTTATTTTTGCTTTATTTTTGCATGCTTTTTGATTGATTTTTTGCTTGATTTTTCATTGATTTTTTCAGATTTTTCTTTGCTTTTTCATTCTAAAAGTGGAAACGTTGACTCAGTTACGTGCAGGCCCTGGCACTTTCTAAAACTAGAAACTTACTAAAAATAGAAAAAGCAAAAAAAGCGAACTTTCTAAAAATAGTAAATCCTCGATTGGGCCAAAAGTGCCAAAAATGAAAAAAGCAAAAAGCAAAAAAGGAAAATCCCTAAAAAATAGAAAGTGTTAGAATTGACCCAAAGCACAAGTGATCCTCGTTTTTCGGACCTTTTGAGCGCTTCCATGATGTTTAAGCATAGTTTCGGGCTTGAATTCTCTACTTGGCTTGGGTGATGACTCAAAAACTCTAACATGAAACTCTCAGAGGAAAAGAAGTTAAGAAATTGCAACCCTAACCTAAAAGCGAACCACCGAGAGTCCCCATTTGTAATGGGGCGATGTGTGAAATAGGTCACAACATCTGGCAACTCCACGTGAGGAATATTTCTGAACATTCCAAAGATAAGACCCACTTCAAACCCGAAATCTTAAATTAATTCTAACTAACTTACCCCTTGGCTAAGAAGAATACTTAAAAGGAAAGAGGAATCCTATATTGTATCAAGACCTTTTATCCTGCAGTTACAAGTGTGTGCAAATGCGTTCATTTCCGTCTCATAAGACCAATATGACTCTTTGGTTCCATCATGGCATTTTTGTGTAGTTTGTCTTAACTCCAAAAGCATCCTTGGATAGAGCCTTGCTGCCAGTGAGCGTCCATAGCCCTGACGAGGTTATCTCTATAATCTCGTGGAGATTGCTCTACTTCCGACGATTTATTGTATTTTATTTTCGTTCTATTCTTTTGATTCGTTTTGATATTTTTCTTTTCACATATTTCCACACTTTGGCTTGTAAGCAATGAAGCTTATATGGGTTTGAGCATTATAGTGGTGCTGAAGTAAGACTTTTGATTATTCTTTGTAGTTTAGCCAATAACTTCGCCTAGGAGACCATAGTGACTCAGAGAATTCATTAAGTGTGTAAGATATAATAACTGTAAGACTCAATGTCAAGATACAATAGATGATTCCCTTTCCAGTCAAGTACTAACCTTAACCTTAAGATACTTTAAAAAGAATTAATCTAGGATTCTAAGATTATCCACAAGTATTTATTCAAGGAATAGTCCTAACATACCTTGGCAAGGTCAATCTAGAGTGTGTGTGTAAGCAACATCACCCTTCTCACAAATGGGAAATCCTCTTTATTCAAAACCAAACCCAAAGCAACCAAGGCAAAGCAAACAAAAGCAAACAAAGCAATCTAATCTAAAAAAAGCAGGGGACAATTGAACTAAAGCAAATGAAAGCAAGAGAAACTAAACTAAGACAAACCGAACAAAACCACACCCAATCGGGAAGAAAAGTAACCTAACTATGTACAAAAGCTAGACTCACTAGGAGTCTTAAGACTAGAAGTAATGTTTGAGAAATTGCCCATTGACTGGCAATGGGACTTCCTGTCCGGTTAATGTCTTCAATTTGAATGCATTATCTCCTAAAATTTCTGAAATTTGATAGGGACCCATCCATAAGTTGTCAAATTTGTCATGGTTTCCTCTTCGTTCATGGGCTTTGTGAAGAGCACAAAAGATTTATTGAGAGGGGTGCGGTGGGGTGACGGGAGGAGGGGGGCGTGTGAATCAGTAAATCTAAACAAACTTTCACTTTTCAACTTTTCAACAACTCTAAACTTTTATCAACAACAACCTTTATCAACTTCAAATTCTAACACAAATCAACTATACAAAATTATCTCAATATGAACAAGTTGACACCAAGATTTTACGTGGAAACCCTTACGAGATAAAACCACGGTACAAATAATGTACTTTATGAATTATATATGCTTTTACAATGAATGTAGGCACCAACCTACTTGAATCACAAAATATGTAGTTTAGTAGGCACCAACCTACAAAGAGCACCAACCCTTAATTCTGATTTAGTAGGCACCAACCTATAAGGAGCTTCAACCCCTAATGCTTATTTAGTAGGCACCAACCTACAAGGAGCACCAACCCCTACTTGCCAAGCACGAACTTAACGAAAATAATAATTTAAAGAATAATGTTCCACCTTCAATGTTGCTTCTCCAACGGATGATGGACAATTCTGCTTAAACACTCTTCCTCTTGAAACCCACTCTTTATAATTCTTGAAAGATATTCACACAAATCAGCATATAATGAATTTACTTTCTTCCACATACAAATCTGTTTCTGAAATTCTCTTCAGGTCTGCATTATAAATTATCAGACTTCTGCAAATGTATGTCTGATTTTTCTTTTCCTCCACACACTCTAATTTTTCTTCTTTTCTTAAACAAAGATTGTATTCATTAAGAATCTATACTTCAAAGCTCTCTACAACCTCTCTATTTTCAGAAAACTCTTTATTTGATGCTTCTTTTCTGTTCAAGTGCCCTTTTATTATCACAGATGATATTTATTTTATGCACACATCTACTTTAAAGATCTTCTTTTAATACACCATACATACTCCAACACTTCGCTGTCTTTGTTGATATATCTTTTAATCCATACTCCAACATACACAGCACTTGCGTTTTATGATATTGCAGTTATCCCACACACTACTCAGTGCTCTCTAATCTTCAGATGGTATTCATCTTTTTTTACTCTTACTCTTCACTCTTAGAAAAACTTGCTTTTATATCTTTACCAAAGAAGACGACTTTATCAAGAGATGTATTGTTTTGCAAAGAGAGATAATTCTTAGTTTATACGCATCCTTTCAAAACATATCCTTTTATAAAAAAAGTGTTCATTATGAAGGGTCAGCTGCATATTATATGTTAATTGCTGCCTTATACATACCAATCATTACGCTTAACATATATTTAATCCCTTATACCATTTGTTTCTTATGATGACAGCTACTGCTTTTTGAACATTCGGATCTGTTTACTTGGGCGATTACTTTAATATATACATATTCTTTTGGCCTTCGAATATGCATCGATATCCTCAACTTCGGCAACCAGGCAGCAATATATATAAATATATTTGTTATTCATTCTTAATTTGACTGGCAGTAAAAGTAATCCTTGAAAGTTCCTCCACCATACTGCTTCTTGCAACGGCGCTTCAATTACTTTGTTACACGACAATTGCATGATACTCCCGACTCCTCTTATCTCAACGTGTCTTGACCAGTTCCCATTTATTCCACAATGACATTAGATAGATGCGATTCCAAATTTTGACAGCCCCTTGACCAATACTAATTTCTCATTGGTTTCTTATAGATATTTCTACTGTCTTCTTAAATCGCTCAACTATATTCTGGACGACAATCCACAAAACTTAAATTGCTGTAAATCTGAAGTTGCAGGTATTCATAAGATATTGATGGCTAAACTCCTGAATTATTCATCCAACTCCTAAACTCCTGAATAAAGAAATTATTGTTTATTTCTTGTGATGAATTCCTCATACTTCATAGCTCTACGCCCTAGCAGTTCATATTCTCGACTCTTCAATATGAGATGCTCGATATTTCCCAGAGTGATTTCTCGATACTGAAAATAACCTCAATTGATCTAACATTTATATAAATATTCCATATTGTACCCATGATCTCTGCAGTAACTTCCTCCTTCATAACAATTAAATCCTCACATATCTTTGATTTAATTCAGTTCCCGGTTGGCTGTATGCTTCAATGAATACAACACAATTGAGAAATACAAAATTCCTTGAGCTCTTTTAATAACAACTTCACCCATAGCATTTCTATCTCATTAATGTAATGGCTTGTGCCATAAATGATACTTTCATATGATATATACAATATCTTCACAAAAGATATCTCACAATCTGTTCATGAAGTCTTGTTCATAAGCTTTTGACATCAATGACAATATTGCCAACACTTTGTCCCAACAAAGGACTAAATCAGAAATTCTAAATGCCTTTACTCTCGCTCTCCGATTGAACCATCTCTTTATGATACCCTGATGTTTTGCGAAATTTTCGAATGCTTGATCTCTTTTCTCTTCCAAAAGTAACAGCTGTGACAATCTGGTTTTAACTCTGTCCTCCTGATCCAAACACTCTTGCATGAATTGTAAAGTTGGGATCCTCAATTGTATGGGAAACACAGGATCCTCTCCGTATACGAGATGATAGGGTGATGCCCCCAAGGAACTTTTTACTCTTACTCTATCCGCCCAAAGAGCGAATCTCAACTGTGTATGCCAGTCCCTTGGTTCTTGTCTAATAGCTTCTTGATAACGTTCAACAATTTTTGTTTGTGGTTTCTGCCAATCGATTACCTTGGGGATAGTAGTTTGATGAAAACTTCAAAGTGATACCACATTCAAATGCCCAGTTAGAAAATTTCAGAGAAGAAATGCGGAACCATTAGCACATACTAAAGCATGAGGACAACCAAATCTAGTGATAATGTTTGCTTCTAAAAATTTAATTATAGTATCCGTTGTGCATAGTTTTAAAGCTTGAGCCTCTGACCATCTAGTGCAATAGTCAGTTGCGGTTACAATATACCTGTGTTGCGTAGAGGAAGGTGGGTTGATCATACCAATAAAGTCGAGTCCACATTTCGCAAAAGGTCTTAGTTCGATCACAGGTTGAAGTGGCATAGCTGGGTTCTTCTCTTGTGCAGCAGTTACTTGACATGTGTGACAGGCTTTCACATGATCATACGCATCTTTGAACATTGTTGGCCAATAATAGCCTGCCATTAGAACTTGGTGTGCTATTGCTGATCTTCCTTTCCAAGGCATCTTAGGAAAACTCCCTCATGGTTTCTTCTGTATAGCACTGCTCCTTGCAACATATATCTTTGGCTTCTCATCCTTAAAGCCCTCTCTTGTATTGGATTTAGATGATTAGGGCACCTGTGGTTGAGCAGGAAGTAGGTGATATCATCGTACCATTCATTAGGGGATACTAATTTTAATTCATAAACTTGTTGCACTAGTCCTGGCCCTGTGGCGATAGTTTGTGTTAAGGCTTGGCTGCGAACAATTTTTCATTGGCTGGATCTCTACATCATACTCTTGAATAATGGTAAAGCACTTGCCTCTTTCCTCTCCTAATTCATTTTGCATCAAGAGGGTTTTAACAGCCATATCTGGGACTATGGCAAAGACTTTGCTTCTCAAAATATAATGTCGGAACTTCTTGATTGCCTTGACTAAAGCATATGCCTGTTTTTCTCCGTTTAGGTATGTCAATTCTGCATCTTTGAATGGTGCACTCATGAAAGCTATGGGGTGTTCATCCTTTTCGTCTGTCTTTTGGGTAAGCATTGCAACACATGTATGTTCTGACGCGAAAGAATAGAGGTAGAAGGGCTGACTAAGACAAGAGCATCAATTATGTCTTGTTTGATCTCTTCGAATGCCTTCTTTGCTGGCTCTGTCCATTCTATCTTCGCATCTTTCTTCAACATTTCACTTAGAGGCTTGACTATTTCAGCAAACCCTGTTATGAATTTTCTTACAAAATTAATCTTTCCGAAGAAAGACTTCAACTCTTTCTGACTTGATGGCAGACCAATTCTTGATATAGCTTCTACCCGATCAGGATCAATAAGAATCCCTTTCTTTGTTATTACCTGGCCCAGTAATTTTCCCTCAGTCACCTTGAATATGCACTTGTTTAGGTTCAATGAAATTCCATACCTTCTACATCTTTGAAATATTTTCCTCAGATCTTCAACATGATTTTCCCTTCTCTTGGAAAATACGGTGAGGTCGTCCATGTAGACAATAATGCATTTTCCTATAAGATCTTTGAAAGTGATATTCATGGCCCTTTGAAAGGTGGCTCCAACATTGATCAACCCAAACAACATTCTTTAGTATGCAAATGTACCCCACTTTGTCGTGAATGTGGTCTTAAGTCTATCCTCAAGTTTTACTAGCAGTTGACTGTATCCTGAGTATCCATCAAGGAAAGACATCATTTGGGACCCATTTACAATTTGAATTACTTCATCTAGTGATGGCAATGAGTAATTATCCTTTTCTGAAACGTTGTTGAGATTTTGAAAATCTACACATAGTCGTATCTCCCCATTCTTTTTGTGAATGGGTACCAAGTTGGCGACCCACGTTGAGTGGCGTAGTGGAAAGATAATGCCTGCTGACAGTAACTTCTTTACCTCCTGAAAAATGAGGGGCTCCAATAAAGGGTTTATTGGCCTTTGACATTGCCTGAATGGTTTACTGCCTGCCTTGAGGGGAATTGTAGGTGTAATGATTGAAGTGTCATATGTCTTTAGATCCTCGTAACTCCAGGCAATAATGTCTCTGAATTCTCTTAAGCTTTTGATTATTTGTTCCTTCTCTTCAGGCATGCATACTTTGCCAATGAGAACATTCTTAACTTCATCTTTCGTTCCTATGTTTACTGCTTCATGTTGGCCTCCTTCATTTCTCTGGTATTTAATTGCATTAATCTGATCTTGATCAAAGATCCTTTCAAGCTGTATCATTCCTTTGGGGATGCTGTTGGTCTTTAAATTCATTATACTGTCTGCATCAAATTCAGGTTCTCCTCGATCTTCCTCTTCATCAATGATTTGGGTGAGGAAGACATATGAATTTGTTAAGAAATCCAAAATGTGTTTGTCATCATCAAATACTTGGAAAATTGTGACATTTTCTGGTACTGATGGTGTTGAAGTGATTTCAATTGTGAATTTCTTCACAATATCCATCTCAAGTGGTTCTAAATTTCTAATGAACGTGCTGATTGTGCCAATGAATTTGCAACTTTGTTCTGAGAGCGGTATATAGATTTGATATTGAAAGCTTCAAAACTTTCAATGAGATCCCAAAACCTTTTTCTGTATCCTCTCAGTCTCTTGTCATAACAAGCGTACTTCTTTCTCACTTGTCTTACCACAACTTCCGAGTCACCATAAACATGCAAGATTTTGACCCTTTTCCGAATTGCGTGCAGCAATTTGTGGACTAATAATTCATATTCTGTTGCATTGTTGGCGCATGGGAATTGTAACCTGAGAGCAGCTAGGTAGGTCTCGCCTGATGGACTGATCAACTCATAACCAACTCCATTGCCCTTCTTGGATTTCGAACTTGCTCTCGATCTTGTAATTGCTTGGGGCTGGGTATTTCTTTCTTCTGAATTTCTGCAACTGGATTATCTTCCTGGAATTTGTTTACTTCTTGGATCATTTCTTCTTTTGGTAAGAGCTCTTTGTCAGAGTCACTACCTTCATCTTGTATTGTCAAATTAAAGTATTCATTTTTTGGCAGTTGGGAAATTCTTTTGTGAACTTGGTCTAAAGGCACCCTGCACATTGCGTAGGAGAACTTAGAATGAAAAGTATTATGAATCCGACACCAATTGGGTAACAATAAGTCTTGTATAGAAGCATGACTTCCCAATTCTTTTTCTTGTCTTACACTTTTGAGCACAAATCTTCTGAAGTTTTCGAACATGCTTTCACGTTCATCTGGTGATAGTTCATCATCACTTTCAATAGGAACCTTTGTTGAATCTGAAATTTTCAGCGAATCTTCCTGATTATCTGAGCAGTGTAGCATCAAGACTTCTTGTGCCTTTGGTCTATACTGACCTAGATCTGTTTCAGAAAAGAAAACTTCATTGTTTTCTCCATACTCAGTAATCATCAACTTAAGTCTTGGTGTACTTTCAATTCTGATATTATTGGGAATACTCCTCCATGGTAACCGCATGTGTGAAAAGTCAGGTGAGAAGTAACCATTCAACCTGCGAGTCTAGTCTCTTCCTAAAACCATTCCATATCCTCCTGGGAAATCGACTACGGAAACATCGATGAAATGCTGAATCCTTGGATTAGATAATAATTGCTTATGAATATTGTTTAACTCTCCTACAACTAGAACCTCCATCTTATCCAATTGTGTCACTTTCTTGTTCGTCTTTGTAGGGGTCAAACCCAATCTATGACATACAGCTAAAGGCATTACATTACTAGATGCTCCTGAATCATTCAGACAGTTATGCAGAAGTTTATTGAAAATTCGAAGCAAAACGAGAAAGGAACTGGCTCATCTTTTCCTTGATGAAATATTACAGGGCTTCCTTTCTATACACTCTATCTCTTTTGCTTTTATCTTATTATTCCTGTCAATCTGTGGAGCTTCTGCTTCTTTTGTTAAATTCTCCATCTTATTTTCCTTTAAACTTTGATGTACTTGCTCAGTTTTGGTTGTCTTCTGACCCAACATTTCTATGCCTTCTTTTACTTCATATATGCCTCGAGTTACTTTGGAACTCCGAGATCCCTGAGCAACATTTATTGTTTGTGGTTGTTCTTGGATAAGTTGTGTTTGTTCATCTTGAACAAAATTTACATTGTTTGTGGAACTTGCAGTCTTCTGAACTGTGTTGGCTGAATCTTGCTTTGGATCCCTTAAGCTATCAAGAAATGTGTTCCTTATCTTGGGTACTTTCATCAATTCGAACAATGACATGTTGACTTTAATTTTCTTCACCTCCTCTGTCACATATTGACTTAGTCTTTTCAATTCATCTTTAGGAGGAGAACTACTAGTAGAACTACCAGCATTGTTGCCTTTCCTGTACTGAGGCGCGTCTCTTGGAAGAGGCGGATTATTGCTTGTATTCGGGTGCGGTGGAGTTTGAATGTTGTGTGGAGGAATAGGTGAAGTCAAAGGCTCTTGATTCTTCCTATAATAGAGCTTTGATGGGTTGTTCCCTGTCTGCTGAAATGCTTGAACTTCTTTTATGCCTTCGACCAACACACTATTATGCAGAGGTGGGAAATAGTAATTTGTTGTGTCTTCAATTGGTCCTTTAGCGACCGCATGTGAGTACATAGGAAGTGGCGCCTCCACTGGCTCATTAGCTGATGCTGGTGGAAATCTTCCAAATTGGTCAGGTGCTTGATATTGTTCAAATTGTGGTGGAAACATGAAGTCCTCCAAAACTAAAGCTTGATCATTCTTCACTACAGGGACTATAGTAGTGGATGGGTTATCTGGTGTTTCCTTTTGTATTTCTCTCTGGGAAATATCTGTTGTGAATTGAAATTCTTTGCATTGTGTCTTAGAATGTTGATTAGTGTTGTGCAAGCGACACCATCCTGACAAGGTTGATTCGGTGAGGAGTATACTCTCTGTTGGTCGATTCTCTCGAGTTGCAGGATTGTCTAGGGGTGATGGCACATTTCCATTGTTTGGTCCTGTATTTCATGATCTCTTTTGGTATCCTTGATAATTATTACGGTAACCTTGAGCATTGCTTGATTGACCTTGGTAATTTTGATAATTACCTTGGTATCCTTGAGAACTCCTTTGCATATATGAAGTTGATTGTTTTGGTTTCTCAGATGAGTTACTTTAGTAGACAATTTCTTCACTTGTTCAATCAACTCTCTCATCTCTTCTTTTTCTTCTTGTGTCCTTGTGGACGTTGTTGTACTTGCAAATATACTGGTTGGGAAGGTTGTGCTTGAGAAATAGGACCTCCTGGGTGAATTACCAACTGATTATTGGGAGGTGGAATGGGATTCATTACTGGCGTATGATGTGTTATGGTCTGGTACAAGTCAAAGGTGATACTGGTAAGACCCCTTTTGTGCTATGGTTTGGTCATAAGCCTAGTGTTAGATATTTCAAAATTTTTGGGAGTAAATGCTATAGCAAAAGAGATGAAGAGATAGGAAAGTTTGATGCTAGGAGTGATTAAGGAATCTTTCTTGGTTATTCTACTAAGAACAAGGCCTACCAGTGCTACAGTAAGAAATTGAGGAAAGTAGTTGAAAGTGCAAATGTCAAGGTTGATGAAGACATAGCTAGACCATGCAGAACCTGTGGATATAATTTAGATCATAGTTGAAAAAATCGGACTCGGCAATAACTCGGCAAGGCCAATTTTTTTGAAAACTCGGGACTCGGCAAAAACTCGGGGAAAAACTCGGCAATAACTCGGCAAATTTATCGAACATTTGAAAAAATACACAATTTTTAAAAATATTCTTCAAATCCTTGTATGAAATTATGAATCATTTATGTGCATGTAATCATTTTACTTCATATTAAATACTTGTGTTTTCATTTACTATGTAAAGTTTACAATTTTACACAATTAGTATGAACCAATTTATATTTTAATGATATTTAAATAAAGTTACACTTCAAAACCTTTCAAATTAGAAAAGAATAATCATAAATTTATACATATTATATATATTCATTAGAAATAAACTATATATATATAAAGAATAATTAAATTTATATATAATTAAATTTGTATAAATTTATATATAATAAATAATATATATGCATAAATTTAATTAGATAATATAATATGTATAAATTTATATATAATTAAATAAACTATATATATAAATATAATAATAAAGGAACAAACAATATATACAATATTATATAAAGAATAATTAAAGTTACATATAATTAAATTTGTTGTTTATCGTTTATACATTAATCATATATTGTTTATATATAAATAATTATAAATTTATACATATTATATAAATTGTTTATTTAGTATTTTATATATTATATATATTATTACAAATTTCACCAACAGAAATATAAAGCTAAATATTTGATTTAATAAATTATTTTATAGAAGAACTATTGTTTCGAATCAATTTTTTTGCCCTTTCGCTTCAAGCCCGATCGCATTCAAACCAGATGCAGGCATAAGCAAACTAAAAATCATGATTTTTTTGGGAGAAATGAAGTCGCGTTTTTAACCTACGGCAGACCTCTGAAAATCGTGAGACTGTAATGGCGCCCTAGCTGTTTGTCACTTCGCGTCCATCTTCTGCAACTGTTCGCCGAAAATTGCCCTGGTCGCGGTCGCCGTCGGGAGTTAGATGATAAAAGAGCACATTAGAAATTAGGGTTCGCTTTTCCGCGACCTCATACCTCTTCGTGTAGCGTTTTTCTCCATTGACGCGCGCATTTTCGCGATTTTTTACTCAGAACGCGCTGCGATTTTTTGCTTTAACTCGTCGGCGAGTAATGCAGCGATTTACTCGGCTGAGGATTTGCAACGCGATTACTCGCGCTTGAGGCGAGTAATACGCGATTTTTTCAACTATGATTTAGATGATTAGAATAATAGTTCAGTCTTAGGAAAGAAAGTTTAGTCTCAAAATCAAGTTTAGATCATTCCGCTGAATCAAGAAAATGAAGAGGAAGGAACTAGTGAAAGTACGTAGAAATATTACAAGAGCTAGAAGTTCAAGAACATCCCCACCCAAGGTATGTAAGACTAAATCATTCTCAAGATTAGATTATAGGTGATAAGAATAAAGGTTTTCGGACTAGGAGAAAAATTGCGTAGAATACTATTTGATTTCAAAGACCGAGCCTATTAGTGTTAATAAGCATGCAAAGATGAACATTGGGTTGAAGCAATGGGAGAAGAACTACAACAAATTGAGAAGAATAATACATTGATTCTTGTTCCTAGACCTAAGGACAAAAGTGTAATTGGAACTAAATGATCTTTAGAAACAAATTGAATGAGCAAAGTGAAGTTGAGAAACAAAGCAAGACCGGTGTAAAGGATATTCTCGATGGAAGGAATTGACTTTGAAGAAACTTTTGCCCCTATTGCTAGGATTGAAGCTGTGGAGACTATTTCTTGCTTATGCTGCCACAAAACTATAAGGTTTATCGATGGATGTCAAGTCTCAGATTTCTAAATGGCGAATTGGAAGAAGAAGTGTATGTTGAGCAACTGATGGATTTCAATTGGCTGATTAGGGAGATATGGTTTGTCGGTTGAAGAAAGCATTGTATGGACTTAAGCAAGCCCCAAGAGCATGGTATGCAAGATTGAACAAGTATTTGCTGAAGCTTGGATTTAATAAAGGTACTGCTGATAGTAATCTATATTTCAAGATTGATGATGATAAAGATTTGATTGTTGAAATCTTTGTTGATGATATCATTTTTCGAGGAGATGATAGTTTGTGCATGAAGTTTGTTGATGAGATGCATAATGAGTTTGAGATGTCTATGATTGGTGAGATGAAATTCTTTTTGGGATTGCAAATTACTTAGCTAGATAAAGGGATCTTCATATCTTAGTCCAAGTATGTGAAAGAATTGCTAAAGAAGTTTGGTATGGAAGATTCAAAGCCAGTTGGTACACCTATGGTGACTAGATGCAAGTTGACACAAGATGATGATTCTTCGAAAGCAAATCAAACTAGATATAGATCGATGATTGGTGGATTGCTTTATTTGACTCAAGCTAGACCATATATCATGAATGTTGTATGCATTGTTGCAAGATTTCAAGGTGATCCTAAGGAATCTCATGTAATTGCTGTGAAGAGGATTTTCAGATACTTGAAGGGGACAGTTGATTTTGGGTTGTGGTATCCTAAAGATGATGATCTTGCTTTGAGTGCTTTTATTGATGCTGATTGGGCAGGTGATGTGAATGACAGAAAGAGTACTAGTGGTGGTGCATTTTTCTTGGGTAAGAAGTTGATTTCATGGTTAAGTAAGAAGCATAATACCATTTCTTTATTTACTGCAGAGGCAAAATACATTGCTGCTGCTAGTAATTGTACTCAAGTATTGTGGATGAAGCATATGTTGAAAGATGTCAGAGCTGTGTATGATGAACCTATTGCTATATTCTGTGATAATTCAAGTCCAATCAACATTTCTAAGAATCTGGTGTTGCATTCAAAGACCAAGCATATATCTATCAAGTTTCACTTTTTGAGAGAAAAGGTGAGTGAAAAGGAGGTCAGATTGGAGTATGTGCCTACTAAGGAATAGATTGCAGATATCTTTACAAAGCCTTTGCCTAAGGATACTTTTGAGTATCTCAGAGGGAAGCTAGGGGTGATTACCTCTCCTAATTAGAACTAAGATGCATTGACTTGCATTAATTTGTGCATTTCATAGTCATATCTCGATCCGAATTTATGTTGTGGTGGCTGCTACTCAGGGGGAGTAGTCAGTTGTTCAGAGCTTGTGTGGAGAAAAAAGATCTTTGTCATTGATTTCAAAGGGGGAGAAGCGTCATGTGAAAAACTGTGAATTATCTAAGGAGAAGAGTCATGTAGGGAGAAGAGTTGTGTAAAAGAGTTGAGTAGAAAAGAGTCAGAACCTAAGGGGGAGTAAGTGCTAAAGATAGTTGCGTTGATGGTGTTTTTCACATCATGTGTTGCCATCAATGCCAAAGGGGGAGATTGCTGGATGTTGTGGTTGTGTTGCTGATATGTGGTTGTCGTTGATGCCAACACTATTGGCATTAATGTCTTAGAAACTGTATATGTTGAGGATATTGAGAAAATTGTAATGAAATAAGTTGGAGGTTGTTAGTGGTGAAGTGAAGTTTAGTCTGTTGGTTAGCTCAGTTCGTTGATGATCAGAGGTTGTGGATTAAAGGGTTTTTTGTCGAGTATATCTAGTTTATCCACGTCAAGTTTCAAAGATCCGCGTGAAGATTTATTGAGTTATGAGCAGTTGTGTTCTGAACAGTCATTCTGTTGCTTCAGTTGGTGTTCTTGAATGAAGATGATGTGATTTTAGTAAGTTCAATTGTTGCGGATGCTTCTCTGGTGATTCATGATGTTTGTGGAGATTTCTAGATCGTGCTCTATCTGTGTTGCACGTGCGCATTGATCGTTGTGCTTGTGATTAGAGATTTTCTCTTACATGTTCATGTTTTTCATGTTCTTGGCCAGCAGGGTGTTGTAGCATGTTGTGGATCTTCGAGGAATAATTATTTGAAGTGTTTTTCGTGTTTGAGATTTTATTTTGGGTCTTCACTATGTTGTGGCCGACCTTGGTTGATTCACATTGAAAATTATTTATTGATTTGGGCTGACAGTTTGCATATATTTTATTATTTTGTTGAGGCCGACATGTAGCGATGTAATCTCTTGTTGCAGATATATATGAGCGATTGTTTATTCCATTTGAAGGTGTGCTTGTGTATGAGATGTGCGAATAATGTCCTAATTATTCAAAGGCAGAAGCAGAGTGTGAAGAAGTGTTTATGTGCTTAACCGGAACTGTAATCAGGCATTAGCAGATGCTATTTTCTCGGTTCAAATCTTCTGGATGTAATCCAAATCTTTTGTAAGACAGTGAGTCTTCCTTTTGTAATTGAGTAGTCAGCTCTAGGCAGTGCGCTTGAATGCATGTGCATTCCCCATTTCATTCTTTATACTTTTAACAGGGTATAATCTTGTGGACTGACCTCCACCGTGGTTTTTCCCGTAATAGGGTTTCCATGTAAAAAATCTTGGTGTTATGTGTATTTCTGATGTGTTGTTGATTTATGATTTCATGGTTATTGATCAGATCTGAGAATAAGATTAATAAGTTTAAATTTTTGGGACCATTGATTCAATCCCCCCTCACCCCGACCACCCTCTTAGTTGTCTGCCCTTGTGTTGCCAACAATTGGTATTAGAGTAGGTTCCTTGGAAGAAGTTTAACAGCTTGAGGTGATCGGGGATGGCAGCATACAAGAAGGATAGTTCGAGATTTGATGGAACAAATTATTCTCTGTGGAAGGCTTGAATGGAGTGTCATCTGAGATGCATTGGTGAACCTTATTGGAAAATTATAAAGAATAAGTATATCATTCCATAGAATGGTCGTTCTACTGCAGATGAGAGTAAGGAAGCCGAGTACAATATTAGGGCCAAGTTAGCATTGTTGAGTGCTTTGACTGATTCTGAGATGACAAATGTTATGGATCTGATGACTACTTATGATTGCTTATGAGATGACAACATTCAACAACATTCAAGTAAGATCTAGCAATTAAGAACATAGAGACAACACATGATTTTATGTGGAAACCCTTGCGGGAGAAAAACCAAGGCAAAATATTGCATATATATATATTAATCTTTTTCTTCTTCTTGTAGGCTCCAACCTACTATTAAAGTCTCCAATTTTTACACAAACTGAGCTTCAACGCAGCAAGAGGCTCTAACCTCTATTTGATAGGCTCCAACCCCCACACAAACTGAGCTCCAACCCAGCAAGAGGCTCCAACCTCTATTTGATAGGCTCCAACCTATTTATCCTTCAATGGCTGATATAGTATTTTTCTTTAGAGGATCTTCCTCTAGCAAATCTGATTACAAATCACACAATGTCATCCTTCCAAATCTGATCACTATCTACACAATAACCCTCTTTCACAAATTTGATTACTGTCATGCATAATCTTCCTTCCAAATCTGATCACATCTATGCATCAATTCTTTTCACACAACTGATCATAATCATGGCATTATTGTCACATAATTTTCTGCTTGTAATCTTCATGTATATTCATCATGTATATTTGCGTTTATCATTCATAAATGGGCTGCACATACTCTCAAAATAAATATGAGTTAAATTTAATATTTCTGCTCTTTCTCTCTTTTCAATCTGCTTTTATATTCACATAATATTCATTTAATAAATTAATTGTTACCTTTTGATTCTCACTTTCACTTTCATTTATATCACTTCAATTTGTCAAGGGATGTATCCTTATGAGAGATGTGTGTCTTTGAAAGGAGACAAATATTTTAATGGATGTGTCTTTTGATAAAGATCGCTGCCCTTTGTGGTTTTAATTGTTATCTTCTTTAAGCATAATTGCTGCCAATGCCACCTTTTCTTATAGAGTTAGTGCTCTTAACATAATGTAATTTGTTTTCTAAAAGATAGTTACTCCAGATATGTTTATCGCTGCTTCCCCTTTTTTAAATCACTAGCATCTTATTATAATCGTTGCCTATTTTATGATCTTAATAATTTGTGCAGACATATTTAGCCATCGCTGCTCATAATACCTTAATTACTTGGGCGATGAAATTAATATATTTATGTGTCTTTTACTTTTGTTTATGAAGGTCAGCCAGCATTAGTTTGTCTCATATTATATTTACCTTAACTTGGTGCTGCCTCCTACAATGAGTCAGCCTATTTACACAATCCGAGTTTTATTTCATCTTGGCGCCATAGTTGAAGTTGGCTAGTTTAAGTCTTTTGATTTAAACTAGATTTGATTGCCCCCTTAGTTGGCCTTATTGTTAATCTCAAATATTTTAAACTTTAATCTTGGCACTCATATATGAAGGTCGGCCTTGATAAATAGGTTTTAATCTAAACTCCAATATCAATGAATACACTTTCTCCATTATGTTTAAATTTAATTTAAACATAGATCTCTCTAAATCGATCTTCCAGATATCCAATAGTGTATAACGGATAGCCTCTTAATGGTTAACTTCTTATAACAGGCCATTTCTCTTTGCCTAGTTATTAATGACTTCATTTATAATACCTTGCCTTTGACATCAATGACCATATGTGTTCTGACATCAGTGACAACATTTCCAACGATGAAGATTCTAATTGCTCCTTGTTTGTACATATTCTTAAGCTTCTCCTAGGGATTACCACCTGAAGCTTTATTTAATTTTTAAATAGATACAAATAAGGCTGGAAGCCTGCTGAAGAATAAAACATACCCTTTTATTGTAAAGTAAAGAAGTGGAGGTTGTTTCTTAGTTTTGTCTGTTGTACAGGGAAGTAAGATATATCTTTGGTTTTATACTTAAAGAAAAGGAATTCTATGTTTTGATATGTCCTCATTTTATAGTACTTATACATGATCCTCTTTGTCTTTTTTAGTTCGGGACTTTGGCACGAATGCTTCAAGCAGAACCACCACCAAAGGCTGTAAAAGTTACTGTGAGCAAGAGGGTTCCTTTAAGTGGTGAAGAATTAAAAGCATATGAAGAGCAACAGAATCGGATCAAAAAGGAAGAAGCTCTAAAAGCAAGCAGTGCAAAGGAAGAGGATGCTAGAGCCTCTCTTGTGGGAGGAGATGCTACATTGGATCCAATGATTATTGATACTGCAGGTGGTCTAGTTTCATCAGAAGGTATTGCTTTCTTGTTTGTCTTTAATAACGGCCAGCATCACCAATATCCTCTTACTTAAAAAAAAACATTACATTTTCTTTTCAAAGCTGTATCTTTGGAATTTCATAAAAGAAATTCATAGGATTTTGCACAGGCTTAGAGATAGTATATTGATTTCTATATATCCATATCTTATTTTGTGTGTATTTTATAAAGAATCATTGGTTCGTTGATTCAGAAGTATTTGTGGGTTTGATGTATAGTCAATTGTCATGTGGAGTGCTTTGGAATCAAAATTCTATGAGAATACAGCCTTCAACATTGGGCTGATGAATACCATGTCGAGATAGTGTTTGAGATTCATTTTCATATTTAGTTGTTTGGTACAGGAATTAATTGATTAAAGTACAAGTTCTTTGGTCTCCATGCTCTATTCCCATTCAAATATTTTTCCTATGATTTTAGGAGTAGTCATAAGCATTCTCTCTTTGTGTTGTCCTATTCCCCATCCCCTAGAAAGAGGACTTGGAGGAACATATGTTAGAAATGTCATAAACAGAGATGTCATTTTGAAACAATATGAAAATATCTGAGGTTTCTTATCATGATTAGGATATCTATAAAATTAGAATCCCTATTTTTGCATCAGTTTTGGATAATGCTTGTTAGATGCAATGAAAGCATTCACTACATTGACATCCACTAAAAAATGACTTGTATCGACTTTTCAAATGCTCATGCATAAGTATTTTGTAGGTGGATGACTCCATATTCTATATAACAAATAAAATATTAACAATACGCTTTAAATTACAGCTGCCATTTGTTGTGTCAGTCTGTTTTATGGGTCTATCTCCTATTCTGAACAGCACATGAACAATTTCACAAAAAATGAATGCATAAATACATTGCAAGTATAATAATGCAATGTAATACGGCAAAAAATTAAGAGGTATGCAGATTTTTTCAAGAATCAACACTTTGAGTAAGAATCACCATTGGCAAACCTATAACAGATAGGCATTACTAGATGACCGTTTTAGCATCTCGATGTTTTCAGGCCTCACAATTTCATGGCTCCAACAAACTCACCATATTTATTTGTTTATGTAAAAGAAAGAAAGTAGGTTTTATTGATCAGGAGCAGGAGGGACACAAAAAACCCATTTTGATTGATCATTCACCAGGTTTTGTACAATATATCCTCTTAGACAAGAGTAGATGAGATGTGTCTGAGAGCTATATATATAATTTAACCTATTAAATCCAAGGCATCTATTAATCGAAGGATTACAACCTTCCTTAGAAAAGTGCATTCTTCCTTTTTTTCCCAATTTTCTTCAAAAGGGCCTTCTAAGAACCCTCTCGGTTTTTCTTTCTAACTTGTAGAAATGGAAAAATTAATTGAGCACCTTATGTTTAGTATCTAATAATTATGTTATATGACCTATATATGAAAGAGTACAACTAATAAGATTATTTTTTTATTAAATTACTATTTTTGTTTTTCATAGTCAATTAGAGGCTAAAATATATTTTGAATTAATTTACTTAAGCATATTTTAAATACACTTAAAACCTATGTGCCATGGGGCCATGTACCTTGGGTATTTCCACTTATACCCCCAATAGGGATTTGGGGATGTAGGGATGGGTAGCAAATGTCCCTAGGGCCATCCCCTACAATTTTGTTTTAAGGAAATGTTTCTAGTATGCCTCAGAAATAGCAGGGGATTGCAAAAAGTGATTTTTTTTTAATTAAAATACACACAACTGAGAAAAAAAAAACACTAGGGGAGTCCACAAGGACCCTCATATCTCTTAACAACAAGTCTAAACCTTAAACAAAGATACTAACACCTAAATACAAAAGAATCCCCCTATTTTGCCATTTCACATTTTGTGAGAAGACAGAAAGAGAACAACAATGATATTGAGAAGAGATGACGGGTGAGAAGAAAACAAGAGAGCATCATAGCTATATTAGTTGAGGTAAGTTTACCATCCATTGTCCATTTGCACAAACCTTTATGATTTTTGTGTTTTCTTTTTGTTTCTTCGAAGTGTCAAAATGTTAGGGATTCTATTTTATTATTTGCACCTGCAGTTGTGTTTTTTTAAAAAAAAGAGCAGCTGTGAGGGTAGTGAAGGTGAAGAGGTTGAGATTCAACAAAGAAGTCATAGAGGCGTTAGGAGTTCTTTTGTGTGTGGGAGTGTTGTGTTTACTTCACTAACATTATTTCAGTATACTACAAAAGTAAACTATATTGCAAAATATCATTAAATATTGAATATGGAAAACATTCACAGAACATATGCATATGGAAATATTCAGATCTTTATTCATGTATTTGTAGTAATACATCATCATATCAACACTAGTCCCCGAATACAACCCACACAACAGTGTAAATAGTTAACTTGCGTCGATTGAGAACACCAACCGTTGGCAACCGTTGAGTACTAACTAATCCCGAGGACTCATCTCCCGAGTACTAACTATTCCCGAGGACTAAAATCCCCAACAAAACATTATTTATTTATTTCATTTACTAATTAACTATCTAGCTGATTACATCATCCCCCCCTTAGAAAAAGTCTTCTTCCCAGACGACAAATACAAAATTGGGAGATGAATACATAGAATTTCAGTGGGAGGAAGGTTGAGAGGATGTCCCTGGTGGCTGGGGAACCGATGAAGTGGTTGCCGGAGTGGTTTGTTGCCGTAGTCTGTATGCCTCCTCCGTATGCTGCTGAAGGTGACGAGAGGCCTTTAATTCTTTCTCTCGAGTGGTCTTCACCAGATGTACTGCCTCCTTCAATTTTTTATTGACCTTCTCCAATTCCTTGTCTTTTTCCGCCAACTGTCGGGCCATCTCCTCGTCAATTGCTTCCATCCTCCTCTCCATTTCCTTTATGCCTGCATCCCAAGCGATCACTTTAAGCTTTTCTTCTTCCAAAAGTCGAGTGAGCTCCTATAGTTGCTTTTCAAAGGACTCTGCCTTGGCTTGGATTTTACGGGATAGGGCGATGGCTTGTTCTACTTTCTCGGTCATTTTGTTCAGATGCACCTCATACTCTTGGCATGTCAAAAATAATGTTCTATACATCGTCTCCATTTCAAATATCTGTGCCACCAGCTTGTCGTCTTTCCCCTGCAAAGTTGGCCTCTTCAGAAACGAAGCGACCATTGTCTCTGGTGTCTTCCCCGCCAGCCAATCACCAGTGAATATCCTGTCGAACTCTGTACCGCTCCTCGAGTTCATAAATTGGATGATCCGCCGTGCCTCCCACTCAGCTATGGGCGAGTAGTTTCGGTGCAGTGTCTTTGGAGTATATGACACTTCCTTGATGACTAGTGCAATAGGCTCTAGACTGTGGATATACCTCTCAATCGTACCTATTGGGTCCTCTCGATCTGGCTTGGGGATTGTCACAGCAATTCCCTCCAATGCATCATTGTCACTGGACTCATTGGATTCCTCGTCAGTCCCCTCGCCTGTAGATACGACTAGCTGTGGTGTAACATGGGGCATCTCTCCCCCCTCCATTGCTGGTTGCTTGGCAACTGGCTGTGTACTCTCCGCTGCCACCATAGGCTGAGTGCTCTCGGTTGGTGCAGCATCTCTCCCCACCTCCATCTCCATCAGTATTGGCGAGCGTATGGGGGAGATGTCTTCCTCTCGAATAGGGGTCCCCATTTGCCTTAGCCATCCATCTACACCCACTGTCTGAAGTGTCCCTCCTGGTGATGCCAATGCGTCCGTCTCACCGATTATATCATCTGGTGCTATGTCCTCCGCGACCCCTTGTGGTGTCATCTCTGCTTTAGTTGGCTCATTTTGCTGCTCTGCTGGTGCAACACTTCCTTCGGCAAGCTCTTGTTGTGCAATTGCTTCAACTGCGCCACCTTCAATGACCTCCTCTTCCACCTCCTGTTCGGCTGGGGCTATCACTTAAGGATTAACATCTATTGAGTAGACTCTGACTAGTGAGGTACTATCTGCAGATGAGGAAAGTGCTAACTGCTTGAAGTCATCATTATTGGCTTGTTTCCTCTTCCTCCTCACAATCTTCGGCTCTTTTGCTATGCCTGCAGCATCGAGAGGAGTCCATCTGAAAACTGTCAGCCAGGAGTGGTCATAGTCCTTCGTTGGCTGTAATTTTGCTAGTTTGCCTTCCGACACTTGATTGTAGACGACAGCCAGGAATAGAGCTATAAGATGTTGGGTCATATAGAATGCCTTGTGTCTGCATTCCAAAAATTCTTTAATCCATTCTGATAGATATAACGCCTAGTTGTAAACCTTTCCCACACTCATCCCGAACATGTAGTCAACCATCCAGGTTGCTATATCTGAGGCAAGGTTGGCGCCTGTCAACTTGCATTTGATAAGACCCATAATACATTTCCAATCAACATTCCCCAACATATGTTTTCACAATCCTTGAGCCCTTGCACTCCAAATCGTTTCCTTGTCCTTGGCTGTGATGTCAGACTTGCAAATTCTTTTGATAATCATTTCTTTTTGTTGCATAGTCATTTTCGTAGTTGGTTTGGCAACCGCCTGCCCAGATGTAGGCATGCCAAAAACTCTCTTGAAGTCTGACGGATAGAAAGCCACAGTGATTGGAAATCCTTCATATTCAATTGTGCTCCTATGGCTGTGCTGGTTATAATTTGCAACAATATCTTTTAAATATTCTTCAATATCCCAAGCATTGGAAAAAAGACATTCCAAGCATTGGAAAAAAGACATTGTGCTACCTTATCAACTTGGGCTGCCGCTAATGCTCGTTTGATGGGATAGTGGGGTGCAATTTCCTGCCACCATGTCTTGCACTCTGTACCTGTGAGACTCTTCCAAGTTAGTGAATCTGCAGTCACGTTGTCAACTTTTCCCTTATCTAACTTGCCTCCATCCACCTTGGGTCTGAGTATTCTTTTCTTTGCTTTTGTACTTGTGTTGGGATCCATTTTTTTGCACTTGCAAGGATGACACTGCCCGAGAATAACTTTCTTGAATATTTTAAAGCCCCTAACGACTTTTGGTACGACTGTTATTTTTGTGTGTTGAAGGCTCTAGCCAATGGATGGTACAAATTTCTTTCTCCAGTCGTTAAATGATACGGCCTCCTTTTTGATGTGTATGGCTGGGAGGTCGATGAATGGTACAACCTCTTGCTGCTTGCTACATACGACTTCTCTCTCCTGCTTAGTTCGTACGCCCCTCTCTTGGTTTAATTTGATAACTGGTATGGCTGCCTTTTGCTTGCTAAGTACGATCTCCTTAACCCGTACGGCCTCCTTTTGTCGTCCTTCCTTACTCTGGTCGGTGTCTATTATGGTACCCCTTGTTTTGATGTGTACGGGGTTATTCAACTGTAAACGTACGGTACTCTTTGTTCTTTTACTTAGTCGTACGACCTTCAAATATCAAAGGCGTACGACACTCTTTAGGTACTGTCGTACGGACCTTGAAATTCTTCTAATTTGCCACCATACGGTCCTACTGATGTGGATGGCTCGTGCGTCCTTCAATCTCTTCACCCATACGGCCTTTTTCCCGTCTCTCCACCATATGACCTCCCTTTGTGCCCAGCGTATAGATTCCTTCTTCCTACTACGTACGACTTTCACCTTCACTCGTACGGCCTTCTGAATTACTCCCTTATGGTTCTGTCGACTCCTTTTTGATGCGTTCTGAGTACTGTATGATGGTACGCTTTTTAACTTATGTTGAGCATCCTTAATATGTTTAGGTTGTATGCCCTTCATCCATTTTAATATTTTAATATTCTTTACTTTAAATTTTCTTCTCATGACCAACTTTATTTTCCCACGTCTCCTTTTAATATTTACCCCTTCATCTTTTAACTTTGCCTTAATACTTTTATTCTCCTCTTTTTGTATTTTTTCTCTCCCCTCCATTTTAGAGTTTTTTAATTTCCCTTTGACGTTTCTTCTATTTTTCTTTTCTTTTTAATCTTTTCAATTTTTCTTGCTTTTTATCATCTTCTCTTTGATTTTTCATACCTTTTCTCTCCTTAGTTTTTAATTTTTTCCACTTTTTTCCATCTTCTCTCTCATCTCCTCTCGCTTCTTTTTCATCTTTTCTTTTCATTCTTTTTGCTTCGCCATCTTTCCTAACGTTCAACTCAGACGCATAATGCCATTTGCACTTATGTGGGGGCCGTTTATAACACTCTTCTTCACAACATGTTCCTATGTACTGTACATCAAACCACTTGTTAAGCAATGGGGCAGGGCCAGTACCTTTAAAACTACCATCAACGTACCTCCCTTCGTAGCGCTGGCACCATGTAACATTCTCCCCTTCTACCATTGGTGGCCCGACTGGGTTGGGTATTACTTTCCAAAGTCCATCCTTCGTCGCTATCTTTCTTATCCTCGACACTTTTCTTCTCTCTCTTCTCATTTGCTTAAGTACATCTTCTGTGTATTGATCCACGTGCAAAACGAACATGTCTTCCATCATTATCACCGTCTTTAAACAAGGAGCTGTCTTCTCGAAGTAGGCCTCCCATTGCTCGTTATCCCATTCATTCTCTTCTTCATCAGTACCCTCGGGTTGGCACGCAGTTCGTTCGTTTGCTTCTTGTTCCTCCTTTTCCTTCTGTGCCTCTTTGTCCAATTCTTTGGCTAGGTACCCTCGCTTAATTCCTTCGTATGGGACGACATAACCCCAATGTCCACCCATTCATCGCCAGAGCGCGGGTTCCCGAACACTGCATTAGTCAGGTGCTTGTGCACCCGAGGCAATGCAATCCCTTCTACTTTCTTCTGCACCAACCTTTCTTCAATAATTTGGTCTACGCTTGATTCCATCCAAACTCCTTCTGCTACATACCCGGGGCCTCCCAAGCCCCAGTCTTGTTCTCTTAGAGCCTCCTCTTGCACGAGCCAGTCTTCCTTGGTAGCGTAGCCGAGCATGTTGATTGCTATGGTGTCCTTCCATTCTTTCCTTTCTTGATACAACTTCAATTTTTGATCCGTTGATTGCTTTAGGTAGTAGTGACCCATCCAAGTCCTCAAGCTTTATAGAGCCATTGTCACATACTTCTCGAATCTTAAATGGTCCTAACTAACGAACTTTGAACTTCACCGGCTTGATTTTGTTACGACCGTTATACTTGAAAGCTAACTGTCCCGGCCAAAAGTTCATTCACCGGAGATGTTATCATTCTAGTATTTCCTTCTCCGTTGCATATTCTTTGTTGCCCATTGTGCCATTATCCTTCATTCATCCAATTTGTTTAGTTGGTATAACCGTTCCTTCAGACTTTTTGTATCACTCAGTCGATTCTCCATAGCTATTCTTAGGCTAGGTACCATATATTCCATTGGTACTACCGCTTGCTGACCGTACATCAATTGGAAGGGTGTGTGCCCCGTTGTCACCTTGTATGTAGTACGGTATGCACACAGGACGGCGGGTAATCTCTCCTCCCAATTAGCTTCCTTGACGCCACAAGACTTGTGAATAATGCATACTAACACTTTATTTGTAGACTCTGCTTGGCCGTTCGCTCGTGGGTAGTACGGATTTGATAGATTGTGAAAGATCCAGAACTCTGCTGTCATCAGTCGGATGACATTGTTGACAAAATGTCCCCCAGGATCACTCGTAAGCTGGATCAGAATCCCGCACCTTGTCACTATTTGCTTGTAAATGAATCGTGCCGTTCTCTGAGCTGTGTTGTTCGACAATGCTCTAGCCTTGGCCCACTTCGTCAGGTGTTCTGTGGCAACCACATTGTATCGACACCGATGTAATTGACTTACCTTCAATGGCCTAATAAAATCCAATCTCCAACATTCAAATAGCTCTTGAGGTTGGGACGGATACAATGGCATAAAGTCCTGCTTCAATGGTTTTCCTACCCTCTAGCAGGTGTCACAACCTAACACCCACTCCTGAGTATTTGTGTGCATCGTTGCCCACCATAGGCCTGCCAAGAGAATTTTTCTGGCCGTAGCATCTGGGCCCATGTGACCACCAGCCAAACCCTCATGTGCTTCCTTTAGTACACCTGGTATCTCCTCTTCTATGACACATCTTCGGAGGATCTGGTCGGACCCCATCTTGTACAACAAGCCATTAATCAACTGAAATGTCTTACTCTTCAATACAAGCTTCCTTCTCTCGGTTGGCGACATTTCCTTCGGGAATGTAGATGTAGACAAGTATTCTCCAATCTTTTCATACCATGAAGGGAGTACTGCAATCTAAAACAGATGTGTGTCCGGAAAGTCTTCGTTCACTCCCTCTTTCGCAGGTTCGCCCGACGGATTCTTGACAATTGATCAACGATCATGTGACTCTTCCCCGACTGTACGATGTTAGTGAATGTGAACTCTTGGAGCAATAGTAGCCACCTGCTAACTCTCCCTTGAATTATGGCTTATTCACCAAATACATTAAAGCTTGGTGATCCACATAAAAGTTGAATGGCATGGCTAGCAGATAATGCTTGAATTTTTGTACGGAGTAGACCATCCCCAACGCTTCGTGTTCGGTAGTGCTATAGTTTTTCTCCGCTCTGGAAAGTAGCCGACTCGCAAAGAATACCGGGTGGCCCAACCTGTGTTCTCCCACCTGTGCTAGTGTCGCTCCAATGGAAAAATCGGAGGCATCCACATGTACATGAAACTCCTTTTTCCAATCTCGATACACCAGTATGGGTGAATTGATCAACCGGTCCTTTAGTTCATTAAATGCCTTCTCTTGTTCTTCCGCCCATATGAAGGGTTGTCCCTTCCTCGTTAGTAGGCCCAAAGGGTATGACACTTGCACAAATTTTTTGATAAACCTCCAATAGTACCCCACATGCTCGAGGAAGGACTTCACATCGGTGATGTTCTTTGGAGCCTCCATCTGTACGATCTCTCTCACCTTATGGGGGTCAGTTTTCAATCCAGCCTTGCACACAATATGTCCCAATAACTTTCCTTGTGGCACCATGAATCTGCATTTCCTAGGATTGAATGCGAGGTGGGTTGCTCTACACCTCTCCATGCACTCGCCAAGGGCCTTCAAATGATTTTGTTTGTCGTTGTAAATTGACCAGTCATCGAGGAAGGCTTTGAAGTTACCTACTGACATTTTGTCAAAAATGTGAAGTATTATCCTTTGGAACGTAGCTGGCGCGTTACATAGTTTGAACGACATCCGGTTGTACGCGTACACACCATCCTCAACCGCAAGAGTAGTCTTGAATTTATCTTCCTCGGCAATACTGATTTGGTTGTAGCCCGAAAACCTGTCCAAGAATGAGTACATTTCATGTCCGACAACCTCTTCAAGGATTGTGTCGGTGAAGGGTATAGGAAACGAGTCTTTGATGGTCACTGCATTCCAGTGTTCCACGGGGACGCGTCCCCCAGGAAAAACCACCCGTTTCCGAGACGGGGAGACGCCTAGGAAACATCCCTCCGCCGTCCCTCCGCCGTCCCCCCGTTTCTCCACCGTCCCCCCCGAAGTCCCCCCATCCCCCGAAGTCCCCTTCTGGGAGACTTCAGGGAAACTTCTGGGAGACTCCAGGGAAACTTCTGGGAGACTCCAGGGAAACTTTTGGGAGACTTCCAGAAGTCCCCTGCACCCAAGGAAACTCCAGGGAAACTTTTGGGAGACTCCAAGGAAAATATGAGAGACTCGAAGGAAACTTCTAGGAGACTTCCAGAGGCATGAGGCCATTAGCCTGGAGCCATTACTATTAGCATTTACTATTTTGTACTCTGTTTTTGAAGTTTTGAAGTTTGAACATTGATGATACAGGGATAGTTGATTGTAATTATGATTCATGAATCATGATTATGAAACTCAAATTATGAAACATCTAGTTCTTGTTGCATTTTCCAATGTCTATATTTTCATTTTGATTTTCAATGTTCAGTGGTTCACTAGTTCAATGAAATGATATATCATTGCAATGTGTTATTGTGTTTAAACTTTAAACTTTTAAGTTTTAAGTTTTGTTTTTATGTGTTAACTTTACTTATTCCTTAGGCTTCTACAGTTATATAATTATATTGTTATACATCTTTTTATAACTAATTTTTCAAGTACTATATGTATTTCAGCGCCGCCCCCACCCACCCCCCCGCCGCCGTCCCCCTGCCGTCCCCAAATTTAGGCCCCCCGTCTCCCATCTCGGAAACGCGTCCCCCGCCGTCCCCCCGTCCCCGTCCCCGTCCCCGAAACTCCGTGGAACATTGCTGCATTCAAACTCTGGAAGTCGACACATATCCTCATCTACTCTGTTTCTTTCTTCGAGGAGATGACAATCGGTGACACGCACTCGTTGAACTCCACTTTGAAAATGATGCCCGCCTCCAACATCTTCTCAATTTCCTCTTGCACCTTGGTGGCATAATTTTTATTCATCCTATAGGGTCTCTTCCGTAGGGGTTGGGCTCCCAATACGAGAGGGATCCTGTGTACGCACAACTCTGGTGGTATACCCTTGAAATCTTTATACGTCTAGGCGAAGGCATCTTTATACTCCATGAAGATTTTGAATGCCGCCACCTTTAGTACGAGGTCCCAATCATCACCTATGAGAATCTCCTTAGGTTTTTCTGGCTCACCAAGGTTTACGTTCTTTAGCATTGGTTCTTCGTGCTTGATGAGTTTATCTAGTTCAAACTTGTGTGCTGGCGTCTCTTCCAATTCTGCCACACCTTTCTTATACTCGCCGTATTCTGGAGGAAATGTCTCACTGGTCAAGCCCTTATCTTCTTCCTCTCCCCTTGTCTGATCTGTAGTATGTTGCAATCAGGGTGGAAGACTTCATAATCTTCCATTTGCCAGTGAAATAAACCGTTCAGTGAACTGGTCTCGTCCTCAGAGCAACTTCCAATCTCTAGTACGCCTTCCTCGTTCGGCTCCATAATCTTTCTTTCTTCATCAACATTCGATTCTCCACTCGATTCAGATCTCGAAGACGCTAGTTCTTCACTGACTGCCTGGTTCTTCAGATCAATAGTATACTTCTTTCCATGGCTCTCAATCGAGAGTGTTCCTCTTCCAGTTGTGGTTTGCCTTGGCAGCAATCAGCCATCCTCATCCCTATAGTGCATCATACGCCTTTTTCTCTAGTGGGATGACGATGAAATTTAACAAGAACTGCTGCGTGCCGATCAAAACTTTTTGCGCCATTAATGTACCGAGAGGTTTGATGCCATGTTGGTCGGCTCCTACCAGGTGGAATGTCGAGGGCTAGAGGGTTGGCTTACCCAAACGCTTCCATGTCTCCTTTGGCAGTACGTTCACTCTCGAGCCTCCGTCGACGATGGTGTTGGAGAGTTTCATCACCATGATTCCCATCTGTACGACGGCCGGCTTCCTCCCGACACTTACTGCGAGTAGCATTGGATCTGTGGCTTCTCCTGCCAATTTTGTTGTGCTTTCCGTCGAACCCTTCTGAATATTGTCTCCAATGACGTTTGTGAGTGCTACCCTCAGTTAAGGCATTGTTTGCAAAAGGCTTGTTACGTTGATTGGTACGGTTGTGTGAAGCACCTGCCGTAGTATGTTCTTCTCGGATTTCGTCTGCAACAATGTACTAACCGCTTTAGAAGTTCTCCGTGCATTCACCATTGCCTCTTCTACTTCCGCCTTGGCTTCTCATAGTCTCTCTTTCTCCGTATGAGGGTTCGGATAATTGGCCTTCTTCAACTGTGCCCTTGTAATTGCTAGAACCTCTTCGTCTGCTATCTCTAGCATGTTGATGCCTTTCTGCTTCGAGCAGTCGCTGTCCTTGTGATCACCCGGTCCACACCATTTGCATAGGTTTCCCCCGGCGCCTTGACTGCTTTTGCAGTCCCTCGCAAAGTGACCCCATTCATTACATTTCCGACACTGGATAATGGGTCTGCCTTTGTTGTCGTACTAAATTTTGCTTCTTGGCGTACTATTCCTCCGATTGTTACGATAGCCACTAGGGGATGCGTTGTTGCTCTGAGGTTTTGGCGGTGTGGTCAGAGGGGTTGAATTTCTCCTTGTGTGAAGAACACTTGCAAACTCCGTGTTTTTAAGTTGTACGGGCACTCCTTGACGGAGTGTCCCATAACTTGGCAGATGTCACAAAACAGTTTTTTCGTGCAGTTCGCTTTTGTATGACCTTCCATTTTGGATTCGGTACACCATAGTTCATTCGCCTCTTTGGACCCTTCTTTGTCAGCCTTCTGTTCTTTCATCATCCGTAACATATCGCGATGAAGAGTTTGTACGGTTGTTGATTCGTCTTCGCTCTCCTCTGCGCTTTCTTCATCATCTTTCTTCTTCCCTCTGGAGGATGTCTTGTTCTCGCTTTTGATATCCATTGCAGGGTTATATGCTTCAGTGTACAAGGATGGAGGTACCACCTTCATTTTTCTTCGGAGCGAGGGAAGCAATCCCTCAATAAACCACCTCTTCTTTAGGCCATCAACTGGCTGTGACTCAAGTTTTCTTATCAAATCTTTCAATTTCCGATTGTAGGTCCACACACTCTCGTGCTCTCCCTATTTGGTATTGTATATCTCCGTAACAATCTCACTATCATCTCGTAGGAGTTTGAACTCCTCTTGGAATGCTTGCTTCAATAACCTCCATGTGGCTTTGTGCGCTTGATCTAATTCAAAGTACCAGTTGATGGCACTATCTCTAAGTGTCACTGGAAATGCTTTCAGCCATTGATCCGGATAATTCTCCCCACTTGCGATCCAAATTGTTTCACATGTTTTACAATGTTGCACTAGATCTTTTGACCCATTCCCTTTAAACTTCGGCAACTTCTGCCGCTCCGGAGTCACCATCTTTCCCCGCTGTCCTCCTTGTGTATTGGACCTGATTAGACTAGTTTCCCCGCTACGTTCCGGTGCGTCACATGCACTCTCGGCCACGTACGAGTCACTCCCCCATCTTCTGTCAACATCCTCGACACCTTGATTCGCCTGGGATTCCCTTCGGTACTCTCTCCGCCTTGGGGTACTGGGCTTAGATCTTCCATTCGTCAGCCGTTCGTCGTCGTCCGATAAGGACAACTCCCCAAAACGTCTGATGCTACTATCAAGTTCTTCACTTAATTCATCTTCGTTTTTACAGATATTATACCGTCATACGTACGGAGTGCCAAAGGATCCTTCATCCCTCCCTTCAACCAGACTTTGATGTGCTCTTCCAATGGATGTGTCTATTCTTTTTAGATTCTCATGTGTTCTTTTAATACTCTGGTTTATTTCAATTAGATCCTCATCAAATTCCTTACCAACTTGCTTTAGTCTTCTCCACCGGTTTTCTTGTTCTTGTAGCGAGAGTGATTGCCGAACCTTCTCCTCTTGAGTCTCATGCCCACTAGGTACTTGGTTCTTGTCTTTGTTCGGCTGTATGGGCATTAAAAATTGTTCAGGCAATTATTGTTGGTTACCGAACATACATCTCCGGCTAGAGTCTCTTTCTTCCTCTTCTCGTTTGGTTCGTTCTTCGTACCCTTGCAATATTTGTTGCCTTCGGTGTTCCTGATCCTCTTCCTCTCGAAGGTCTTGTAGGATGATAAAATGACGGGCTAACAATCTGGGCATACGATTTAGGAGGTGATCCAACTCGTCATTCACTTCCAGTCTATCCCAGATAATGTCCTCGGGGATTTCCCGCCTGCGGGATTCCCTTTGTACGTGGTCTCTTAGGGATATCTTCCATAGATTTATCAGATCTTCAGTCAACAGGTCTTCCCTTTCTTCATTAGCGTCCAAAGGCTCTTCTGCTGGACGACCCATTATGCTGCCATGATGAGTGATTCCCTAGTTTGCTCAGGCAACAGAGCCAAATGTTTACTTCACTAACAGTATTTCAGTATACTACAAAAGTAAACTATATTGCAGAATATCATTAAATATTCAATATGGAAATCATTCACAAAATAGATGCATATGGAAATATTTAGATCTTTATTCATTTATTTGCAGTATTACATCATCATATCAACACTAGTCCCCGAATACAACCCACACAACAGTATAAATAGTTAACTGGCGTCAGTTGAGAACTCCAACCGTCGGCAACCGTCGAGTACTAACTAATCTTGAGGACTCACATCCCGAGTACTAACTAATCCCGAGGACTAAAATCCCGACAAAACATTATTTATTTATTTCATTTACTAATTAACTATCTAGCTGATTACATGTTGCAGATCTTATGGGTTCAAATAGCCAATATCAATGCCCTCCAATCTTCTAAAAACTTATGCAAATGGCCCATTCAATCCTAAAAAATACCATTTGTAATTTGCAACAGTCATAAATGAAGATAAAAAACATATATCATGGGGATAGAGTTTGGCTATGTTATTTATGCAACAAGGATTATATAGCAGCTCATATGGGTTTACAATCATCTTTTGTATATAGGTGGGTAGAGGGTAAAAGGATGTGAAAATTTAACCCTTTTTGCCAATATTGATGTGTTTAAGTTGTTTGAGTGTGAGGTAAGAAATAAGGGAGTGCTAGTAGGGAATGGACAATCTATCATTCCATTGTCTAGCCAAATTGTGGATGTTGATATTCAAAGGGAAGATCAGTTTACCAAGGGAAGAGAAGGGCTACTAGTGTTGCATAGATGTTCAATATGCAATCATGCAGATTTTCCAATTGCCAAATTTTGCTTTGCTCATGTCATCTCATTTCATGTGATAATTTCTCCCTACTTCAAACAAATGTTCAAAAATTTAAATGTTGTTGGTCCTTCATATGCCTCTCAGAGAACATAATCTATGCACCATTTCTTTGATAGAGAGTATTCTGAGGTGAGTTTGGTGATGGAGGACATAAGACAAACTTGGGTAAGGATGGGCTGTTTTTATTAAAATGGTTGGGTGGACTGATATGAGATATCGGCTAGCCATCAATATTAGTCACATGAGATATTGATTCTTATTTTCTTAGACCTATTAATTGCTTAGGGAAGTAGAAGGATGTAAACTTCCAATTTTAGATATTGAAGAACACTATAGACGAGGTTGGGGCCTCAAATGTTCTATAAGTGGTTATTGATTTAGCATGTGTGTGTAAGTCAGTTGGCATGATTGTGGAGGGTGGTTCAAACAATTTTTTTTCAGAACTTGTGTTCATGCATTGAAAGCCACAGAAGATTGATCAGGTAAAGAGATTGGTGGTAGAAGCAAGAGATATACAAGTGTTTATTTGCAACGACAATGCATCAACATCGAATGGCTTATATATTTGATCATTCCATTGTAGTTGAGACTCGACATTCTCAATTATGATGTACTTGCTATATTCTGATGAATCAATCCAATGCTGTAGTCCTTGCAATCATTGTGTAATTATTATGTTTTATAATTGTTACTATACATTTTCGTTTACTCAATGTTCATTGGTTAAACCACGTAGCGAGTAAACATTTGCCAGCACCAACCAATGTGGCGCAAATAGACAACTGGTTGAACACATTTGGCCTTCCACTCGAGGTTCCAACGTTTCCGTCATTGAGCCCTTCGGAGACCTTGGCTGAGGGTCCGAATCAGGGATACACAACCATGGTGACAGAGAGTGCTGATCTGTAGTTGGGCTTTACAGCTATGTTGATAGAGGGCGAGGGTATGCAGTAGGACACTTCACCCTGAGGACAGACGATGATGAGCTAGGGGTTAGTACAGACACACCCACCAGGAGTAGTACAGGAGAGTGGGGGACCTTCACAAGGATAGGAACCCCCCATGGCAGCAAAGCGGTCAGCACTTCCCAACCCGTCGGGCGAGGAGGACGAGTTGAGCGGGTAAGAGGGATCTATACTTGAGATTTCTAAGCCTGACGCATTAGATCTGCTGGGTTTGGTGCAGAGATACATCGAGGAGCTCCAACCCATGGCAGTAGGCATGCACGAAATTGGAGGAATAGCCAAGCAACTTAACAATGGCCAGTCCCCATTGGTAGTAAAGGAGGTTCAGAGGATGAGGTTTGTATAGATAGGGTGTGAATAGGAGTTCGCACAATGCCTTACTACTAGAGGATGGCGAGGAGTAGAGACCCCGACGATGTGGAAGGCATAGCGTGTAGCGGGGCCCTTGATGGTAGGGAGAGATGGCCGAGTAGTTTCAACTTTATTCAATATAGAGGCCTTCAAGGATGTCTTCTATAGGATGAAATGTCAGATGGTTGCCACAAAAGAAGCGGTGAAGGGAAAGAGTGAGGCACTCTAGCTAGTATAGAGGATATGAGAGGAATGGATTGAGCACATGAAGAAATTTCATGTGTAACTTGCCCAACAAACCTAGATAACTAGTACGAAGAGAACCGGAGCATCGGCCCTAGAGGCCAAGGTAGTAGAGGTGGAGGAGGCAGAACATAGGATGAGGGAGGCAAAGCAAAAAATGAAGGATATGGAGGCTCAACTTGCAGCATAGGGGAAGGAAGTGGATTAGGCCAAATGCCAAGTAATGGAGGTTGCTCACATGGTGAAGGCAACAAGAGATTTTGGCAGATGACCGGCCATGACTATGCATGGAGGAGGTTCAAAGGTTGCGAGAGTTACGACCACCTACTTTGACTTCGATGCCATCCATCCATTCAAGGACGACTTCACACCTTCCTTCCCAATAGTTAATCTTTTTTTGTGGTAATCCTCGTTTTGGTTGTAATGTCGTTAGGAAGACGACTTGTTTTGTGGGGGGATGATGTAGTTGGCTGTGTTATAAATAATTAAGTTGTAGTTGGCCAAACAAATAGTATATAAAATAAATAAAATAATACTTGTGCACAACATTAGATTAATATGAGTTGTAATCGGGAAACTAATCCCGATAGTTTGGTAGTTGCAGCAAGTCGTTGCCGATAGTTGGTGTTCTCAACCAACATCGATCAACTTATATATTTGATCATTCCATTGTAGTTGGGACCTAACATTCTAAATTATGATGTACTTGCTATATTTTGATGAATGAATCCAATGCTATATTCTATGCAATCATTGTGTAATTATTATGTTTTATAATTGTTATTGTACATTCCCGTTTATTCTATGTTTATTGGTTAAACCACTTAGCATGTAAACATATACAATTGAAGAAAAAAAAGTGCAAAAGGTCCTTGATGATGATTGGTTGGCCATAGTGAGGTAATAAATTTCATATTTATTATTAAATTATTAATGTTTATAAATTGTAAATTATTTTCATTTTTTGTTATAGCATTCACTCTTTGCCATTTGTGCTTGTTTTTGAAAATTATGGTTGTAGATACATTTTCTCCATCTCACATCTTGTGCGGGTCATTAAATATGTTGATATAGACTCCTAGTTTTAGAGAGATTTATGAGACACTTGACAACATGCTTGGGCAAATGACACAAACAATTCATACCAAGGATCTTGATTTGGGATTATATGAGGAGCATATTAGGCCCATTTTGGTCCATTGTGGAACACTATGAACATCCCACTTCTTATGGTGGCCTATGCTATAAATATCAAATGGAATGCACTAAGGTTTAAGAGAGTGCCTTCTTATGATTATGAAGGGGTGATAGAAGGGCTTATGAAGGCCTTTCGAAATATGTATACCAATGAGGCAACTTTACATGGGTTGTAGTGGCTAGCCTTTGTCAATTTTCAACGTCTAACATTTATTAAAATAAAGGCAAGGAGAGATAAGGTGTAATGTCCCCTTTTTAGCCCTATGCTTTTCAGTGGTCGATAGCCCTTTTCTGGAGTCTCGTGAGCTACTCGGGGGCATTTTTAGGGTTTCCTAAATTCTTGGAGGTTTCTTGTCAGCTTTTTGGGGGCTTGTTGCGGGAGTTTGCCAGATGGGTTTTTGGGTCTTTCTGGGTTTTCAGAGAGCTTTGGTGGGCTGTCACATGCATTTTCATCAATGAATACTTCTGGACTTACTATTTTTCGTAAGCTATGACAACAATTTGGAATGTGCTGAAATGGTGTTTGGAGTCACTATTTTTAGCAGTACGCTATTTTTAGTAAGTGCTATTTCTGGTAGTGTGGTAGTGTAGTATTGGCAAATGCTTCTCCAACTTTCTTGGAGTTCAAAAAAGGAAAGTTTAATAACTTATGTTATTTTCTAATGTTGCTTTTTGGCCCCCACGCCTAGGCGTTATAACTTAAGTTGTTTTTAAAATGTGGGCCTCTCATGTGGACGCCAATATTGGAGGATTATTGCATTTTAGAAGGTTTATTATTGCCAAGACAAGTTGGACGCCTTAGTTGACAAGTCAAAAGGATGTTAAAAGATTATAATATTAACCCAAGAATATGGTGTCCCTTTTTGGAGGTGTTGACAGGTGTTTTATGACCACACCAACGCAGAATAAAATTTCCCAACAGCTACTCTATCCTCTCTTGAACAAAATCTCCTGCATGCTAAGATTGCGAGAAAGATCATGCATTCAACTCCAAGGTTCCTTTATGTAGTGGATAGTCTCAGTTGGCTTGATGTGATTTGCTAGTATTTCAAGGGAGACTTACGTAATTGTTCAATCGGAGCTCAAAGAGAAAGGGATTTTTTGCAAGCTTTGAAAGATTTGTCAATGAAGAATAGGTTTCCTAAACTAACCAGAAAAGTACTGAATTGAACTGTTGCATGGATTAGAAAAGCTACGGACTATTCTAGGTGTGGGACGTGGAGATCAACTCTTGAAAACTTTAACCAAGCTTTGCTTTGCCTTGCTTTGGACAACTTCCATAGAACCGGTGCAATCTTCAAAGGAGTAACTTGAGATATTCAGATCACGACTCAACATGAAGATACCATCATAACGACACATACCAATATTCAAACCGTAATTGAAGTTAAGTCCTCAATGTTCTAGTCGACCACACAAGGCGAACACACTGTCAATGAGCCCACTAGTGGTATGGATAAGGGAAGCTTGCTCAAATTAAACACCACATTCCACAACTACCATCTACTTGCATGAATTAAAATCTACTTTACTCTAAGTTCTACTTTAAGATTCGATGTGAATTGGAAGGGCGAAGAAGCCTCGCTAGCTACCCACAACAAAATATGGAACCACAAGCAATGATAACTCTTTTTATTATAGGAGTGTTCACAACAACTTCTTACAAAGCATTCAACTTGAAAACTTTCCTTCTTCTTCAATCTATACTATGCTATCAATCTATGGTATCTCTAAGCTGTCTCTCTATCTTCTGCTATTCTATGATCTAATCTCTAATCTATGATGTACAAATGAGGGGAGATGCCCCTTTTATAGTTGGCCAATTTCAATGGATGGCTCAGATTGGATTACAATGAAGGGCTCAGATTGAGCCACATAAGCACTAATCAAGATTCTTCCCTAAAAACTGCCACAAAGAGGAGTGGGATAATAAATGAGCAAAAGATTCCCACTCTCTCCCTTTAACCACTATGAGCATTTAATGCCCACTATCTTCCAGATGATTTTGATCCAGAAACGTGTTCCCATTGTTCTCCTCTTTGATTGCACATTCGATAAATCTGGCCAACACAGCTTCTACTCCTTGAAGTGATATGACAGGGATGTTCTCAATCTAAAACTCCAAGACCGCAACTTCTTTTTCTTGCTCGATGATGATTTTCCTCCTATCTATCATTGCATCTTGGGTTGTCCGAAGTATGCTGGAGAAGATTTTCTGGGTCATTGCCGGAGGACTTCACACTTGAGAAGAATTCCTCAACTTTGTCCTTCAATCCATCCTGCTATCATTCTTTAACTTTGAAGTGCTCGGGGATGATCTCTAACGCTTGGGCCTTTGTTGTTTCTCCATCTTGATCTCGAAGGATTTTCTTGTCTTGGACTCGACCATTTCTTCCTTGCCACCTACCTTACCTGAGTTGGGCGCATTTAGATTCCTGTGGAGGAATTTCAATACTTAGTTGTTTTTGATAACATTGGTTTGGGCACAAATGAGACATCATGGAGGAGCTTCAAACATGTAACTTTTCCTTTTCCAAGGTTGTAATATTGTTCTGAAGTACTTGCTCCATCACCCCAAGTCATCATGCTTTGGCACCGGTGTTCATCTGGCAAAACAAATAAAAGGAAGAGCATAAATTCTCTTTACTTACCTGATCTCCATGTTTTGATCTCCAAGGTCTGAAACTTTGCGTCCATATTTTTTCATCATGGGCGCATTTAACATCTGTGTGCTAGGGCGCATATCATCTTGATGTTTTTATCTTCTTGCCTTAGCAATTTCATTCACCTATCTTGTCCATCTTCTCTTAGGAGCTTGATGACTTAGACAAAATTCAACCCATCTTGAGCTTGGGCGCATTTGACCCCTTCTGCTTTCCTTTTCTATGCCTTAGAAAATTTTATCAATCACAAGCTAGGCGTCCATTTAAAATCACAAGCCAAGGCATAATAATTCAAAATTTATTTCCCCCTTAGAAAATATTCAAGACCCCCTTGACTTTTAAAATATCTCCCCTTAGAAAAATATTTCTCAACCTTATTTATTCACAGGCGCACATGAAGGGGTTCATTTAATTTTTTCACCCTTGAAAATATTTATCACTAATGTTCAACTTGTGGGCGCATATCATCTTATATCTCTTGGGCACACCCCCTTGTCCTAGGCGTTTTCCCTTTTCTCCTCCTTGGGTGCAAATGGAGGGGTCCCATGCCATTTCTTGCCATTTCTTTTTGTCTTAGAATATTCTCCTTCATGTTTCTAACTAGGGCGCATTTACTAGGGTCATCGTCCACTTTTCATGACTTAGAAAAATTTCCTCCATTTTGGTGTTTGGGCGCATTTAGCCCTTATTGCTTCATGAGCGCATTTGAGGGGGGCTCCTGCCATTCCTCAAGACTTAGATTTTTTTTTTTTCTCCAACTGGCTTCATAAGAAGGGCGCATTTTGGGGGTGGGGCTTTGTTGATGCGTGTTTTGTGACACACCCAACACTTTAGAATAAAAGAATGCCCAAAGGCAGCTCTATCCTCTCTTGAAAAATTACCTCTTATGCTAAGATTGCTAGAAAGGTCATACGGTAATTCCAATGTTCCGGTTTGGGGGATGGACAAGCTCAATAGGTGATGTGATATGCTGGTTTCACAAAGGGACCCTTGGATAGTAAGTTACTCAAAGTAGGGATTTGGATTGATGTAACATTGAATGCTCTTATGTTTTGGATTTTCAGTTTAAAATAAAATAAAAAAGGGGATGAGGGTAAAGGAACTAGATTTATGCAGAACTAATCCTATGAACTTCGGAGACAAATGCTGGATAATGGAATTTAAACCAATCTTTGCTTCGCCAAGCACGGCACTACAACTAGACAAAGACGGTGCAATCTTCAAGGGTTTACGAAAGATATCCTATTACACTATATCACCATCAATTCGACCAATGCATATAGATAATAGAACTCAAATTAAGCAATTTTAATGTTCAGACTAACCTTACACATCAAATTGAAAATCATCCAATTGAAAAAGGTATGAACTAATTCCACTATTTCCAACACTATCAATCTTTCATTCATCTAAAATACTTGAAAACAAATTTACTCTATTTTGAAGAAATCAATGAAACCATGCGGGCTCATAGAAATAACAAATGCTCAACTCTGAATCCACTTATTATTTAAACAGCAATATTGCAACAATCTCATCAGTCTCTCCCTGAATAAATGAAATGAATGGGGTTTATATAGGCACCCCAATTACAAAGCAATGGCCAAGATTAAATTTGAAATCAACGGCCAAGATCAAATTTGATAAACCCTAACCCTAAAAGCATAACAAACTCAAAGACACATGGCACAAGCAGAACACGCCATTTGGAGCATGGAAAATGGTGACACCTTGCACTTCATTCGAGCAAGTGGGAATCCAGAATGCAATTCCCTTTGGATCGCTCCCTAGCTGCAAATGCAAGAAATTTGGCTAACACAGAATCAAGTTCCTCCATTGAGATATTCGGCACAGAATCCAGTTGCATTCCAATCACGTCCAAGGTCTCCAGGCACTGAGTGAAAGTTCCTTCCCATCTAGCCTCCTGCTTCTTACTTTCCAATTCCTCATTAGCTGATTCCCTTTCCTCTATGTGAAGGTTTCCACTTACTATCTTCCTCTTGCTGGGATACGAAAGTTCATCAAGACTTTCGCCAATTGCTTCACCCTGACTATCCTTATTGCTTAATGTGGCGTAAGTAAGAGAAATTCCTTCCTTCCTCAACTTGCTGATCTGACCATCGACCCATTCCCTTGAGTAAGCAAAAATGTCCTTCATCAATGTGTTTAAATCGGTCAACTCAGGTTGTGTCCAGTTAGGCAATAAAATAGGCTTATCTTTTTCTTGTTCAAATTGAGGATGAATGTAGTCCCCGTTGTCCTTCACTTGTTCAGGTATAGGGAACAAGTCACATCTTTTTATAAGCTCAACTGGAATTCTGGACCAAATCTTCTTCCTGACTCCATACTCATCCATCAGGTTAGACCAGTAATCTTCGATCTGCATAACATGAAGGGATTTCTTCCCGTGCATTCTCAGGTAAGGATCATAATCGGACCTTGGATTATAGGTGCTGAATTTGTAAAATTGCAACTCTACCCCTGCTGTTTTGGCTGATTGTAATGAAGGACAGACTTGTAGCATTTTTCCAATTGCAACCGGAAAATCCACTCCTTGTTTGTTCTTCTTCGCCTGAAGGGAGTCTACACATGCTAGTTGCCTTGCAACTTCAAGCATAACAATTTTGTCTGTTGGGTATCGAGGAAGCCTGTACGGAGCATCCGAGAATCCATGAATTCTTATATAAGTAAATGTCGGAAACTGGATAAACCAAGACCCAAACTTGTCAAGCATTACCATAGCTTCTTTAGATAGCCTCCTCTGCACTATTCCTCGAAGAACTCGCGTGATATACATAAGGAAGGCGTCATTTGTTATCTTGAAATTGTCCCTGTAATGTAGCTGGAGCTGCGGGTAACAATCATATGATTTGAGTTGATCTTTCCGAAGTCCCACTTCGCCTTTACAAATCAGTCCTCTGTACTTAGTGAACCGTGCCAAAATGTAAACCACATAAGAACTCATGTAGAAGGTTTTAGTTTTTTCAAGGTTTCTCAACTGGAAATCGATGTTATCACTTATTAACTTAGCCCAATTTATAGCCTCCATTCCCAATACGATTTCCTCCACGTATGAAAACATCCATACTTCAAAGAAGGCTCCTTGAGAAGTTCCCATAACTCTGTTCAGCATATGAATCATATCACTGTATTCTATCTTAAAATCTGCGCAAATTAGTCTCTTTGGCAACTTGGAGCGATGTCTTTTGGGTTCTTTAATCCAGTTGGAATTGATGATGTCCATACAGGATTCCTTGGCTTGATCGAACATGGCCTGTGATTCTTGCTGAGTCCTGTTCAACATTTTCCGGCGATGGGGAATACCAAATACTTCCCTGACTGAATCCTCTGTGAAATAGGCCAAGGTGATTCCATTGGGCGTTTTAATTGATCTTGTTTGAGGATTGTACCTTCTGGCGCACTCAACCATTAACTCACTGCACTGAACTGCAGGCGGAAATCCTGCTGCTTGATGAAGTCCAGACTTAACAATATTTGAGGCGATAGGTGTAGGCATTTCGTTTTCTGTGCCAAACATCCTTCTCTTGTATTGAATTGCATTAAATTGTTCAAAGTTTGTATCTGTCACTTTCTTCCACTTCGAGGATAACTGGGATTCCGGATAAAATTCCTTCAGGACTTCCTTGACTTGAGCTTTCCTGACTCCACCTCCCACGTTCTTTGGAGAAGACATTGCGCCTGTAAGAAACTCGAAGTTAGAGAATTTTTAAATAAATTTGCAAAAAGGCGATTTCTTGGCTGGAGGAAAGTTAAAAATTAATTAAAAATCCAGAACTTGATTAAAGGCTGCATAAAGAATAAATTCTTAAGTGAAATTGATCCGCCTTCATTATTTTCAAAAAGCATTCATGGAATTTTAAATAATCTTTTGGATTTTTAAAGGTTTATACTGAAATTTTCTCCAATCTTTAATGAAAAATCCAATTCCCTTCTCAAAATCGCCAAAGATAACCTGCAGTTGTTTGAAGAAAATCCGGAAAGGAAGAGAAAAAAATCCAATTCAATGTTCTGGAACTCAAGAAAAATCCACTTGCAGCTGAAAAAGACGTCTTTTCTTGGGAGAGCTTTGCCTGTGAAGAAAGTTCGACTTTTGCAAATAATGAAAAATGAGCTCACAAGTTATCTTTTATAATAAAAACCTTCCCAAATTGATTTAGGTCGACTTCTTCTTCTCATTGGTTGTCTTTTGCTTTTAAAACGAAAAAGCAATCTTATCCTGATCTTTGACTTTTCAAACAAGGCGTCCCTTTTGGCTTGATAATTAAGTTTTAAAATAAAACTTAAGTTTTCTTTCATCTTTTCTGCCTTTAGCAAAATTCGACCTTCAACTGGACTTCTTGACTTTTCAACTGGAATTTTGACTTCTCAAAGTGACTTTGCCTTAGAAAAATTTCGATTCCTCCTTGAGAAAATTCGACTTCCAACTGGATTTTTCACTTCCCAACTGGAATTGCACTTTGACTCAATTTCCTAAAGTCCAGTTCAATAATTTTTTATGCCTTAGTCGATTTTCACTTTGTCCAACTGGAATTTCCAACTTTCCAACTGGATTTTCTTGAGGAATGCGAATTTTCCCAAATGGATGAATTTTACTTGGATTTTCCCTTTAATCAATGGATTTTCCAACTGGATTTTTCAAGTTTCAACTGGATTTTCTCATGGGCGTACCTCTTCCAGACTTAGGCGAATTTCACCATGATCTACTTGCTTTTTACTTGATTTTTCAGTGATTTTCTCATGAAGGGACGATTTTGTCCAGTTGATTTTTTGACTTTGCATGCACCTTTTCTCTGCTTTTCTCATCTTGCATGCGCCTTTTTTCACCTTGCATGCACTTTTTCTCTGCTTTTCTCATGATTTTTCGATCTTTGCTTGATTTTTGCTCGCTTTTTAGTTCCAAAAATGGAAACTTTTGACTCAAATGCCAGTGACACCTAGCACTTTCTAAAAAAATAAACTAAAAATAGAAAAAAGCAAAAAAACAACTTTCTAAAAATAGTAAATTCCAGATTGGGCCAGAAATGCCAAAAACGAAAAAAGCAAAAAAGCAAAAAAAGATAATCCCTAAAAAATAGGAAGTGTCAGAATTGAGCGAAAGCAAAGGCGATCCTCGTCTGCAGGGCCTTCTAAGCACTCCCATGACGTTTACGTTCAGTTTCGGGCTCAAACTAGCAACTTGGCTCGGATGATGACTCCAGACCTTGACATGAAATTCCCAGATATCTGAGACTATGAAATTGCTACTCAACGCTAAACCCTAAGAGCAAACCAGCGAGGGTCCCCGTTTGCAATGGGGCGATGTGTGAAAAAGGTCACAACAGGCTTCCATTTTTTAACTTAGAATTTTTTTCTTGCATCTCTTGCTTGCCTTGGGCACATCTAGGGTGGGGTCATGCCATTCTTCCTTGCCTTAGGAAATTTTCAAACCACCTTCACCATGATGGTGCATTTGAGCCTTCGAGGTTCATGTTGAAGGCACATTCAGGGGGATGTCAGGCAACTTTTGACTTGGAAACTTTTTCATGAACTTGCTTCATGATGGGCGCATATTGGAGGGGGTACTTCCATTTTGCTTGAATGCTGCAGGCGTTTTTGCATTTGGAGAGTTAAGTAAACTTCTAAGGGTGACCCTCGAATACTTGGCCAATTTTTTAGCCTGCTCGCCCTCATTTTCTATTTTTAGTAACTACTTGATTTTCAAACTTCTGCAACTCCTCTTGACTTGAAATTTGTTCCACGTGATCCTCATGACCTGTTTGACTTGTTCGCACTTGCCTTTCATGCTGACCTGCTATTTTTAGCCCTGTTTTGGAGGTGACTTACGATAAATAGTAAGTATGCAAATCGTGTTCAAATTTGACCAGTGGACTCCTTGAGAGATACTGATCGCAATGGGATACATCAGTTTTTCACTTTTCTCGAGATTTACCCCTTATTTTAGGCACCAAAATTCGAAACCCTAATTAGACTTGCATGTGCCTCAAATGACCTCCGTTTGATTCTATTTCTGTTCTGGATTGCTTTGCTCATGAAATTGAAGGTCTGGGAGCTGCAAGAGTGAATTTGCCAAAAATAGTAAGTGCCTGAAAAGTGGCCAACCAACTGCCGGAGGTGTTTGCATGTCATACTGTCCGGGAGATCTCGAAAAACCCAAAAAAATGGTCTGCATGCGGGTACCTGCTAAAAATAGGAAGTCTTCAACTTGACTTGCATGTTACATCATCGTGAAGCTCTCAAAAAACCCAAAAAGATTATCTTGACATACATTGAAAAATCATACATGCAAACCCTAAAATTTGTTCCGAAGCCAGAACTTCTAAAAATAGAAAGTTGTCAGAATTTGCTCAAATTTTGTAGGCAAGCAACTCAGAGTGTTCTAAACATGGTGTAGCAGTCAAAATTTCAAAAGTCTAAAGAAAAAGGTCCCAAATTGAGCACTTACTAAAAATAGTAAGTAGTGAAAATTCAGTGAAAATTTAATGGGAACCTGTCTGAAGCCCTCTGATCGCAATGCCAAGCTTAGATTTCAATTTGCCAACTCAATTTGACTTCAAAGTAGCCTGAAGAATGGAAACCCTAATTTGTCAAACTGCACTCTAGACTTAGTCAAAACTCCAAATTAGGCCAAAGGATAGGTACATCATCGGAAAGACATAGGAAACAGAGAGAGAGAGATGCAAAACCAAAGCCAAAAGACCCGAATGGAGCAAAAATTTGGGGGTCCCCATTTTGAATGGGGTGATGTGTGAAAAGGTCACAACATCTGGTGTACCCATGGGAAAGTGTTGAAAAACACTTTAAGAATTGAACCTTAGCTAATCCTTCTCAAACCATCACACGGGGATGAAACTTACTCAAAAAGGGGAGAAGAATCCAATATTGGATCAAAACACTTTCATCCAAGATCCTTCAAGCATTCATTTCATCTTTAACCATCCTGACCTCTGAAATTGGCCATGGCAAGTTATATAAATATCTTAGCTTGAAAAGCATCCTGGACATTGCCTCACTGCCAGTCAGGCGTCCATAGCCCCGATGAGGTTGTCACTACAATTCCCACGAATATTGCTCCACTGTCAGCTAGGTGTCCATAGCCCCAGTGGAGTTATCTGCATGTTCCCAAAACCAATATTCAAAGTCTAATATTTCTTTCATTGTTCTTTTATTTTCTTTCTTCTTTTTCAAATATTTCGTTTTAGCACATTTTCTTTTTCTTCCATATTGATTTTTCCGTCAATTCCATGATTGGCTGGCAAGCAATGAAGGTTCCAATGGGTTTGGGAATTGTAGTGGCGCTGAAGCAAGATGCAAGATTTTCACCTGCCATAGCCTTTCCCAAGAAATCAGAACGACTCAGAGTAGTTGTTAAGCGGGTGGGGCATTATGATCTTTAGACTCATGTCTTAAGACACAATAACTGATTAACCTCCCGAGTCGAGCTTATTTTCAAACTGGATGATGACAAGAGGAAAACAAGCTTGGCTTTCAAAATTGGTACAAATCCATCATGTCCAGTGAAAAGAGACCAAGTTGTGAAAGGAAAACATCATCACCCCTTTCGCAACGGGAAACTCCAAAATCTTTGCCCATTCCAAACCCAAAAACACTTGAGTGGACAACTCAAGGGAAGAAAACCCAAACCAAAAACCAAAAGGGCGACAAACCAAAACCAAAACGGAACAAACCAAAACCAAAACGGAACAAACCAAAACCAAACGGAAAATGGGAAAAGCAACCTAATCTAATTATGTACTGTTGATTCCAAGAGTTCAACAAGTCTGAATTTTCTTTAATGGTATTCGATCTACAAGAGTAGAACATTTATTGATTTCGATGTCTCCCATTGTGGATCGGACCTACATTAAATATATAAGGAAGAGACACATCCCATGAGCGGACATGTCTTCACAAAGTGGAGGCATGTCCGTTCATGAGATGTCTCATGAATTGTGCCTTTTCATCTTAACTAAACACCCAATCTCTAATCGGGGTTTGTTACTTAATAAACATAAATGCTTACCAAGTTCGATCTGAATTTATCTTGCACAAATAAATAATATCCAATCTGGAAATTATCACCGATAATGATGCTCGATCGGGATCCTCTATGAAAAACATGAAATACTAATAATCTGCAATTAATAACCTCTAAATGCAGATCAATAATATACTTGGAATGTAGTAGATTTCGATATAAATGATGATGTATACAATTAATATATATGTGTGTATACATATGTCAGTACATACTGACACATATACACACACACATATGATCATCATTTCTATATCTGACCGAAGCTACCATATTTCAACACTCCCTCTTAGCTAGGGAAGATAACACTATCCAAGTATATAGTGATATCACCTTACTCGTGATATCAGAAGATATGGTATGCTTCTAAGAGAGTCAAGTCACTTGACATTCTTCATAACACATGTTCATTATGGTATGTGCACTGACATCAAGTCTCATGATGTCTACCATAATAAATCATGGCATATCCGCGGATACATTTATCCACCATGATTATCCCATAAGGATCATAATGATCTTCAACTGATATCAAGTCTCATGATATCTATCAAAATGTCCAAGAGATACTATCATGACATATCCACGGATATCAAGTCACATGATATCCATCATGATAGTGAAACTAATCATTGTAGAGTCGTCACTTTACAATGTCAAATACAAGTGTTCATTATTAGAAAGATCGTCACCTTTCAATAATGTACACAGGGGGTGAGGGCCCATAAAGTCATGGAGTCACACACATGACAAAAGAGTTTACACATTAAACATCTTTTAAATACATTAGTACAAAATAAACAATTTGAGTCTCAATCTCATCAATAACTTACATTTCAACCATACCAAGTTTCTTCCTGAAGTGTTCTACCTTGATTCGGGAGAGAGGCTTGGTGAGAATGTTTGCAGTTTGATCATTTGTACTAACATACTCCAACTGGATCACTTTCCTTTCTATCATATCTCTTACATAATGATAGGGGATCTCAATGTGCTTAGATCAAAGATTCCCACAAGCAATTTATGAAGCCAAACTACTTCTCTTGCTCCCATAGAAGCGGCAATGTGTTCAGCTTCTGTTGAGCTCTGTGCAACTGAAGACTGTTTTCTGCTACACCAGGATATCATCGTAGACCTCAACCTGAAACAACATCCAGAGGTACTCTTTCGATTATCTTCTTTAGGTTCAGTAGGCTCCCTCTGAATCTTTAAGCACTTGCATCAACCTTCTGACCTCATCGTCCAAGATTGCCTGCAACACATGCTTTAGGAAAATGTTTTCTAGTGCACACCTCTGGTACTGTAGAAAGTTCAGGGTAGACCTCCTTGACCTCATAGCAGATCACTCTATTCTGAATAGGTTTGCGGAGCTACCAATATCAAATCCAGATGGCAGTCTCTGAGCAATTTTGATCTCAGCAGCTGAAGAGGACTTTCAAGGATTTAATACTTGGCCTTGCAGCACTGCAACCTTCACTTCTTCTCAGTGAGTCACAGAACTCACTCTTGATCCCTGCTTCATTACTTGCAAAGAAAACTTCCGGAAGTGAACACCCTCTAGCCACCAACTCAGTCCCATGGCTGCAAGTTGTAACTTCACGCTTGATCATTTCTTTGGTCGGCATGACTTCCTCACAAGATGCCTTGAACTTTTCATCACTAAGCAATCTCTCATCACCTTGCCCTGAAAGCATTTTAGAGAGAGATTACTAACAGTTTATAATTATCCAAAGAAATATTAAAGCTAGAATCATACAAGGTTTACTATCTCAGGTTATAATATGAATACATAATAATTTATGTACATAAATAAATACATCAACCTATAAGAAATATATCAAAAATCAGAATAAAGGGATAAAGAAACTTATCTTTATTGAATTCTGATATAATTCTTTCTTCCATCTTTTACTCCTCTCGAGAGTGCTAAACTCAGCACAACAAAAGATAATCTGCACAACTATAGATTTCTTGAATGCAATATGTAGTTAGCATGTAGAACCAACTCTCTCCAAGAGTTCAAGGTTCTATAACAGTTCATGCATTAGAGAATGATATCGATGTGACCAACTAATCACCATCGAGATTTCAATTCTCCTTTTATTTCAGAGTCACACTGAAAAAATCTTTCACAACCAGTATGAAAAAATCTTGCAATAAATGAAATCTTCAAAGGGTCTTATGCAAGGAACACAATCCAAGAGAAACCACTATTTCTCTTTACTAATTTCAAGATCCAACTAAATGATATAACTCAGCAAACAAGGAATACTTATCTCTAAGTATTTTGATGGATGCAGTTAATGATCACAGTAAGATACACTTCTCTTGTGCTCAGATTTGTCCACAACCTTCACGGTTTGAACACAGGCCCCTGGCAAGGTTAATTTGAACATGGCCTAAGACCGTTTACAGTGCACTTCGTTTCCAGCTGCAATCTAGCATCACCCAGAGTGTTAGAGATAAATAATGGATGACCTTATAACCTTTATCAGATCTACACAGGCTTAGTAGACTGAGTTTCACAAAAGAAAAAAAAAATATAAACAACAGCAAGGAAACTTATCTCTTGCTAGATTTGAATTCCTTGTAGTCCATCAAAAAATCATTATTGATCTTGTACTTAAGGTCAGAAATAGACTTCATAAACTCTTCATTCTAGAAGTCTCAAGGTTGAGACCTAGTACGACCACACCAACTTCTCAGGATTACATCAGCCTTTCTTAGGATTACATCAGCCTTCCAATGACACACAGATCAACTGATCATCGCCCTTAACAGTGGCGTTGCCTCTGACTAATTTCAATAATGGTTGATACCATGAGACGCTTCAGGTCTCATATGCAGCTCCGATCATAAACCTTCTTGGACTGTCGCAACACCTTGAAGGGGGACTCACCACAATAGTTGAATACCGAATCATATAAATCACGATTTCATAATACAGAGTAGTCTGTTGCTTCAATAATCAAGGTCATTGAAGTATTGAAGTTACTCTCGACTCCCTTCTTCTTTCCTAAAAATTGACCTACATATTCCACGTGCGGCCCAAAGTAGTATTGAGTGCCACGAACTTCACAAGACATATGGTGCGACAGGAGAAGCAAAGTATATAGTCACGTCATCACTCAGCGACAGGAGTTCCGAGAGATAACATTCCCGTGAGATGGCGTATTCTTCAGGACATGATTCCATCTTGGACGGCCAGAGCCGTGAGGCTCGGCCAGAATGAGTAATCACTTACTCCAGCTGCGGGTCCTTGATTCTTTCGCGATGAATGGAGGGTGCTAGCATGAATTGCCCATCTCTAATGACCTATAAGAATATCGCACTGGGCACCACTCGTGAATAGCTACGCTCTCACGAAGAAATGGCGAAGACAAACTTAATTCCGTGATGAAGAGCAACATCTTATGTGCCCAGGCGATAACCAGAAATTGAAGTGGGTGCCTCCTGAGGCTACTCTGTCGCTGCTGGCAACAGGTTGACTTCATAGAGAGATATTCCCTCGCGGACTGGCTCGTACACAACATTTGATTATTTAGGATGCTTCACAGAAAGCTTCCCAGTAACGCACTTATTTAATCATAAACTGTCTTCCCCAAATATCCTGACTTTATTGCAAATAACATAAGATGAATGACTCAAATAATCGAATCCTTCTGAGTGTAGCAGTGTGGTGTATAAGGATGGCGAGAGCCGGAGGCTACGCAGCCATCATGCCATCGGAAATCTCCCGGTTGCGTTTGAACTGGTGGAGTATGCGCCTGAAAGGGGATATAGATTAAGAAATTCAAACTTGTGAATTTTTAACCATGGCTCTAATACCATGTTGATTCCAAGAGTTCAACAAGTCTGAATTTTCTTTAATGGTATTCAATCTACAAGAGTAGAACATTTGTTGATTTTGATGTCTCCCATTGTGGATCGGACCTACATTAAATATATAAGGAAGAGACACATCCCATGAGCGGACATGTCACCACAAAGTGGAGGCATGTCCGTTCATGAGATGTCTCATGAATTGTGCCTTTTCATCTTAACTAAACACCCAATCTCTAATCGGGGTTTGTTACTTAATAAACATAAATGCTTACCAAGTTCGATCTGAATTTATCTTGCACAAATAAATAATATCCAATCTGGAAATGATCACCGATAATGATGCTCGATCGGGATCCTATATGAAAAACATGAAATACTAATAATTTGCAATTAATAACCTCTAAATGCAGATCAATAATATACTTGGAATGTAGTAGATTTCGATATAAATGATGATGTATACAATTAATATATATGTGTGTATACATATGGTCAGTACATACTGACACATATATACACACACATATGATCATCATTTCTATATCTGACCGAAGCTACCATATTTCAACATGTACAAAGGTGGTCCTAGGAGGGAACCTATGCTTATAAATAATGCTTCAGGAATTGCCCATTGACTGGCAATGGGATATCCTCTCCTGTTAGTGTCTGCAATTTAAATGCACTATCTCCTAGGATCTCATAAATTTGATATGGGCCCAGCCACAATTTTTCAAACTTGTCATGATCTCCTTTCTTCTTGTGGGCCTTGTCCCAGTATAAGACCAAGTCGGAAATTCGTAAGGACTTGACCTTAGCTTGCTTGTCGAACTGTCTTTTCACAACTCCTTGATGTTTAGCCAAATTTTCCAATGCTTTACCTCTCTTCTCTTCCAAATGCGTCAACTGTGACAGCCTAGTTTGAATCCGGCCAGCTTCATTAACTTCTTCACATTCTTTCTCTAAAGGGACTTGTGGAACCACCTTTGAAACTTGCTCCGTGGCGAACTTACACGTGGCACATGTGATCTCTGAATGGAAAGCCTCGTGAATTCTACACGAATTGGGTAACAACAAGTTTTTGACAGAGGCATCTTTTCCCAATTCTATCTCTTGCTTTACACTTTTGAACACAAAATCTCTGAAATTCTCAAGCATTCCTTCACTTTCGCTCCCACTTGAATCACTTCTAATCAAAACTTCCATAGAGTCTGGTGTGTCTTCCAAAAATTTTCCTTCCTTCGGGCTTTGCAAGATTAAGACTTCCTGCTTAACGGGCTTATATGAGCCCAAATTAGTTTCCACAAACAAGATTTCATTGTCTTCGCCATACTCCGTGATCATCAATCTGAGTCGTGGTGTGCTTTCAACTTTTATTTGATTTGGAATCCCTCTCCAAGGTAACCACATGTGAGAGAAATTAGTCGCGATGTATCCATTTAACTTTCTAGACCAATCTCTGCTTAACAGCATGCCATAACGATTAGGTATGTCCACAACTGATATGTCAATACAACTCTGAATTCTGGGGTCTGCAGCCAGTTGTAGATGCATATTATTTAACTCTCCCAACCGTAACTTCAGTCTTATCCAGCTGAGTCACCTTCTTGGTGGTCTGGAGTGGAATTAAATCCAACCTCTCACATACCTTCAAAGGCATGACATTACTTGATGCACCGGAATCGATCAAACAATTATGTAATAACTTTCCAAAAATTCTGATGGAGATGAGGAATGGGGCGCCTTCTAGTTCTTCTTCAATTTCGAGTTTGTAAGATACACCCTAGCTGAACAATGGATGCTTCTTCATTCAAAGATTGCCGATTGAGCTTCAATGTTGATGGCTTCTTTCATGTTTTCTGATCTTGTGGGTTTTGATGTTTTCTGATCTTGTGGGTTTTGATGTTTTCTGACATTTTAGTGTTGGTGTGAGTTAGTTTTCAGTTTGATGATCATTTTGGAGTGTTTTTATCAGTTTTCTAGTCGTTGGTTTGTGAAGGGCTGAAGCACGTTTATGTTCACGCTGACCTGAAGAGTTAAAAACTTTTTGTGGGCATTGGCTCATTATTTTCCTCATTCTTGGGCACCTCTTTACTTGGAGTTTCATGATTTTTGGCAGAGTATTTGATTTTTCCTAGCTGGTTTCCCTTGCTATGAGGTTGGACAGTTTGCTAGTGTTGCCTTGGGATTCGTGCCAGAGTTTGGTTGCTAGTTTCAAGGAGTTCTCATTTGGAGGTTGGACGCCTAGTCTTCATCAATTGCAATAGATTTGGGATCATTCCGAGGTGTTAGGAGGAAGTTATGATGTTTTTTTGATGGCTGGTTGAGTTTTCCAGTTCGCTGCCCTGTCATATCAGACTGCTCTTGCAGCATATCAGACCTGGTATTTTCATTATATTCTTATATTTTCATGATGCCATGTCATTGTAATGTCTTAGGGTTAGATAGTTGATACTTGGGGCTTTCATATAGTTTGATTATCTCATGATAAATTGTATTTGGGCTTCATATTGTAACAGTGATATAGTAGTACTAATCAGCTTTCCATTTTTAGTCTTTTGTATTACACTCCTGCTGAAGAAGTGGTCGAGTTTCTTTTATTTTCTTGTTGCCTGCTGAAAAGTGGAAGTGGCAAGCTATGCCGCCAAGTTCTTTACTTTCCCTTACTTTCCTATAGCCAGCTGAAAAGTGGAAGTGGCTGGCTTTGCTACCAAGTATTTTACATTTCTCTATTGGCTGGCTTGTCGCCAATAGCTCATTGTACTTCCAATTTTGATATTGTATTCAGATCCCCTTACACAGTATGCTCTCACCTTGCCAACTCTGGGATCTGGGTGATCAGAACGTGAAGGGTTGCTTCCAATTTGCTTAGTTTTACATTGGGCTAATGCTAATGAGTGAAGTTTGTGTGAAAAATTGGGAAAAAACTAAGGGGGTATATTTCATAAGGCTATGCTAGTTCAAACTAACTATATTGGATGGTGGATATAGTATGGCAAGGATGCAACAATGTTGAGAATGCTTTCCATTCACCTGCTTTCATAGGTTCTCATTTTATGTTTTTGCCATAGAGATGAACTGGTCCACATACTTTAGTCAACTAATCAAAAGGAATAGGCTTACCTCTTGATGGACAGAGAAGTCGGTGAATGTGCATACTGCCTTGTGACTTTAGGATCAATATATTCCTGCTGCGTTGTGGAATGTTGATCCCAAAAATGCCACAAAAATTGATGAAGAGGCACAAGAGGGATTGGTTGGGGTTCGTTGGACTAAATTAGGCAGTCTCTCATATCGGTAGTGACTTAGGTTCAAACTTATATTTTTTTATTTAGGCAAAGATGAGGTACAGGCATAGTAGTAGCAGATCTAGCTGTCTAGATTTTGTAGTTGTAGTCTTTTGGCCTTTTCATTTTGTTGTATGAACGTATTGATAATGAAAAGTCAAATGATTAGACATGAAAATGTTGTTAATTTGTATGTTGACATAAGTGAATTCTCAATTCAGCGCTAGTGTTTCATAATATAGTTCTATATTAAATATGGTGAATGCCTACCTTTGGAATCTTCTATATTTTAAAATTTTCCCATTTTGTAATTTTTGCCCCATATTGTACTGTAAAACATAGCCTCCTATGCCAGCTGTCTCAGAAACACGCCCCCCTATCCCTTGTTGTCCCCATCTTGGAAATTTGGCGGAACATAGTTTAAAACTAAGGTTGTTCTAAACGTGTGAATGACATTATTCAATTGGTATAATCCTATATGTTATCTTATGATTGGCTTTTGTGTACTATAATTGAGTACAAGTTGTACGATAATGTAAAACTTCTACAACAATTTATTGCGACTCATTAAAAATATTAATGCTAAAACCAACATGCCATATAATAACTATTGATCCATGTTTAACCATGGGTTCCTTTTGCTAGAGAAGAGAGGGAACACAATTATTGGTTAGCTGCAATAACCATATTTAAAACATGATTTAACTAGTTAAAATGAAACATGGATGCTACTCTTTTCTAACCTGTTTTACACTCTTTGCAATGCCATCTTTGTAGGATGATCAAACAACTTTTCCCCTAGAGAAGAGAAGGGACATAAGATATTGACTAGCTGCAAGAATTACATTTAGAACATAATTTTGCGATTTACAAGGAGAAATGGATGACAACTTGTTGCAACCTCGTTTTAAATCTTTGCAATACCCATCGTTGTTGATGAATGTGCATCAACTTTATCATTTGTTGATTGATAGGAACCATCTCTATCATTCATTGATCGATAGGAATCATTTTTATCATCATTGATCAATGGGTATCACCTCTATACAACTAGAGATATATAATTCTATAGTGTTTGACCTAGTTGAATATTCTTCATGAAATGATAATTGATATTCGATATTCGTTATTCGTTATTTACAAAGGAGAGGAATACTCCTTATATAAAGAATTACAAGACAATATTTCTAAAAAGAAACAATCGTTTGCTAAAGCAAACTAAAGCATATAACTAAAAGTTGCTAAACAAACTGAAAGAGAAACAAAAGTTACTAAAAGTGAACTTAAGCAAACTAAGTTAACTAAAAGTAAAACTATCGACTAACTAAAAGCTAAGATGATCATTAAGTTTACTATAATACTTTAATAACCTCGTTTAATGGTCATTCTACTAACCTAAACTAAGTCTACCCATATTTTGATGGTGTTCTGGCCATGAATGCATCGTATGTAGACTCCTACTCAGTGTACTCTGCCACTTGAGCACTCTGCTGAGACTCTTCCTGGTTGGACTTCTCATCAGCCAACCGCTTTCTGCCATACTGTATATGACCAATCTTCCCACAGTAATGGCATGTGATAGATTTCTTGGAGCTCTCCTCTGAATTGCCTTGTCTTTTTTGCCGAGTGGACTTGCCTTTGCCACCTTTGGTAGTCTAAGTTACCGATTCGTTTTTGGATTCGAGTACGGGTACGAGAATCTGGTATGGGATTCAGTCAAATTTTTTTTGGGGGTTGGGGACGTTAATACAAAAAACATATAAAAATCAGAAATATATACATATTTGCAGCAATAATTAAGTTCAGAATACACCACCATATTAATAGTCAAATAACATAGCAAAAATACACCACCACTTTATACTCAAATGTCATGATATAGAATTATAAATTAAAGTTCAAAGTTCAAACATAAAAATGTCAAGTGTTTACAATCAGCCACTAATAATTATTTGATCATTGATCAATCTGAATCATATGGGTCATCAAAAAGAGCAGCATCATCAACATCATTAGATGCTACATTTTGTGTAGAACCACAAATAGCATCAGTGGCACTTGCACAAGCACTGCCACTAGCATTGGCACTACCACTCTCTTGCTCAACAGCTACTTCAGGCTCATAGTCATCATAAATATCAAGTGCAGCTAAGTGACTTGTGGAAGCATCCAAGTCAAGCTGCTCTGGCTCAATATCCCACCTCCTTGTGTCTCGTTCTTTGTGTTTCTATGATTTGTTTTTTTAAGAATGTCTCCCATTTAAAACCTAATTGTGAGATTTCGGTTACTTTTCAGTTCCCTAAAGTTAGTTTGCTGTTAATAAATATTTTTAGTACACAATTTTCCTGTTCTCTCCCAAGAAAACACACTTTCAGAAAAAATGTTTGATTATTCAGTCACGCAGGACATCTTCAAGAACACAGTAAGAGACTACAGTCTAGGCTTCTCAATCCAAAGTTTCAAATTGCATTTTGAAACGTTTTCTATATTCAAAGAAAAAAAAATTATCTAATGAATAGAAGTAGCACCAATATGCATTTTAATAATAAAAAGAAAATTAGTAATGGCAGTTGCAGGGATGCATTTTAATAATAAAAATAGTGGAATTTATAAACCATTTAATAGCAAATTCAAACTATGAAATACCAAACCAGAAGAAAATTCATTTCTTCACTAAAAAAATAATAAAAAAATGCAAAAAACGTCACTTTTTCTGCAGCTTGGGTGTTCAAGGAACCGGATTCTGTTCAGGTTCAAATCGGATTTGGCCTAGGCGTATCCATAGAATACTTTTCGTACCCTGCTCGTATCCACAGACAAAAAATCGTATCTTGTACGAATCCATACCATATCTCCAATCCATTTCAAATCGTATCATATCCGGGGGCTTCTAGGGACGAATTGGTAACTTAGTTGGTAGTAAATGCTTGCTGAACAATGGAAGACTCACTGCTCCCAAACTGCTTGCTCCACCTATCCTACTGCAAGAGCTTGTTGCACAACTCATCAAACTTGAAGTCAACATTGGTGGATGTAATGTTGAGAGTTTTGATGAAGTGCTTGAAGGTTCGTGGCATGCTTTTCAGCGTAATGACCACCATATCCTCTTCTTCCATCTTGTGACCAATAGCCTCCTGTTGATTGCGAATGTCTTTGATCTTTGTGAGATGATCTTGCAAAGAGACTCTGTCATCCATCATAATGGAAAACAACATATTCTTAAAGAAGAAGACCCTGCCCTTGTCTGAGGTCTCATGAAGATCTTTCAAATGCTTCTAGATCTCCGTAGCGGACTTACCAAATGGTATTTTTGGTAACATCTCATCAGTGATAGATAATTTTAGAAGCGTAACTGCCTACCTATTACCTCCATCATACTTGTCTTGGTCCTTCCCCGTAGCTGTGGGACGAACTTCTATACCTAGAACAAGTGCATCCAGACATCGATATTCAAAGATGGTAGGTATCCTTTGCATCCACGTGTTGTAATTCTTTCCATTGAACCTCTATGTACTTTCCAACTTTACGTTGGTCAAAGTAGCTATCCCTCCCGTTTTCCAAAAGCACGAAAAACAAGGTAAAGTTTGTGATCAATTGGCATGAAACCTTGGACAATCAGCTAGCACAATTGAGATATCCCCCTTATAAGTTTTTTGAAATTTCCAGCACACAACAACCAATAATTAGCGTTAGCACCAAAGATAACCAGCTGAAAAGTAACCCTCACCAAGAATGTTCACCAGGATCCCAGTGTGGGCGAGGTGATAGCATATGGTGCTAGGGATCATTAGCAAATAACTGGAAATGAAAGAACAATTGTTGTAGGCGGCTAGCCGACCATGAGTCCACATTGCCACTTCTTCAGTAGGGGGAGATTGTTACAAATTATTGAAGCTGAAAACTCAACCACTTATTCAGTGGGAGTAGCAAACTGAAATAAGAAAACTCAACCACTTATTCAGCGGGAGTATGAGATACAAAATGAAATATGTTGAAGGTAAAGATGCCGATTTAGTACTACTGAAACCAACACTTACAATATGCCTTTTGACAATTATTTATCAATGAAATCTGCTCCAATCTTCAATACAATAATTACACAATATTCCTTAGTACATATATGAATGAGAACATCAAAGAAATATTGCATAAGCTGGAATAACCAGGTCTGAAAAACCAGCAAACTGAAACTCAGACCAGCAAGCTATGATCACACAAAATTGCTCAAAAAACTCCAAAACAGCTCCAATGACAACCAAACCAAATGCAAAGGAAATATGAAGATTAGGCATCCAATTTCTAAGAGCTATAGTCTCCAATCTGCAATATGTAGCATGGCTCGAATCCCAGTGGAAGCAACCACAAAGGGACGGCCTCAAGGAGAAGTCGACCAGCTCTAGAAAATCAAACACTCAACAATAAAATTTGCAATCTTGAGAATAGGGGCGCCCAGAGCCCAGAAGAATGATGAGCCAATACCCAGAACAAGAGAAAATTCATACAATGAGCTATGAGTGAAAATCACCTACAGCCTTAGAAAAACCAGCAACTCCAAAATCAGATTATACAACAACAATCTGAATTTGGAAATCAAAATAAACTCAATCTGCACTCCTAGATGAAGCACAGTGTTCAGAATCCAGCTAGGTACTGTCTTGCAAGTACAAAATTGAATGGATGGAGCTAGGAGGTATGCATTCTTCGAAGTGAGAGCTCTGAATTCATTTCAACAGCATTTCAATACAATAAACAACAATGGATACCTAGTGAATGAGCAATGGCCTCCTTAAATAGAGTTTGAGGTGACTCTTCAGCTTCCATTATTTCCCTCCAAAAGGGATGCCCAACTTCTTTTTGCAATAATTTAATTTTTAAATCACTTTTTCCTTCCTTCATTTTGGCATCCAAGGCACAAGAGGAGATAATTAACATTTGAAATATAAAAAATACCTCTAGATGAGGCATCCACCCTCATAGTTGCCCTTTTGAAACAACATTAAGTCATTGTGCTAGGCTAAGGGGTCAAAACCACATTATAATAATTAAATGACTTAAATAAATCATTTTACCAAAATGAGCCTTAAAATGTTGAAAGCCAAATATACCCAAACTGCTTTGCTTGAAATGGAAATTGCACTGGACTACTGAATTGCTGCCAATTGGAACACTGCCAAAAATAGAAAAATGACTGAAGATGATTGAGTTGTTGCAAGGATCACATTTCCATAAATAGAACTTACTAAAAATAGGAAACTGCTATAAATAGTGTCTCCAAACTCAATTTGAGCACAAATCGGGCAGTTGTCTTGACTTACTAAAAATATAAGTGTCGGAAATAGTTGTCAGATAGAGATGCATGTTATACCATTCTGAAGCTCTCTGAAAACCCAAAAAAAACTAGAAACCTTTCTTGCATGCAAGATGTCTGCAAGAAATGCATGTCATTTTCTTGTCATGCATGTTACCTCGTCCTAAAGCTCTCCAAAAACCTAGAAAGATCCACTAGACATGCATGAAAAACTCTCACATGCAAATCTTTTAAAGCTCATTTGAAACCTCCTACAAGGTAGGAAACCGTAATTTGCACTTCTGACTAGCCTACGAGCCTTCGGAAATAGGCTATCAGCCACAGAGAGTGTATGGCTAAAATGGGGACATTACAATGACTCCCACCATTTTTAGAGAATCGTCTAAAATAGAGGCAAAAAAAGCAAGATTTTTTAAGAAAAAACCTTCAAAAAACTCAAATGATCAGCAACATTTTTTTATAGAATTTTTTTTCAAAAACTCTTTGCACAATATTTTATATTTTTTCAGAAAAATCCCATAAAAAAACTAGCACAAATTTTCAGAAAAAAATTGTCAAAAATCCTTTGCTAACAATCTATAGACAACCCATCATTGAAACCCTAGTAGAAACCCTCCGAACTTTCTTAGGTTGCGGCTTCAAAAACAAGGGTATGAATTTTTTTTCAAAGAATTCGTTAAAAATGGCAATAACCAACGCCCAAAAGCCAAAAAATGCACGTAGAAACAGAGAAAAATGTGTGGAAGCTCACAAAGGGTTGCAATTTAACATCGCGTGCAGACAAAAGAGGTCCAGAAACCCTGTCACCAAAAAAACGAAAACCCAAAAAACCCTCGAGCACTAAGAAAAATAGATGCGTGTGGCTCTCTTGTCATAGCACAGGAAGCTCTCGGAAAATGGAAGAAATGCCTTGGTCACGTGGAATAATAAGGGCAAAATTCATCACTATTTACTGCAGAAAAATCATGATCTTAAAAATCGTGACCTCCAAATCATACGCCAAAAAAAAACCGACAGAAAATGGCCAACAAACAGGTTGCTGTCATAGGAAAGATGTGACCAGAAGAGCTGTCACAACAAAGATTCAATTTGTAGGTAAATAACTGCAAAAATACGCACCCTAGAAAATTTTCAGAAATCCACGATTTCTGCCACAAAAGAGCTGCGAACAATAGACGAAAAAGACCTCCAAAATCCTTTGCAATAAACCCTTAAAAAAATTGCTCCAAAAATCCTCGATTTTTATTTATAAAAAAGTCGAACAAAAACTTCTCCACGAATTTAATTAAAAAAAATCCACCAAAAACCTTCCAAAATAATTTTTCAATTTTCTGTGTACTCTTAACCATTAAGATTCAATTTAATAAAAGAACTGAGCAAAAATATCTAAGAGCTTTTTTAAAAATTCCTTAGGAAAACACAAATTTTTATTGCTAAAAATTTGCCAAAAAAGTTTGAGGCTAAGCTTTGATATTATGAAATGATAATTGATATTCGATATTCGTTATTAGTTATTTTCAAAGGAGTGGGATACTCCTTATATAAAGAATTACATGAGAAGTTTCTAAAAAGAAACAATCGTTAACTAAAGCAAATAACTGAAAGTTGGTAAAACAAACTAAAGCAAAAACAAAAGTTACTAAAAGCTAACTAAAGCAAACTAAGTTAACTAAAAGTAAACTATCGACTAACTAAAAGCTAAGATGACTATTAAATATTACAATAATACTTTAATACTTCCATATTTGTTAGAAACACCTTTGGAAATGATGGAATGTAAAGAAGATATTTTAGGTTCTATTATAGAAATGCTACCTACTTGGCATATGGGAATTAACTTGTATGCTTTCAAATCTTTGTAGCGCTCACTTTTATTGATCACTTTGTAACTTCTACATACAAAAAGGAACTTTTAGGAATGGAAGGACCTAATGATCTTCCATCACTGTGTAAGGAACCTTTTAGTAAATGGTAAAAGGTAAATGTGATTGATTAGGTCCTAGACAATATTGCATGCCTACTTTGTTGAAACATGTCTAGTAGCTCCCTTCGTGATTCATGACGTGGTTTAATAGCCTCTCGTTGGTACTTAACTGGGATGGTAGTGGTTTCTTGAATAGGTGTGCCTTTTGGGAAAAACCACCAGCTCAACTCCCAATAAGTGGTGTTAAAGTGGGGCCAGGTTTGAATCCCCTCGAGTAACGCTGAGGGAGAGATTGTTGAAACATGTCCAACATCTCCCCTCGAGACTTGTGACATGGTTTAATAGCCTCCCATTGGTCCTTAACTGGTATGGTAGCGGTTTCTTGAATAGGTGCGCCTTTTGGGAAAAACAGCCAGCTCAACTCCCAATATACTTGACATATGAAACCTTCTCATTCATGGGCATATGTAATGAACCGGGCTTAATTTTTTTTGTTTTTAATTGCAAATTACAATGCAACACGCACCCGTTAAGGTTAGCTTCAAAACCAAAATGATGCGGAAGTAACTCTAACCAAGCATGTGCCCAAGACGAGCAAACATATGGTCAGAGGATTTGATGCAATGCTGAACGGAAAGGAACTCTAACCAAGAATGCATCTAGGAGAGACAAGCATATGGTCAGAGGATCTTATGCATGCTGAGCTGAAGGTAACTCTAACCAAGAATGTGCCGAGAGATGGCGAGCATATGGTCAGAGGATCCCTATGATCTATTGTCTGAAAGTAACTTTAACCAAGAATGTGTTGAAGAATGGCGAGCATATGGTCAGAGGATCCCTGAGTTTGCAACTAATAAATTACAATGACTTAGCAAGAAAATAAAATGGCTGACAGTACTACTGAACAGCCTTACAATGAAAGTATTATCTTGCAAGTACAATGAATTAGAGAGAATATCAAGCTGCGACTGTATTGAATGTCTTTCAAATGCCAAATATGACTTCCAATGCTCAATCTCACCCCAAAGGACTAAGTTATTAATTCTGATATAATAGTCCAACTACTGAAATATGATAACCAACAACATCTAGAATGCACTAAAGTGCTCACCATTCACTCCCTACTCACTCAAACTGCTTGGAACAAAGTGCATAAGACTTCTAAGCTGAAGGCGCCCCTATCCCAATGTCAAAAACCCTACAAACAGCCTTCAATTTTTTATTGACACAACCCCGAATGCTGATGTACTTGGTACGGCCCTAAGAAGGGCGATTTGCTTGGAAGAAATTCCACACTTCACTAAAAAATCTGCAAATGAACACAAAGGGTCGCCCCTACCACACATTAACAATGATGCAATGCCCAAAATGAAATTATTTTTATTTTTGAATATATGAAGGAAACTTACAATCAGCTACGTGAACCAACAACCCTGAAAACTTCACTAACATGCCTGAAACTGAATTACAAATGCAAGAAAACCACTACAATGCAAAATCTCACTACAAACCCTCTCAACTACAATCTAACACCTAACTAGTTGCTATCTTTCAAGCAAGAGGGTGAGCAAAGTGCTCGGAGGTATGCTTTCCTCGAAGCTTTGCCTGAACAATCCAGCAGCATAATGGTATGGTAGACAAAAGATAACAAAATGAAGAGCTGAGGCCTGCATATAAAGACTTGAGAAGAATCTTCTAGAAGCTTCAAGAAGGGCGCCCAATTTCAAATTTGACTTCAACTCTTTTCCCTCCAAAGATGGCGTCCTTTTCTCATAAGGCAATATTTCACTTTTATTAAAATTAATCTTTTCCTCAAGTAGGCGTCCCACTTCTCCAACAGATAATTTGGCCTTAGAAAATATAAATTATCTCCTGATGAGATAACCACCCATAAAGTCCCCCTTTTTAAAACAACATAAAGTGATAAAGCTAGGCCAAGGGATTAATGAGAAAACATAACATTAAAATATAACATTATTTAAATCAACTTAACTTATCTCTCCAAAAAATGCATCCAAAGGCCAAAATTCAAAATACCAATTGAACTAGCTGAAGAAGAGAGCCAACTAACCGAAGTGAACAGGACCACTGCCAGAAATGGAATTTACTAAAAATAGCAAATTCCCAAAGTTGCTCGGATTACCATGCATGCTATACCACTGCGAAGCTCTCTGAAAACCCAGAAAGAATCCACAATCCAATATTCGAACTTCAAGCAACAACCTCCTCAAAAATGGGAAACCCTAATTTTCACTCTCCGAGTAGCCTACGGGTCTCCGGAATAGGCCAACGGTCAACTGAATTGATCACAATTGAGAAGGGGACATTACAACATATTTTCTTTCCTGCATTTTATTAGGCTAGAAGTGACATCTTAACACAGTTTTCATTGGTTGCTGATCCATAAGCTTGTGTATGGGTTAAGGCGCTATAGGGTGTCTTAGATAGCCTAAGGCTGAGGGTACAATTGTTGACTATGTGAGCATTGACTTGTTGGATGTTTGCCAGTAATGAGATATTTAGATTGTCCATTATTTGAGCTGCCACAAGCATGTAGCTTAGGGCATTGGTTGCAATCAGTTTTCTTTATAACACAAAACAAACCTTGTTTATGGATCTTAGTAAGGCAATAGCTTCAAAAGGTTTTCCATATAAGCAAAATTCAACATATAGATAGGAGAAAGCAAACACTATGTTGGGGAATTTTCTTAAGTCTAGCCGTTTCCAAATCTCTAGGATAAAGTCCCACTTCATTTGGTCATGTGCCTGGTTAAATTCAATCTTAGGTAATAGTGCTTTTTGTCCATTCCATTGGATGTCTGCACACTATTTTAAAATTTGATGAGCATTGTGTCATACCCCTAATATTAAAAGAATGTAATAATTATTAACTATTGTAAGCTATAGGATATCTACAAGAAGTCACACTGCATATTATCTATTAATTAACAATGGACCTACTATCCATTTAGTTATATCCATTGGAACATTCCATTTACATGACATTGACAAAAAATGGTAAAAGTATAAATGGAATTCAATTAGCTAGGTTTAAAATAAAAAAAAACTCTAAAGAACTTAGATAACTAAAAAACAAATTTATATTTGTAAAAATAAATAAAATTTTGATTTGATTATTTCATGTCGAATATAGTGTATAGACATTAGAGATCAAATATAGCGCATAGACATTATAAATAAATGTAATACATTAAAAAAATCCGTTTATTAAAAAACAAATATGAGTTCTGAAAATAATTATTATATTTTTATCAAAGAGTGTTTATGTAAAAATTATATGGTTCATCCTAAACAGTATGCAGGCCCCATTATTATTGAACACAACCTACTATTTTAGGGGTGATCCATTGTTTTATACTGAACCCTCTTCAGGATATAATCAAAAGACAAACCCTCATTTGATATAATCAAAAGAAAAACCCTCATAATCATTAAAATTGTTTTACTCACAAGTTTAATTTATTCAAAATTAAACTTGAAAAGTTAGGATGTTCTAGCCTTCACCCTAACAAATTTTTTTCAATCTACTGATGCTTTTCATTTTTCTTTTCCTAACTGTAAAAATGATCTAAAAAAAGGAAATATATACATGAAAATTTCAGAACCACTTATTGAAAACCTCCAGAAACGACACAGCAAATGAGGTGGGTTGTGATTACTCAAGGTTTAATTGCAAGTTTTTGGAGTGTAATGCCATTATGGTAATATCCATATAAGATATAGGGGAGAGGACCCAGTAGTTGAGCACCCTAAGTTTGCGCTTCTCAAAATCCTACGTGGAAATTTCCAATCACTCCCATTTTTTTACAGCAGCTTACTTGGCAAGTCCCCTGCTTATAACTAAGGTTTCAGGGCCAGATGATCAAATATGATGCCACATCAGCATGCTTTTTGTCAAGGTGTCCAAAAAGGCCCCAAAAGAAAGTGAGACCGATACTTGTGCATCTACATCATGTTTTATTGGGCGCTGATGTGGCATCACATGATTTGTTGCTTTTTAGATCTAAGGAATACATTTCATTTAATTATGGGTAGTCATCATCAACACTAACAACTTTAAAGTCACAACTATTGGTCCAATATTGTTAAAAATATTGGGCATTATATAAACAAATGTTATCACAACTATTGGAACATGCTCAAGTTCTGGGTCCTTTCCCCTAGGAAATATGAATAATCATTGATACATTGAGTTATAGAAACATGCATTATTGATACGAGAAAACATGCATTGTAATTCAAGACCAAATTTCTATCAGTTAATAATTGTTGCCTGGTATATGAACATTAGTATATCATGAATATTTTAAATTCTTAATAGTTCTTAAGAAAGGATCATTGTCAGTATATTAATGCAACTAGGGTAAACTGTGTGAGGAGGATCGAAAACTGTACATTTGCATTTGCATTTGTATTTGATGTGGTTGAAGATTTGGCCAGATAGTTCTATTTTTTAACAATGGTCAAGGCATTCCTACTTATGGATAGTTTTCTTATTCCTTTTTCATTCAACTAGTTCACTTGTATTTCCTTTCAACTAGTCATTTATTGCCCTTCAATTAATCATTGTTTTTTAAATGCAAGATTTATGTATCTAAATTGTATGCTTATTTCACTGTGTTTCAGACAAGGCTATTAATTATGCATAATAATAATCCATTTGGCTCTCTAAAACACCTGGGCAGTTTAGGGATTTTTTTGTTGGGAATCTCAAACTGCATTCTCATTAGTTTTACTAATATTTACTGGCATAATGGAAAACGGAATAGTAATCTACAATTCAACTAATGACACTTCTTTTCGGACTGTTTCAAGCTTTGGTAGGAGTGTTCAATCACTCATATGCATGTCCATAATGTTTGCTTGCAGGAGCTAGTCCTCGGCTTGGGGGATATCGAGATGTCTTTTGTGATGGTTTTACTCCTTCAACTACAAGTGTTGCACCTATGTTCCCCTTTTACGAAAACACAAATGAATGGGATGAATATGGGGAAGTTATTAACCCTGATGACTATATAATTAAAGAAGATTTTCATGACCTCAGTACACCTCAACCTGTAAGTTATTTCAAATTTCCTGATGTTGGTTTTATTTGTTTGATTTGCAACAATTCTTGTATTCATTTTTATTTGCTTGGTTTTTAGAATATTTCAATTCACTTTTATATGCTTTGTGTTTCTAACGAGTCTCTCATACAAGGTAAATATTCAATTATGAGATTACAAAAAATTAACGTTTTATAAAATTTTAAATAAATGAGTATGCGGACATAAGTTTGATGAAAGCTTAGCTGAATTTTGGGATGCCTGCAGGTAGTGTATACCACAGGATATGGATCTTCAATTCTTTCGTAGTACATATAAGTGAAATTTGTTTTACCATGCAGAGATTTGTCAAGAAACATGGGCTTCACCTTTAGTACTTATTTAGGCATGGTTCTAAGAAGGATCCAAAAGCATTTACTCTAATAGTAGGTGTAAAATTAATAAGCTGTACTTCAAATTTGCTGCTGGATTGATTCATGGCTTGGACTTGGGTTTTGTAGATTTCTGGTGCACATATTCAAGACGAGGCTGATGAGGAGACAGAAGATATACTTATGGATACAAAACCTTCAAAAGTGGTGTCCAATGAAATTACTGTTAGTACAAGTTCCTTTTTATGTTGTATGTCCAAAAAGTGGAATCTTTCCGCATCCTGTTGTTATCTTTCAAGTTTAATCTTTTTCCCCTATGATAATTTTTTTTCTCTTAGCCTGAACGTTTTTCTCTGCCAATGTAATTATCTAACATTTGTGGCCAAAAAGTGGTTTTTTACTTGTCCTTTATGTCTTACTTTCTATATTAATCAAACAACTTGCATTTCTCTTTTCTGGTTTACATGTTTACATCTAAGTTACCGATTCGTTTTTGGATTTGGGTACGGGTACATGAATCTGGTACGGGATTCAGCCAAAATTTTTTTGGAGTTAGGTACGTTAATACAAAAAACATATAAAAATCAGAAATATATACATATTTGCAGCAGTAATTAAGTTCAGAATACACCACCATATTAATAGTCAAATAACATAGCAAAAATACACCATCACTTTATACTCAAATGTCATGATATAGAACTATAAATTAGAGTTCAAACTTCAAACATAAAAATGTCAAGTGTTTACAATCAGCCATTAATAATTATTGATCATTGATCAATTTTAATCATATGGGTCATCGAAAAAAGCAGCATCATCAGCATCATTAGATGCTACATTTTGTGTAGAACCACAAATAGCATCAATGGCACTCGCACAAGCACTGCCACTAGCACTGACATTACCACTCTCATGCTCAGTAGCTGCTTCAGACTGATAGTCATCATCAATATCAAATGCAGCTAAGTGACTTGTGGAAGCATCCAAGTCAAGCTGCTTTGGCTCAATATCCCACCTCCTTCTGTCTCCTTTGTAGGAACTTTTCTTGTGTGTAAGGAGGCGCAAGTTTGAATGCACATACACCAAGTCCTCTGCCTTTTTTGAATGTAGCCTATTGCATTTTATTGAGTGGCTGAAGGAGTATGTGCTCCAATTCCTCTCAGAAGAAGATGAACTAGCAACCTATTAAGACCAAATTAAATAGTTAAGAGTTACAAAATTTAACTAAACAAAATTATTAATTAATATAAATTAAAATTAAAATTACAAAATATAAAACTTAATTGGTATAAATTTTTTATTGCAATAGGTTGGAGGTGCCTGTATTCTTGCCCATGGAAGTACCACTAACAATGAGCATCCACCCTGTACTTGTCTTGAAGAGCATCAAGATTCTGATCAACACTATCGGAGCATGCAAAAGCCATGAACTCAGCCCTCATTCGATCATGTTGGTCACGATCACTGAAGAGTCTACGAAGTGCTGCCTTGTACCGTTGAGCCACTTCAACATCCCTATATGGAGCAACTCTTGATGAAGCAGAAAGTATCTTAGGACTATAATATTTGGGACTTGTTGATGTGTGTTTTATGACACAACGAACATTTTAGAACAAAGTATCACAGATGCTCTATTCTCTTTTGAAAAATTACCTTGTATGCTAAGATTGCAAGTAAGATCATATGGTAATCCCAATGTTTAAGATGAATGTGGATAGGCTCTGTGGTATGGATGTGATTTACTGTGGGCACAATTAAGATTTTGCAAATTACTCGGAAAAGCGGAAACATAAATGCAGTATCATTTTGGATTTTTTGATTTTATAAAAAAAGGTAAAAAAAGAGTAAGGGTTTTAGAGATCCTATGCTATTCCTAAGAAATCAAGAGAAGACGAGGATTAAATGAAACCAAATAAACAATACTCTGTTTCGCCATGTTAAACGACAACTACGCAGAGCAAGTGCAATCTTCTAGGAATTTGCTTACGATTTTCACGTAATGAATAATTACCATTAGATCGAACAACAATTATTCAAACAAAAGTTAAGCATCCACGATAAAACTCAGTCTAACTTTGCACATTGAGTGAAATCATCCACTCAAAGAAAGTGTGAGCTCGGTTTCACCAATCTCCGTTATCAATCTATCATTCTTCTAACATACATCATAATTCAAATTTACTAAGCGAGAAAGGAAATATGCGACCATGCAACTATTCGACAATCATGTATTCAAGGCACCTCATGCATTTGAACTTCATTATCAAAGTAGTGTTTTCACAACAATCTCATAAGAACTCTCTCTTTATTTCTACTAACTATCTTGAATCTACTCTAACTTTTTAATCTCCTCTATCTCTAATCTTTAATCTCTTATCTAATTTCTAATTTTCCTAATGAATATGAGAGAGTGAGGGGGGGGTTTATATAGTTTTTCAGATTAAAATGAACGGCCGAGATTGATTCAAGATCAATGGCCCAGATTAAACAGAACTAAACCCTAATTAGGGTTTCTAAAACCTCAATCAGTTAACTGAAGAGAACTCTAGACATCTGGAGTGGCATCCTTATCCACTTGTGCAGCCTCACGTTCGGCGAACCTAGACACGATCGAGCCGACTTCCTCCATGGCAATGTCGGGCAGCACGTTGACATTGTACTCCAGCAATTCCAAGCTCTCGGCACACTCTGCAAAAATTGTTGCCCACTCTGGTTCCTGCAGCAAGAAAGAACTTCTGATGGCCATGAAGTTGAATACTTTAGTGAAACTTTCCTTCATGATTGGCCCGGTGGTGGAGAAGATTTTTTGTACTTGTTCTCTTAAATTCTTTGGCCGCAAGTGTTTCCTTCGGACAGCATCCTTGTCGAGCATATCTGCAGCCATTTCATAAATTTTACTCTGAATTTCTTTTATCTGTTCTTCAACTCTGCCACCATCTTGCTTCACTTTTTCGAGGACTCCTCTTCTTGAGATCAAAGCATAATACCATCCATTAAAATCATATGCCGCTCCAGCTTCAATAACCTTGTCCTCAATCAACCTTGGCTTCGAGATGCCCTTCAATTCCCGAATACATGGGATGATCCTGCTTTGAATATCTTCGAGACTACTCCATGATTCTGCAAGGTCTGCAACTCGTGATAGCATAAAGGAAGCCTGCTCATTTACTTGTGCCAACTTTTCTGCAAATGCCAACGCCTCTTCCTTCCTTCCAGCCATCCAGTCCTTAGCCTCTCTCGCCGTAGTCAGCTCTTCAAAATTTGCACCTGGTTCTTGTGAAGAATTTGGAGGTGGAAGCGCTGCTTGGTCTCCTTCATTTAGTGGCTTGGTCAAATGTTGGATGTAATCTTTTAGGCGCTGAATTTCTTTCTTATACTCTTTTTTCTTGGCAACTTCTTTTTCCAACCTGGACTTGATGGTAGCCACGAAATTGTCCAAGTCTTCGACCTCTTGCCCTTTTGTTGTCGGACCCATGTCAATGGTCGTGATAGCATATTCATCAGGGGCAATTTCATCTTGGAACTTGTCGGCTGTAGGTATTGCAATTTGTACTGTGCGATTGCCGGCCTCATCCCTTTGGATGGTTGAGAATTTCTTGGCCTTCTTCCTTGGGGCAACTTGCTCTAATCTCGCCAGAAAATTCGTGTCATTGTCCTCCTCAGGAACCTCCATTGGCGCCTTTCTTTTCAATCTTTCTTTCAGCCACTCTGGGATTGTTGGCTGCTCAATTTCGTCCTCCTGTTGATCCTGGACGTCTTGTATATCCCGTACTTCCTGCTCTCCCTGAATCTCCGGCATATTTTGAACTTCTTGGACCAATTGCATACCCTGAATTTCTTGGACGGATGGGTCATCTTGGATTCCTTTGAGGGCGGAAATCATTCCTTCCTCGAATTCTCCATCCATAATGTCTGTATCATTATCTGATTCTAGGATTTATGTGCTTGCTGGAGAAGGTTGATCATCATCTTCTACTTGTATCGGCTCCACATTTTCGACTGGAGAAGGGATCTTAGCATTTTCCAAAGATTCTCTATCCATGGAGAGTATTTCTTCTATGTTTCTGGAAGTGGCCGACTGAAGAGGTTTAGACTTGTGCTTCTTTCGAGAAGGCCCTTCATCTATCACTTTACCCTTGTCCTGTCCTGTAGATTTATCAACTTCTTTCCTCTTTCTTGAGTTGGCAGCATCGTTGGTCCATCTCCACGAGATGCACCGGCGTTTGAAGAACAGGACTCTGTATCGCCCATCAATTCATAGGTGAATTGCACATTTCTCTGTTTTAAAATTTCTACCTGCCGATCTATCCACCACTGAGAATATTTGAAAACGGGCCGCATGAGAGTCGCCAGGTCGCCCATCTCAGGCTCAAACCATCTCATAGGGGGGAGTGGCTCATTTTCATTGAAGCCTGGCTGCAAATAGATTCCATCATCCTGTAGTTGATCAGGCACTTTGAAAAGCTCGGTAGCCCTTATCATGCTTAATGGCAATCTTGACCACAACCTCCTCCTTACGTCATATTCATCTGCCGCGTTAGCCCAGAAGTCCTCTAAGTCAACCCGATGCTTGTACCTCTCTCCGTCCACAGTTCTGATGTGATGGAGCGGATCAAAGTTGTTCCTGGATTTGTATGATATGAATGGATATTGTTGAATTTCCAGTCGAGCAAGCTCTGCTGCTTGTGCCGTCGGACATGACTCCTCCATGTTGCCGATGAAAAAAGGAAAGGTGACAACCGCTTTCTGCTTTGGCCTTTGAATATTCTGATACGCTTCTAATTGCCTCAGCACTTCCAGCAATACCATCTTGTTGGTCGGATAGATGGGAAGTCTGTAAGGATTTCCGGAGAATCCTTGGATTCTGATGTAGGTGAACTTAGGATATTGAATGAACCAGAATCCATATCGACTGATTAAGCTCTTGGCCTCATGTGAGAGTCTTTGGTGCGTTCTGCCTTGAAGAAGCCGGGTGATGTACATCAAGAAGGCGTCATGAGCTCGTCGAAAATGAGACTTATCCTTCAATTGCAGCTGCGGATAACAATCGTAGGCTTTGAATTGCCCTTGGCCATTGCCAACCACGCCTTTGCAGGTGAAGCCAGGATACTTATAATATCTTGCAAGTGAATATACGATGTATGAGCTCATGTGAAAAGTTTTGGTCTCCTCAAAGTTGACTAACTGCTTGTGCAGGCTATCACTAATCATTTTGGACCAATTGAACATCTTGACTCCAGTGATTATCTCATCAATAAAATAGTACATCCAATTTTCCAAAGGTGCACCATGGGCATTGCCGACAATTCTGTTTAGTAGCAAAACAATGTCACCATATTCCTCTTTGAAGTGGGTTCTGATCAATTTCTTTGGCATCTTGCCTGCAGTAGGCTTGGGCTTTAGTAACCAATTCTTGTTTATGTTGGACGCACAGAGATTCTGCTGGCTTTGATAGAGCTTGAGTGCATCTTGCTTGGTGCGGTAGGATGTTCGATTGTAAACTAGAATCCCAAAGGTTTCTTGGATTGCTGGCTCGGACAAGTAGGCAAGGACTCTTCCGTCAGGAGCTTCTATCTGTCTGTCTCGTGCATTGTAGTGTAGTGCGCATTCTACCATAAGCTCCGGACATTCTTTTGTTGGTGGAAATCCAGCTGCGTGGACGATTCCATTGCGCATCATCCTCATGGCAATTGGTGTAGGCAGACGTCCATCAGTCCCGTACATTCTCTTCCTGAAGTCTTCAAGTTCAACGTGGCCAAGATCGGTGTCTACAACGTGCTCCCACTTGGACTTGATTTTCGACTGTGTTTGCACACCTTTGCTAGCAAACTTCATCTTCACCGTTTCAAAAATAGATCTGCAAGAAAAAGTAGAGAAAATAATCATAATTCGAAACTTAAATCAGTTTGAAAGATATTCCAGCTAATTATCAATTTAGACTTCGTGAAAAATCAAGCTGGAAAGAAAATAAACGATGAAGTTTCATGCCAAAGTGAATTGGGCAAAGTAAATCTGCCTGTGACTTCTGGAGAAGTGATCACAATCACAATGCAAGCTGATTTTATTTCCTTCACTTTGCTGCAGATTTTCTCAACAAGTTTCTTCTCACACCTTCTTCAAAAATCGAATGATTGTGCAAATGAGAAGTGAAATCACTTATAGAGGTGAGAAAATCGATCTTTTTAGCAAATTTGCATTGTTTCCTTCGAATTGAGTTTGAACTCATCTTTCACTTTGCTTCCGGGTGGCAAGTTTTATCTTCAATGCTCTTGTCCGGGAAAGTTTCCAATTTCATCGTCAGTCCAACAAAGCTCTTTGTCTTTCTTTCTAATTTCTAATTTTTTCAAGTTTATCTCTTTTAGGGCGTTGGAAAATAAATGATTAAAATAATTAAAATAATTATTCTATGTGTCATTTCCAACCCATTCGTTTTATGGCGAATTATTTTTGTCCAAGGCAATTTGATTTTTTCGAGTTTTCTCTGCCAATGCCTTAAGCGAATTTTCATTTTTTCCAATTTTCTTGCCATGATCTCCATCATCCAATTTACTTGGCCATGATTTTTAATCGTTTTTCCAAAATTTATCTAGCCATGTCCAATTTTATTTGGCCATAAATTTAAATCGTCCAAGATTATTTTGCCAAAAGTCTAAATCGTCCAAAATATTTCGCCGTAAATTTCAATCGTCCAAAGTCTCTGGCAAAATTTATTTAATCTTCTTAGAACGTTTGGCAAAATGTTTTTTTGATTTTCAAGGCTAAGCATTCAATTTTTATTTTTCAAGATTCATACTTAGGCAAAACTTTTGAATTTTCCTCACCCCTCTAAGTATGGCGGATTTGCTAGTTGTTTTGGCCACTTAATTTTTTCTAATTCTCTCATGCCAACTTATCATGGACTAGGCCGATTTTTCTAAGTGTTAGGCTATTTTCCTTAGGGCGGACTTTAGCATTTCTCTTGTCATTTCTTCTAGGCTAAGGCGGACTTTCCTTATGTTTGCCACTTAGTCTCTTGGCTAGGGCGGACTTTCCTCATTTTGTTGCCATCTAATACTTAACCAAGGGCGGACTTCATGCATTTTTATGCCATCTCCATTCTAGCTGGGCGGAGTTCCTTCATTCTTTTGCCACTTATCCATTTGTCTTGGGGCGGACTTTAGCACTTGGCTAGCCATTTGGAGGGCGGACTTTGGCTCTTGTTTGTCCATTGCTTCATTGCCTTAGACAAATTCCTCTTTTCCATGGGCGGACTTCATAGCTTTCCTTGCCATTCCATACTTGCTGGGCAGACTTTAGCCTTTGGATAGCCATTGCCTTAGCTTGGTCAAGGGCGGACTTCATTGAATGTTTGGCCATTGACACTTTTTTCTTGCCACTGCCATTATCTGGCTGAAGATTTCTGATGCTAATTCCTCCATGTTTAAATTGAGCAAACTCCATACTTAGGCGAATTCTTCAGTCTCCTCGATGATTGTTCAGTCATAACCTTGCCATGGATGTTCAGATTTCCATGGATTTCTCAGATTTTTCAATTTTTGATAATTTGATGACTGGTTTTTCAATTTTTTCACCATTTTCATGTGATTTTTCCAGAATTCTCTGTGATTTTCACCTGATTTTTTACCATTTTCAAGCAAATTTTCCAGATTTTTGAACTTTTTCTGTGATTTCTAGAATTTAGCCATGATTTCAAAAAAATTTCGAATTGATTTTCTGAGAGTTTCGTTGATCTTTTCGAACTTCTGAGTGGATTTTTGAAAGTCGAGCCCTTTCCAAATATAGAAACTTTCTAAAAATAGAAATTTTCCAAAAATAGCAACTTTCCAAAAATAGACCCTAAAAAATAGGGATCCCAGAATTGCCCAAAAGTGCCAAAAAAGTAGGTCCTAAAAAATAGGGGGCCCGGGGTGAAAAACCCTAAAAACTTGGAGGTGTCGGAATTGACTGAAATGACAATCGATCTTCGTCTCACGGGCCTTCTAAGCGTGATGGCGACGTTGATACAGTGATCCAGGCTAAAACTGATTTGCTTGACTCAGGCGGCCATTCAAAATTTAGACTCAAAACCCCCAAACGAAGAGTAGACAAAACGAGGAACGCAAAAGCAAAAACCCAAAAAGCAAACAACAAGGGTCCCCATTTGCAATGGGGCGAGGTGTGAATTAGGTCACAACAGGACTTAATGCAAAAGTGAGAAGATGCAACAGAGTGGTCATTTTGTTCCATCTATCAACAATGATTTCCTGTATTTCTTTGAAGAACTTTTCTTCAAGATCTTCCTCTTTTGGATTGATGATGGATATCATCTTCTCAATCATTGAGTTGATACAATCATATACTTCACCCAAAGAAGGTCTATCCATGTCAGTGTAATGGACCATGCTCAATATGGGCTCAGTGAAACTGACTAGATACTCAACACGTTCCCACCAACTATCATCTAGGATCCTTTGCTTGACCCTATTTTCCCTTTCACTGCTAGATTGCCTCCATATGGCCCAATTAGGGCTGATTACCATGGCTTAGAGTGTCTCACGAACCTTTATAAGTTGTCTCAACACAATTGCGTTGGAGGTAAAACGAGTCTCAACAACCTTTTTGAAAATAAAAATAAAAATAAAAATATAATTTAAATTTACAAAATCAAATTTTAAAATTAAAAGAAAATTAAAAATTTAAAAATATTGAGAATTAAGTTACCTTCAACAACTCCAATTTTGAGAATTGTCTAAATATTCCTTGTGTCATATGGTGGTTCGTGACAAACATTTGGATGTCTTCGCCCTCAGCATACACCTGTTTGATCCACTCAATTTTAGATCCAATTTTTTGTAGCATTAGATTGAGGGAGTGGACAGCACAAGGTATCCGAAAAATGTGTGGATACTTCTCCTCAACCAATAACCCAACAGCCCTACAATTTTTGGCAGTCGGTTACAACTTGCACAACATGTTGATGGCGCACTTCTTCAATAGCTTGGCAAAGGATTTTAGCAATAAATGGACCATCCTTCACCTCTCCTTCACAATCCACTGCTCTCAAAAACATTGCCCCTTTAGAGGACACAACAATAACATTGATCAATGGGCGATTTTTTGCATCTTTCCATCCGTCAGAAGTGATGGTCACCCCTGTTTCAATCCACGAATCCCTTATGGGCTTCAAAGAGTCTGCTACATGTTTCACCTCTTTCTCCAATAAGGTGCAACACACCTCAAAACCTGGGCCCTTATACCCCTTTGGAGCCTCATTAATAGATTTCACCATTTTTTGCCAATATGGTGAATGAACAACGTTGAGTGCCAATCCATTGGCATAGACACATCTTGCTATGTCTTGATCAACAATCTCTCTTGCCTCATTCTGAAATGAACAGGGAAACCCAAGGACGCATTGGAAATGAAGCTTCCAACGGTCCCTTAGATTTTTTATTTGAAGAGGGTACTGTTTGCTCTTGAGGGATGTCCATAAATGGATGGCTTTCTGTAGGTGGAAAATAACAAGGCGGTGTAGGGGGTTTCATGGATCGACATCCTTTCTTCAAAGGATGGCTTGTTTTAACACTGGTTGCTTTTTGCTTTGCTTTTTCTTGCTCAGCAATATATTTCAACACTACGTCATCTAGAAGGCCTTTGCCATCACCTTCTGGAGGTCTTGGACAAGGTTTGATGCCTAGTTCAGGGATCTTACACAAGTGCCCTTTCACTCGACTGTATGAGCTCGCATATCGAACTTTGCAATGACTACAAATCCAAACATATACTCCACCACTTGGACATTGTTGAACCATTTCTACATATTTCCAAAGGGGAGAGGTTGGGTTTATTTTGAAATGAGATTGGGTTGAGTCAGAAGTGGATGCCATTGTTATACCTAAGGCACATAGATTGAAATAATTTTGGTATTGAAATTTGAAACTAAAAAACTTAAAAGAATGAGAACAAAACAAAAACTTAAAAACAAAACAAAATAGTTCATTTGTTAAAAAAATGTAAGAAAAAAATAAAAAAACTTCAAAGAAACCTTTCTCTTTTGGACAAATCTTGCTCTACGATCTTCTTGGCAACGAACAGACACTTGCAAGTGCTTAGGAATTGCACAACAATCAACGTTGAACAACCAACGATCAGCCTTCAAGTCTATTGAAGCGTGTGCAAGTAAGAGGGAAAGTTCAGCAATGGAGGCAAAAAAAATTGTTTTTCATTCACAAATTGTTAAATGAGAGTGTTTTTACCTATTTGATGTGTTTGGAGGCAAAGATTAGGGTTGGATTGGATATTTTATTATTTAGAAGTCAACTTTAAGTCAAAAAAATAATTAAAATTTGCAAAAAAGCCACTTTTTTCGCGGCCTGGGCATTCACGTGTTTGGATTCACATTGGATTCGGTTCGGATTTGATTTGGGCATATCTTGGATAAATTTGTAGAGGTTGATCGTACCTTGGGCGAATCCGTAGGCGGCAAATCGAATCCTGGACGAATTTGAACCGTTTCGAATCCGAATCGTTTCATATTTTATTTGGAGGCTAGGTTTACATGTTTTATTTTTTTATATGCCTGAAATTTTAGGGGATCTTTATATGTACTTGTCATAGTCTTGTGTCATTTTAGATCTAGCATGTCCAAATATTATAAAGTTAATTTTTAGTGCATTGTAAGAATGTGATCGAAAAAATGAATGAGTAACCATTTTTGTAGAAAGATTATACGAACAAACCATTTAGTATTGTATCAGTAGTTTAAGTATTAGTTGAGAAGTATCATTACTTTTCCCTTTTATGTGTTCTTTCACTCATGATTATTAATGTTTTACTACAATAGTAATTTGACATCTTTAATTTATTACTTCCAAACCCAGAGTGTTAGAAGTCATGAGAGTGTCATTACTTTTTCCCTTTATGCTCTCGTTTGCCCTTGGATCTTGAATGTACAGTAACTTGGTATCCTCTAATGTATTATAGCCAAACCTACAATCTATGTGAGATATTTGCAGTCTTTTTAAGATGAACTGTAATTTCTGTTATTATTTTATTCTTATTTTTAATATCAAAGGAGATTCACAGCTAAAGAGACATTCATTTTATGTATCAGATATTAAAGTATTATTGTAATATTTAGTATATAATAGTCAATAAGTTTTTAGGATAGACTTTAGGAATATTCTTTTATTCATTTAGTTAAGTTCTTATCCTTTTGCTTTATTACTTGTTGCTCTTATCCTTTACGGATAAATCTTTTGCAACTCTTATTTAAGGAGACTTTTGCTCCTTGTTTTATTATCAAATATCTTGGTAACCATTCTGTTATATTTTTTCGTTATATGGTATTAGAGCCCAGGTCACAGCTTGGGATCGGTGAATGCTTATTGTTCTATGGATTGTTGTAGTGACAACTCATACACGTGACATAGGACCAAAAGAATATTGTATAGTATAGTATGGCATTGTACAAAATCAGTTTTGGTTTTCAGTTTTTTTATGATTTTTTGATAATAAAAAATGCGACCAAGTTTAGGGAAAATCACAGTTTGTTTTGTAATATACACGCCAAACTTCTTTTGAAAATTTTGCAACTGAAATATAATTAAATGCCCAAGTCAATTTCTTATTGCCCAATTCTCAAGTTGGGCAAGGTGAGAGCATATGATGAATGGACCATACAACAACTAGGATTGCCACAATTGAAAGAAATGCACTAATTTCTGCCGGAAGAGTCACATATTCTGCATAACTTGCTCTCAATTCATCTGCCATAGGAACTTGCACTTCTTGCTTAGGTTGTGCCTCCTCCCTACAATTGAAGGTAGGTTGAAGGGGTCTAGTGATTGACCCAATGACAGTCCTAATATTATGGTCAATACTGCCATGACGATTATTGCCATTGGATGTGCTAACTTCCCCATTTTGAACTGGAGAGGTTTGAGGCACATTCTGATTCATTTTAGCAAGCAGCTGTGACATCAAACTTTCTTTTTTCTCTAGGGACTTTTTGGGGCAGCGACACCCTTTTCTCTTTTTGACGTGTTTCTCGATGAAACTTCAATACCAACTATAGAATTCTGACGTGTCTATAGGACTTTCGAAAAAGGTGTCCTTTTCTGGAGTTTGTGGCAACCAATAGAGTTGTCTTCTTTGCTCTCTGTTATAATATCTCAATTCTCTTTTACTCAGAGAATAAGTTTCATGAAAAGATTAAAAGCATAGGCTGGAAAGTTCTCCAATTTGATACCATTGTAATATACACCCAATTTGTTTTGAAATTTTCGCAATTGAAATACGATAAAATGCCCAAGTCACTTTTTGATCACCCAGTTCCCGAGTTGGGGAAGATGAGACTTGAGAGCATATGGTGAAAGGACCATACAACAACTAGAATGCAACAACTGAAAGAAATGGACTAGCTAGCAAGACAAGCAATTCCACTTATTCAGTGGTGTGCTATGCAACTGAAAAGACAGACACTTCACGCTTATTCAACGGAGTGTTCATTACAATAGTAAACACTTCACGCTTATTCAATGGAGTGCAAGTTGCAATGTAACAAGTAACAACCACCCCTGATTTTTTTTGAAAGTACTGTTCGCTGATTGGAATGTTTTGTTGATATATTTGTTTGTTTCTTTCACATGTTTGCATCATAAACAAGAGTACAAAGAAAGTATTGCAAAGAAAGGAAATTGCAAGGAAACAACTTCATTTTTCATGTAGAACCATAATAAGTCATGATGGGCAAAGAATACAATAGAAATTTTCAGACTTGAAGATATATTTCAGACCTGATACATTGTTTGCAGACCTGATAATGTAGTGAACCACGACTCTGCTGATTTGTTTACACTGAGATTCTTTAGGTCTGATTTTTTGGTTTCAGTTTGTATTTCTTTTTTTTGTGTGTTTTTGAGTTTGATGCCAATAATGCTAACGATACTAACAAGCATATACATACAATAGGAACTTTAAATAAACTAATCTACTGAGATAACTCAACTAATGACTCAATTTGATAGCCAAAGATGCTTTCTTCATTAGACAATAGATTACATAAGATAGATAACTTCATCAGATTCAAAACAAGATACATCTTATGCCATAGATTTTACTTACAGCCATACAACATAGGGAATAGTGATTTGCTATAGGACCAAACCCCAATGAAGTGCACACAACTCTTGAAAGATGAACTTCTCCCACCAAAATCCGAACTAGAGAGCTTCCTAGGGCAAGGGCGCCCCTTTTTGAAGTGATTGCAGCCTCTTTAGAGAGGCGTTTCTTTTGTTGTTTGCTGCTAAACCCACAAGGAAGGGACGGCTGGCTGTAGCTCCACAAAATCAGTCCACAAATTCTCCAAAAAATGAACAGCACTAGCACAAACCAAAATGGAGTCTATGGCTGCAAACCCAACCCGAAAATCAGCTCTAAAACTTTGCCAATCAACTCTTAAAGTCTCCAAATGTGCATTCAAGTTCAAACCAGCAACCTTAAAGTGGTGTTTCACACCCTCAAGCTGCTCCTAGACGAAAATCAAGCCCCTTCCAGGCTCACCCACGGCAGAAATCAGGAAACCCTAGTCTCCCTCTCCCTCCAAAACCCAATTCTCATGCTCAAAGAAGAAAATGACTCAATGCTTGAAGGGGTCGAACTTCTCCTCTTGCTTTTTATAATTTTACATTGAAATCACTATTCATTAAAATGAGTACTATTCACTTAAGTTATAACTTTTTCACTTTAGGAATGAATAGTAACTGAAAAATATAAAGTGACCCCTCCATTTAAAAGACACATGGTCCTTAGGCCAAAGATGGTGAAATAAAAGGTGAATATTATTAATTTAAGCACAATTATCATGCCAAACGCAACAATTCACCCTACCACCATACTCCGGAGATCAACACTGCCATTTGACGACCAAGTGCCCGTCCAAGTGACCCTCTATCCAAAACCATTAGCCTACGAGGGTTGACATGATAGGCTAATCTACTGATGTACATGTGTCTAATTAGAAAGGGACATCACAGATAATGAGCATGCAACAGCAACAACACCTTGCAAACTTGCATCACATGACAAATATTAAAGTGACCAATGCACACATGAATTTCTACGCCATAGAACAGAAGCACAAAAGCCAAGTAGAGCAGAATAAGGGTCTATACAATAGCAGATCCACTCATCTCTGAAACCTCAAAAGGCACGGCTCCCTAGGTAGGGCAATCTGCCCTAAAAAATTAGATCTCCAGCAATAAATACAAATGAGCACTTGAAATGGGGCACCCAAACAAGAGGAATCCAATGAGCCAACACCCAGAATGATAGGCCAAGCATGCACGGAGCTACAAATGATTTTAATTTTCAGACCCTGTCAAAATGATAGTTTCCAGAATTCTGGAAATGCAAATCAGGCCTCAGAAAATACTTCAAATCAACTCCAAACAGCAGCAAAACGTAGCCAAAGTACCAACACACCAAAAATTCCAAACCCACATCAAAAAACCAAGAATATCTTCATCATTCCACCACAAAATGTTTGAAAACCAGAACCCTGTGAATAGCCAAATGTGATCCTTGAAGTAGAATCACCTTCTCCTGGCTAGGGTGGATCTTTCACCACCGAAACCAACTCCAAACTGTGAGGGTTTTCATCCTCAACACGCAACAATAGAACTATGGAAACAGTCCAGCAGCATCGTGTTATGTTGCCAATTCATAGATAATGAAAATGAGAGCCAAGATATGCTTTTATAGAAGAAAATAGGAAATTGGGGAAACCAAATTTGAAAATATTTCCCTCCAAGATTCCCATGCCCCCCTCATGTGCTTTTTATTTTATTTTTAAATCCTTATGTCTCCCAAAAGCTAGGCGTCCACTTTTGGGGCAATAATTTTGGCTTTTCAAAACAACTTTAATCAACTAGGCGTGAGACAAGGTACTTTTTATGACCCCTTTGACCCTCACTTAAGTTATAAAGTGACTTTATAAAAAATAACTCAAGTGATGGGAGAAATATAAATATTAATTAAATCAACCTCAAACTCACCAATGCCCAAAGAGGAAATATACATTGCTGGAGCAACATAGGCTTGTACTAGTTACCTAAAATACACTTACTATAAATAGCCATTGCTAAAAATAGTAAGTACTCCCAAACACCAAATTGGCACAAAACTAAGATACGCTGAGACTTACTATAGATAATAAGTATTGAAATTGGCCACCACTATAAATAGAAAGTCTTGGCAGAAAGCACCGAAAACCACCATAGAGCCCAACACTGGCTCTGAGTCCCTTGACCAACTCCACTTAGCCTACGGGAACTTTGGAATAGGCTAATGGAACACTTTGATGAGCACACAGTTATACGGAGAGGGGGTGGTGAATCTATATAATGCAACTTTTACCAATTTAAAACTTTATCAATCACAATAGCAACTATGCAAAAATATAACAATAAGAGCAAGTTGACACCAAGATTTTACGTGGAAACCCTTACAGGAGAAAACCATGGTACAAATAATGTTCTTTATATTTATATAAGTTTACAATGATTGTAGGCACCAATCTACTAGAGGCACCAACCTCTTAATCTGTTTTGTAGGCACCAACCTACAAGGAGCACCAACTCCCTCTTCCAAGGCACCAACCTTGACTAATTTAGAGGCACCAACCTCCTATGATTGATTGAAAACTGTATGACTTCTTCACCACTAATCTGCTTCTTATCTTCAACTTATCTTTCCTTTGTGATGTATGTTGTCTCCTTAAAGCTCACACAAGATAATTCTGCTCTTCTATCTCAAATCATCATTCTCTCACCACCACTTCCCAGCAAACCTGAAAATGAACCACTTATGTATTTTTGTCAAAGATTGTGACCTTTTGTTTTAAGCAGTGTGTCCTTTTGAACTGCTGACTTCAAACAGATTGCACCGTTTTGGAACCTTTTAATTTGTATTCTTTCAAAACAAATCGTACCCCTTTGTAATTTAATTCTTTTTACATAATCTGAAGTTGCTTCTCTTCATAGACAACTTGCATCACTTCATAAAATTGTTTGTTAATTTATCACAAAGAGACTTTACTCATATCTCTTCATATCTCAAAAACAAATTGCACCATTTGATGAAAATCTGAATTTGAGTTTGCATAAGTCGCACCTCTTGTTTTAATTAGCTTTGTTTTTTATAAATCTGAATTGCATCCTCTCCACATTGGGTCGCACCTTTTCAATAGTGAATCGCTGTTCCCTTAATTTTTGTCTCTATTCATTTTTTGTTTTGTTCTGATTTCGTCTTAATCGTGATTCCTTATCAATCACTGCTTTTTTAAATTTATGTGCTTTTTTTGTCTTATATGCTATATTCATCTTCTTCTTATTTTGTCTTATTCTACTTTGACTTTTTATGTTTTTATCTTTTCTGTTTTTTCTACGTTTGTCTTCTATGCTGTCTTTGTCTTTAGTGCTGCTCAGAAATTTTTTGTTTTAATATTCAGAAAATATATTGCTTTATTCACTTAGCGATCTGTTTGTGCTCTTCAAGGTATACATTGCTTTTAACATCTGTTCATTGCTGCTTTGATGTAATAGAAACTCTTCAACAAAGTATATAATGATCTTCAGATTAATTTGATTTCTTCAAGGCTATAATTATCTGATCTAAACTATTTGGTCTTCAACAAAGCATAGAAATCTTTAGATTAATTTGATCTCTTTTACTTTACTTGACATCAATGACAAATTTCCAACACACTCCCACTGGTCAGGTGCAAGAAGGGGACATTACATACAAGCAATCACTTATTCAATGGGGTAAGTACATCCAATCTTCTCCACTTGTTTAGTGGGGTAAGTACATCTAATATTCTCCAGTTGTTCATTGGGGTGATTACATAAATCAATGGGCATAAATCAAATCCACTGGTAGTACTACCATCTAGTGTTTTGCAATGATAAATCAGGAGCAATATAATTCATATGATTGCTGCAGTACCTCAAATAAGCTAAATAACATGGGATAGTCAACATAATCAGGAACCCAACAAGTAGAATACCTTAGATTGATGATATTTGAGGTTGAGGTTATCTAATATAACTCTATGAATGCTGGCCATTAGCAAATAAAAATTGCACCATTGCTGGAAACATTCAGGACACACTACAAAAAGGTATATTAATCATACCAAGCAACATACTATTGAAATGATGCTTCAAAAATTCTTATTACATACCCAAAAGACATTGGCAATGATGAGGATAATGACTGATAACAAATTCTGATATAAAATTGACTATAATCAAGGTATTCACTGCTGGCACAACAAGTACATAAGTTGTACAAACCCCCCAAAAAATCATGCAAATGTAGAAAAACCAATGCCAAAGCTCATGGGATGTCTTTACCTAGATTCAAGCACCTCCAAATTGTCATGTCCCTAACCCCCTGAGGCCGACCTATACCTTGTGGGCGCCAATTTTTGAAAATAATATTTTATTTTATTTTGGCCGACTTAAGTCTTGTTTTGGGCTCCAACCCTTGATCTAACAGGTATTTATGCAGGTTGTGTTAGTGGGTGAAATCATCTGAAGAATTGATAATACCTTGGAATATTTATTCTGAGTTGGTTTGCCAGGACGAAAACCCTAGCAGGTCTGCAAGGTTAGGACAAAATCCCTATCCCTGTGTTATCAGTTTTCCTCTAATCTGTGATTGTTTCAGTCCTAATTTTCTTGTTGTTTGCATCACTAGGCTCCTAAAGGACAGTCAAGTGATTTCTGGCGCCCATTCTTTCTAGCTGGGCAGGCCACTTAAACACCCAGATCTGCAACTCACTCCTCATATGTCATGAATAGCAATGAATCAGATCTGAAGCAGTCCATGTAGAGCCAGTGGCGGATCCATAGTACTCAGGCCACAGGCCACTCAAATCGACCTTCCTACAGGTATCTTTAGTAGCAACAACCCTAGGCATCCATTCAACAAGACCAAGCTGAGTTTCACATCAGTGCAGGGCGAACAACAACAATCAGATCTGCATATCTAGCACGTTAGCAGGCTTGCGTGACCAGATCCAGGTGGGGCGATTAAAGACTAACTACCCTAGAGCACCTAGATCTGATCCAGAACTAGTTTGTCAGATGAATAAGGCCAGAACTCAGCATAATCTGCCTAGAATCAGAGAATCATAACAGCCTATAGAGGGTTAAACCTGAATTCAATTGTCAAGATCAAACTCACTTGTGTATTTGGTATTTGAGCCCTGAATCTGCTAACTAGTCACTGGATCACTGGTAACTCTTGTATTAGAGCTGTAACTTTGGATGCATTTATTGAATAAAATTGTCATAAGATTACTTATTCTTTTCCAGATTTGAAACTGTTGTCATTATCTGTGGAGTTTATAGTGGTTTGATTTCATTTAACCTGAGTGCACTCTGTTGTACCCCAAAATTAAAATTTTTGTTACACTTATACATTTTGAAGAAATGAGTAAAAGTCTTGTCAAATTTGTCAAAAAGGTCAAAATTTGGGTGTGTGTGTCTTGCATGAGGGGTAAAATCTTGAAATTTTGAAAATCTGACAATCTGGGTCTGCTCAGAGCAGCGTAATCTACAAAACCCAGATCTCAGTTTTTCATCCCTACTTTTTAGGAAAACTGCTATTTTTAGGAATTTGCTAAAAATAGTAACTTTTTCTCGGTCTTTCTGGGTTTCTTTCGAAACGGATATTGGCAAAATTTTCTAAAACTAGAAAATTTCTAAAAATAGAAAGTTGGTCCGTTAGAGTTCAAACTGATTTTGATTGGTTCAAAATATTTCCATATCAAGCTGGTGCAGTTAGAATCTCAAAAAGATCAGTTTTTCCCTAGTGGGTCTATGCTGCTTTTTCAGAAGCATTTCAGGAGCTCCAAAGCCATCAATGGAGGTCAGTCGGCTACTAGGTGTCAGATGCAATGATCAAGCATCAAACAGAAAATGAAATGATGAACACGCATGTTGAATGAAGAAGGAAGGTGAAATCTACTTAAAATTGACTAACACTGCTTGACATGGGCGCCCCAAGGGGAAATAGGCGCCCATCCTTTTAGGGCATCAAACGATGAAATTAGGGTTCGAGCTTCCAAGCAAAGTTGTTTAGAATTCTCCCAGCTCCGCAGCGAATCCAATAGTGCAGTCATCGGATCATCCATTCGTCCAGGATTCGAGGTCAAACAGAGGGTTTTCAACCAGAAGATGAAGTGAAAATCATGAAAGTAACGGAAAATTTTCTAAGTCTGGAAGTTTTCAGTGCCCTTGGTGCCCTGGGGCGCCCAGCTTTTTGAGGGGCCTAACTCAGCTGTAGGGATTTGCAAATATGCTCAATCTCTCCAGAATTCAGGCAGCTTCGCAACGGGTGTCTTCTTCAGAGCATTCGACTTGTCATTCTCTAGCAAATCCAGATCCGAGTTGAAGGTACAGAATGAAGGTTTGAATCTGAAGATAAAATCTAATGAAAATTTTCTAAGTCTGGAGCAAATGGGTGCCCCTGAAGGAGAAAGGCGCCCAAGTTTTTGAGTGTCCAAATAGATGAATTTGCTAGTAAAGCTCTAACGTGACTTCGTCAGATTTGATCAAGCTTTCCAATGAGATCATCAGCACGTCAATCGGAATTGGCAGTCGTCAGATACAAAAGACTAAACTGAGGGTTTGACAAGAGTAAAAAAATCAAAATTCAAAAGCTAAGGTGAAAACACAGAGAAATTGGCTAACTCTGGTGAAGTTGGGCGCCCCAGCTTTCCAGGGGCGCCCAAGCTTTTGAAGGCCTAAATTCAACTTTTTTACAGAAGTCTCCAGAAGACCCCTCTTGATTTCTTTTCAGCTTCGCAACAAGCCCAGTCATCAGCTAATCCGAGCTCCAGGTCCCCGGATTTGACAAGATCATCTGTAGAAGAGAGTTGATGAAGAAATGCTAAAATGGCTAAGTCTGGTCAAGTTGGGCGCCCTTGGAGAGAAAGGGCGCCCAAACTTTTGAGGTCTGAGATGATGAAATTCTTCAACGAAGCTTCTAAGATCACTTCGTTAGTTTCAGTCAAGCTATCCAGCGAGCCTGTCAATTGGATTCACGTAGCTCCCGGAGTCAAGATTTCATCAAAAGATCAAAGGGAAAGGAAGAAATTGAAAATCATGAAAAAATGGCTAACACTGTGAAAGTTCGGAGCCCCTGGAGGAATAGGCTCCCATGAATTTGAAGGTCAAAACGAAGTTTTCCGTCAGAGGCGCCTCCAGAAAAATCTTCTCAGAATCAGTCAGGCTACGCGATGAATCATCCAGCTCGTTGATCGGAACAATCTGGAAGCCAAAGATCAAGGTCAAACCAGGGGTCAACTCTGGAGAAAATGGGCGCCCCTAGCCAAGAAGGGCACCCAACTTTCAATGCCTTAGTAGAATTTTCAAAATTTTCAAAATTTCAAAGATGGCAAGAGGAAGAGGATGTCCAAGTTCATTGAATAGGCCAAGTTTAGGGTCTTGAAGATAAAAGCAAAAGAAAGCAAACCTATTTCAAACCCTAAGTCTATTTAACACCTCTCTTCAGTGTAATTTTCATTATTTTTGCAGGTAGCATTCGAAGGAGAAAGTTGGAGCAGCAAGTTTGAAGCAATATTTCAAAATTCAAGAACTCAAGTTTGCTGATTCTTCATTAAATTTTTCAGACCAGCAGCATAAGGCCTTGCTTTTTCAAGCTTTTTCATCCAGAAGATCAATTTTTTCAAGAAGGCCAAGGTTTTCAGTTTTCAGCCATCTGGGTCTTTTCATCTCATTCTTCTGAAGAAATTTTGAGGAAATTCATCAAGTTGCAGCAGCTGCTTTTTCCTTGCATGTCAGTGAAATCTTCAGGGTTTCCAATTTTTGATCATCTAGGTCCTCTCAAAACAGTCTTCTGAAGAAAACCCATATCACAGCTTTTTCAAGGAAATTTCAAATTCTAGGGTTGGCTGCTTTTTCGATCAGCCATCAGTGTTTTCCAAATCTGATCAACTGGGTCCATTTCTAATTGTATTATGAACAAAACCCAGGTGCCAGCTTTTTTGGTGAAAAATTGAAGAAATTAGGGTTTGCTGCTTTTTCAGTCTAAATTCAAAATTTTCAAAAACGAATGATTTGGGTTGTATTTCAATGAGTTTCTGAGCAAAACCCATATCTCAGAAAAATTTCCAAAAATTTGTCCGTTTGAGGCCGAAAAACCAGCATTCTAAAAATAGAAAGTTGCTCAAAACTTGTTTGAACATAGGCGAGTTTACAGTCATTCTTCAAGGTTTTCAATATGGAGTACACTCCCCTCGAGTTTAAGACCAAATCAGCACTATATCAAAACTTCATCATCTCAGCTGAAGAACACGAGGTGTGATATGAGGAAAAGGAAAGGTATTAGAAAAGAGTTGTGCAATACTCTTCCGTTGGAAATCAAGAGAAGTGTCAGAAACATAAAGTTGCAGAGCCACCAAGTTATCAATTAGTGAGTCATCTTTTGGGGCAGCGATTTTTTTCAAGAATTGAACTCATAAAGCAGCCAAAGAAGTGAAGGATTCTCTAAGTTTGATCACAGAAGGCGAGGAGATCTTAGAGAATCAGAATATTGCCTTAGATAGTATCAATGCACCTGACCAGGACCCAGTTTCCTGCTTTTTAGCAGATATGATTGAGATTTAAAGCGGCTTTCATCTAGAAGCTTTTTTTCCCCTTTCTTTCTATTCTTGGAACAATTCTTATCCATTCTTTGAAGAAGAGAAAGAAGATAAATGTAATAGTTGGCATTTCCCGCTTTTCCTGCTTTCTAAAGTGTTAGATGTTATCTTCTTTCTAGATTTAGAAATAAAGCTTGCTTGCTGAGATTTTAGGGTTCCCTACTCCTCTGCTTGCCTATAAATAAGAGCCTTTGCTCATTAGTTTTTCTATGATAGCGAATTGTTGAGTCTCTTTTAGCCAACAAGTAGTTGTTGTAATCGCTGTCCCTTTTGTGTAAGAACAAGTTTTCAAGCCTCTTTAGCTGCAAGTTCTTGTTCCGTGCATGTGTTTAGTGTAATCTTCGTTCCAGAAGCTTGAGAAATAAAATCATGAGCCTCCTTTGTCTTGGTATAATGTCTCAGATTTCCGTTTATTGTGTTATGCATTTGTGATCTTAATTTCAGCCTACATTGAAGTGTGTAGATGTATGTTGAGAAAGAGTTCTCTTAAGCCTTTGTCAGATAATCAACCTTGTTCATTTCTAAATTCTCTTGCTCTACGTATTACTTGAGAAATTAGAAACGTCTTTAGCTTAAGTTAGTTGTAGTTGAAGTTCTTAATCAGAAAATCTCAGCTGTGGCGTTTGTGTTTTATGAACCTTGTGCTCTAGCTGAAACAAAAAGATAGGCAAATTAGTTTTAATTTACTTTCTTTCATACCATCAGCAAGAGGGAGCTTCCCCTCCTAATTTGAAGAGCAGTTTTACTGTGCATAGCTGTCCGTTTCAAATACGCATTCCAGAGGTGCGAATTTAAACGCCAACACTCTCAATGGATGATGTTGCCAGAATCTAATTTGGTCAGAGGATTAAAAATAAAGAAACCTAACTCAGTGATTTTAAAGTTTAAAAACCCCTAGGGATATTTCACAAACAAGGTAAAATGAACAATTCACATGCCCCCTCAAAATGGCTAGGTATGGGCAGGCATAAGGTTTGATCCTTGCAGTTGTACAGTAAGCATAAAACCATGTCACACCAGTCCAAACAACAATAATAATCACTTCAGAGACAAAAAAATAGCATTCAAAGTGGCACAACGATCATTGGAAATAACTCACAGCATGGTATGACCTACCTATGAGGAAGGGTAGGACTTGTCTAGCCACTACTACTCTTCAAACTAAAAGCTCAAACATTCATTAGCAAAGAAAGGAAGAAACAACTCAAAAGACATCAAAAATTTTAATTTTTGAAGCAACCCAAACTGAAACTTATCTTGCAGGCACAAATGTGACTTCTAGATGAAGCCACCAAACGAGCTGAGGGGTTTTTCATCCTCAAAACTAGCAATTCCAAGAGGGGTTTTGTCCTCAAGAAATTTTGGAAGAACTCAATTTCTCTCCAACAACAAAAGCAATTTCAATTCATGGCTAACCTTGCAAATGAGCTCTGATCTACCTTTTATAACTTTTTTGGAGGGAAATAACCAATATTTTAAAATTATAATTCCATTAGTCTCCAAAATGATCTTTTTGAAAGATAATAATCATACCAACATGATTCTGATGACTTAGGACAATGATCAAAGGCAATTGGGTGGCTTACTAGAAAAAGCTTGCTCCTCCAAGAAGTTTTGAGGGCTCCCAAAATGTTAGAAATCAATTCCAAAAGCATCGAAAGGATTCACATCACCAACTAAGCTCATTGCTATGAATAACAACTCTGATAAATTGAACTTATGCTCTCCAAGAACTTTGGAGTTCTCCCTTATTCACCAATTAGCCTACGGGAAAACTTGGAAAATAGGCTAATTGTCAATAAACAGATTATGCTCGAGAAGGGGACATTACAATTATTTGGTGAAAAAATGTAGATTTTTATTTAGAAAAATTACACCATTCTTTCCCCAGTAAAATCGCAACCTATTTTGCTTAAAATAATGCCCTATTTTGTGGAAAATTTGCATGATAGTTTATGGTAGAAATTGCGAGTTTTTTTTCATTTGCAAATTCATGGCATAATGTTTTGAAAAACGCACAACTGCGTTTTTGAAAATCGTGTGGCATTTTATGTGAATATCATAGATTTTGGTGTGTGGGTATCTTTGGCTACAACCTTTTTCTTTTTGGCAATTTTTTAATAAAAACCATGTGTTTCTGACTTGTTTTTTGATGTTTTTTTTTGTAGAGGGCCAAGTGTATTTGGCATGTTTCACACCAAAGTTTTGCCAATTTTTTTAAAAATTGGGGGTCTTTGGTGTTGGCTAGGTTTCTATCAATAGCGGAATTTTCATCATGAGATTTTCAGTTTTTTTTAGCAGTTTTAGACTGTGGCTAGGGCATAAAGTGCAAAATTTATTCTTTTGAAGTGATAGTACTATTTGTAAAACTGATTTATAGGTCTTCCAACTAGGGTTGGAAATATATTTTAAAGGGTTGTTAACCAACAAGGTGTGATTATGAGTTGTGGGAGGGATGGCTTCATTACCCAACATTATGTTGGAAGGAAGCCAATGGTTTTCTTGCAAGAACTACAACACTTTGAAGCAACTCATGCTCATGATCTTAGAGTATAGATGCCTCAATAAGATCTTCCTTGGTATTGACACCTAGCCAACGGTTGCGGGTAAAGACCGAGACAAGTTTGATGAATGTGATTGAGAAGCTATCATGTTGATAAACCTATCATTGATTGATGATATACTTTTAGAGGTACATCCAAGGAAAACCTTTGCAGAAATTTGGAAGCACTTGCGGGGACTGCACAAGATGTCAAATAAAGGTAGGGTCTTCTTCCTCAAAAATATATTTTTTCCAATTATGATGAAAAAGACAACATCGTTGCAGGAGCATTTTCTCAAAATCAAGGACATTAGAGATCAATTGTTTGCTATGGGTTGGAAGATGGAAGAAGAGGATATGGTGGTTATTACGCTAGAAAGCTTTTGATGGTCCTATGAACATTTGATTGAGACACTCAATATCACATCTACCAGTGTTGACTTGAAGTTTGAGAGCTGTGCAGTAAGCTCTTGCAACAGGACATATGGAAAAAATAGTTTGGCATCAACATCGATACATAGAGTGTGGAAAAGGCATTTGGAACTAAGGACAAAGCCAAAGGCAAATGGTCATAGAAGAAATGTGCAAATGCCTTTTGGAGGTAAAATTTTGATTTTTCTCACTGTGTACTATGTGCCAGGAATGGAACTCAATTTTCTCTCTGTGAGTTAGATTATGTGCTATTGTCCCAAGTTGCACGTCTTATTCAGCAAACACAAATGCTCTATTGTTGACAAAGAATCCAAGAAAACCATTGCTATTGGTATTGAAGATCATGGTTTGTATTAGCTTGTTGATATTGTACATGTTCATGAGCATGCACTGGTAGCCAAGAGTGCATTTGATATCGGTACACTATGGAATCAGTGGTATGGGCACCTCAACTTATTCTTCCTCTCACACTTGGCTTGAGAAAATTTGGTAGAGGGCTTACTAGACATTCAATAGTAGATATAGGATGTTTGTGGAGCTTGTCAAGTAGGGAAGTAGGACAAAACTCCCTTTGCAGATGGACAATCTTGGAGAGCCTCGAGGGTCCTATAGCTGGTTCATGCAAACATATGTGGACCAATGAATAAGACATTGGTCATTGGTGCTAGGTATTTTCTTTTATTTGTAGATGATTTCAGTAGGAAAATGTGGGTGCATTTTTTGAAGTTAAAATGAGATGTGTTTAAGGAATTTCAAAAGTTCAAAGCATTAGTAGAAAAAGAGTCTAGTTGTTCAATTATCATTGTTAGGTTTGATAATGGAGGAGAATTTTGTTCAAACGAATGCAATGAATTTTGTGCTAAATAGGATATAAAATGGCAATACACAACATCCTATACTCCACAATAGAATGGAGTAGTTGGAACCATACAATTGTGGAGATGGCTTGGTGTATGATGGAGGATAGGAGTGTTCCCAATAAGTTTTGGGCTCAAGTAGTTTACATTGTAGTTTATCTACTCAACAGGTCTTCAAAACATGCAATGAATGAGAAGACTGTAGTGGAAGCATGGCTTGAAAAGAAATCCAAAGTGAGTCATCTTAAGGTCTTTGGTTCTCTAGCATATACTTGGATTCCAGATGAAAGGAGAACTAAGTTAGATCCTAAGAGTAAGAAATTAATTCTTTCGGGATACAGTGACAATCATAAAGCTTATTGGTTTATTGATGTGGACATTGACCACTTGAATTTTAGTAGAGATGTAATTGATGAGGAAATTGGGCCCTTTCAGCTTTCTCTAGAGTTTAAAATTACCGAAGAACAACCTATTGTGGTTGAGGACTTGGTGTAATGTCCCCATTTTGGCCATACGCTCTTCTTTGACTGATAGCCTATTTCCAGAAATCCGTAGGTTGATCAAAAGTGAAATTAGGGTTTCCTTGCTTGGAGGTTTGTGGCATTTCTAGGTATTTACTATTTTTAGTAAATACTAATTTTGGTCGCTTGTCACTTTCATTAAGTCTTGCTTCCAACTCATCTGTTGGTTTTGAGGTAAACTTACTATTTTTGGCAGCTATTTTAGTAAGTCTAATTTTTAGCATCATCACAGCTCAACTCAAGTCATCTTGTTATCCATCAGTCTTTGGCTTTGGGTTTGGTTTTCTCCTTGACCTAGTTTCACAGTTCATTCTTGAAGTTGTACCCCATGCCTAGGCTTGATGACTTCAAGTTGTTTTAAAGAAGGGGACATAAAGGGGTCAAGTGAGCATTTAATTATTTAATAAATGCTTTATTGTTGCAATATGAAATGGATGCCTAAAGGGGAAGTTGAATGATATTTTATTATTTCAAAAGTAAGAGGCAAAAAGGTGGCGTCCCTTTTGGAAGTTGAAGTGATTCAACTTCTTGGAATTTGAAGAGTTCTTGTTACTTCATTTGCCAACAAAAGCTTATATATTGCTGCTGTTTGAAGAGCTGATTATCCAATGTTTATGCTAATGTTATGCTGTCAAAATGACAACTTGTTTAATACTTCGAGGGATGCTTACCTCCTAGTTCCAATCCAATTTCGTGTTTGAAAGACAACACCTAGTTGGTCTTATTGCTGCTTCTCAATCAGACTAGCAGATTGTGCTTCAAAGTTGGTGAATTTTGGTGAGAATTTCAGTTTTAATGTTGCTGATGTATACACAGCTGAAGGTGTTTTTCATTTACAGCTTTTGATGTGAATTTATTTTGGTTATGGGTATTTGATCCTTGCAATTCTATGCTAATGGCGATCATATTTGGAGAATTTCAGAATTTAATTCCAAGTATTTGATTTTTAGCAAGAGAAATCGCCCCTCTTGAGGGCCGTACCATCTTGAGAGTGCTTTGGGATTCGTGCAAAATAATATCATGAGTTTTGATGCAGTTTTGTGGTTTGAGTTTGGGCGCCTATCCTCCAAAGAGACTTTGCATTTCGTTTCATTCAATTCAGAGGTATATTGAAGGAGTTGTGATCATTTTTATGAGTTTGCTGTTTGCTGATAGACATTTCCAGATTGCAGATTTTTATATCAAACTTGTTAGTTTTTGATATAATGCTGGTTTGAGCTTCAATTCTTCATCTTATATCATTGTAAATGTTAGAGGAAGTGATACTCTAACTGTTTAATGTTCTTGGAAGATTATCTATTCTATTTGCAGCTGTTCTTATTCTTTGTAAAGCTAGTTAGTAGTACTAACAGCTCTTCCTTTACTTGCTGCAATTTTATATCTGTTTTACACTCCCACAATTGAGTGGTTGAGTTTTAGAATAAACTTATATCTTGTTTGTAATTTCCCCCCACGTTATAAGTGGTTGTGTGGACAGTATTCCCCCCACGTTAATAAGTGGAAGAGTGGATTTAAAGGCTGGCTTGCTGCCTAATAATTGTTGTAAACTCACCCACTGAATAAGTGGAGTATTCCCACCACTCTGTGGATGCCCGCCGCAGCGGATGAATTGTTTTAATTGTAATCTTTTCCCCCCACTGTTTGGTGGTAGTGAGGAAATGCTTTTCATGGCTGGTTATCCGCCTATCAGTTTCTAGTTTTCAAATTCAACACTCCGTCATATGTTAGCACCTCGCCCTCAGTGGGATCTTTAGTGCACATTCTTGACGTCGAGTAGTTTTCATTTCAAGTTCAGATTTCTATTTGGAGCTAACGCTAACCGAGTTGATTAAGTGCTGGTTATGTGTGTTAATTCATCGAAAAAATTGGTTAGCATATTTCACTTGGGTATTAAGCTTCACTTGAAAGGGGTGGAGGATTTTGAGCATGAAGGGTTTCCCAGGTTGATAACAATATCGGAATTTCCGAAATTTCATAATGATAACTTGGATCAACATCCGCAAAAACAGGAAGTTCAAGTCATCATGACAATACTGGTTTGGAAGAAAAGACTTCTAGTAAGATACCAAAGTGGTCAGAGAGCACCATTCGAGATGTTTGGGATGATGAAATGATCAAAGGTAAATCATCGAGAGGCAAGAGCAAAAACATAGTTAACTTTGCTCTTATGGCCAATCTTCAAGGAGTCAACTATTTGAATGGATGTGTCTTTTAGTTAACAAATCTGTTGCCTTTGTAATTAAACCCAATCGCTGCTCCTTGGTAATTGCTTACCTTAATAAATTAAACTCAACTTCTTTAAAATTTTAATTGCTGCCCATTGAAATTAATTGCTGCTCTTTCATGAAACAATCACTATTTTTATTCACAAGTATAATTTCTTGTCTTTACTGAAAAGTAATTGTTGCCTTGAGGTATTATTTTCTTCCTTTAATATGGATCATAACCTCTTCTTATTTTGTCTTTATTCACAAGTCCACATTTTTTGTGTTATTCTCTAGTTATCCTTTTTGTTTCATAAAATTGTTTGATATATATATTTTAGCTGCTCCAATATGTGTTTAAATACATTACTTGTTTTCTAATACATAGAATCCTTCTTATGGTCGACCATCTTTAATGCAAGTAGGCTATCATTAAATATTTCATTTCTTCCAAAGGGAAAGTTTATGATCTTCTTGCAATGCTCATATTATAATCTTTTGTTTATGTTTAAATCTTTAATTTACGCACATTCATCTCTAAGTCGGCCATCCATGATCTTTTCAATGGGAATGTATAATGGACTACTCTTATTTTAAATGGCTCCATTAATGGCATCATATTCCAACAATCTCTTCATTCATCTTTGACTTCAATAACAATCTCAATGACAATACTTACTTTGAAGTTCTTGTCCATACATCTTAATCTCCACAACAATCTCTTAGACATCAATCTCACCAACAATCTTGGTCTTTGATGTTAAGGATAACAATCTTGTTCATGCACTTGACATCAGTATCATTGTGACAATCTCTTCATTCTTATCTTAACATTCATGTCCATACATCTTAGACTAACAATCTTCATGACAAACTCTTTTGACAAGCTTGTCTACCTTTGAGGTTGACAGTTTTTTTGTGTAACATAATTGACATTCATGTATTTCAAAGCTTTCCACTTTAGTTGAATACCAAAATTTAATGCAAGAAAGTTGATTGCATAATATTAAAATAGGACATGTTAAGCTTACTAGCTTAATTTAGCCCAAATATTTTGTGAAAATATTTGTTTACATATTACAAATCCATCACATAAGGTAATGTTTAAAATGTTATATTTTAAAACATCAACCTTTACAAATATGAGACATTGTCTCATTAATAAACAATCAATAGTTTCAAAACCTTACAAAATAAAGAATACAATTTCGATAATACATTGTCTGGATCTGATTGGAGAGATAATCGTATCATGGTGCTTTAACCACTAACCACAAATTTTGTTAGACTTCTTTGTACTTCATCATGAAGGGTGAACCTGCTCTTTGTAATGTCCCTTCCTTAGGCGTTCAGATTTGATGCAGAGGTTGACCTATTATGAGGGTTCCCGTAGGTCAGCAGTATGGATAGGGGACCCATTTCGAGGGTGTGGAACCTTGCCAGGAGCTGTTTGAGCCTTTCAGAGTTGAGTTCAATTGATTAAGCTAGGGATAAATTGGAAATAATAAAGTTGGCCTAATGGAATAGTGAAAGGTGAATAGTAACAATAAATTAGAAAGTGGATAGTGAAAAGTGCACCCCCATCCTAGAACTTAAGTTGTTTTTAAAAGGGGGCCAAGTTCACAATGTAAAATTAGACCCTCAATGTTATTTTATGAATTTTTAGGCCAAATAGTAACCCCAAATAGGGTTGACCCCTCTTGGTGAAAATAAAAAGGCATTTTTGTCTATTTTGGATTCATTCTTATGACCTTAATTTGAGAGCAGCAGCAAACTTGAGGGTTTGAAGAGCTTAGAGCTTCCAGGAACACAAACTTCTGGGAGAATTTGGAGATTTGGACGAAAACCCATTTCTCCGGGTGACATGATTCAGCATTATCCAGCTTCAGTGTGGAGTTGGCAGCATTATTTGGGGTTATAATTGCAGATCAGTCCATTTTGAGGACAAAAATTCGCATCAGATTGTAGATCAGTCCTTTTAGAGGACATTTCTACCATCTTTTAGTAGATGCACAGGCAACCTCACCTTTGTTTGGCATTTGGGCTTCAAACCCTAAGTGCTTGGAGAAGTTTTTGAAGTTTTGGAGCTGAGAAGTCTCATACAGCAGTGGCATAACTCCTCTCACACCTGGAAACGAAGTGGGTAGTCATTTGTAGAGGTGGGAGAGTTCGAATTTGCTGTATCAGGGTTATATCAGACCGAAAATTTCAGTTGCAGCCTTGTAAAAAGTCATTTCCTGGTCTTTGTTTGAATGGGTATGTTGCAATTGGCCCATATCTATGTAATTTCAATCTTTTAATTAATAGAATCATTGCATGCTTGGTTATTTTTCCTTTATCAGCATTGTACATGTCATGCATTTCACATAAAACTTAGAAAAGACACAAAACACAAACAAAACAAAAAACCTATTCTATACGCCGGTCAAAGACTCTTAAGAAAAACCAAAATCAGAAAATTCAGATCAGATTGAGGAAGGAATCTTTCACTCTTTACACAAAGGCAGCACAAAAGTGGAGCCATCTAGAATGTAAAGAATCTTGTGCGACTATGTTCTACTTAGCAAGATACATTATAACTTGGACATGAACTTAGAACATATATGAACAGTTTATGAAACAAAAATTTGGTGCTTTGGCCAAAATTTTCTGTAGCTGCCCTCTTACACACTATAGTTCATTCCCTAAGCAAATAAATTACAAAACAAGTAAATAACTACCGCTGAATGAAAAACTATTCACAACACCTGTTTAATCATCTAGAACCTTGATCCTTATCTTTAAGTAAAATACTGAATTAATTAAACATAATCAAAGCTCAATTTAAATATTTGTCATGAACTAATAATCACAAATAAATGCATCTCCAAATATTGCATTGATATAAATATTAATACTAATTGTATATCAATAAAGAACTATAACATAAAAGAAAACAATTATATTTGTACTACGATATCCTATCCAAGACCTATAATTTGAACTAGTAATTTAATACCCATTGCATGGTACACCAATTTTGGTCTATACTTATTTAACACATTAAACAGAAGCATAACAACCCACTCGTAAACCAACAAAACACATAAAAGAGTTAATTCCTCAACTATCTAATTTTAAATGTAAAGCTTCAGTATTGTTTGCAAGCCACATAACTATAGTTTAGAAATACTAATAATTGAAATTCAAATAGAAATATTTAGAGTGGCATAATCAGTTTCAAAAGTATGGGGTAATTTTTTTTAACTGGCAAATGGAACCAAAATAAAAAATAATGAAAGGATTACATTATTAAAACTTCAACTTTAATCATAGCATTTCCAATAAGAGCCAACTAAAGGATCAATGCCAACATCAACTTTAACTAATTTTATTATTTTTTCTTCTTATTGTGAATCTGAATACTGATGAAAAATTGTGACAAGCTTGTATTTGCATCCAAGTCTTTATATATATATATATATATTTGTTAGGCAAATCGCTATAAGAGAGAATAGCACTCTTTCTATTATTTTAAAGCACCAGATTACATATTTCAAACATAAATTTCAAATCGCCCCAAATTACATAGCATATTACATACCGAGATTTTCTATTTTCTTAGAAGATCTTAATATCATCGGATGCTTTTGTTTTGATGGTGCTTTCTTCCTCTTCACCTTTGTCCATTCTTGTTCTGTTTCGGGGGATAGGGACAAACCATTGCTTTTTTCTGTTGATATTGTGGATGCTTCACTACCCTTGGAAAGATCTTTAGGAGCTGCCACCTTTGTAGGTGAGACCGAAGTTTGATCCCTGGGATGGGGAGGGATGGAGGCATGCTTTCTCTCAGAGATACTGAAGGGTGTATGGAATCCTTGGTTTGATTGGGAGGAATGATATAGTGTTGGGATTCAGCTCCAATCCACCATGTCGGTTTGCTTGAGTTTAGGTTCCTCAAATTGCGATGCTTATGACAATGGGAGGGGGAATGTTTTGTAGAGAAGCGTTTCCTACATTTCAAAGCAGTTTTTTCATTGTCAATCGGTTGCCTCTTGCATCTGTTTCTCACCTTAAGTAAAATCTCGACAGGAGACCATTTGCAAAATCCATTTTGACACTGATACGAGCACAAGTAGAATTTTGATAGTTGATAGTTTCTTTAGAAGAGCAGTGATACCTTCCTTGGCTATTTCCAATAGCCCTCAAGCAATCTAATTCCCAGAATTGAATGGGAAGATACGAAAGTCTTACCCACTAAAATGCAATGTTGAAAATTTTTGTACACGGGTTGAAATCAGGAAACCATGGTTGCATGCACAAAAAATCTTCTTGGTAGATCCATGGGCCATTTTCCATCACCAACTCCTTGTGTTCCTGTGAATCAAATTCTAATGTGAAGAACCCCTTTACATAGGGGCAAATGCTGATTTCTCCTTCCATAAATTCATTCCATTTGTTTGAGACCCAAGCGTGCAAATCACATAGTTTTGACGAAGTCTTCGAAAACCAACAGATTAGTGCATGATCAAATAAAAAAGCTTCCCTGCCCAACACCAAACTATCCAGACTTTCGGTGTTTTTGTGGAGGGATAGATAGGGAAATGCGACCAATGTTTAGTAGAGGCGCCATTTACAATGACGACGACATGATGTGAATCTGAATGAGGACCCTTGCTACTAGACGTGTTAGTCTAGTTGTGCCCTAACCTTTTAGAATGCCAATGGAAATGGTGTCACAGGGAGAGGTTACTCACATGCCTATACTGCAAATCTGAAGCCCTAATTGCTTGTGCGAAGTCCATTCCTCGAGCCGTGACACCTAAGAACGACGCCTTGTTATCATAGTGCTTGCCATCATAATGATCAAATGTTTTTGTGAGAGCTGAAGTAGAGCGTGGCATTGGAGGCTGGGCTGAGGTAGGGTTTTATGATTTTCCAAAGGAATAGTGAATAGAGCCTTTCGTTGCACCCCCGTCAAGCAAGGTGTCTGCGTTCTTGACAGGTTTGGATCTATGCGTGCCTAAGAGAGAAACCAAAGCAACAACAATGAAAGAAGAGGAACAAGTGAATGGCATCGTAGTAGAGCGTCGGCCGCTATCAATATTATTACAAATAATATTGTTAGGATTATATTTGAGAATGTTATTAGCGCTTTAAAGCTTTATCTTTATCCTCATAAAAATGCATTGGATATCAAGGTACATATAAGTAATTTAAAATCTCATATTTTTAAGAAGGAAACTGCTGCACCTTGGTTGTGTTTTACAAATTTTAGAACAAATGAACAACCACGCCTTTGTTTAGTTTTGTAGATCCTATTACAAAAGTATGATATTAGTCTACGACTAGGAGAATATAGTGCTTAAGTTATCCATTACACTGATTTGTATTGTTCTCCACGGATCATTTTCTCACGTATCATATTATTATCTTGCACCATATTTTATATATCATGTATTTTTTTGACAAATATTACGGTTTAGTTTCTGGTGGCTACAATCCTTAGATATTAATTAAAATGACCTAAGGGTCTCTTATCCAATCTGACTAAATTGGGCACTTACTTTTAGCCAATTGACAATCAAGAAAATGGATGTGAAATATCTTCATTGCCAAAATGAAGTAGTCAAAACAGACATCGTTGTATAATTTTTGTAAATGAGGAATCGCATTATAATCTGTCATGCCTCCATCCACATTTAAACATTCCCAACTAAACAAAATACCCATCGATCCCAGCAGATCTTAAAAAGATAGCCAATATCATATAAGTTTAGGGAGATAATACTTTAGGAAAAAGTGATGCTAGTTTCATACTAGTGATTGGGAGTTAGAATTAAATTAAAATTAAATTGTAAGTTATCAAAGGGCAGCAGTTGAATAAGAAAGGTTGTGACTTCCTCAATAGTAAGGTATAAAGGGAGATCATTTCTTTGTGGAGAGGAGAGGAATTGGGAAGAAATATTATGACATATTCCAAGTGAATCTTACAGCCAAAGAGGACAAAAACCCTCCAAGGAGAATTAAGTGATTTAAGGATGAAAACCATCCAAGGAAAATTAAGAGATTTAAGGATGAAAACCCTTAACTTCTCTTAGCAAGTTAGTGAACGAAAACCCCCAACTTGGGTAGACACTAGAGACATTCATAGCTACAAGTTTGAAGGATGATTATAGCAGAAAAATCAAGATAAGGCCCACTCTAAGAATTATTCATAAAATTATAAATCTGAATATTATAATAAAATTCATAATTTTATATAAAGTAATATTTATAAATAGTATAGGATTTGGTAAGGTAAAAACAGAAAATGTTCTAAAAAGGGACATTACATAATCATTCCAAAGGAATCAAATATATCTATAATAATGTTATAATATGCTCTAAAAGAAATAAATTTAGCAAAACCAGTTCCAAAATTTCCGCTATGGAGTTCTCTACACCAAAAGGGATTTGCATTAAGAATTTGTGTTATTTGTGTGAATGAATTATTTGTTGTATATATGCTCAATGTATTGGATAGATACAATCAGTGACCATAAAAAAGTTAAGGAATGGTTATAAATGCTGTAGGATCTTTTAGGCAAATGCAATTGATACAATAAAAACCAAATTTCACACAATCCAAATGCCTATGCAATTTCAGATGCCTCTGTTTCAATCTAAGGAATAAATTTAGCTCTCCCATTGATAATTTTACCAAGTCATTCGGTTTATCAAATTATCCAAAAGAATATTTTAAATGTAACCACCTTTTAATCATCAAAAGTCTTGGATTTGTCAAACAATAGATTTTAGAGAGTAATACCTAATCATCATAGGCATGTAGTAATATTTTTCTGGCTTATATCTCCCTCTTTCTCCCTCTAACAGGAAGACCTATTTCTCCTATAATATCAATATATACCTGAAATACAATGGCAAGTTCAAGGAATTGAAATGAATAGGGTACAAATTGTTGGATCTTTCTAACAATAGATTTACAAGGGAGATTTCGTCGTCAATAGGGTTACTTTATAGGTTTATCTTTGTCAACATATGCAAAATACCCATTATATTAAGACTTTTTATTATCGTCGTGATTTTCTACAATTTTAAAGAAAAGCAACAATCATACTAAGGCACAATACAAATATTTCAACAAATGTTACAATTGTTATGGAAATTATTTAATTAATTATGGAAATGCATCAAGTGATTTCTCAACAAATAGACTAAGTATAGACCATTTTATATTAATTTTCACATAGCATAGCTTAGTCTATGCCAATCAGAATTTGGACAAATATTTTATTCTTTTAGCAAAATTTGTTTTCGTTTCTCTCCATTTTGAAATTCCTTTCTATTATTATTATTCGATTGGTTTTTAAACTATCCTTCCCTTCTTTTCTAACCATTTTTTCTTTATTCTTATTTTTTATCTTCATTTTGTTTTTAAAACAAAAAGACATTGCTGATTATCTAAAAAATTGGATGAGTATAAGATAATTGTTAAATTATGATAAATTATATTATCTAAATAATTTAATATTATTTACGTCATGCATAACAAGATTATTTAATAAAATAATTTGTCAAATAAATACACACACTGTAATAACCCTTGCCCAAATTGGTAGTTTTTACCATAGTTGGAAAACTCGGCTCAGCAAAAAACTCACAAGGCCCAAAATTGGTGGGTCAAAAAAAACTCGGAGAAAATTCGGCAAAAACTCAGCAAAAAAACGTGGGAACTTAAAAAATTGCTTAAATTTCATTAGAAACACATTTTGTTTGCAAATTTCAATGACAAAATGAATCCAATGATTCCATAAAATGAGTACAAAAGTGTTTTCTATTAATTTTGATTGACTTTAATGCAAATTGATTACAAAATTGCATTCTCATGCGGGAATCCCAATGGCTACAAGCCTGAAAGTTTGATACAAATTTGAAATTACAATAGATAGCTGATAATGAAAACAGTAAACTAGAAGTAAATACTAGATATAACTGTTTAGACTTTCCTCTTCACTAGTCTAGCAGCAGCTAGGGAAGGGGTGGATGCTCTAGTCCTGCCGCGTGTACGTGGTGGCGGTGCTACTGTTGTTGGCTCCTCGGTTGGCATGGAAGGCTATGGCTGAGGCTCAACAACCATCCTGGAAGTATCTGGCTCTGGCAATGACTCATCTGCATCCTCATGAATGTCCTCCAACCCTACATCTCCTGTTGCACCCACATCCTCCATTGCCTGTCTCTTGAAGTCAAGGATCTCATCCGTGGTAAACAATGGAGGTTGCTCATCCCGCCTTGTCCAATCACTGTAAGGATCTATCTCATCTGGATCAATAGGATCCTGTGATTTTCCTTCTACTCTCTTTGTGCACAACCAAAGGTTGTATTGCACAGAGACAAGGTCATTGAGGCGCTTTCGTGCTAACTTGTTCCTCTTCTTCGTGTGAATGGCCTCAAACAAGCTCCAATTGCGCTCACAATTGGATGCACTACAAGGATGACATGGTATGCGAAGGGAAAATTTTTTAGATGTGGGGCATTTCCACCCCAAAGTTTTCCACCAAACCTCTACAAAAAAAATAAATTTTGAAGAGTTAGAAAACAAAGTCAAAAACTCAAAAGTCAAAACACATTTTATCAAATTATAAGGTGCATGTGAAATAAACTTAAAGACTCCGAATTTTACACCTAGTGGCTGAGTGGTTCTTCCTCTAATAGCTAGCTTTGAAGAAAAGAGATTACCCCTTCCTTCCTTGTAAAGATCCAACTCGCTGACAATGAGGTCTCTCACCTCAACCCTAGATTCCATCCTCTGAATGCATGCCGTGAGCCCCTCCATAACCTCTCCATTAGGATCAGATAAGTTGTTTGAGAAGAGATAATTAGGGTTGAGGAAGTACCTTGCTGCATGGATGGGTTGGTGGAGTTGGTGGAGTTGATTGTCTAAATTGTGGAAGTCACCATAATTCAATACTTCCTATGTGAAAACTACATCTTCAATCCCACTTAAGCATTTTTGATCAAACAATCTTCTTGGAAGATTATGAATTGCAAGGATTAGATCTCCCTCATGATTTGCTTGCAAATCATCAATAAGCTGAAAACCACGTTCCATATTGTGTTTGGAAACTTCATCAGGATCCCATTTCGTGCTATTGTGATTTGATGCTTCATCTTCCATCTTAAAGAAGGGATTATCATAAGTTGCCTCCGCACTTTCTTCAAAGAGAGGGTTATCCATTCAATGAAAGTCTTGTCCTTTCTCACATTCAAGCCCAACTTGCTTGTCCGAATCTGCACATGCAACTTCTGATTTTCTTGTGAAGTTTTCTAGATCAAACTCTTCACGAAGACTATCAAGCTCACCAATTACGTGCTTGATTTCTTCAGCTCTTTGTGCATTCTTTTGCTCCCTGAAAAGTTTGAAAACAACAAACTGATCTTCTGCTTTCATTAGTGCCATCTGAGTATCTTCTAACATAGCTTTTGTTGACTCAAGCTCAAGAGTAAGCTCATCAAACTTTCTCTCCTTTTTTGGGAAAGCACCAATGGTCTTCTTTGCAATTTCGAAGTTAGAATCTCAATCTCCGATCAAGTATATGTACTCTGATTTCAATGTCTCCAAAGAGTCTTTGATAAGTTGCAGATTAGGGAGGGCAACTTCATCCTTAACCCCCTTCCGTCTCTCTTCAATTTGAGCCTTCCAATAGTGTTCTTCTATCAAACCGTGTGTGTGGTCAAATCTGGATAGAGCTCGCACTTCCCTTTCAAGGGACTCCATGAATTGATCTTCCCACTCATGAATATGCAAAGATGGTGAACTGCTAATAGGCTGCTTTTCAAAATCAGAACTTTGTTTCGTGTCTTTTTTGCCCTCATAGCTGCTCCAAGACTCCTTTTCTTCACCACCCACTAGCTGAAATTGCTCAATATCATAAAGAGGATCAGATTCTACTAATTCTTCAAGCCTTTGCTTACAACCAGCTTTATGAATAGGTAAATCAGATTTGTAATTGAGAACCTCTTTAAACTTTCCATCTTCAAGAGCCATATGGTCCTCTAGCTCTACTTTCTGCTCATTGTCTCCTCGATTGAAGGATATGGCAACCCCCAACTCGATCAATGGATCATTATTGATTGCTGTTCTGAAAGTTTCTGTAGCAACATACCCTTCCTTAGTGGCTGCAACCACTTCAAAGTGTTCATTATGGAGTTTTGCCAAACAAACTTTTTCTTTAAAGACACCTTCTCCTTCAATGGTCACCTCATAGCTTGCAATGCAATTTGAATTCTGAGCTTCATTAGGGATCAAAGGGGAATTCATCCCACATAGGTTCTTCGTCATCCTTAGGTGCCTTCACACCCAGATCCCAAATGGTAAGGGGCTGATTGTTTTGATCAAAATAAAAGTGCTCATCGTACTCCTCTTGGAGTGTTGACTCTTTGAATAAATCACCTCCTAGCTCACTTAAACTGATATCTTCATAAGTATCTCTCTCCAAGGGCTTAGTTTGATAATCAAACCCAAGTCCACCTATGTCACCAACATTATAATGAAGCAAAGAGTCATCAATGCTAGCTGTTTGGAAAAATCATTTTTGCCTTCAATGAGCCCATCATCTATAGGTATATTTTTGATCTCATCATGAATAGTCATATGCATACCAGAAAGGTCTTCTTGATCACTTGTCATAAATTCTCCATGTGAAAATTCTTGAGAAGTAGGGTCAGCAACAAGAGGAGAACCATTTATCACCAAATCTTCAACATGATTAGGTACAAACTCATTGGAATCATCACCAACACCATCACTATGGTAATGGTCATAAGCTGGTTCAATGACGCCACCCAAATTATCCTTAACATGCTCTTCTTTAGCGAACTCAACCCACACAATACTTGTACTAACATCTTCTGTGAAGTCATTTGTCTCAAGACCTTCATTGATTGAATCCACATAAGGATTCAAGACTGCTGTTTTGTTCTTTTCACCAAACCAATCTTCATTATCTCCAGTCACATGCAAGTCTAAGGGAGTATTTTTGGGCTCTTCCACAAACTCTTCAAATGTCAAGGTATCTTCTTCAAACTCATGGTCATTTTGACGTGTCATGTGCACCTTGCTTGTGCCATCTCCCAAACTTGTTGACTAAATTTTCTCTCCAACATGCTTACTTGTGGGCTGCAACCCACAAACAGACACTTCTCACTTCCTTGACCCTTCATCCATGGCATGTTTTGCTTCTTTTTTTTATCATGCTTTTGATGTAGTTGACCACAACCATTTTTTCAAGTTTCAATATCACCACACAATTCAAGAAGGGATCAAAAGGAACTGCTTTCTTAAACTCATCTGTCATGTTCTAGTATTCTGTATGGAGTAGGGAAGCCTCATGTTCACATTGCCTCTTGAATTGTTCGACATCTCTATTGAATTCCATTGTGTCAACCATAATTTTTTTTGTTCTCCAAACAGGATGGCAGGAACTTTAAGCTCTGATACCACTGAAATATCCCCTTATAATTTTTTCCAATTTTTCACAAGCAATTTCACCCGTTAACGTTAGATAACCAAGATAATCCAACTGAAAGTAACCCTTCACTTTCTGATCACCCAGTTCCTAGTGAGGGCAAGGTGAGAGCATACGGTGCAAGGGGATCGTTAGTTGTAAAACTAAAATGTTGGGAAGTACAATATGAGAGACGGCTTAGCCGATCAGCGAGATATGAAATGCAACTCGACCACTTATTCAGCGGGAGTGTAATACAAAGAAACGAATATGAAAGATGGCTCAACTGATCAGCAATATATGCAATGCAACTCAACCACTTATTCAGCGGGAGTAATACAAAGTACTGAAAAGTAAATATTTGGGCGGCTAGCCGACCCCTTCCGCTTTTTAGCGGGCAGTACAAGAAAATAAAGTGCTGAAGTAAAGATGGCGAGGCCCGTCTCTTCCACTAAAAGTGGGAATACAAAAAGTAAATTGCAGAAATATAAAGAGCTGATCAATACTACTGATTCAACGTTACAAAATATAGTTTCAGCTGCAATAAAAAGGAGATATACATAGAAATAGATTATCAATATGTTAGGCAACCATCTCGAACATCAATACGCATGATAATCAACTAGTAATGCAAGAATAGATAGAATATATCAGGTGTGATATAAAATAGCAGCGAACAAAACCCTAACCAACAAGCAACAAACTCACCAAAATGCTCATATCTTACTCCAAACTTCTCTGTTTGATCTGAAATTGAAGGATAATGAGAGCTAGGAGTTGGGCGACCAAGACCAAGCCAAGAAACTCCTCCAAACAGAAATGATTTATTTATGCACGCTTCCCAATGCAGACTCAAAGGAGGTACAACCTCCAGAAATGGTCGACCAGCAAGATAAAATCCAAGAGCTCACCAAAAAATCTAAAACTTTGCAAGAAGGGGCGCCCAAGGAAGACTAAAGCATAGGTCCAACACCCAAAACTAGCAAAAATTCATGCAAGGAGCTACAAACAAAAAGGTGTTTCCAGCCAAGCCAAAACAACAACTCAAAAACTCAGAAAACTTCATAAATCTTCATCTCAATAGGCTCAATTTGCTCTACAGTGTAAAGAACAGTCACAAACTTAGCTAGGTGCTATCTTGCAAGCATGAAACCAAGGGTGCTAGGAGGTATGCATTCCTCGAAGCAAAGGTCTGTAGAAATTTCGGCAACACTTTGTTATATTTTTCAATGGATAATCACAAAAGAAGCCCAACACACTTATTTATAACTTCTCCACAATTTCAAATCTGTTTCCTTCGAATTAAGGCGTACAAATGAAACTCACATCACCTTTATTCCAATTCCCATTTATGTTGCATTTGACTCCATCTCCAAGTCGTCTAAGGCAAATGAGGAAATAATACTTTATCAAAAGGTATACATAACATAAGATGGCGTCCAAGTCACTTAAATGAAAAATACATTATAGATTTGCAATTATCTTCATGCTAGGCGTCCATGCAACCTTAGCCAAAAATATTTTCACTTAACATTATATTCACCAAATAAGGTGTCCAAAATGACTTAAGTAATAAACTTTATAAAAATCACTTAAGCCATGACCTGCCAAAACAGGCTCCAAGAATGTTGGAGATCAAATTGCCAATACTGCCCTGCTAGAAATATACATTGTACTAAATCGCTGAACCCCTACCAGAAATAGCATACTACTAAAAATAGTAAGTGACTTCAAATGCATTTTAACCACAAACTAAGCAGCCGTTGTAACTTACTAAAAATAGTAAGTCCGAAAAAGTTGTCTGATGTAGATGCATGTCATACCATTGTGAAGCTCTTTGAAAACCCAGAAAAAATCTAAAAAGCAAATTGCAAAATTCCGACATGCAAACCTTTGAATCCACAAAAGAAATCTCCAAGTAGCTAGAAACCCTAATTCTACCTTTGACTAGCCTATGGGCATCTTGAAATAGGCTAATAGTCACTAGAAAAGGTAGTGCTAAAAATGGGGACATTACACACGTATTCCTTATCTCTGACAATGATCATATAATCTTTTAATTTGTTCTAGCCAATAAAAAATGAGACATTACACACACGCACATTTAAACAATAATAATAATAGAATTAAATTTACATGGTGTGTGAGAATTTTCAACAATCAGACATCACCATTGATTTGTTAACACAATTTCTCACTTTCCACTTCGTGCGCACATTAGATAATTGTTAGATTGAAATCAACCATCAGCAAAATTTACTTTCAATAAATTTAATCTAGATCATTTAATTTCAAGATTAAGTAATCTTTGAAAAATCTATCAGCATGTAAAATTTATTAATAATAAGAGCATGGCTCTCAATTATGCCAACATGCTTTGATAATCAACATATTAATTAGATGTCTTTTCAATAATAAAGAGCATGTTGAGGGTAATTTCACTAAATAATTGACAGTACAAACTATTAATAGTATGCAAACTAATTTATGACAATACAAATAAATGAGCTGTAACATTTTGAAACTTCTTGAATTGTGCACACGTTAGATTGAAATCAATAATCAACAAAATTTATTCTCAATAAATTTAATCTAGATCATTTAATTTCAAGATTAAATAATCTTTGAAAAATCTATCACCATGTAAAATTTATTAATAATAATAAGATGGCTTTCAATTATGCCCACATGCTCTAATAATTAACATATTAATTACATGTCTTTTCAATGACCTCAAACTATTAATAGTATGCTGTTGGAAATGTTGTCATTGATTTCAAAGCGAATGAATGAGATTGTTAGAATATTGTCATTGATGTGAAAACAAATGAAAGAGATTGTTGGATCATGTTGCTGAAGAAAATTAAGGGCGTAGAGAGATTGTCTGCAAGCATTTTGTCATTAATGTCAAAGAAAAATGAGGTAAATCGTTATCCATTTTCAATGGTAGAAGATTTATATTAAAATAAAAATAATAATAACTCCTATACAAAGTCTGACCGACTATATCTTTGCGAAAGCAATAGAATTAGAAGACATTAAATTAATTATTTTAATTCAAAATGGGCCAACCCATTTTGGCACCGAAGCTGGTGAGAAAGAAATAAAAAAATAAAAAATTATTATCTGTTGGTAGCCGACTACCATGTGTTTCAAAGACATATCTATATTGATCGCCCAAGTTAATATATTAATTGTGGTTAAGAGTTTAAGATTAGTATTTTGTAAGGCAGTAGTGATTTAGTATGTGAATGGAGAATAATTTTTAAAGAATTAATAATTCAAACGGCAGCGATCATATTATAAAGAGCAGCAATTATATTGTGAAGAGCTGCGATTAAATTTATAAAGAGACAGCAACGAGAATTATAAAAAGGGCGATTAGATTTTATATACAGTAATTTACAAAAGACTGTGATAAATGATTAAATAAGAGAGCAGAGATTAATATATGGAGCAACTACATTAGGCAGTGATTATTCTTATTGACAAAGGGCTGCACTCTGATTTGAAAAGTCAAGAATTAATAAAGAAAAATTATGATGATTTAAAAGGACATAACCTTTTGAAAGGTTGTCTCTTTCAAAAGAGATGCATCTTTTCATGAGAGGAAAAAAGAAATAATATATGAATGAGATTTGTGGGGAAGTGTGGGAGTGGAGATTCGAAGATCTATCATATAAACACTAGCATATTGGTCATCAGACTTAAGCCAGATTTGATAAGTGATATGAAGCAGTTTTGATCATACATATGAGGCAGATTTAAGGAGACTTATGAGGTGATTTATGAAGCATATCTGAGCAGATCTTTTAAGGATTTGCAAGCAGAATTTATGAAGAAGTTATAAGTGTGGAAGATTGAAGTAAACTATATATATATATATATATATGAAGATCATCAAGGAGTAAATAAATGTGGAGCAATGGGTATGCGATTTGTATGAGAAATATATGAAAGAGATTTAAATGATCATCCATTGAAGAAGTGATACTCAAGAAGGAAAATACTTTGTTCAATTGGATGTTAGTGCTTCCTAAAGGAGAGATTGGTATCTCTCGCTAATTTGGTGCTTAGCAGTGGGTGTTGGTGCCTCCAATAGGTTGGAGCCTACAAAGATTGTAAAATGAGTTTTATATAAGAGCAATATTTTTTGCCATGGTTTTCTTTCATAAGGATTTCCATGTAAATCATGTGTTCCTCTTGTGTTGCATAATTGTTAGATCTTATGTGAATGATATTGTGCAATTGGTTATTGTGGTTGTTAGTTTGGAAAAGTAAAAGATTGTATTATACTAATTCACCCCCAACCCGATCCCCCTCGTCTCTCAGTATAATTGTGTGCTCATCATATGCAAACTAATTTATGATGATACAAATAATCATGGTGTGACATTTTGAAACTTCTTGACATGTGCTCTTGAGAAAATAATGCACCAAGGGGGATATTGTTAGAATAATAATATGATACATAATATGAAACAGTTATTAACAATAACAATATAATTATTAGTGTTAACATATTTTGTGAGTAGGTAGTTGGTTAGGTAATAGTTGAACAGCTATTTATCGACCCATTATTTGTAGATTGCATATATTGTTTCTCATTGATAATGTGAATGCTCATTTTTTGCTCAAATCCATCATAAACTAAGTTATTGGTTTGGGTTTGGGTTCAATGGTTCGGTTTGTGGGTTCGGGCAAACTTTTTTCTGGGGTTGGGTTCGTCCTTACAAAAACATATAAAAACCAAAAATATATACATATTTACAATAGTAATTAAGTTCAAAATACCACACATAGCATCATATATTGTATAATAAACAAAACCACCGTAAAAATAAAAAAATCATTAGAATGTCAATTAGTCAAACTCGAATGTCATGATATATATTATATATTAAAATTAACTACATTGCTGCATTTCTCCTTGTTGGTAAGCATCAAGAAAGATTGTCCAATTGGATGATGATATTATAGATGAAGACTTGTTTGAAAACTTGGAAACTTGAACTTGTAGTGTACATGGCAAATCAATAGAATTCAATGGAAGTTTGTGGGCAATACCCCAAATAAGGTCGAGGGCCAACACCCCTCACAGGGGTTTGGGGGTAGCACCCCCACTGGGGTCAAGGGGCAGCACCCAAATTAAGACCTCCAAAACCACACAAACCTTCATGTTGTACATCATTTTCCATTCTCAATAAGACCCAAATTAAGACCTTCAAAGCTACACAAACCTTCATGACAGATATAATTTTGGGGTTTAGGGTCTTTATTTAATATTTTTATGTCAAAAAAAGTAAAAAAAAAATCATAAAACCTTTGAAATACGTTGCGGGTCCGCTTGGGTTCAGCAGGGCTAGTCCCAAAAGCTGTGGTCCGGACCCACAAGGAATTGGACTTGGACCTTGGACCCGGACCCTATGCCTAAGCAGGACGAACCGGTAACATAGATCATAAAGCTCCCACTTAAACTTTCTTTGGGTGGATTATAATATATCATATTTGAAGAGACAGTTGTCATTAGATTAAACTGCCCCTTAAGGACAACTTCAATCATTACAAGCTTTCTTCAAAAGTATTCAGTTTTTGTCTTTACATGGTGACTAGTTGAAAATATCTGGCACTTGAATACTGAAAGAACGAAAACAAGGAATAATCCAATTTTTGTCAAGTTTCATGGATTAGTTTTTACTTCAACTCAATGTGTTCAAATTGTTTGTGAAAAATGTATTCATTGCTAATGTAATGAAACTTTCTTTGTCACAAAAATTGGCTGTAAAATTATGTTGATGTACGCTAATTGTATCAGTAAAGTTGCAATTATCTCAAATTATGTGTGCAATATCTCTTATGTTCTTTCTGCTGTTGTTACATTACTGCTGTGAGCACATCTTTACTCTTTATTTTTCTGCTTCTTGATCTTCGGCTATATTAAGTTCATCATCTATTTTCAATGTGCAATATACAATCTAGAAGTGAGTTCACAATACTGTAATGTAGTATCACGCAATTTGGCAACATGCTAGCTCATATCACTTTATCTGCACTGAATATTTACTGCTTGAGATGTGTTGGAGTTACAATTCACACCTCTGGAGTGCCTATTGGCAACGAACAACTATACACAAAATTAACTGCTCTTCAAATTAGGAGGGGAAGCTCCCTCTTTTGCTAATATGCGTAAAAAGTAAAGTAATCTAAATTCCTATCTTTTTGACTCAATTGGTAGAGGCACAAGGTTATAAAACTAAGAACGTTGCAGCTAAGGTTTTCTTTGGTTTCTGCAGGTCTTAACTACAACTAGGCTAAACTCTTAATCTATCCTATCTCCTCTAGATAAACAGACCAAGAGGAATTAGGAGCAGGGAAGGTTTTGATGATAAACTTTATCTCAAGATTCTCAAGGATGAGGAACCCCTATCTGAGGTGTAGGCTGAAATAAAGGTTATTGGAAACAACATCGAATGACAAGCTAGTTCTCAGGATTCCCAAGGAGGAGGAACCCCTATCCGAGGTGTAGGTTGAAAGCAGCTTATTGGAAACAAACACTTAAACGACAATCTTTATTTTTAAATTCCCAAGGAGGAGGAACCCCTATCCGAGGTGTAGATATGAAAGAAAGACTATTGTAAACAACATCAAACGATAAACTTTATTTCTAAATTCCCAAGGAGGAGGAACCCCTATCCAAGGTGTAGATATGAAAGAAAGCTTATTAGAAACAAATAAATCTAGGACATCAAATTGTATGAAGGAACTAATGCACAATAAACGATCAACCAACTTTATATTAAATAAAGTGAACAAGTACAAAATAGCAATATTGCATGGCAAGGTGGGCACAACAATTTGTTATCACAACAAAAGTTGAAATACAATGAACAAGGTGCTCTTATTTATAGAACCTCTAGGAGTAGGGAACCCTAAAATCTCCTTGAGTTTACACTTAGTCTTGCAAGCATGCAAGAGTTTATTCTTAAGTCTAAGTGTATGCAACCTAACAGTTAACTGGAACGACTACCTTAGTTAACTGAATTAAGACTAAATTAAATGGACCTTGCAACACGGAAGTCCTTAGTGATATGAGAGTCAACTGATAACTAACATCAATTAACTAAATCCTAACTGAAAGTTCTACCTCCACTAGATATATCCCCAAAGCTGTGATAAACATGCATGAAATCAGCAATCGAAACTAAAGAGTGATGTTGAGTTGACTACTGCTTCCGACTCTATCCTCAGGAATACTGTGGGATCGAACTGTTTGTCTACTCTAGGCCGTCATGAGCAATCATCTCCTTCAGGAATTCATTAACTGTATCATCTTCAGGCACTTTGATGCTATCTAAGATGATAGATTGCCTGCTCAATGCCTTCTCTCCATCCTTGATCATTTTTTGACATTCTTTGACCTCCTCAACTACCTTGTCGAAAATCGTTGACATCACCGAGAAGTGACTCAACTTAGATACCACAGGATCACCATCAAGACCATCATGAACCAAATTCTGGAATTTAGTTTGCATAGCATCGAGATCAATGTAGGTACCATCTTCACGAAGATAATGGCACGGGATCTGGGTGACAAATCTGCTTACAAGAATGAGAGCACCGACAGCATCTTCTTTGATTCCAGCCAACTTTGTAGAGATTTTTTCATAAGTTTCTACTTTGAAGAGGTGTTGTTCTCTCCAAGCAAAAAGCTTTCTTTTATCTTCATCTGCTACAACGGCATCATATGTGACCGCCAACTGAGAAATGAGGATGAAATCTTTTGGTTTTCCCTCTGCCATAGTCAACTCAAGTTGTTGGATTCCTTTATGAAGATCATGAGCATTATACCTTAATTGATACCATTCTGTAAGAAGGTATCTACCTGCAACAATGAAATCTTCGATCTAGTTCTCCAAAAGTTTACCATGATTGACTAACTGACCCAACTTTTGTTGATCTGCAGGTGTTTCTAGAAGCTAAGGAAGGATAGTCGTCACGCTTGAAGTCCCATGAAGAAGATCTAAGATATATCGCCGCAACTGCTTCTTTTCAGCCTTGAGGGCTGCCTTGTCTTCTCCATCCTTCATCACCCGCTCCTAAAGATTACTTGTAGTAACCTTAAGGAGGCTCACGTCCACCTGTTGAGTGCTCCTACCAAGATTAGCTTTGACGAAGGTGAAATCACCAACTTCAACCTCATCTAGACTCTTGCCCTCCAGTGGTGTGGCAACCTCAATAACAATCTCTGCCTTAAGATTCTTTTCTATGTGTACTTGCTTCTTGATCTTCTTGTTTGGCGTGTCCTGATAGGGATTACCAAACTCTGAAAGATCCAACTAATAGGAAGGCTTTGTCCTTCCTCTTCCCAAAGTCTTCTCAAGCCAACATGAGTGATCAATGTTAACGTCTCTGGGTGTAACGAATGTAGCTATGTCGACTCCTTGCAAATTAACTAGCATTGATGTTTCACGAACCAACGATTCTGGCTCTGAATCAATCTAAATGGGAGGAGACAGAGGAGAAAATGGCGGACCAGGAGATGAAGACTCAGCTTCAGCTTGTGCCACTGGCTCTACTGGAATCTCAAGAACCTTCTCTGGTTTTTCTTGTTGATTTCCATTTCCTTTCCTTGTTCTTCCGCTAACTCTAGCACCATCAGGTGGATTGCTCCATTGCTTCACTCTAGGTCTTGACCAGGATGTGGAAGGTAGTGAAGAAAACACCATTGGCGGCTTTGCAACTGGAACTACCTTTCACCTCCTTTTGCTGTCCATGAAAAACATGTTAGTCTTGACAACTCCTCTTGATAGGTCCTCAATTGAAGTACTCTCTCTGGCATACCAATCCGGTTGTCGAAGCATTTGGCGAGCAACTTGATGCTTGACGAATGTTCTAAGTAACACCTCTCTGTCATCATCCAACAAACCTTCAACGTCTTCTGATAAGAAATCAGCAAGCTGAGGTAGAGTGAGTCTGCAATAGTGACGCCTACGTACTTCAAATTCATCTTCGCGATTGATCCAAAAGTCTTCAAGTGCTGGCCTATGTGAATGACTTCGCTCCAACCAAGCTGCATAGTGATCCAAAGGATCATAGGAGTGCTTTTCGCTGAGATACTTGAGATGTAGTTTTGACAACTCGTTGCTCATCAACTTGCACTTGGCTGTTGGTTTGCACGTGAATATGCCCAATCCACATGGAAAAGTCAATGCTTGCTTGTGCTGATTGCGAAGAAAAGTATGAACCTCGTGAACCCGTCTCAGGAACTCCATGAACAAGACCTTATTAGACCAATATCTTGGTAGCATCAAAGGTTCTCCTGAGTAACCATACACTCGAATGTGGGTGAATGTAGGAAATTGAATAAACCAATCCGCCCAATTCTCCATTGCTGATTTACTATCCGGTGAAATTCTGATGTGCATTTCATTATCAAGGTCTCTGACTGTCTTCATCAAGAAGTGATCGTTCACCTGTTTGAAATCTTGTTCAGCTCTTGAGAACTCCAACTGTGGGATGTATTCATGCACTTGCTAAACGCCAAGAGTTCCATTGGTCTTCAAAGTTCTAAAATTGCCTTGGAATGCAATTAAATAGACAAGATAAGAAAACATATGAAACTCATGGATTTTAAGAAATCCTGTGATTTGCTGGTGGAGAACCTCACTGATCAACATAGCCTAGTCAAAGTGCTCTTTGTTATTGATGATCTGAGAGATGACATAGAACATCCATGGCCGAAAAACATGAGCTTCCTCTTGACCTGTAACCCGATTGAGCAGGGTAATTAGAATAGCTATCTCGTCCTTGAATTCTCCACTTCGAAGCTTCTTTGGCAAGTTGGTTTTATGCTCTTTTAGCCACCTTTGTGCGACCTTCCTTTGAGATCTTTCCTTGTCTTCTTGCCATATCTTGTCACATTCCTCCATGACTATGACAAAATTATCTGTACATGGTGGAATGGCAAAGCGCTTCTCGACATCTCTCGGCTTAAGGCTTCAAACAACTCGCCCATTTGCTGATTGAATTTGTCGTGTAGATGAGTCGTAATGCTTGATGCATTCAATCACAAACTCGAGATCTGACACTATGATGGGAAAAGAGGCTGCTGCCAGCAATTCAAAGCAATAAAGATGCTTAATTGTTGTACTGTTAGTGCCTTCCAATGTGCTCAATTTGATAACTAGATAAACATAACCCGAGTTAGTGCCAAAAGTTTTCGAAAAGTCATGAACTAAGACTGATTTGCTTTTGTATTCTATTGGGTTGAATTGCATTTTGAAAAACTAGACTTTTGACTGTAAAGTCGGATATGTTCAAACAAACTTCAGAAAAGGCTAAAAATGGCTCTTGATGAGGCTAAAAATAGTCAGTTGAGGAAAATTTTTTAGGAAATTTTTTGACACCTTCCATTTTTAGAGAATGAATTTCTAAGCTAACTTAGATTGTCAGAAACTTGAAAAAATGAGTTTTACTAAGGCATGCAAAAACTTTTCAGATTAGAAGCTGTAGGGGCATCAGGGGCAATTTTTTCCGAGAAAAACTGGGACATGGGTTTTGTAGGCGCCAATGCGCTGAGTGAACCTAGATTCTTCATTTTTTTTAAAATTTACTTTTTCACCAACATGCAAAAGAATCTTCAGAAAAAAGCATAGTACTTGAAAATGACAAGTAGCGTGGCAATTTTCTTAAAAAATTCTAGAACATGGGTTTTGCTGCTGAGGCCGTGCTGAGTGAACCTAGATGACTAGATTCTAAAGAAGATGTAGTTTACTTTGACATGCGAGAGAAAACCTAAGACAAGGATAGAAGAATTCGAGAGGGAGAAAATGAAAGTTATATTCTGCCTTTGAAAATGACGCCTATGCCTTGAATGAAGTTTGATGAAGTCTAGAATGCATGTACTCAAAAGATGAAGTCTGGAAAATAATTCCTCTAAACAATTGGGACCTGGCACTGTGAAGAACACTGAAAAATGTTACCTGTAGCGCCTTCAAATCTTGCTTGCACGAGAAAATGTGTTTGCCTTCAACCTGTGATGAAAATAATGGACGCCCAAATGCCTTAATAAATAAATTTCATGAATTAAGGCGTCATTTTGCATGTAAGACCCTAAATTGGGGCACCGTAATATTATTGGACCCGAATTCAGTTAACTGAATGAAAAATAAACCCTAAAATGGGCGCCACCTTAGCATGCATAGAGAAATTTGCCATAGGCAATGAAAATTAAGTCATTTTGAGGTTAACTTAGAAGTGAAATTGGAGTTTTAATATTATTTTAAGTTGAGTTTAAAAAGTTCTCAATTATAGGGCGGCCAAGTCACTTAGTTCAAAGAGTCAGGTTAACTTTGGGTGCCATTACTCTAGACTTAGATACTTTTTTGAAAATTTCCATTTGCAAACGTCACCGAAGCCTATGTTTGATCATTGATTCTGATTGATTGATGTATCCAGTAGACTAGCTGACAGTTTCGTTGAAGAGCAGGATCAAAACTGAAGAGAAGCTCCTTGAGTTTGCAAACTCTAATTCTAACTTTTGAGACTTGTTGTGACCTTTTCACACATCGCCCCATTTTAGATGGGGACCCCTAATTTTTGCTCCTTTCTGGTCTTTTGGCTTTGGTTTTGTCTCTCTCCCTCTCTTTCTGCTGTCTGCCTTTCCGGGGACGTTCCCGTCTGCAAGCTTAAACGTAAAATTCGGCCAAGTCTGAAAATTAGGGTTTGTACTTTCCCGCCAATTTGAGGTCAAGCAAGGTGAATAAATTGAAAACAAAGCCTAACACTGTTGTCAGTGTGCTTCCGGCAGGTTTCCACTGAAATTTCATCAAATTCTGGCTACTTACTATTTTTAGTAAGTGTCTAATTCAGGACATTCCTTCAGCATTTTCGAAGTTTTAATAGTCACACTGCATTCAGAACACATCAAGCTGCTCATGTGCAAAATCTGAGCTGAAACAAACAACTTACTATTTTTAGCAGTTTAGCTTCCAGAGTAGATTTCAGGGCCTATATGCAGAGTTTTTCAATGCATGTCTGGAGATTCCTTTTGGGTTTTTCGAGACCTTCGCGATGGTGTAACATGCAAAGCGAGATGACTACTTTCAGAGTTCAGCCTTTAGAGGCTATTTTTAGGGTTTGCATGTCTGCATATTCCTTATGGGTTTTTCGAGACCTTCGCGATGGTGTAACATGCAAAGCGAGATGACTACTTTCAGAGTTCAGCCTTCATAGGCTATTTTTAGGGTTTGCATGTCAGGGTTTCCTTTGCATGTCTGCATATTCCTTATGGGTTTTTCGAGAGCTTCGCAGTGATATGACATGCAAACAGAGATGGTCACTCATTTGGGAACTTACTATTTTTAGTAGGTGCATCCTTATACCCCAACTTCAGAATCGAGCAATGCAATGCAAACGAAACGAGAACAAACGGAGATCGGCATGCAAACAAATTTAGGTTTCCGGTTTGGGACCCAAAAAGAGGGTAAAAGTCAGAATTTTTGAAAACCGGTTAAACTGCGCGATCAGCATCCTTCAAGCTATCTGCTGGTAAAATTTGAAGGCAAACGGAGCACTTACTATTTATAGTAAGTCATTTTGGAAACAGGCTAAAAATAGCAAATCAGCAGCATGCGCCGATGTCAGCAGGCCGGTCACGTGGTGAGGAGCACATCATTCAAATTTCAAAGCAAACGGAGTTGCGGAGATATCAAAAGCAGGCAGTTACTATAAATAGCAAATCACCTTCAGAAATGGGCTAAAAATAGCAGGCCAACCCGAAATAGCAGTCTCAACAGGGTAACAAGGTCGTGAAGATCCAGTGTTCAAAATTTCAAATCATTCTGAGCTTCTGAAGTGTGAGAATTTAAGGGCTTGCTATTTATAGCAGGGCATGGATAAACTGGCGAAAACGAAGAAAAAAAAATGGCTAAGGCATGAATTTCATCCTGCAGCACCCAGGAATTGCACCCACTTCAGCTAGAGAGTAAGAAAAGTTTTTAAGTGTTCAAATATCTTCCTGCCTAGGCCAAATGCGCCCACCCTCAAGGAGAAAGTTTAAAAATTTTCTAAGTGTTAAGTTTCGTCCTGCTCAAGGGGTGAAATGCGCCCAAGTTCACCAAAGGTCAAGGAAGTCAAAGAATTTCATCCTCCACCATGCCCAAAATGCGCCCAAGCTCAACAAGGAGGAGTTAACAAGAAAGAAGTCAAAGAAGTCAAAGAGTTTCATCCTCCACACATAGCAAAATGCGCCCAAGTAAGGGCATGTGAGGACAAAACCAATGGCATGCAAAGTTGGAAAAGACAAAACGTATGCATGCAAGGAGGGAATATTCCAAATGGGTCGAAAAGGCAAGTTTTGAAATCCACTTCATAATGCAAATGCGCCCAAGTTATGGTCAACAAGTCAAAGCAAATCCAAAAGTTTCTAAGTTAGAAACTCGTCCTCTTCTCATGCTCAAATGCGCCCAAGTGAAGACAAGTAAAGACAAAATTAAGGAAGCTCAAAAGTCACTTGTTAGGCGTTGACAGTCTTCATTCTTTTGAGCATGAGAAATGCGCTCAAGTGAGTGTAAGGTGGTGAGTGGAAAGTGAGGTGCTGGGCGTGTTGAATACTCCCCTCCAAGTGTGATGTGCGGCTAAAGAGTATAGGTTGGTGAGTGATAGGTTAGGCGTTGAAAATGTTCTCCATGACAGGGAAAATGCGCCCAAAGTAATTCAAGTGTGAAGTAAAATACAAGGCGTTGGAAATTAAAACGGAGAATATTGATAAGCAAGATGATAATTGCCTAGGCGTTGGAAATTTAAAGGTGAATATTGTTAGTCGTTGGGGGCTTATCCTTTACACTATGCAAATTGCTCCCAAGGTTCATAAGGCCAAGAGATGGGAAATATGGCAGGCGTTGAAATTGAAAAATTTATTCTTCACGACACACAAGATGCACTCCAGGCACTTGAAAGAAAAATTTCTTAGAGAGTTGAAACATTAAAAAATTTCTCACCACAAGAGGATGAAATAAAATTTTCTTAGGCAAAATTTTCAAAAGTGCTGAGTGATTCAAAAAATTTCTAAGGCAAAGAAATTTTCCTTAGGAGAAATACGCCCAAGTTGAAATAGTGATGAAATTTCCTAGAGCACGAGTAGGATTGCCAGTGAAGGAGTCCGATGATGCCAGCTGCACAGGAACAATAAAATTTTCAAGTCAGAGCAACAAGAAATGTTCACAGATGTGAAGAACGGGATTAAATTTGTTAAAAGTTATTTTTCCAAGGTTCAAAATTCAAGAAAATTAAATGAACCCATTCGTTGTACACCCATGAGTTCGACGCGTTTTGAAGAAAGTTCTCTTCTGGGTATTGAAGATCTTCAACAAGGAATGGATTTCAAAGTCTTCCACAGTTCGCCGAAGCCTTCAGGATGGAGAATTTGATCGGCACTTGAAACAATGAACTTTCCTTAGGGAAAATTTAAAAATTTTCTAAGAGTTGGATGAAATGTCGGAGTGAATGACCCAGTTGATGAAATGAATTTCTTGAAGGTGCAGTTGAAGTTAATATTGTCAAAAGGATGATACACCCTTGAGGAAGATGAAGTTTGTCTAAGGCATGAATTTGAACGCGAAGTTGGCTAGTGAAGACGATGAACGCTTGGAAGTTAGAGCGTGAGAATCCTGGTAAGTAAGTTGAATTTATATTATGAAGTGTTCTAATACCCTTCTCCTTGCTTGTTTTGTAGGTGGAACGTCAAGACCAAGCGGTGATGACTTAAGTGATGAAGCAAGTACTCCACGAATACATTTCAACCTCGAAGGAAGAAAAGTTGCGAAAAATGGCTAAGTGTTGAGACTTAGTGACAAAGAAGAATTTGAAGAACAACGTCAAGAAGAAGATCAAGAGCAGTGTGAACGCATTTCAAAACATGAATCTTCTAGAAGGATGATGGACATTAATGGCTTATTTATTACCCCACCCCCTCTTGGTGGCGGTTTTTAGGGTGAATCTTGTTTAGGGCTGAGGTGGCACAATTTGGGCCATCCAGCTGATTGTAATCTGAGCCGTCCGTTGGACTTGGCCATCTATAAAAGGGGGAGTCCCCCTCATTTGTAATTCATTAGATAGACATTTTGATCAGAGTAGACAGTAGAGCTTAGAGATTAGACTAGAGAGTAGAGCTTAGCATAGCGTAGTTTGAGGGAGAAGGAAAGTTTTCCTTTGAAAACTTTGTAAGAAATTGTTGCGAAAAACTATTGTAATAAAAGATCTTCATTGAATGGTGAATTCGTCTTTGTTATAAGCAGTTAGCAAGGTTTCTTCATCCCTTCTGCTTCACGTAGCGTAAAGTAGTGTAGTTTTCAATTCATGCAAGTAGTTTACTTTGGATTTGTGGCGTTTGATCGACGTAGCTTCTCTTTATCCATACCACTAGCGACTCGCTGACGGTGAGTTTGCCTTGCGTGGTCAACTGGACATCATTTCAAACTTCACTTCGATTGTGATTCGTATGCTTGTATGCATCGTTGTGATGGTACATGCATGTTGAATTATAATTTGAATATTCTTCGTTACTCCCCTGAAGATTGCACCGATTTTGCTGAAGCTGTCCGATGCGAGGCTAGGTGAGATCCGGTTGAAGTCTGCTGAAGTCGAGCTCCACATACCTTGCATTTAGAATAGAACATAAACTTCTTAGGCCCTACACTCATTTTAATTTCAGTTCATTTCTGGTTAGGATTAGGAAACTTGTGCTCACTTGCCAAATCATTTGAATTAAATGAAGCCCTTAGTCCGCTGTCTGCTGTCAACTGTCGAACAATTGTGTAAGTCCCCTTAAAATACCAACAAAATCACATCAAGCCAACTGAGACTATTTGCACTGAAGGAACCTTGGAGTTACATGTATGATCTATCTTGCAATCTTAGCATGCAGGAAACTTTGTTCAAGAGAGGATAGAGTAGCCGTTGGTGACTTTATTCTGTGTTGGTGTAGTCGCAAAAACCACGTCAACAAGACTTCACAATTCTGGGCGCCCCTTGCCTCGAGGGGCACTTTTTCTCACCAAACAGTCAAATTTTCATGCATTTTCATCATTTTGAGCTTGATTTTCTCGTTCCTTTAGGCTGCATTTCTTGGCATTTGACAAAACTTCTGATCTAGCTAACAGGTCCATTGCGGAGCTGTCTCAATTTTGAACATGATCTTCTAGAGAGCATAATCCCTAAAAGCATCATCTGACTGGTGAAAATCTTGGGCGCCCTTGGCCTTCAAGGGTGCTTTTATTTCCAGACAACCATTTTCACAACTTGGTGATTCTCCATTCAATCTTCGATTGCCGGCTATTGACAAGTCTTTTGACCTGATTGAGGTATGCAATTGAAAGCTTGAAGAATTCTGCACAGGATGAGCATTTGAGGGAACCCTAATAACTGCATTTGAGGGCTCAAAACCCTAGGCACCCTTGGCCTCCAGGGGCGCTTTTTCTCTGAACTGACATTTTTGACCATGAGAAAAATCTTACGTTTGACTCCTGATTCCAACAATTCAACAACTTAGATTAACTTGTTGACGGATTCGTTGCAAAGCCTAATCAAGTATGAGACAAACGTCCTAGGTGTCATTTGATCAAAACGTTTCATCTGATACCTCAAGAGTTTGGGCACCCCTAGCTAGTAGGAGCGCTTTTCTGTTCCAGTGAGTCAAATTTTCACCAATTTCATCTCCCTCATTCTTCATTCAATCTTCAATTTTAGGTGCTAGACAAATCTTCTAGATTGGCTGGTAGGCTTATCGCGAAGCTGACAGGATTCCAAAGAAGTCTTCTTGGAAATGACAAATCTCTAAAAGATGATCTGAGCCTTTGAAACATAGGGCACCCTTGGCCTCCAGGGGCTCTATTATTTCTAGAGTTATAAAAATTTGAAGCATTTTCACAACTTCATGAAAATCCCCTCCATGTCGAAGCATCATTTTGAACATATCTCGCCATAGAATCTTCACTGGAGCGTTTCAAGCTTAGATTTTGACACTTGGTATTTGGCGATCTAACCTTGTTGACCTAAGAGGTTCTAACTTTTCTCCTAAAAAAGTGAAAACAACCCAGTAGACTTAAATTGACTTTTTCTTGATTTTGACTTCACCACTGTGATCGTGAAGTGAAATAAGCCAATCAAAATAATTTTTAGCAAATTCTAGCAAGATCCTATTTTTAGGGTTTTTCCTACAAATAGGGGCCCAAAAACCCTAATTTTCAAAATTTCCAAATTTTGCCAGTATCTTCTAGACATCAAACTGACAAAAAGCCCATACTTCATTTGCCCAAAAACTGACTTTTGATGACAATTTTACTAGGTTTAGACCATATTAATCAAAATGCCTTAATGAAGCAAAAAAATTGTTTTGGGTACAACATTAGGCTCTGTTTGGTAACCATGTCGGATACTTACGGCATAGGAGAACCAAGAATCTCTGGTAACCATGTCTTGGGCTCGCTTTTATTTCTAGACTTGGCCATTTTCACAACTTGTTGATTCTCCATTCAATCTCCGACTGCCAGCTACTGACAAGTCTTCTGACCCGACTAAGGTATGCAATTGAGAGTTTGAAGAATTCTGCATAGGATGAGCATTTGAGCAAACCCCAATAATTGCATTTGAGGGCTCAAAACCCTAGGCGCCCTTGGCCTCGAGAGGCGCTTTTGCTTTGAACTGACATTTTTGACCATGATAAAAACGTTACGTTTGACTTTCGATTCCAACAATTCAGTAACTCAGATTAACCCGCTGACGGATTTGTTGCGAAGCCTGATCAAGTTTGAGACAAACATCCTAGGTGTCATTTGATCAAAAAGTTTCATTTGATACCTAAAAATTTCTGCTCCAGTGTTAGTAAAATTTTCACCAATTTCATCTGCCTCGTTCTTCGTTCAATCTTCAATTTTATGTGCTTGACAAATCTTCTGGACTGGCTGGTTGGGAGAGGTTTTCTTGGAAATGACAAATCTCAAAAGGATGATCTGAGCCTCTGAAACATAGGGCGCCCTTGGCCTCCAGGGGCTCTATTATTTCTAGAGTTGGAAAAATTTCAAGCATTTTCACAACTTGACAAAAATCCCCTTTGTGACGAAGCATCATTTTGAACATATCTCGCCATAGAATCTTCATTGGAGCGTTTCAAGCTTACATTTTGACATCTGGTATCTAGCCATCTGCCATTGTTGACCTCGGAGGTCCTAACTTTTCTCCAGAAAAAGTGAAAACAACCCGCTAGACTTAAATTGACTCTTTTTTGATTCTAACTTCACCACTATGATCGTGAAGTGAGATAAGCCAATCAAAATAATTTTCAGCCAATTCTAGCAAGATCCTATTTTTAGGGTTTAGGCCCGAAAACCCTAATTTTCAAAATTTTCAAAATTTTCCAGTATCTTCTAGACATCAAACTGACAAAATCCCCATGCTTCATTTGCCCAAAAACTGCCTTTTGACGACAATTTTACTAGGTTTAGACCATTTTAATCAAAATGCCTTAATGAAGCAAAAAAAATGTTTTGGGTACAACAAGATGGACGTTTAACCATTCTACTTCCTTCGGCTTCCATTGTTTTGTAAAATTCTTGGTACCTTTTGATTCTTCATGGTGGTTTAAGTATTTAATTTACTTAGTTTTAGTTGCTTATTCTTAAATAATGAGGCTTCAACTTAATTTACACTTGCCCATTGTTAAGAGTGAGGTGTCACTGCATTCCTTGGGAATTGCACTTCTTCAAGAATCAGTTTGTTTCATTTCTTTGAGCAACCACGCTATTGTAGGTAGCTTTAAGATATTTCTTCTTGGACAGATATTTCATATGATTATTGGAAGTCTTACACTTTGATTGCAGATGCTTTGAACACTCCCTTTTTTTGGACTACATTAATTTCTCTACAGTCTCATTTAGTGCTTAATTTTTAGTTCTTCTCCTTCATGGCCAAGTAAGTTAAAGACAATCCATCTTGAAGAGCTTTTGATGATGATGGATTACTTTTTTGAGTATTTCTAAATTTTCTGTGGGGAAACAAAAGAATCATTTATTAACATCCATTCATGCTGCCTTATGCATTCCTCCCATTAAGCTGAACAATACACATCTTGCTGCTATTATTGAGTGTCACACATGCTCATCTTACCATGGTTTAGGAATATAAGCAAGCCTCCTTGAACTTTTATAGCTTGATGTCTAGCTTAGTTGATAACAAATGCGTAAGGGATATAGAGTGTTAGTCTTTCAATTTGAGCTTTATTCTTTGAAAGGAAATCCTAATCATTCTTGGATATCATTTTGGCTTTCCCAGGTTTTCTTTTGGGCAACTTGTTTTATAACTCAACTAAGAACTGTAGACATACAAACATATCATAAATTCACATGGAGTGTGTTAGTAGAAATGCATGTTATGTTGATGTCTCAACCATCAATTCGGGTGTGATGGTAACAAATCTCATGCAAGCAATATATATATAGTATATAAGATAGTTGGGATGCATATAGAAACAAATGTGAAATACGTTACTTATCTTAAAGCTTAAAATGTTTATCATGGATTCTCTTTGTGCAGGCAACATTTCGAATTTGGATGTTTTCACTTCTTGCTAAACCTGCACTTCCACAAGTCACACCATTTATAATCTATTTTAATTGCTTTCAGTTTCATGAAGCCTATAATCTGCATGAGATGTAAACTATTTTTTGGGATGCTGTTTTCCATAATTAGCTATTGACTTGTCAATTGTTCTCTTGTTTTCTTTAACATATGACAGGTTCATGTCAAATGCTCTTTGACTTATATGGATTTTGAGGGTCGTTCTGATGGGCGCTCAATCAAGTCAATTATACAACACGTATCACCCCTTAAGCTTGTATGCAGTTTTCTCTTCCTTAGGATGGGTTTGTAAAACGCTTTTGCTGGCTTATGTAGACATTTCTTTGAAAAAAACTATTTGTTGAGGGAAAGTTGTCACCTTGTAAGCTTGTATCTATTTTTCTCTTCCTTAGGATGGGTTGATAAAATGCTTTTTCTGGTTTATGAAGAAATTCATTTGAAAAAATATTTTTTGTTGAGGGAAAGTATTCATGGCATTCTATCTTGTTTTAGTAAGTTGAAATATGACTTGAACAAAGGAGTTCATCTTTGGGAGCATTGGTTTTAAGGTTTATTTGTAGTAGTTTTAATTACTTTGGGATCTTTTTATCTATATCGAGATAGTTATCATTGGCCAAATAGCATGATTATTTATGTCGATGTTTATGGCAGCGTCGGTCTTCACTTCCAGCCGATCTCCTTACATTATGGAATAAATTAAATCATAGCCGTTGGCTATTTAATTTATAGAAGATTGTGATTTGTTCAAGAGGCATGTCTTTTATATTAAATAATGATTAGTTATTATTTGAAACTCAAATTTATGAGGAGGCACGTATTTCTTAAAGGCCGACTTCATGTTTATTGTAAACACGTCTTTTCAAGGAGGGACGACTTATGTTTTGAAGAGTCACGTCCTCTACTCTCAACTTGTATTTATGATCGATGGCAATTCATTGTAAAGCATTCATTATTCAGTTCGTAGTTCATCACAAGTTCAATATATTCAAGTGCAAGTTTGTATTCAAGTGCAGATCGATTCATTGATAGAAGGCTGTGTATTATCACTGAGATTTACATCATTGTGTTGTTGTATTCGCATCAGTTTGTGGTGCCTCTTATTGGCCTTCATATCGGCCTTTGTAAAGGAGACTTTTGTGTTTACATATCAATTTTATAAGTGATATATTGTTGCTGGGTTTTTCTCCCTCAAGAGGAGGGTTTTCCCAGGGTATCTGCTGTGTCTTTGTGTCTGATTTTTTGAATTAAATTTTGTACATTAATCTGATCACTAAATTTAACATGGTATCAGAGCCAGGTTTGAGGAGATTGTGATCAGATTTGTCCTTACAGCGATACTCTATTCTCTTAGTTATACTTCTTTGTCTATCTCTACTTTAGTCAAGATGGTGAATGGGCTTAAGATTGAGGATAGACTCGAGGGAGCATCCAACTTCACATCATGGAGATTCAAGATCATACTTACCTTGCAAGAGAATGACTTGGGTGAGTTTGTGGAGTCCAGTGTTCCTGAACCTAAAGAGGAAGAAGAGAAGTTGCAGTGGAAGAAGAAAGATATCAAGGCAATGAAAATATTGGTCGATTTCGTTAAGGATCATATCGTTCCTATTGTCTCTAAGTTGAAGACGGCAAGAGATATGTTTAAAACATTGGAAGAAATGTACGAAATCAACAATACCAGTCGGGCATTTGCACTGAAGTAACAACTACACCATGTGAAGATGGCGAAAGGAGAATCAGTGATTGCATACTTCATGAGAATTTCAGATTTGAGAGATCAACTCTCGACAATTGGCCATATGGTTGACGACAAAGACTTGACCATGCTTGCTCTCAATGGTCTTCCTTTGTCTTGGGAATCCTATATTCAAGGAATCAGTGCAAGATCAAAAATGCCTAAGTTTGATCGTCTAAGGGCAAACTACATTCAAGAAGAATCAAGGTTGGTGGCTAGAGGCGTTGGTCAAAGTTCAAAGAATGAAGATATTCATGTTCTCGCCTCCCATGCTTCGAAGAAGAAAGGAAAAGATGGAAAGAAAGGTTTCTTCAAGAGGAATCGAGATAAGGGAAATGATGATGCTCCCGCCTTCAAGAAGAAGAGAGACATGTCCAAGATTCAATGCTTTAGGTGTGATAAGTTTGGTCACTTTGCTAAGCATTGTCCATCTAGACCTAAGCAACAAGCCACCATTGCAGATGTTGATGATGCTTCTCCGTAGAAGGATTCATGTGAATACTTGTTCTATTCAGCATTGTCAAGCAATGTACCTACAGATACCAACACTTGGCTGATCGACAGTGGTGCTAAGTTGAAGCAGAAAATTAGGGTTTCCTCTTTCAGATACTGCTCAGTTGGCGTTTAGAGGATGTTGTGCAGACTTACTATTTATAGAAGTTTGCTATTTTTAGCAGGTCTCTTTTGGCAGTATCTGTCTAGCAACAATTCAATCCTTTGCAGTTTAGTGCTCAGTTTGGCTTTCTGTTGTTTTGATGTAAATTTACTATTTATAGCAGTTGGCTATTTATAGTAAGTCTAAATTTGGCAGTAGCATCATCAACAATTCAGCTCAAGTCATCTTGCTAACCTTCAGTTTCAGTTTGGCTTTGGTTATCTCAATGGACTAAGTTTATACTTAGTCAATTTTATGTTACTTAGTTGTACCCCACGCCTAGGAGTGATAACTTCATGTTGTTTTTAAAAGAGGGGACATTATGGGGTCAATTGTGCATTTAATGATTTATTAAATGCTTTATTATTGCATTATTAAGTTGGACGCCTAAAAGAGGTTGAATAAAGTTTTGTTATTTCAAAAAGTAAAAGGCTTAAAGGTGGCATCCCTCTTGGAAGTTGAAGTGATTCAACTTCTTAGAATTTGAAGTGACTCAGTTGCCAATTGAAGCTTATTTATTGTTGTTGTTTGAGGAGCTGATTATGTTATGTTTTGGAAAGCAAAGTTATGCTGCTGGACTGAATCCAAAACTTGGCTAAGGGGAAGCTTAGCAAGTGTACTCCATTCTTCAGGCCTGAAACTATGGTTCCCTAGATGGTCTATTGGGACTGTGCTTCATCCAGAAGTACATATTGAACATGATTGTGGAGTTTTGGTGAGATATTTCCAGTTTTCATGTTGCTGGTTATGTTATGGCTGAAAGTTGTTTTCATTCACAGCTCTTTAGATAAATATAATTTCATTCTGGGCATTGAAGATATCTATTGCAAGGTTGAAGGCGTCCCTTTTGGCAAGTTTTCAGATTTTAATTTGCTAATTCCAATTTTTAAGAGCAAGTCGACCCTCCAAGAAGGCCGTACCCTTGCTAGAAGGTGTTGGAATTCGTGCTTGAAGTTTTAGATGGAGTTTTGATGTTGTTTCAGTGCTTGATCTTGGGCACCATCCTCCATAGCTGCAGTTGCAATTTATTTCATATCAATTGGAGGTATTTTGAAGCAGTTGTGGTCATTTTATTAGTTTACAGTTGCTGGTTATTCATTTTCAATTTGCTGGTTATTATTATCAGACTTCTAGAAGATCAGATTTTTGGTTCATGATTTGGCATTTGAGAGATAATTATTTGTGGTGAATATTTTCTATCAATTTGTGCTTGTTCCTATTGTAAAATCAATTGTAATTTGCAGCTGTTATTCATATTGTAAGACTGTAAACATTAGTACTATTCCAGTCATTTTTTGCTGCATTAATTTGTGTTTAATTTCTCACATTTGTAACCCCTGGATGGTTTATCGCCAGTGTGGAAAAAGAACTTATTAATCTCTCATTTGTACCCACTGAAAAGTGGTGAATCCCCACTCACGAGTGGATGCCCGCCGCAGTGCATGAATTAGTTTTGCATTGTAATGTTTTTCCCCCCATTGTTCAAGTGGTAGCGTGGAAACTCTCATGGCTGGTTATCCGCCTAAGTTCATTTCACATTGTAATAAGTACTCCGCCATATGTTAGCACCTCGCCTTCAAAGGGATCTTGTGTGCACATTCTTGGTGTTGAGTCTTATCATTTACTTTCAGTTGTAATCAATTTCAGTATTGAGTTATTTAGATCCTAGGGATCCTTTGACCATATGCCCGCCCCTCTTTCTTCAGTGGTTTTAGGGCGCATTCTTGGTTAGAGTTATTATTCTGCATCGTTTTTGGTTTTGGAGCTAAACTTAACGGGTGCGTGTTGCATTGTAATTGATACTGAAAATCAAGAAAAAATTAAGGGGCATATTTCAGATGCTGAAGTAATTGGTGTTAGACATGAAAGCCTCTATAGGCTATGTATGCGTCCTCTACAGGCATTAGTTCATGATTCTTCAAGCTTATGTGATCTTTGGCATCGAAGATTGGCTCACCGACATTTTTGAGCCTTACCTATCATGGAGAAGATGGTCACGGGACTTCCTAAGTTCAATCAAGAGCATGAAGGAACTTGCAAAGGATGTGCTATGGGTAAGAATTCAAAAGCTCCTTTCCATAGTAGAGAAAGTAGATCTAAGTGTATTTTAGGCCTTATTCATTCTAATTTATGTGGACCTATGTCTGTTCCTTCTTCGAGTGGTTTCTTGTATTATGTTCTTTTTATTGATGATCACTCTAGAAAGACTTGGATTTATTTTTTGAAAACTAAAGAGTCTGAGGAAGTGTTAGAAAGGTTCAAGGAGTTCAAAGCTCTAGTAGAGAATCTTTCCGGTAAAAGAATCAAGATCCTCAGTTCTGATAATGGAGGAGAATACACCTCTAGTAGCTTTCAAAATTTATGTGTTGATGCTGGGATTAAGAGGGAATTTTGTGTTCCCTATAATCCTCAACAGAATGGTGTTGTAGAGAGAAAGAACATGACAATCATGGAAGCAGCGAAAGCCATGATTCATGACTAGGATCTGCAAACCTTCTTATGGGCAGAAGTTTCTAGGACTGTGGTATATGTTCAGAATAGAAGTCCTCACAAGGTTTTGGAGAATATGACTATGGAAGAAGCCTTTACAGGGAAGAAGCTTGAGGTTAGTCATTTGAGGATCTTTGGATGTCTTGTCTATGTTCATGTTCCAAAAGAAAAAGAACTAAGTTGGAGCCTTCTGGCAAGAAGGGAATATTTGTGGGCTACAGTGAGACATCAAAAGCCTACAAGATATATGTTCCAGGTCAGAAATTGATTGAAATCAATAGAGATGTCACATTCGAGGAAGATGTTGCATTTAGAAGGTCCAAGGGAACTCATGTGGAGATTGACTATGATGAGCCTCCTTAGGATATGGAAGTTGACCATACTCTTGAGATTCAGAGGGAGACTTCAGAATCGAAGGAATATGTTGATCCAGTTGAGCCCTTGGAGCCTATTGATGGGCCTACTGATATTGTGAGTAGAAGAAAGAGACCTCTTTGGGCTAGGCAAACTATGCAAGAGGCTGAAAGGTTCGCAACTCCTAGAGGTACATTCAGAGAAAGTAAAAGGCCACATAAGTTCTCCAGTTATGTTGGCTTGATGAGTTAGATTATTGAGTCTGAGCCTTCTAGTGTGGAGGAAGCTTCCAGTCAACAAGTTTGGAAAGATGCTATGACAGAAGAGTACCGATCAATTCTCAAGAATGATGTTTGGGACATTGTTCCTAGACCCGAAGGAAAATCTGTGGTATCTTTGAAATGGCTCTTTAAGATCAAGCATGCAACTAATGGGAGCATTGAGAAGTACAAGGCAAGATTTGTGGCTCGAGGGTTCTCACAGAAAGAGGGAGTTGATTATGAAGAAACATTTGCTCCTATTGCTTGCTACACTTCTGTCAGGATCATCATTGCCATTGCTACATCTAGAGGATGGAAGATTCATCAAATGGATGTGAAGACTACTTTTCTAAATGATGTAATCGAGGAAGAAGTTTATATCGAGCAACCTGATGGGTTTGAGGTACATGGGAAGGAGTCTCATGTTTGCAAGCTGAAGAAGGCCTTGTATGGTCTTAAGCAGGCTCCTCGTGCATGGTACGAAAGGATTGATCGTTACCTGTCACGTCTGGGCTTCTTGAAAAATGATGCTGACTCTAATCTATACTTTAAGGTAATTGATGGTGAAGCATTGATTTTGGTTTTATATGTTGATGATTTGATTCTTACTAGAGAAGAGCACTTAATCATCAAATGTAAGAAAGAGTTGGCATCTGAGTTTAAGATGAAAGACCTTGGTCTTATGCACTACTTCCTTGGCTTAGAAGTCTCGCAGAAACCAAATGAGATGATTCTAAGTCAAGGGAAGTACACCATTGATGTACTTAAGAGGTTTGGTATGATGGATTGCAAATCCATATCTACACTTATGAAGACCAACCTACATAAATTGAAGGAGGCTGCAGCTAGTTTAGACTTGGTGGATCCTACAATGTACAGGCAGTTGATTGGGTCCTTGATGTATCTAGTTAACACTAGACCAGATATCTGTTATGCTGTGAGTGCACTTAGTCAGTTCATGTGTGAACCAAGACAGATACATCTTGTTGCAGCTAAACATATCCTGAGATACTTGCGTGGCACAATTGGATATGGGTTGAGATACTCTTTAGATGCGGACATGGAGTTGTATGGTTATACTAATTCCGATTGGGCAGGTAGTGTCACAGATCGGAAGAGCACCTCTGGATGTTGCTTCAGTTTGGGATCTGCTATGATTTCCTGGTGTAGCAGGAAGCAGTCATCTGTAGCATTGAGTACAACAGAGGCAAAATATATTGCAGCTTGTATGGCAGCTCGGGAAGTAGTGTGGCTTCGTAAGCTCCTTGCAGGATTGTTTGGACAATCAATGGAGCCTACTATCATTCATTGTGATAACCAGAGTTGTGTGAAGCTTTCTGTCAACCCTGTGTTTCATGACAAAACCAAGCATATTGAGATAAAATACCACTATATCAGAGATATGGTATTGAGGAAGGCTATACAGTCGAGGTATATCAGCACTAATGAGCATACGGAAGACATTCTCACCAAGTCTCTCTCCAGAATAAAGTTTGTGTACTTTCAAGATAAGCTTGGTATGGTAGAGAATCCAGCCTTAATTGAGAAAAAGTCTCAGTATCAGTGATCCTCTGTAATGAGTTCTTCTCAGTGAGAAGAGAAGTTCGAGGTGAAATCCCTTGACTAACGAGTTCTTCTTTGAGAGAGAAGTTCCTGGTGAAATCCCTTGACTAACGAGCTCTTCTCTGTGAGAGAAGTTCGAGTTGTAATCCCTTGATTAATGAGTTCTTCTCAGTAAGAGAAGTTCGAGGTGAAATCCCTTGATTCTACCCTCTGAGAGAGTCATGGTGGATGTCATGTGTGTGACTCCATGACAACATCACGTGAGAGAATCTGTGATGATTTTCTTGTACTTGTGTTTTCACCGTCTGGGAGAGCCATGGTGAAAGTCATGTTGAGGTGACAACATCACACAAGTGATGAACACTTGTACATACCATATATGGTTGATATCATGTTGAGGTGATATCTAATATCACGATGAGGTGATATTCTTCTTTTTCACATATGGTTGTAGCCATTGTGGTAGACATCACGTTGAGGTGATATGTCTTGTGCAGCTGGAAGTATCCTCCCTAGCTGAGAGGGAGTGTTGATGTTTATGGCAGCGTCGGTCTTCACTTCCAGCCGATCTCCTTACATTATGGAATAAATTAAATCATAGCAGTTGACTATTTAATTTATAGAAGATTGTGATTTGTTCAAGAGGCACGTCTTTTATATTAAATAATGATTAGTTATTATTTGAAACTCAAATTTATGAGGAGGCACGTATTTCTTAAAGGCCGACTTCATGTTTATTGTAAACACGTCTTTTCAAGGAGGGCCGACTTCTGTTTTGAAGAGTCACATCCTCTAGTCTCAACTTGTATATATGATCAATGGCAATTCATTGTAAAGCATTCATTATTCAGTTCGTAGTTCATCACAAGTTCGATATATTCAAGTGCAAGTTTGTATTTAAGTGCAGATCGATTCATTGATAGAAGGCTCTGTATTATCACTGAGATTTACATCATTGTGTTGCTGTATTCGCATCAGTTTGTGGTGCCTCTTATTGGCCTTCATATCGGCCTTTGTAAAGGAGACTTTTGTGTTTACATATCAATATATAAGTGATATATTGTTGCTGGGTTTTTCTCCCTCAAGAGGAGGGTTTTCCCAGGGTATCTGCTGTGTCTTTGTGTCTGATTTTTTGAATTAAATTCTGTACATTAATCTGATAGCTAAATTTAACAATTTGTTCCTCATAATCTTCTTCATATATGTTGTGTTGTGATTATCTTTATTTTAAAATTCAAATTTCCTGAAAAAGGAATTATTTCCAGTGATATGTCCCCTTGTTGCATGTAGATGTAGGTTTTTATTCATTTTGTTAGTTTATTAGGTGTTTTTCTACACCTAGTTTAGCTTGCTAAGGTAGGCTTATTTAGGCTTTGGTGATTGTGAGTGATTCTCTTCCATAGGAGTCACACTTCCCCTATTCGGTTATTGAGGTGCATTCATATCCTAGGAGTTGCACTTCATAGTGGTTGAGTGGTCCACCTTTCTCATTTGCATTTCTTATAGGCGGTCTCACCTAGCTTTGTTTCTCTTTCATTCTCGTTATTTCCACACTCTCTAGTTTTCTATGTATTTGTGTTCTTGATTAATGGGAAATAGCATTTTTAAAACTATTATCTAGTCTTGAGTAGTGCTGTAGTTGTTACTATGGCTTAGGTCTTGGTTGATTTCTTTCTTATTGCAAAATGTGACATGGTATCAAAGCCATGACATCATTTTGGCCCATCTTTCTTTTTTTGAAAGCTTTTGATGGTTTTGTTTTTGGTGAATTGTGTAATACTTCTGGTTGCATCATTGTTTTTGGAAGGCTCAAGATGGATAGGTTTTGTTTCACTCAAATTGGATTCTAGGAAGTCGAGTTACCATTCGGAATTTTTTTGTGTTAACATGCTTGTGTTTTGTAGGTGGGCTGAATTTTAAGGAGTGCTAGCAAATTTTTGAGTTCATTGTTGGATTCAGCAACAAAATTCATGTTTGACCATAAACTTGCTCATTTTGGAGAACTTTTTTTGCGGGTGGGCGGCAAGTTCTAGCCTCTTCAGAGCACAAAGAATATCTCTATTTGTGGGTTGAAAATTTCATTGTAAATATTAAGGTTTTATGATAAAATGAAGAAACCATATGTTCATGGTTTGCATGCGCTATATTTCCTAGTTATATGCTTGTAGTATCGTGTACTATTCTTGGCATTCACCTCAAGCATTCTTGGTAGGTGGAATAAAATTATTTGATGTTAGCATTTAGTGGTAGCCACCTTTTGAGTTTTAGTGGCCATTACAAGGCTAGTGGACATTACATAGGCCATAACCTGTAATAGAGTTGTGACATAATATTTCAAGGCCCATGACCTTTGGTGTAATGTCCGCTTTTGAGGAGTAGTCGGAAGAGTCTGTTTAGCCTATATTATTCCCATAGTCTAATGTCAAAATTTAAGGGAATGAATTAAATTAATCATTTAAAGTTGTCCAATAAAGTGATAGTTTACGGACAACTTTATTTTAATTAATTTGATAAAGTGACTTAAGTGAAAATTAGAAGGAAATGTCAAGAGTTACTTTAATGAAATATTTTAAAACAGGATTTTGAATAGTATTTCGACAATGTTCTAGGGGGAAAATATAAAAGTGAATTTGAGAGCTCATTTGGGTCATGCTGAATGTCGTTCTTCTATTGTGGTCTTCTGAGAGCTCTAGGATGAAAACCTTAAGTGAAATCGGTTTCGGTAGTGGAAGACCTACCTTAGCTGGTTACAAGCGGAATCACTCAAACTTCGCAGCTGGATTCATTGTTTAGAGATTTCGAAATTTGTGAGGTCTTGTTCCAAGACAAATTTCTGAGTTGATGATTAGGAAATATTTCCATGGAAGAATGGATTACACCGTGTATGGAAGTTAATTATTGCTGGCTGTGGGATATTTTTATTAATATTGAAGTGATATTTGGAACAAGTGTAAGCCTCTAATGGTGGCGTGAAACTTCATGGGCTGGTTGTGAGTTTTCTTTAATACTTGAAATGAACTGAATAGAGGCTGGGCGAATAAATACATTTGCTGGATGCGAGTTGAGAGCTTTGGACTGAGTTCGTTTGCAGTTAATTGCTGGTCAAAGCATACAAACTAGGTGCGAATCACTATCATGCTGGCATGCGGAACTTACTATGGTATGGCGTGAGAAAATAATGGCAGGTTGATGGACCTTTAAACTCAGAAATTGGCATTGGCAGTCTCTTTGCTGTATACCTGAGGATGTGAGGAAGGCTGAGTATCATTAATGGTATTGCTGGGCATAGGGCAGCTTCATGGTTGGTGTTAGAACTTATATGAGGATATAAACCTGTACAAGGTGTTGGAACTATTGGTTTATGCTGGGTGTCAAATTGAGTATTTGATATTTGTGGAAAGGCTTTACCTTACCATTGGCATGGATATTGGAGGTATTTGAGAAGTCAGAGAGCCTGCAACAAAATTATCAAGCTGGGCGATTGCTGCAAGCACATATTGCTGTCACAAGCTCTTGTTTGGCTCTAATAAAGAGGTCATAATTTGTATATTTCCATCTCTGTACTCTGCTGTTATAACAGCCAGATTTGCACAAAATTTTCATTGTTCCAATTGTCATTTGTTATGCTCAAATCTTATCTATGCATGTTAAGTTTGGTTATTTGGTTACATGTGAACATTGCATAAAGAAATCAAAAAACCCTCAACTGTTTGTCAAAATGTTTACTCTCTGAACTTTAAAGTAAGGTGGAAATTTTTGGGTATATATTGGAAAGGAATCTTACATTTGGTGTGAGGTGCAACCTACTACCAGACCACAACTTCTTTTTTGAGGCTCAACCTTACACCAAGATAGCCGCTACTCATAATTTGTGGCCTATGTGGCCCCTCAAAATTGCTCGAGCCTTGTACACAACAATACACCACTATATTAATGGTCAACAATGATTCCTCCTAACTTTGACAACATTTCTCTATTTTTGGAAATTCCAACTATTTTTAGCATTTCCCTTGAATTTGGTGGGTTTTCTCTAAAGTTGAGAGCTCCACCATATTTGGAGACATTTTTGAATTATCTAGCAATCCTCTACTTTTTCTAGGGATTTAGGCTTATTCCACCAAAATTTGGCAATTTCACACAATGTGTTTGGGGGGAGGGGGGCTTTGCTTCAATGAACTTTTCTTTTTTGCAATTGAACTTTGAGAGGAAATATGCTTGCTATTTGTTTTCCTTTTTAGTGCAATTTTTTTTGAAAGGGGGTTAGTTTTTTCACTGACTTTGTGATTGTTTACTTCATTGGGTGTATTTCAACATACTACGAAAGTAAACTAGATTATGCACAGAACATAGAATAGAACAACATATCCGAAAATATAAGATGCTTGAAACATGGAATGCTTTTATTCATTTCTAGTAAATATCAACATGTACAATCATAAAGATGTCACACTATCCAATCATGTCTTCCCGACTACAAGGACTCAGTACATATAACTCTCGGCGGTGGTTGAGCAACCAAACGTCGTGACGTTTCATAACAACCCTTTATCACTAATCAGGACTTAATTACATGACATTTATTACATTTAATTATTCCCACTACAACTATAGTTTTATTAACATAAGTAACTAGCCGACTACGACCAACTATGCTACGGCCGACTACAACAAAAACTAAAGACATTGACGGCTTACATCATCCCCCCCACAAAAGAAGTTGTCTTCCAGACGACATGACAACCCAAAAGGGAATGATACTGCATATGAATCTAATGAGAAGGAGGGGGAAGTGAGGATGTCCCTGGATGGACTAATGATGTCGTGGTGGTTGCCGAAGAGTGTTGCTCCCTCAATCGCCTCACTTCCTCCGAGTGCACGCGGAGCTAGCGATCGACGAGAATCTCCCATTATCTGGCATCTTTAACCATGCGCACTGCCTCCATCAGCTGACTTCTAGCCTTGTCCGCCTCTGTGCTCTTAGTTGCCAGCTATTTTCCTAACTCCTTTACCTGTTCTTCCAACTCCCCTACTTTTTGTTCCCACGCCTGCTCCCTTTGCCGTGCCTCCTCCTCCAAAGTGGTCACCTTGGCTTCCAAAGCCACTACCCGGGTTTCCTTGTCACTGGCTATCTGAGTTTGCTCCGCCAGTTGAGTTTGAAGGTTCTTCATAGCTATTACCGACTCATCCTCGATCTTCTGCAACAGTCTGTATGCCTCTACCTTCTGTGCCACTGCAAACTCAGTGGACAACATTTGCTGCTTCACGTTATAGAAAACATCATGGAAGGCTAGTTCAATATGATACAGATTCTCCAAAACCCCAACATCCCTTCCTGCCATCCTTGGTGTTGTACCACGCCATGCTCTGTGCATTGCTGGAGTCTCGCCTTCCGGCCATCCCTGGCTGGTGAAGATACGAGCAAACTCCGACTCGCACCCCATCTGCACAAATTCGTGGATGTGCTGTACTTCTTGGCCCACTAGCAGAGAGCGTCCAACCTTGAGTGCTTTAGAGACCTACCCTACTTGGATCATCAATCGCCCCATGTGCTCAAGTTCCTCCACATATCGCTGCATGGTCCCTACGAGATCTGATGGATCCGGCTATGACATCTCAACTACCAATCCGTCGGATGCTACGGAATCATCCTTCTCATCTCCGGTGCCGACGGAGATTCCATGTCCACTGCAGGGATCTCCCTCAATGTCTGTCCCTCTGGCTCTTCAGCCACTGCGGTCTCCATTTCTCCTACCATCTCCATCTCACCTAGCGGTTGTTCGTGCACCTCTTCTGCCAGCCTGGTCGTCTCACTCTTCTGAGTCTGAAGAGCTAGGCCTCCCTCATCGATACCCCCGACCAAACCTTTTGCAGGGCTCTGAACAGGTGGCTTGGCCACCTCCAAAGTGAAACCAATTGACCCCAGCCAATCATCAATCTCTGCCACTCTTGGCACTCCTGGCGGTGTAACAAGGGAAACTTGCTCCTGCATTGTGATCGTTCCCAAAGTCGCTATCACTGGTATCCCTGGCGATGCGGCCAGGACCGAGGTTCCTAGCGGTGTATCCTGGGAGGCTGCCAGACCTGCAGTGTAACCCCTGAGGCTGCCGAACCTAGTAATTCATCTCCTACGGCTGATCCTGGCAATCCATCACCTTTTGCCGAATTGGCAACGCCTCTGAATTCCCCAAATGTGGCAGTGCGTCTATTGAAGTCCTTGAACCTGGCAGTACCTCTATTGAAGTCGAACTTGGCAATGGCTCTAAATAAGCCGCCGAACTTGGGAGTGTGGTTGCCAACCCTGGCAGTGTCGAGTCTTGTGCCAACAACACCCAACTTGATGATGCACCTAGCACCAAAGTGGCCACTCTCAATGTCCACTCGACGCCAATGGGTGATGCTGGAAGGGTAAATGTTACCGTCGGCGGTGGGCTCCCGATACGAACTGGCGGTGCTGATAGGTTGAAGTCTGCCAGCTGAAGGGGTGGTATTGCAATGGCTTCCTCGACCTCCATCCCCGAGGTCATCTGAGAACCTATGGCCACGAACACCTCTTCGTTCGTCGGTAAACTGGCGGCCAATGTCGAAGAGGACAGCTCTATCGGTTCCTCTTCCTCCTCTTCGCCGCTTCCTATTGATGCTTCCTTAGCCGATACTTCCTTTTCCATCGACACCTCCCTGTGCTTTCTTTTCTTCCCTGCCTGCAACCAATTTTCACCAACTTGTTTAAGTTCCAACTCCATCCAGTAGAAGGTTGTCAACAACCCTGGATCTAAGTGAGTGAGTGGCTTCAACCGACCCCGCCGACCCTCGGGAACTTGTGTATGGACAACATCGAGGAACAAGGTGATTGCGTGCTATGTCATGTAAAATGCCTTATGTCTTTGCGACAAAAATTCCCTTATTTGCTCTGAGAGTAGCCACCCCCAATTATACACTCTGCCCACGCTTAGGCAGTCTACCATCCAAATGGCGATGTCGGATGCCCGACTTGCCCTTGTCAATCTAGATTTCATCAAGTCTAGCAAACACTTCCATTTTGCGGTCGCCAGGTAATGCTTACACAACCCTCTATTGCTCGCATTTCATATGCCGACCTTTTCTTGGGCTGTCATGTCACTTCGGCAGACTTGTTTGATAAGGATTTCCTTGTGCTACTAAGTCATTTTTCCTGACTTGTTTACCCCTGCTTTTGTTGTTGGGACGACAAACACTCGTTCAAAATCCTGCGGCCAAAATGAAACTATAATTGCGCAACCCCTGTAGTCTAAAATAGACTTTTGTGAATGCCGGCAATAATTTTCAACCATAGCCTTTAGCCAAGGCTCGAACTCCCGAGCATTAAAAAATGGTAAGAGTGCTGCCTTGTCCACACGAGCATGTCGTAGTGCAATTTTTAGGGTATGATCATTGTCTGTATTTCTCCACCATTGCTTACATTCGTTGCCAGTTAGACTCTCCCATGTCATGGTGTCCGCTTCTGTACTCATCTTCTTTGTTGCCGATGCCACCTTCGGCTTGTACTGTGTTGGCATTTTAATTCGCACCTTTGGAATGCAGATTAGAAACAGACAGCTATGCATAGTAAAACTGCTCTTCAAATTAGGAGGGGAAGCTCCCTCTTTGCTGATGGTGTTCAAGAAAGTAAATTAAATCTAATTTTCCTATCTTTTTGGTTCAGCTAAGAGCACAAGGTTTATAAAACTCAAGTGCTGTAGCTGAGATTTTTTGTTTAAGGAATTTCAACTACGACTAACCTACGCTAATGACGTTTTAATTTCTCAAGTAAACGCAGAGCAAGAGAATTAGAAATGAACAAAGTTTGATTCTCTAATAAAATACTTAAATAAACTCTTTTTCAACATACATCTACTTACTTTCAATGCGGGCTGAAATTGAGATCATATAAGCATAACACGATAAATGGAAATTTGAGACATTATATGTGATGAGCCCTGCTGGCTCTCAACTCAAAACCCCAATTTTTCTTAAGTCTTTAAGTGTTATTTAGTTTTTTAGGGAAAATTTGATAGACAGAAGAGAACGGGCGAACAGCATAAATGCTCATAAAATGTAAATCTGCACTGATTTCTTCAGAATGAAAGTATAGAAGAAATTATTTAACTTCAACAAATAGATTGCGAATGATAAACATACCGTAATATCTCCAGATTATTTAATTAAAGAAATAACCCAGTTTGACAGCCGGAAATGATGAAATCAAGCAAATAAGCTCGCCCAAGCTCCAGATCTGACTTCTCCCACTCAGAAATGAGATACAATGGCCTGGTAGAGGTAGACGCCAAGGTAGAAGCACAAAAAAGAGCAAAGAGGAAGGCGTTTCAACTTCTTCCTTCACACGCCTTTCCAGAACAAGCACAAAACTCAATGCAAATGTACGGCCAAGAAGGAGGTGATGTAATAACACTGCTGGAACCACAGATCTGATGAAGGTGGCGCCTCTGGATGAAGAAACCCTCTTTTGTACTGCCAATAACTGAATACTGAATAATAAATCTCTATTTAAAGCCTGTAGAACCTCTGAATGAAGCTCTCCATTGCACTGATTCGATTGATCTTTCACAATCTCAAGAGTGCTCAACACTGAAGAGGTACCGTTCTTCAATGGACAAATTTGTTCAAACCCTGATCACAGGAGAATGCACAGGAAATAGCACAAGGCAAAGTTGAAATTCTCAAAAGGTGAGTTTCTCATTGCCAAAGATTGCTTTACACCCAAAATGGCACGCATTTCCAAGAAGATACGCCCTTTTGCAATCATTTAAATCTTTTAATATTTTATTAAGTCCTTTTCAATAGTCATGACTTAATAATTGAGCGCACTTTAATATTTTAAGTCATTAAAATATTAAATCACCTTTTTAGAATAATTTAAGTGATATAAAAATGTATTAAAGTCGATGTGACTTTAATAAAAGGCATTAAGTTAAATAATTAACTCAATCACTTAAAAATTCATAACTCGCTCAAAACTCCAAATATTCCTGTGCCGTTAGAAGCTGTGGATTCTTGAAATGCCAACGCCTGCTATGAACCAGTCATTGGGCTCTGAAAACCAGAACGATCAAACTCTCCAGAAAGTACCACTGACCCTCTAACCAATCCAGCTAGCCCACAAGGGTCCAATAAATAGGCTAACACACTATTCCCAAGAATTGACTAAAATGGGGACATTACATTATATCAGGGCAAAATAGGCACAAGACTTTATTTCTCAAATCTCAAGAACAAAAGATCACAAAGACGTATGCACTGAACAAGAACTTACAACTAAAAGAGACTTGCAAACTTTTTCTTACACAAAGTGAACAACAAGTAGACAACAACTTGTAGGCAAAAGAGGCTCAGCAATTTGTTATCACAAGTACGGTTGAAAATAAATGAGCAAGGCTGCCCTTATTTATAGACAAGTAGAGGAGTAAGGAACCCTAAAATCTCCTTGCTTTTACAACTAAAGCTTGCTCAACAAGCAAGCTTTATTTCTAAAACTAAAAGAAGATAACATCTAACCACCTAAGAAAGTAGAAAAAACAGGAAATGCCAACTATTACATTTTATCTTCTTTCTCTTCTCCAAAGAGTAGATAAGAATTGGGACGACAATAGAAAGAAAGCAGAAAGAAAGCGTCTAGATGAAGGCTGCTTTAAATCTCGATCACATCCGCCAAAAAACTAGAAACTATGTCTCTGTCAGGTGCATCAATACTATCAATAGCAAAGTTTCACCTTTCTAGGATTTCTTCACCATCTGCAATCGATCTCATAAAATCTTCAACCTCATTGGCCGCTTTCTTGAACCTCACTGGCATCATGGAAATGTGACTCATCCTTCCACCAACCAAATTACTGCCATCACTACTGCGCACAACATTTTGAAATTGGGCTTGCACTTTGTCAAGTCCGACATAGGAATCATCTTCATGACTATACCGAGAAGGTATCTGTGCAATAAACTCACTTATGAGAGCTTCAATCACCCTTTGTCTGTATGCAATGAACTCCTCAGATATCCTTTCGTAGGTTCTCACCTTGAAGATGTGACGATCTTTCCACGCAAGGATTTGTCTTTTGTGTTCTCTTGAAACCGTTGAGCCATAAGCTGTGTTCAAATCTGCAATAATGATTTCATGCCTAGGTTTCACTTCTGTCATTGATTGTTCAAATCCTTGAATTCCTTGGCACAAGTCATGTGCATTATTTCTTAGCTGAAACATCTGTGCCAAGATTTCTTTTCCTCTAACGATGAAACCCTCAATCCATTCCTGGGTTTTCTTCTCGCATATTACTGACTGCCTCAACTGTTGATGATCAGTTGGCGTCTCTAGAACCTAGGCCAGCAACTGAGTAGCATGTGAAGTGCCATGATCAAGGTTAGAAATTTATAGCCTAAGTTGTTGGATTTCAGCCTTGAGGGCTGCCTTATCTTCTCCATCTCTCAACATTCTTTCTTGAAGAGTTTCCGATGCAACTTTGAACAAATTAACATTCGCATGCCTGGTATTCTTGCCAAGATTGGCCTTAACCATTATGAAGTCATCCGCATCAACTTCATCTTTGTTTCTATCTTCAGGAGTTGTAGCAGTCTCCATGATCATCTCACCATCAGGTTTCCTCTCAAAGTGAATCTGTTTCTTTGCTTTCTTTTTAGGTGCTTCCTGATAGACATTGTCATGATCATCAAAATTCACCTGATATGAAGGCCTTCTTCTCTTCCTTCCTAGGGAGCTCTCAAGCCAAGATTTGGTAGTATCTCTACTAACTTCCCTAGGAGGTTCAGCTGCAATTTCTTCATCTTCTTCAATCTCTAGATCAATGTGAATTGGTTAAGACCTTGGCAATGATGGAGAATCACGTGTCAAGGGCACATCTTCTATTTCCTTCTGAGGTATGGGCTCTTCTGAAGGAGCTTCTGTTTCAACTGTTGGCTGCTCCTGTATGACTATACCCGAGAAGTCCAACCTTCTTCTTACATTCTTCGTTGTTCTGCTGCCCTTTACACCTTCTTGATACTGACTTATACCCTTCATCTTTGGCTTTGCTCTAGAAGAAGATTGAAGTGATGACTGTATCCTTGGTGGCTCTGCTGCTGGAATGGATTTCTTCCTCTTAAGAACCAAGAAAGTCTTGCTATACTCAATAACTTGACGTGTTCTTTATTCCACTGAGATGTTTTCTTTGTTGACCTAGTTAACCTGTGGAAGAGGCTGTTGCTTGATTTTCTTTCGAGTGTACATTGGGAGAAGTACATCTCCATCATCATTTGAATATCCCTCGATATCCTCTGACAAACAATCTTTCATTTGATGGAGAGTGAGTCTGTTGTAGCTACGCCTTCGTACCTCGAACTCATCTCTGCAGTTGGCCCAAAAATCTTCGAGTGTGGGCACATGAGCATAGTTCTTCTCAAGCCGAGCTGCAAAGACGCCATGAGGGTCATATGATCGTCTCTCGCTGTAAGGCTTGAGACCAAGTTTAGCCGACTCATCACCCATGGGTTTGGCATCTGCTGCTGATCTGCATGTGTAAATTCCCAACCCAAGTGGAAAACTGAAGGCAGGCTTCTTTCTATTCTGCAAGATTGTGTGAACATCGTATGCTTGTCTTAGGAATTCCATGAAAATAACTTCATCTGATGGGTACCTCGGCAACATGAGTGGAGAGTTGGAGTAGTTGTAGACTCGGATGTAGGTGAAGGTAGGAAATTGTATAAACCAATCTTTCCCACTCCGCCATTGCTGCCCTGGCAGTTGATGAAATATGAATGTGCAACTCATTATCCAAGTCTCGCACTGTATACATTAGGAAAGCTTCGTTTACCCTCTTGTAATGATGTAATGACTCAATGAACTGCAACTGAGGGTAATAGTTGTAGATGTGTTGTACATTCAGAGACCCCATAGTGTTCAACCCTCTAAATTTTCCTTGGAAGGCCACTAGGTAGACAAGGTAGGAGACCATGTGGAACTCGTGAATCTGGAAGTATTCAATTATTTGTTGATGGAGGCTATCACTGATTAAGGCTGACCAATCATAGAATTCTGTCTTTTTCATCAAATGAGGTATAACATAGAACATCCAGGGTTGAAACTTTGTAGCATCCTCTTGACCAATGATCCTGTTGAGCAAGGTGATCATTATAGCAATTTCATCTTTGAATTCCCCTCACTTGACATTCTTTGGCAGAGTCTTATGTTTTTCTTTCATCCACTTCAGTGCAATCTTCTTGTTGTATTTCTCCTTATTCATGTCCCATACTCTTTTACATTCTTCCTTAGAGATAGTCACACTTTTAGGCCAAGGTGAAATTGAGAAGCATTTTTCAATCATATCTGGCTTCAAGCTACAAATCATTCTTCCATCTACTGACTGAATCTCCCGAGTTGTTGGATTGTAATGCTTGATGCAAGCAATTACGAATTCCAGACTCTGCACTGAAATAGGAATGGATGTTGCTGCAAGTAGTCCGGAGTGACCAAGATTCCTGACTGCAATGTTGCCTGCATTCTCCAATGGTTGCAAATTAAACTCTGGCTTAATGTGGTGCAAATCAGTCTCAGCTGTTTTGATGAAGTCATGATAGAGAGCTGATTTGGTCTTGTACTCAAGGGGAGTGTACTCCATACTGAAAACCTTGAAGAATGACTGTAAACTCGCCTATATTCAGACAAGTTTTGAGCAACTTTCTAAATTTAGCTTGCTGGTTTCTCTTCTTCAGAGAGACGAATTTTTCAAAAAATTTATGAGATATGGGTTTTGTTCAAAATTTTGTTACAAGAAGACCCAGATCGCTCGTTTTTGAAAATTTTGAGTGTAGACTAAAAAAGCAGCAAACCCTAATTTCTTCAAATTTTCTTGAAAAAAGCTAGCACTTGGGTTTTCTTCAGAAGCACATTTTGGATGAACCCAGTTGATCAAATGTTGAAAATATTGAAGACTGATTGAAAAAGCAGCAAACCCTAGAATCTGAAATTTTTCACAAAAAAGCTGGCATTTGGATTTTGTTTAGAACAATATTTTGAAAGGACCCAAATGATCAAATGTTGAAAGTTTTGATGATTTCATGGACATGCAAGGAAAAAGCAGCTGCTGCAACTTGAAAATTTTCTTCAAAAAATGTTCAGAATGATGAGCTGAGATGACCCAGATTAGTGAAAATTGAAAAGGTTGACCTTCTTCAAAAATTTGATGTTCTGGATGGAAAAAACATGAAAAAGCAAGCTCTTATGTTGTTGGTCTGAAAATTGATGAAAAACTTTTGAAAAATCAGCAAGCAATGGCTCTCAAATCTTGAAAAGAAAAAACTTTTGTTTATTGTTCCTCTTCTCTCCCTTGGACGCCACCTGCAAGAATGATGAAGAATGAATGGCAAAGGCATCTTAAATAAGTTTTAGGCTTGAAAAAATCTTCTTTCTTTTGCTTTCACTCCATGCAAACCCTAGCCTCAGCTTGTTCATTGAATTTGGATGTTTTTATTCTCCATGAAATTTTGAAATTTTGAAAATTTAGCTAAGGTATGGCAACTTGGGTGCCCTTCTTGGCTGGAGGCGCCTATCTTCAACAAACTTAGTCATTTTTCTGAGTTTTTCAACTTTTCCTCAATTTGAAACCCCAGTTTGAATTTGATTTCCGACCTCCAGATTGATCTGACGGACAAGCTAAATGATTCATCGTGGAGCCTGATCGAACTTGACGAGATTATCCTGGAGGTAACCTTGGCTAAAAACTTCATTTTGACCTTCAAAATCATGGGCGCCCTTCTCCTTCTGGGGCGCCCAACTTTCCCAGTGTTAGCCATTTTCATGCTCACCAAGTTCTTGCTTGTTTCCCTTTTATCTTCTGATGAATCTCCAATAGCTAGGTTGATCCAATTGACTGATTGTCAAATTCACTGGATAGCCTAACTGATTCTGAAGAGGGTCTCGTGGGAGTGATTTATTCTAAAAGTTGAATCTTAGGGGTCAAAAGCTAGGGCGCTCCTAGCTAGCTGGGGTGCCCAACTTCACCAGAGTTGGAATTTATTCTGTGTTTTTCACTTTGCTTTTGACTTTTGATGTTTTTCTCACGTTTTTTTTCCCCTTGTTCATCCTTCGATATCTGGTGATTACCAACTTTGATTGACGAGCTGATGGTTTCGTCGAAAAGCTTGATCAACTCTGAGGAAGTCATGTTGGAGATGTCGACTACAAATTCACTCATTTAGGCCTTCAAAATCTAGGGCGCCTATCTCCTCCAGGGGCACCCATTTCCTCCAGACAACCATTTTTGCAAGATTTTCATTCTTCAAACTTGAATCTTCATGTTACATCACCCGTTCGATCTAGATTTTCTGATGATTGACAAGTCTGATGATCTGATGAAGACATCCATTGTGGAGTTGACAGGATCTTGAAGAGATTGCGCACATCTGTAAACCCTAATTTTTGAGTTAAATCTCCAAAAGTCTGGGTGCCCCTAGGCACCTGGGGCACCCAAAGTTCCCAGACTTAGAATATTTTTTGATATTTTCCATTGTTTGCATTCTGCCACTTGGATGAAACTCTTGTGTTTGATCTCGAATTCAGAGTGACTAGTAGATCCAATGACTGCACTGCTGGACTCACTGCAGAGCTGAGGAGATTCGTAACCACATTGCCTGGGGGCACAAACCCTGATTCCACCATCTGATGCCTTGAAAATCTAAGCGCCTATCTCCTCCAGGGGCGCCCATGGCTTTCAGACTTAGTTTTTATTCTGCAATATTCACCTTTCTCCTTCGTTCTTCGTGCATGTTCATCATCTCATCTTCTATTCAGTGCTTGAATGTTGAATCTGGCAGCAAACTAGCCTCCATTGACAACTTCAGAGTTCCCGAAATGCTTTCTGAAATTGAAAAAGCAAAATAGACCTACTAGGGAAAAAGTAGGGATGAAAAACTGAGATCTGGGTTTTGTGGAATTGGTCGCTTTGAGCAAACCCAGATCGTCAGATTTTGAAAATTTCAAGTTTTTACCCTTCATGTAAGACATGCACACCTAATTTTGACCTTTTTTTTTGACAAATTTGACAAGACTTTTACTCATTTTTTCAAAATGCCTAAGTGTAGAAATTTTTTTAATTTGGGGCACAACATATTGTATCACTTTCTTCCCTTTATCCATTTCAATATCCTTTCGGCGATTCAAGTCCACTCTATTTCTTTTCACCTAGCAATTAATTTGTTGCTGGACAAGTTGCTATAACTACCTAACTCGGGTTTGGCGTGTATTTGCTTCCTTGATTGTCGTACTATGCAATGAGACAATGTATGTCGTACAGTTTTGGAATCTATTGCCAGGTGTACTATGAGTCTTTTCAGCCGTATTATGAACTTGCTTGGCCGTACTATGCCGTCTTTTTAGGCCATACGTTGCTTTCTCCTAGTTGTGTGCTATGAACTATTAGCCACACACTACATTGAGATAGATGTTGTACTATGCCACTTTGCTCAGGCCGTACGATGAACCTATTGGGCTGTACCTTGCAACATGCCAATGGATGTCGTACGGTGGAAGATGATTGTCGTACGATGGGAGTGCTAGCAACATGTGTTCTCTGTTTCCCCAAACAACGTACTATGAGGGTACTTGTTGGGTGTCGTACGACCTCTTTGCCTTGCCTTGATTCTGACCCGTGCCTTGCCAAGTATCCTCCTTTGTCTGCCGAACTTTGCCAAATGGTGCCTCCACTTTGTCGTACTCTCTGCCATACAACCCCTCTTCTCTTGCCTTCAGCTTGTCGTTTTGCCTGTCGTACGACCTCAATTGCTGCGTTTTAATCACTGTTTTCTCCTCCTTTTCTCTCTGGCAAATTGCTCGTACTATCTCTTTGCTTTTTGCGTATGTTTGAGCTCTTTGTTTCTTTTTGCCAAACTCCCTTTATCTTGGTCGTACGATGTGCAATGACTTTAGTATTTCTCCAAACTTTATTTCTCTTTTCTCTTGGCTGCTTCCTTCAATGATCATACGATTTTCTTGATGGCCAAGGCTTTTATTTTAATTTTCTTCACTTTAATTTTTCTCTCCTTAGTCAACTTTAATTTTTTCACTTTTTCCTTTCTCCCTTTAATATTTCCTACTTCATTTTTTAATTTTTCCTTTTTAATTCTTTTATTTTTCTCCTTTTGCATTCTTTCTCTCTAAATTTTTAAACTTTTTAATTTCCCTTTAGCATTTCTTCTATTTTTCTTCTCTCTCCTCTTCAGTTTTTGCTTTTTATCATTTTCTCTTTCATCTTTTCTATCTTGTTATTTCATTTTTTTTCTTTTTCTTAACTTCTCTCACCTCCGTTTTTAACATTTTTTGGCTTTTATCATCTCTCTTCTCTCACTTCTTCCTTCATTTTTCTCTTCGTTCCACTTACTCCGCCACCTTCCTTAACCTTTAACTCTGACGCATAATGCCATTTACATGTGTGTGGGGGTCTTTTATAGCATTCTTCTTCACAACATGTCCCCATGTATTGTACATCAAACCACTTATCAAGTCAAGGAGCAGGACCAGTACCTTTAAAGCTATCGTCGACGTACCTCCCTCCGTATTACTGGTACCACGTAACGTCCTCTCCTTCCACCGCCGGTGGCCCGACTAGGTTGGGTATCACTCTCCAACGCCCGTCCTTGGTTACAACCTTCCTCACCCTCGACACCTTCCTTCTGTCCCTTCGCATTTGCTTCAACAAGTCCTTCGTGTACCCATCCATTTGCGACACGAACATGTCCTCGATCATTATGACTGTCTTCAAACAAGGGGCCATCTTCTCGAAGTAAGCCTCCCATTGTCCATCGTCCCATTCATTCTCTTCTTCGTCGGTATCCTTAGGTTGGCGCTCACTTCGTTCTTTGGTTGCTTCTTCTTTTGAGCCTCCTTGTCCAACTCTTTGGCCAGGTACCCCTTATTTATGCCTTCATACGGGGCCACAAATTTCCAGTGTCCACCCACCTGCCGCTAGAGTGTTGGTGTCTCGAACACTACATTCATTAGGTGTTTGTGCACTCAAGGCACTGCGATGCCTTCCACCTTCTTCTCTGCCAATCTTTCTTCGATAATCTGGTCTCTCCCTGATTCCGCCCAGACTCCCTTTGCTGCGTACCCTGGGCCTCCCAAGCCCTAGTCTTGCTCTCCCATGGCTTCCTCCTGCACAAGCCAGTCCTCGTTGGTAGCGTAGCCGAGCATATTGATGGCTATTGTGTCCTCCTTTCCTTCCTAGCATAACTTCAACTTCGATCCGTTGATTGCTTCTAATTGCAGTGACCCATCCAAGTTTTCTAGCTTTATAGAACCATTCACATACCTCTCGGATTTTGAATGGTCCTAGCCAACGAACTTTGAACTTCCCCAATTTGATTTCGTTACAACCGTTATTTTTTAAAACTAACTGCCTTGACCGAAAATTCATTCGTCAGTGATTTCGTTACTTCTCCGATTGTTGCTATAGCCACTAGGGGATGCGTTGTTGTTTTGGGGTTTGGGCGGTGTAGTCAAAGGGATTGATTGTTCCCCTTGTGTGAAGAACACTTGCGAACTCTGTGTTTTTAATTGTATGGGCACTCCTTGACAGAGTGTCCCATAACTTGGCAGATGTCACAAAACATTTTCTTCAGACAGTTTGCCTTTGTGTGACCTATTTTGCATTCGGTACACCATAGATTGTTCGCCTCCTTTGACCCTTCTTTGTCGGCTTTCATTTTTTTCATCATTCTCGGCATGTCAAAACGGAGGGCTTGTACGGTTTTTGATTCATCATCGCTCTCCCCTGTACTTTCGTCATCATCTTTCTTTTTCCCTCGAGAAGATGTCTTGTTCTCGCTCTCAATGTCCATTGCACGATTATATGCTTCAGTGTATGAGGATGGAGGTACCACCTTCATTTTCTTCCGGAGCAAGGGAAGCAGTCCTTCAATAAACCATCTCTTCTTCACCATCTGTTGGCTATGTCTCCAGTTTCCCCAACAAATCTTTTAATTTCCAGTTATAGGTCTGCACACTCTCATGCTTCCCTTACCTGGTATTGTATATCTTTGCTACAATCTCACTATCATCCCTGAAGAGTTTGAACTCCTCTTGAAATGCTTGCTTCAATAATCTCCATGATGCTCTGTGTACTTGGTCCAATTCTGAGTACCAGTCAATGGTACTATCTCTGAGTGTTGCTAGAAATGCTATCAGCCAGTGATCTAGATCATCGTGTCCATTTGCTATCCAGATTGTTTCACATGTTTTGCAATGTCGTACTGGATCTTCTGACCTGTTTCTCATAAATTTCGGTAGCTTCAGCCGCTCGCTTGGCGCAGTCACCATCCTTCCCCGCTGTCCTCTTTGTGTATTGGACCCGACTAGACTGGTTCCCCCGCTACGTTTTGGTGCGTCACTTGCACTCTCGGTCACGTACGAGTCTTTCCCACATCCCTTAGCGTCCTCAACACCTTGAGTATCTTGGGGTTCCTTCTGGTACTTCCTTCGCCCTGGGGTTGTGGGCTCAGATCTTCTAGTTGTCAACCATTCATCATCCGATATGGACAACTCCCAAATGCATCTGATTCTATTATCAAGTTCTTCACTTAATTCATCTTCATTTTCACAAATATTATACCTTCCTACATATGGAGTGCTAAAGGGTCCTTCATCCCTCCCTTCAACCAAACTTTTATGTGCTCTACCAATGGATCGGTCTATTTCCTTAAGATTCTCATGTGTTCTTTTAATACTTTGGTTTATTTCAATTAGATCCTCATTAAATTCTTTATCAACTTGCCTTAGCCTTCGTCGCCGGTTTTCTTGCTCCTATAGCTTGAGTGATCACCGAACCTTCTCCTCTTGAGTCTCGTGCCCGCTTGGTACTTGGTTCTTGTCTTTGTTTGGCTATATAGGCATTACAAGTTGTTCAGGTGATCATTATTGGTTACTGGGAGTACGTCTTCGGCTAGTGTCTCATTCCTCCTCTTCCTGTTTGGTTCTCTCTTCGTACCGCTATAATATTTGTTGCTTTCGGTATTCCTGATCCCCTCTGCTTGAAGGTCTTGTAGGATGATGAAATGGCAGGCTAGTAATCTTGGCAGACGATTGAGGAGGTGGTCAACCTCATCGTTCACTTCCAGTTTGTCCTAGATAACTGCCTCAGGGATCTCTCGCCTGAGGGATTCCCTCCGTACGTGATCTCTTAGTGATGTATTCCACAAATTTATCAAATCTTGAGTCAATTGGTCTTCCCTTTCCTCGTTAGTTTCCATAGGCTCTTCCGCCGATCGACCCATTATGCTGCCATAGTGCTACAAGTGATTCCCTGGTCCGCTTAGGCAACAACGCCAAATGTTTACTCCACTGGGTGTATTTCAACATACTACGGAAGTAAACTAGATTATGCACAGAACTTAGAATAGAACAACATATCCGAAAGCATAAGATGCTTGAAACATGGAATGCTTTTATTCATTTCCAATAAATATCAACATGTAGAATCATAAAGATGTCACACTATCCAATCATGTCTTCCCAACTACAAGGACTCAGTACATATAACGCTCGGTGGTGGTTAAGCAATCAACTGTCTACGTTTCATAACAACCCTTTATCACTAGTCGGGACTTAATTACATGACATTTATTACATTTAATTATTCCCACTATAACTATAGTTTTATTAACATAAGTAACTAGCCGACTACGGCCAACTACAACTGACTACAACAAAAACTAAAGACATTGACGGCTTACAGTGATGGTGTAAGTGGTTTTCGATTTCAACGTTCCAATTTTGTAAAAAATGTTTTCTCAAAGTATTTGGTATTTGGTTTTTGTTTTGAGATCTTTAGAGGGCCATATCATGCACAAGTAGACTCTTTTTTGGCTCCCATTTTTTAAAAGTATTGTTTTGCTTACTTCATGTTGATGTCCTTGTTTTATCTCATTTTATAATTGAGTTGTAATTTCTACATTGTGCTCAATTTGAGAATCTTGAAAACATAACTAGATATTTTACGTGCACTAATGATAAAGTGCCACATTCTTGTACTCTATTTGGGGGGGCCTTTATAAGGTTATCATAATCACAAGTTGAAATAAAGTTCCATTATAGGGGATTCTGTTTAGTTTGTTTGTTTGATTTGAGGAGTTAATCATGAGTATCAAAATCATCTAGCTATTGTCAAATTGAATATAAATGGAAACATAAGTCTTGGTGAGACTGACTCTTGACACATTTCAGCTCTATCAAACTCTTGCATGTTCTCAATGAACTTGTTATCAAGCCCAATATCTTTTGGCAAAAATTTGTGTGGTGTGACAAGATTAATCATAATTGATATTACGTTTTGTCAATATTGACACCATAATGACCACTACTTATATTGAGTGCTCTCATGAACTTTGGAGTAGATGAGATGCATGGAGATACAAATGAACCTCTATTCCTAGATGATCTTGCTATGGGTGATCTTGTTCCCCTTGATGTTTTGCAATCATATGACTATAAAACAATTTCAGTGCTTGAAGAATAGGAAGATTTTGAACATCAAGATGACATAGAGACTTCTCTTGATACACCTCCTCATACACACTCCTATTGGTTCTTTGGCTTCCATGTCTCCTATTGTAGATTTATAGGGTTCATGTTCTTTATCTTTGAGCCAACATTCCAAGGCTAAGGAATCATCTATTCCTGAATTAACAAATTTGATTGGTGTTCATACTTAGCCAGCTGGTGTGGACACATCATTGTGGGATTAGTAGTGTAGTCTGATGACATGCATTGAGATTTCACCATCACTTGTTGCTTCATCTGAGCTTAGTCTTGTTTAGTTGGGGGCTTATAGCAATTCTTTGTAGCAGGTTCATATCCATCTTTTTTATCTACCTAATTGATATGTCTACTTACTATATTTTTCAGATCTATTTGTGGGACCCCACTTATCAGATCTTAAGGACTTAGTCTTTCTCTTTGATGATAGTAATTATGCGGTTGTTGTCTCCACATATTTGGCACCTATTCTTCATCTATACCCACATGGTTTTGAGGGGTCACCTTTAGTTAGGCTTGAGGCCCTTGATTCAATCTTGACACCTTTTAGCACTAGCATGGTGACATTTGAATGATTTCCAAATATCATTTTCTTGTTTTCTCTCTTCATTCCACATTTTGAGTTGGAATTCAATAGACTTGTACCATAGGGTTTCCTTCTTCTAAAAGGAAGATGCATTGTTCGACATGGATGAAGGTACTTCAATACTTGTTATGAGACAATTTGCATCTGCATTCTCTCTTTGTTAGGTGGAGTCAATGACCTTGTAGGTGGTTATTCTATTTTGGGAGACTATATGGCCCTCTCTCTCCTCTCCACTCTCTTCCTCACTTTTCTGGGGGCTTTCCTTTCTTTTCTTGGTGGAGGGCGGATGTGAGAGGGGGTCCTCTTCTTTATGGGGGTATTCTCTTGTACTTGGGTACTTCATTAGGTTGCACATTGTTAGAACCCATCTTTTTCTCCTAAGCTATGCTTTAGCGGGGTGGATTCTAATTTCCTTTTATTAGTTTATTAGATATTTCATACACTTGTTTAGCTTGCTTAAGTAGGTGTATTTAAGTTTAATAATGGTGGGTGGGAGTGATAGGTATCTCTCTTTTCCATGGGAGTTAACACTTTCCCTATCTGGATATTGAGGTGCATTCATATTATGGGAATTATACTTCTTAGTGGTTGAATGGTTCCCTTCCCTTCTCCTTTCCATTTCTTATACATGCAGTCACCTAGCTTTGTTTCTCTCTCATTCTCGTTATTCTTATGCTCTTTAGTTTGCTATGTATTTGTTTTCTTGATTAATGAGAAATAGTATTGTTTAGCCTATAATCAGGTCTTAAGTAGAATTGTGGCTATCACTATGGCAATAAGTCTTGGTTGATTCCTTGCTTATCACAAAGCCCAACATTGTAGGTATGTTAATTCACTTGTTATTTGAAAATAAAATATTCAAATTATATGGCTTCTTAGGGTCGTTCACCATATGATTGATATTTTTATACCCTTTTTTTCTTTGTTTGGTTGTTTTAAACATGAAAAACTGATGGTACACCATTCAAATGGATATTTACCCAAAATGGACCTGCAAGCTTATGTTGACTGGCATCCAATAGTAAAGCTCTATTGCAAGGACAAATTTCTGTTATCTGTAGGGAACTCAAATTTTGGATAAAGTATTTTTGTAATATCAGTTTAAACACCCAAGTTATTTTACAATATTGCAAAATATTTCTTTAACGTCTGGTCCTCAGTTCCTTCTATGGAGGTTATCTAGGAGTTGTTGTATGCTACTTTCAAGACAAAAAAAATAAAAAATGAATAAGGACACCCCTAAAATGAAGTTTCAAGTACATATTTTGAATTCTGAAGTCCAATTTTTGGTCACTAAACTTTAATAGTGTATAGACTTAAAGCTTCTGCAATCCATATTGCTAGGAACACATACTTTCTGGAAAAGCTGCATGCAAAAGATGAATCACAATGTGGTTTGACACATCGATCAACCAATCATTTTGTGAGGGGTTTATCAGCAAATTTTTTGTTACGTATAAAAATGTTTTTTATAATATTATATTAATTGTTTTAGAGCACAGCTTATAATTATTCGTCTTTGATAGACCTCTGTAAACTCTCTTTTGTTGCTTTCTTAAGTGGGGGACAGTATTAGGCATGCCTCTTAAGTAGGTACATATTTGACATTTTTTAATGTTCAATTCTTATATTTCTTATAGCTGGCAACCATTTTATTAAGTTTCTGAGTTCCATTTGGTTTAATTATTATCAATTTCTCTGTCTCTAGCATATAAATGATTGGAATGCTTTGTTTGTATTAAGGCCACTGTTGAATGATAAAGAGTATTACACTTATGAGAATTTTTCTCTGGTTCTAAACTTTAATCATGACATACATTACAATGCTCCTGTTTATGATGGTGAAGGTTTTAGTTCATGGATCTGCTGAAGCAACAGAGCATTTAAAACAGCACTGCTTGAAGCATATTACATCTCATGTTTATGCTCCTCAGATTGAGGACACGGTGGATGTAACATCAGATTTGTCTGCTTACAAGGTGAATCTAATCTCTACTTATTGCATGGTGAAATGAATCAACCCTGAAACCTTGGCATGTACTTATGGTTCAGTTGGAAAAGGAGGCATGAATAATTTATTTCTTATTGAAGATGTCCTATCTGTGGGACCACTTCTTCAAGTATTCCTTGGTGTAGAAAGTAGTCCTTTGAGGTTATTGAAGAACATTCATCACGTGAGCAAAGGTTATTAACATATTATATTGCATTTTAATGAATTTAGTCTTTTTCAAATTTCAGGTGCGACTTTCAGAGAGACTCATGAGCAATGTGCTTTTTAAAAAGGTATAGTTTTATCTGTTGAAACATTATAAACTTTCTTTTGTCCACAAGATGCATGATTGAGTTATCATAGTGATTGACTGATAGTAGTAGGTTGTCCTTGAAAACAGGTAATGTCTATTTTCATATTTAATTCCATTTACCTAAAAAATATATGTGCAGCTTGGTGACTATGAATTAGCATGGATTGATGGGGAAGTGGGAAACAAAGAGGAGGAAATGCTTCCTCTCATTCCACTATCCACAGACCCACCACCACATAAAGCTGTTCTTGTAGGGGATCTGCGATTAGCAGATTTTAAGCAACTGCTTGCAAGCAAAGGTCTTCAGGTATAATTCTTTACATATCCAAGTTAATCTCCTTTATTTCACTACTTTTCTTATAAATGTGGAGGAGTTGTAAACAACTCATTTGAAATTTTAACTCTTTGTGAAGATTTTTTTTAATTTGAGAAGGTTAAAGAGCTCATTTAATTTGAGATTTCGATGTTTGCGACTATATTTATATTTAGGTCAGCTTCTTTGCATGCTTCCAGATGGTGATTTGTAAAATGGTTTTCTGTTCATGTTCACAAGCAAGTAATTTAGTCCTTATTTGGTTTTCTTGCTTGGAAAATATTGGATAAGATTATGGGCTTACCTTTAAAGTGCTGTGGTATAAGCTTCGATCACATTCTCAAAATTTTAAATCCTAGGTCACACTTGCATTTACCCCATAATCATTATGCTCCAACCGTGACATGTCTGCTGGATCAATAGGATGTCTGATTATGGTGAGAGAGATTGAAATCTGATCACCAGTCACCTTTACATTGGAATTCACAATCTCTTGAACCAACTCTTTTTTAAATTGCAAAAAAGTTGATGAATTCTTAAGGACTGCATTGCATAATTTTATCCTTGTCATGTTCTAGAGTAGGAATATACATATTTGAATGCAGCCAATTTGTCAAATTCATATACTTTATTCTGTTTCATATTACTTGGCATAATGGGAAAAACTAAGGTAAATGGTCTTCAACATCACCAAGTTCATTCTTTCCGAGTTTCATATCTTCTACAAAGGATCCTAGTGGAGTTCACCTCTTCTTATACCTATCTAGGGGTTTAGTTTACTAGTCCTCTTTTGTTGTGGCCAGCCATTCATTCTCATCTTTGCAACAGATACACCTCACTCTTTATTCTTTAATGCCAATGATTTAAAGTACATTTCTAGGATCCCTTCAAAGATGTGCCTGTTTGATGCAATGATTAAGTCCATGGTGATGTATGGTTTTGAGATTTGGGGCCCTTGCTTGGGATCGAGTGGTTGGGCTTAGGCTAAGAGGGTTCCCATGATTATGCTTCAACATATGATCCAGTGCAAACAAATAGTTCCTTAGTGTAGTATCTAAGACAAATTTGTTTCCTAATCCCTTAGCCTCAAGTGTCTCTTTAGACTCACTTGGTTTATACATAGGCTTAGATCCACGAGTGATTTTCCTTTGGCTTGTGGATGTATTCTTTCTTGGCACTCTATTCCTTAGAGGAGATTGTGTCTTTTGGCCTAACTTCTTCTATAGCATCTTTAAGGAACAAAAAATGAAAATTAACATCCTTGTGATGCTTTGAACAATCAACAACCCTAAGGAAATAAGGGCCCTTTGTACATGTAACCATGATATTGATGAGTGGATGATGCTTAATGTCCATCCACCTATCCATGACTATGTTACTTCTACTTGTGATCTATGATTTCTTAATTTTTGCCACTAAATTATTAATCTTGGAATGATTCTTATCCAATATTGTTGTCCTCAATTTAGTCTCTTCTAATGGCACATATGATGGTCCTGCCCTTAATATCTTTTGGCCTAACTTCTTCTATAGCATCTTTAAGGAACAAAAAATGAAAATTAACATCCTTGTGATGCTTTGAACAATCAACAACCCTAAGGAAATAAGGGCCCTTTGTACATGTAACCATGATATTGATGAGTGGATGATGCTTAATGTCCATCCACCTATCCATGACTATGTTACTTCTACTTGTGATCTATGATTTCTTAATTTTTGCCACTAAATTATTAATCTTGGAATGATTCTTATCCAATATTGTTGTCCTCAATTTAGTCTCTTCTAATGCCACATATGATGGTCCTGCCCTTAATATCTTTGCCACAACCTCCTTATAATAAGTGTTAGAAGTATTGTAATTGATGCCAAATTATCTTTAATATCAAACACCACAAATCGTGCAGATATGCCCAAGTGAGATACAAAGAACATGGATCATTCAATTAAGTTCATTCAAATTAATAAATTCATATCAGGTCATATCAGTTTGAAGTATATTATTGAAGAGAAATATCATGAAGATATGCCCAGTAATCAAAACTCATTTCAAGGACTATTTGATTCTCTTCATGAAAGAAACAAATGCTAAAGGTCGTAGCTACAGATTATGAAGCTTCATGATGTGTTTGAAACAAATGCTACAGGTCGTAGCTACAGATAATAAAGCTTCATGATGTGTTTTTACACAAAGTCGTATTGACTAAACACAAGGCGTCATAAACATAAAATATTGTTTTAGGCTCAAGACGCGTTGAAAACAAACTAAATTGAATGTTGTTTAGACAAACTAACACGGGTTATGGTATATTCAGAGATGCGTATCAATGTCCAGCCCGCGTGTCGCTTTAGAAAGAGATGCGTCTCAAAGATCGGCCCGCTTGTCTCTTAAATGAAAAGATACGTCTCTAAAGGAACAAATCATCAATGAAAAGATATCTCTCTTTGAAGCCTTTTTGAAAAGACGTGGTGTTTCATCACAAGGCGTGTTCTTTGTGAAAGACGGGTGTCAGAACCTACAAGTGCGACTGTTGATTAATAAACAGAATTTTGAAGTTGTTAAGTCTAAACTCCAATAGTTGAAGAGGCGTACTTCTCCTAAGAAAGGCAACAAAATCAAAGTGATTTGATTTGCAACAAAATCAGATTTATGTTATGAAGAGATATTTTTGAAGGATATATTGATTGTGTTCTTTCACTTAAGAGATGCAATGGTTGAGTAAGATATATGAATGACACTCCATTCAAGGTTTTCAATGTGTGGTTGTGAAGTAGTAAGTGATTCAAGTCAGAAACCCATCTTCTTGTGTGGGCTTAGAGTGAGATTATTCATCACAAAAAGCAGATTGGAGGATTGGGAGAGTGCAGATTTGATTGAAGCCATTTATCTTTCATCCATCAAGTCAAGGTTGGTGCCTTGCATTAGGGGTTGGTGCTCCTTGTAGGTTGGTGCCTACTAAATAGTTAAGGGGTTGGTGCTCCTTGTAGGTTGTAGCCTATTAAATCTTTTCATTCATAAGTTAAAGTAGGTTGGTGCCTACTTCCATTTGTAAAAATCATTTAAACATTTCAATAAAATTGTGTCAACTTGCTTACATTGATTCATATCAAAGGTTGATGTTGATAAGAGTTTAAGATTGGTTGAAAAGTTGAAAGTTTGTTGTGATTTACTGATTAACTCGCCCCTCCCCCCTCTCAGTAAATCTTTTGTGCTCTTCAATTGGTAGAGCAAGCCACAAGAAATGGAATGCCATTGACAAAGAATAGTTTTTCAATGGCATCATCTGCCTCATCTTTCAATTGTGCATTGAATAAATCTGCAAGGAGTTTTGGAGCATCACTAGTCACCCTACATTTCCCCTTAACTTTACTGCCCTTGAACTAGAAGAAACTGGAATATGTGTATGTGGCATTTGCAAAGTAGTAGAAGTAAAAATCTGAAGATCCCCCTTCCTTAGTGCAAGTAAGTGCAATTTCATCACTGCCACCGCATACTTTTCTTATTTCAGCTTTATATTTCAGGTCTTGAGTCAACTTGACACATATTTCTACACCCTTGCCTCAAATATGAAGGAGGTCAGTATTAACATTGGTAATGCTCTGCTTGAAACTCAAGTTTATAAAAGTGGCACTTCCACAACCTAGTGCCCCCAAATGTCCTAAGCTTCGCATATAACTTAGTTGCAAATTGTTTTAAAGGGGACTTAGTATCAATGGGACCCTTAGCATACTTTTGCAACATTTTGGAAGGGCAACTAACATTTACATTTCCAATGGAACTAATGGCTTCACGCCTTTTTGCTTTTGTACTTTCATAAAGTGCACAATCAAATTCAGTTTCACTTTCTACTCAACCTCATCCTCACTCATGCTGTGAGAACTCATCTTAATAGAGACATTACAAGAAACAATTTTTTATAAACTTTTATAATTTAAAGATTTAAATTCAAACCATGCATAATGCAAGGGATTAAGACACAAGGATTTTATTTTTGTTTTTCTTACCACTCATAAAGTTTGTCGTTTCAATTTTCAATTTTGTTGTTGAAACTTTGGAGTGAGTTGGAATGAGGCTTAGATGCCTATTTGTAAGTTTTTTGTGAGTGTTTAGGGTCACGGTGGGACCCATAGACCATTAGGGTTAACACATGTGGCACACATTTCAAAAAAAAAAAGATTTTAAAAAAATAACTTTTGCAGCTATTTGCTGTGGGTGACACTCAAAAGTCTCTAGGACGTTTAGGAGACTCTTAGGAGTCCCTTGGAAATCTCTAGGCTGTTCCAAAGCCCCCTAGAAGTCCCCTAGAAAGGGGGGCATCCTGGAAATGTCCCTTCTTAAGGGGGATGTCAAGTCTTGGGTGGCGGTGGTAAGACAGCAGGGGGATATCCCCTCCAAGTATCTGCATCTTGGGGATGCCTTCATCTTGGAAACATGGGGATTTGTGGGGTGGAAGGTGGGTAGGGGTGATGTAACCCCATGACACTGCTAAAACATAAACCATATATTTAGAGAAAAAAATTAAAAAATTTGATTCACATAAACTTGTGTAATTGTAAACCAGCAAAAAATTTAATGCAACAAAATTTGCCTTTACATGCTAGAAAATTAGAAAAGATTTATATACTTGAAAAAGAAAAAGAAAAAGAAAAAGAAAGAACTAACATGCAAATCTGAAATTCCAGAAAATCATTCTTTGAATTCCCTAAAAAATCCTTGCAATTTGCAATGGTCTAATGCTGGTGTGTGTGTCTAACCTAAGTGGATAGGGTAGTCTGATTCATGTTTTTGGCATGTGGTGCAAATTATAGAGTTGCCAAAAAATCAAAACCACTCCTCTAGAAACTCTGAGAGTATACCATGAAAATACTCAGCCAGGCAAGAAACTGGCAAGTGCTCGGTGACTCACTGAGTTGTTGAACTATGCTCCAAAATACCTTTTCTTATAGCTATTATGACTTATATTTCTAGTTCTCATTTTTCTGTCATATCAAAATCCCTTAGGTATACTTCTTTTGCATCGGCTATTATAGAAAATGCTTAGACTACTTCTCTGCAGATCTGCTTTGCTATTTTGAAAATCTTCTGGTTCCGCTGCTGTCTTCGAATTTTTTTTAGTACAGTGGCTTCTCTTTCCATACCCCATGGCATTTATCTTTGTCTATGAATTTATAATTTTTGTACTTTGAAATTATCTCTTTTAAATTTTTCAGAAAACAGAATACTACTCTATGATTAACAATTGTTTATTTTATCCAACTGAGCTATTTTCTACTAATATAACTGTTTCCAGGCTGAGTTCATGGGCGGGCAATTGCGTTGTGGCGATAATGTTACTGTCCGTAAGGTTGGAGACTCAACCCAGAAGGTACTATTTCTAATTATATTTGATTCTTGTATTTTCTGAAGCACTTTCCATGTTTTTCTTCTGAGTATCTTATTTTTATGTTTTACAGACTGGAATCCAGCAAGTAGTCATTGAGGGCCCTCTCTCTGAAGAATACTTCAAAATACGTGAATATTTATACTCCCAATTTTATGTCCTCTAGCATTTGGTGAAGTATTTGTGGCAAAACGAGGAGGTCAAGCTTTAGACCTTTTAAAGCGCTTCTAAGTTTGGGGCTTGAATTTTGTTTCCATTTGTAAGCAAGCCAACTTTCATAGTCATGATACTCTTCCTGAGTTACCAAGTACTCGTGATTTGGACTTTACGCTCCACGAAAACGAAGAGTCGATTCTTTGTGGAGGTATTTTTAAAATTTTCTACAAGTCCTGAAGAGTCAATTCTTTATGGAGGTATTTTCAAAATTTTCCAGAAATCCTGAATCTATTGTTGCTGTTCATCATAATGAATTGTGCCCAAGTTGCATGACTATACTCCTCCGTAGCAGGATTGCATTGCTAGATCACTAAGATGGAGGACCTCACATTTGTAGAGGGGTATTTTAACGCTCTAGAGGTAGCCTTAGAGTAGTGACAAGATCTTGGGCCTTCCAACATCCAATATTAGTACTCTAGCAGATTTTTGGCTCAGTAGGTACAGCTGTGTACATTCAAATTTTGCTTTTTATATTTTTGTTATGTACTTTATACTTGTGATGTTACCGGCACTCTAGATTCTAGAGACTAGATTTTGACTCTGACATTTAGATAACATATGTAACATTTTGGAATTGACAGTCGAGAAAATTTATACTGTATTTATTTAATGCATATACCTTTAATTTACATATCATAGATAGATCTTTTTCTACATATTTAATACAGTTTCCATTATCTTCTGTCTGAACTATATTTAGCATGAAATAAAAAAAATCTGCTCGACTTGGACTTTCCCTCTCTCCCGTTCCTCCCTCGATTTTAATCGGCAAATTTTCCCATTCGGAGTTGACACCAAGTATGAACGTGCTTACCATGTCAGGTTTACCTATCTGACATGACTTGCCACTATGTAAGAAGTTTGGATATAATTTTATTTAAAGAATATGCCAATATTATTTGAGAACAGAGGAGACTGCACTGTTGGTAAAATAAGCATATGCTATGTTATGCTTCATTCTTTTTGTGTTTTTTGACCAGACAACAAAAACGCCAAAATTCCATTATTCACAACCACAAAATCTAATTATATGCAACATTATAACATAATTTTTTTTAAAATTTGATATGATTGCAAGTGACACTAGCTCTCCTTTGTCTAAACTTCTTCAAAAGCAAGGCCTTATTTGTTCTGTGTACATGGAATGAGGGGACTATCAGGGCCTTCCAACTATTTTAACAAATTTGTTCTTATTATACATTTTATTTTTATGAACCAGATTTGAGGTATGGTCTGCTTGGTTTAGCACAAACCAACGACTTTGGAATTTGACCAAACTTGACAAATGTGCAGTTTTGTAGTTTAGGCACTGGGCTGTGGAAGGAGATCAAGGCATGATGAAGTCATCGAAGGAGAGGAGGATGAGGATGTTTGGTACAATTTTAACCATTTAGAGGGGGAAGATTTCTGCTAAGCTAATACAAGTGAATGAATTCCTTGGTTGAAACATTATGGAAAAGAGTCATATCGTTGAAATGAGTGCATTAATAACAATTAATTTTATGTTTAACTAAAAGTAGTTTGATTCGTATGTTTTGAGGTTGGAATTGCTGAGGTTCCAATCTAACCACTCTGTTTATTATAGCAGGATAGTGGTCATCTTATCGTTCGCATTTCATATGTCAATGATATGTTGATATTTGGTAATAATAAGGGTATGGAGACTTGAACAATTTTTTGAATAATTTGAGATGAAAGATTTGGAGGGCTGCTAAGTATCTTAGGTATGGAGATCAGATGGGATAGAGTTTGCAAAAAACTTTGGTTGGTCCAAATGAAGCATGCTGACTTTATTTATAATATCTTATAAGAGGTTTTAAACCAATGAGTGCTCTTATTTACGTGGGAACAAAGTTGTTAGTTGAGTAGTATATGTTTTCAACTAATGAGATAGAGGACATAAGCTCTATTCCTCATGTTGGTGTGGTTGGTAGCCTTATGTATGCTATGGTATGACACCAAACTAGACATTGCCCAACCAATGAGTCTTGTGTTTGTTTATGGTGAATTCTAACAAGGATCATTGTGTGGCAATGAAGATAGGCTTTAGTTATGTGTGGGGTGCTATTCAATACTCTTTTTTTTGTTTATAGGGGAGACACTTGGAGAGTTCCTGTAGTAGTGTTGGTGATGTATTGGATCAATTCTTTGTGTAATCATGACACCTTGTAAATGTATCAGTTTACTAAATGCATGAGGATACTTTTGCTACTGTATTCTTGTTTTGAAAGGATTTTTCTAGGACAAATTATGTCAATTATTTTTTTCATTTGTTGTATATTGCATGTGTGATTTATCTTTAAGAAATTGTTAGACATTGCCTATATAACACTACCCCCATTCACTACAAGGGTCTCCCCTTCAAATGCAAATAATGCTTTACCATTGGCCACCTAACTGTTGTTTGTCCTTTCTCTCGATGTAAGGGCATGACAATATGGTGGAATAATGCTCGCAAAGATCACTTGGCTATTCAGGTCTTCGACTTTCTAGTTGATGGCTTATCTCAAGATGACAAATCTTCTTAGGGTGTTGGCTCCCAAACATCACTTGCCCTAATCACTCAACTTGTTATGCTTTAAGCCTTAGTTTTGTGCCAGCCTACTCACGTGGTGGTCGTTTGATGGTTGCCTACTTCTCATCATTCCATGGTTCCTTCTATACACATTGATGGGCCCTCTATGAAGGGGCTTCTTATTTTGAAGGCTTGAATGACAATAATTCATGGACTGTTGTATGAAAGCAAAAGAAAGGCCTTCCTAAATTCCTTCTGATCATATGTTAAAGTTTTGTCTTGAAGGTTTTTTTTCGGTTGATGTTAATGTATGGCAGCTTGGTTGTAGTTGTATCTCTCTTTGTTTCGTCTTGAAGGGTTGTTCGGTTTGTGGTATATCTCATGGTACTTGTTCAATTTGGTTTTTTAATTATACAAGGGTTTGGACCCTTTCAATCCCACTTTCACCAATGTCAAAAACATTACCCATATATGTTAGATTTTATTGTTATATTTAGATTGATGTATTTAAAGGGTTTGTCATCTTTATATCATACATACATATAAATAACTTATAAATAAAACAAAGTTCTCTTTATTTTCTTTCAAAACATCTGCATATTGGAGTTATTTTTCTTTACTTATATTTTTATTTGATATAAAAGTTATTTCTACGTGGTATCATATCTTTAGAACTACCTATGCTCTTGTCTTCTTTTGATACGAAGCTGATGTGAGAATTTATGCTAGATGATTCGATGTTTAAGTTATTTTTTTTCTACAAAACGGATTTAGTATTTAAGTAAGAAAATAATATGCCTCAGTTCTAATTTGAAGTTCGCATGATGAAATTAAAAAAAATGAAGGCTTATTTGGATTTTGTTTATATGAAGGTGACAATATAATAGTGTCATACTAATTGGGCACATAAATTAGTATTAAAAATTATTAATATTATTTAATTATAATAATAAATTGTAATAATTTTAAATAATGTAAAGTAATTATTTGTGGTTTTTAATTTTTTTAAAATAAAAGAGGGTAAAAACTTTATTGATTCAAGAAAATAGTACAAAGCTAGAAAGTGCAACTAACCCACTAGGGGTGAAAAGCAAACAACAAAACCATCAAGTAGCTCCCACGAAACATCTCATATCCTCCATAACCAAATCCTCCAGCTCTTGAGAAAGATCGTCAGGAAGCTCATCCTAATCTTCCACATACCAATTTCTTTTTCGCTCAGATGCCCATTTAGCCAAGCCATTAACCACCTTATTCCACTCCCATGGGATATGGAAGAAGGTGATAGAATTTAGGGCACCACTCAGAGAGATGATTTGTCTAGTCACCACAGCCAGTTGCCAATTCACACCTTCAAATTGGCGTTTATTCAGCAAGTCAATCACAATTTGAGAATCAAACTCAAATTATCCTACTCCAACCAAGAGCACAAGCCCTTTTCAAAACCAAAAGAACAACCAAAGCCTCCATAAAATTGTTAGTGTTGACCTCTGTACTCCAAAAAGAAGAATTCAACCACTCCAAAACTATCTTTGCCAATGCCACCAACCCCAGCATGACCAGGATTACCTCTAGAGGACTTGTCAATACTAATCTTCAACACCCCAAGAGGAGGTGTCTTCCAATGATCATCTCTCAAAACCTTCCCTCTAACACTCTGACTTAAGCTAGCCCTAGGTCCAACCCTATCCCAAGCAAGAAGACCCAGACTCTGAACCACTCTCATATCACTAGGATCCATGGGGACCGAAAGATCACATTTGGCCACCAAAGTCTCCTAAAGAACCTCCAAAAATCTTACCCAAACTTGTCTCACCAGAAGCTTCTTATGCAAAAAGCTCTTATCGTTGCACTCTAACCAAATTTTCCAAATAATCAAGGTGGGTCCAATTGTCCAAGCTATGTGGAGGAAAGAGGTCTTAGCTAGAGAGTACTCTAGCCCAATCCAGAAATAACCCAAAGAAGAAGCGTGCGTGCACAGTTGATTTCAAACTTCCCACCAAAAATGCCAAATCACCCTAACAAAAGACATTGAAAAAAGAGATGAGAAGTATTCTCATCACTATTAGAGCACAAGACGCACATAGAGGGGCCATGAATACTGTGCTTCCAAATATTCTCCTAGGTTAGGCATCTATTATAAATCACAAGCCAGGAGAAGAAATTGCACTTGGGCCAAGAGAATTTGTTCCAGATCTATTTCCACCAAGTGGCCCTTGTACATCCAAAAATTTGTTTGTCCAACACTCGATAATGAGAGGCAATAGATAATTTACCTTTCTGATCATGGCTCCAAGCCAAAACATCCCTCCCCAGAAGAGAGTTACACACCCTACCAGCCAAAATGCGGGCAAGCTCTTGACGATCCTCCATCGAACCCCTAGGAGGCCACTCATGTGGGTCCTTCCACCTATATATAGTAGCTTGAGCCAGAACAAGAGGGGTTTTGAAAGCCTCCACTTGACTCCATCCAGCATCCAAAAAAATCTTACATAAATCTTGCAAGTGAGGGTGAGAAGACATAATAGGAGGGTGCTTGTCCCAAGAATCAAACCAAAAGAGAGCATCAAATCCTCTATTGCAAATCCAAAATAACCCTTGTTTAATCAGTTTGGCTCCCCTTTTGAGGGTACTCCAAACCTTAGACCCTTTATCCAAAAGGTTGTATCTCTACACATCCACACTCTCCACACCCTAAGATGTTTGAAGGTGAGGATCTTAGCCCAAGTTTGTTGCTGCTAAGAGCACCATCACCAATAAAGTTTAGCTACCAAAGCTTGTCTATTCAAATCAGTCTGACACAACCCAAGACCACCTTCTTGCTTCGATCGACACGCCACATCCCACTTAACCAAGCTCCACTTTCTCGAGAGGAGATTACCAAACCAAAGTAATTGGCAACAAAGACTGTCAAATTCTTTGACAAAGCTGGTAGGGGCAGATAACACAAAGCACCTATACAATGGGAGAGCCTACACCACGAACTTCAAAAAAGTCACTCTACCAGTAGTAGATAGCCAACTGCAAGTCTAGTGACAAACCTTTTTTCAAAACTTCTCCATAACATCTTGCCAAAACAACCTTGGAAGCATGCAAACAGCAAGAGGAATACCAAGATAGATAAAGGGAAGCGAACCAATCTGGAACTTGAGAATCCTAGCAATTCTTTGTTCAATAAGCTTGGGAGTATTGAATAAATAAATAGAGGACTTATCCTCATTGATGCGTTGACTTGAAGCAGCAAAACAATCTAAGGCCTTCCTCAAATTAACCACTTCATCCACTCTGGCTAATCCCATTAGGATCGTGTCATCCACAAATTGAAGATGGGATTGGGAGGGTAAATTATTGCCCCAATGCCAACCCTGAATGAGACCAAGCTCCACACGAGATTTAATAAATCTCCCAAGCAAATCTGCCATCAAAATAAATATGGGGATAAAGGATCTCCTCGCCGAAGGCCCCTAGACGCCCCAAACAGCCTAGAAAGCTCGCATTGATGAGCACGAAAAAGGAGGGGGAAGTGACACAACTCATAACCCATTCAATCCAGGCACTGCCAAACCCAAATGCCCTCAGGATCTTGGATAAAAAATCTCATTTGACCTTATCATAGGCTTTGACCATATCCAACTTAAAAAACATCGCCTTCTCTCTAGAGGAGGCCATGGAGTGGACAGTCTCAACTGCAATAACAACACCATCAAGAATCTGCTTGCTAGCCATAAATCCACCCTGCTCCTCAGAAATCAACCTGTTTAACCACAGCTTTAGGCGTTCAACAATCAGCTTAGTAATTATTTTGTACACCACATTACAAAGGGCTATTGGTCTAAAGAGATCCAAAGAATTAGCACCCTCCCGCTTCGGGATAAGAGCTAGAAAAGTGGCATTCCTGGCTCTTAGCATTTGCTTGTTCCTCTAGAATTCCTAGACAACCTCGAGGAGGTCAAGCTTAATAACCTCCCAAAACTCCTAGTAGAACTCTTATTGGAAACCCATCAAGACCAGAAGATTTACCTTTCTTCATTTGATAAACTATATCCTCCAGTTCTGAGAAGGAGATCGATTTGAGAAGAGAATCATTCATTTCCCTTTACACCAAAGGAGGGATGCAGGCTAAGATTGAAGCCTCATACTCACTGGCACAAGCGGAATCGTTGGAGAACAGAGCAGAAAAATCAGACAGACTCTTTTGAAACCTTAGTAGAGTAAAAATGATCCCCCTCCAAGGACCTAAGAAAATAAATAATATTACCCTACCTCCTATCCTTAACCGAATTATGAAAAAAGAGTTATTCCTGTCACCCTCTTGGAGCCAATCAATGTGTGACTTTTGCTTCCAAAAAAATTCCTCATGAAGCTCCCATTCCTCCACGTCCTTCATCACAACTTCCAACATACATAGTTCTTCATAAAATCCTTGGGCGTGGATCTATCGAGTAATGGAATCCAAGTGCTCTTGAGCAACCCTTTTAACCTAGAAAATATTGCCAAAATGGCTTCTATTCCAACGTTTCAACATGTACTTGATGTATTGCAACCACTTGACAAAGGAATACATAGCAGTGTCAAATGTTGGCTTCCCATAACTCCACCAACCAAGAAAAAGATCATGAAGAGATGTGTCCCAAAGCCACATGAGTTGAAATCTAAAGGACTACTTTTTAGCATATCTAGACAAACTTGTAGAGAACTTGATCGGCCAATTATCAGAACCCTATCAATCCAAAATCTCAAAACTAATCGTCCATCTATCGCAAATCCGAAAGCTAGACACAAGAAACTTGTCCAACCTTTCTGAAATGGCCGCATCACTAGTCCTCCTATTGTTCTAGGTAAACAACCCATTCAATGGTTTGATATCCACCAGGTTCAAAAAGGCCACATTATCCCTGAGGAGATCTGAGGAGGGGTCCAACCGGGTAGTACCATCCCTTTTCTCCTCTAGAGAGGAGATAGCATTGAAATCACCTACCAAAATCCAAGGAAGAAAAGGCTCCAAAGAACGAAGGTATCTAACATGCGACTACAGATGTGTCTTACCAAGTAATTCAGTAGGAGCATATATGTTAGAGAAGAGGATTCGTTGTGGTTTTTTTTTTATAAATTTTATTTTAAAAAATAGTTTTTTTTCATTTAAAAATATATATTTTATAATGTATATTGTTTTCTATATATATTCATTTTTTATTTATTGACTGATTGAAAGATAATGATATGGAAAGACGGCATATTTTTAATAAATTTTAATATTTATTATTTTCTTGTGTGTTACATGGAAAACTTCATTTATATAATGAGTTTATATTAAGTAGAAAATAGAAAATAAATAAAATATACAATTTATAGTTTTCAAAAAGTTAAGGCTATATTTGTGTAGAATTTTATATTACGATGACTTTATATGGTAAAAGAAATGTGATTTGAATTGACAATTGTGTCCAACAAAATCCTTCCATGCGGTTTGGAGGAAGGAAAAAGGGCACCACATAAAATACTTAAGAGACACATATACATGTCAAGAATGTCATACAGTGAACATAATTTATTATTTTTAATGTTGAGATTGAGCTATTATTTTGTGTAAATTGTTAAATCAATTTGTAGCCCACAAGTGAGACACACCTATATGCATCTGCCTATATAAAATTTAAGCTTTCTAAAAGAGTAATGTAGGTATAACATTGATCATACATAATTAGACTTACAATCCCTTGAAAAGAATGTCATGGGCTTTTTTAAATTTAGGCCTTTAAATTTTCCCTTGATATTTTTCTAAGTTTAACCCTTAGGACTAGTAGGTAGTTGCAACATGTGACCATGTAGGATATGGTCATGCAAGAAACCAAAGAGAAATTGAAGGTGCTTAAAAGTATAGTATTATTATGTTGTAGCATGGAAGTGTTAGGGTGTGGAGTAGCTCAATCAACCAAGCCCCATTTTGTCAAGGCGCCTAAATTAGAAGTAACAAGTTGTATTCATGTAGATGACATTGCATTAAAAATTTGTTTGTTCATGATGTCAATATTAGGGGCAATGGGAAATAGTGATGATTTCATTGATTTGATTGGTGAAATCACAAAAGTGGATTTTCTTGGAGGCTCTAGAAACCTTGAGAAGTGGATGGGTGCACACGTTTCCAAGCTAGGGCTTCATTAGCTAGTGGTGGTGGGGGAGGCTTGCCCTCCCCCACAAAGGTTTGATCCTCTGTACCCATTAAATTTTGCCTCATTCATTGCCTTTGTTGCTTGATGTGTAGTTCTTTCTTTCGCATGTGTGTTGGTTTTATCTTCGGCTTCACATTTATGTTCATCGGCGTGAAAGCTTGCTTGATTATTTGTGAAATTTAATGGAGGCGGTTATGACCCCGCCTCCCTACACCCCCATTCACATATCTTGGAAAACCTAAATAAACTAGATGAGTATCAAAAATCCTTCCGAGATGTGGTGGCTGAAGAAAGTATTTCTACCATTGTGGGTGGAAAATTCATCGCTTGCTCTTGCGGTGGTGGCAAGGGCTTTGGAACAGATGTGAGGAACAAGGTAAGTGTTCCTCCAGTCACACTGAAAAAATGGTTATCATTCCTAATGAAGAAATGAAAGAAGCTATAAAATGTGAAAGAAATAGATTAAAAAATGTCATCATTTTCATGGTGATCGTTGATTCTAAGAATTTACCCATAAGGAAATTTTTTGATAGTTGTTTTATTAATGTATGGAAAAAAAATTAGGTGTTTCAGTTTCATTCTATCGAATGATACAACATGGCTTGTTTCTAATCTTCCTAAAAGATCACAAAATGCAAGAAAAAATTCTAAGTAAACCCTATTGGAGTGTAGGAAAAATTGTATTCAAAGCTCTGGCTTGGTCTCACTAGGCCAACGCGGAGGAAATCATGGCACTGTCATGCCCTGGATGGGTTATATTGAAAAATGTTCCTCCAGATATATGGTCGTTCATCTTGCAAATTCTAGGTCCTGTGGGCAATGTGATTAGGGTTGACAGGTTGTGGGCATCTCTCCTTGATATGAATGCATGTGCCCTAATATCGTTAACCCTAGAGGTGGAATTATCGAAGGCCATGCAAGTCACTTTAAATGATTTTGTTCACTCTTTCCCAATCAAAATTTTGGGTGGGTTAAATGCATGCTATATATGTAGGTGGGAGGGGTACATTCACAAAAACCTTAGAAAAAATACCTCTAAGTCGGTATCAGAGGGTGAGTATATTGCCCAAAATTTGGACGTCAAACTCTCAGGTTCTGGTGACTCCAAAATAAACATCGAGGTCGTGATTGGGGATTTCAATGAGAATGGCAAGAAGCACTCATCCCCTTCAAGCATTGTGGGGAATACTAGCTTAGACCAATTGGATAATGCTTATAATAATTTAAGAGGGGATAGGGATTTATCCTCTCCAAACAAAAACAATGGAACCATGGATTTAATCCCCTTGATTCTCAAAGTGAAGGTTTTCCAGCTTTTGGAGCCCGAGATGTTTTTCTATTTAGAAATTCCTTCAATCCTCTTTTGGAAGAAGAGGATTTTTTCAAATTACACCCGAAAACACTATTAAAAGCCTTGAAACCCTAATGGGAGTCTAAGAGAACCAAACCAATCAATCCTTAAGTCCTGGAATTGTTGAGGCCCCAGTGGATGTGAAAAAAATGCACAAGAGATTGTACTAGAAAAAATCAAAAACAATATTAAACTAGCAAACTAGTCTAACAATAAAGGAAAGAACAAGAATAAAGGGGAACTTGAAGAAGTGGAAGTCTTCTTTAAAACATCTAACAACAAGGGCACCCATTTCAAAAGAAAATTTTGTAAATGAAATTTCAAATAAGGATTTATAAAAAAAAAAATCCTTTAGGGTGAAAAGTATCATTTCTAAATATGAACTCAAACAACAGGGTATTAGATACCCTCAAGGTATTCGCACACATTCAAACCCAAATAGTGAAATTTCTCCAATTTTCCATAATAATATGGAGTATGTGAAGTAAATGAGTGATAGTGCCTTGGGGGCACCTAATATGTTGTTAGATGCCAAGCAGAAGACATCACCCAAGCAGTTTGACAATAATGATAATCTTTTAGAATGTACTGGGGAGGATTTTGAAAAAATACTACAAACAAGGTGGAAAAAAACTTGAATTTATGCAATAAAGAATAAGATTCGGTCAATAGAAAGTAATTTGGATTCCCTAAATGAACTAATAATCAATCGAGCTAATGGAAAAGGAAAAGATAACACCATTGAACCTATAGAAAGCAATGGAGATTTGGAAAAAGAAAATCCCACTGAAGGGAAACAAGACTCTAATGTCTATCCTCTTGAACCAAAAAGAGGGGGGAGGAAGAAAGGAACGATGATTACACTAGCATCAATATAGGAAAAAGAAAAAGGAAGAAGACAAGTGTGGTCCTCCCTATACCTACCTCAAAAGACTAGAAAGCAAAGATAAAGATCCTAAATACTTCGAGCTATCTAGGAATGATAAAGAGAAAAACCCAACTATTGGAAATAATGGATCTTAACTACACATCATGGAATGTAAGGGGGCTGGAATACCTTGATCGGAAATACATGGTTAGAAGGTTCCTTAATTTATAGAATAACAAATATTTTGGCCTCCTTCAAGAGGTCAAGGCTATTGGTTTCACTCTTGAAGCCAACTCGAGGTTTATGTTGGCACCTTCAAATTTTCAAATTTGAAGTGCCCATATTGAAAATTTTGCCTTTGCACACTCATAAGTGCACCTACAAAATCTGCCTAGGTGACCTACTTTGGAGGGTCATAATTTAGTGCATGATGATTTTCAAGCCAAGCCCTTTGATGGACATACTCATGTGACATATGTGACCATGCATGTCAGTTTTTAGCTTCCCATGATGAGTTTTGACAGTGTTTTGAAAAGCGAAGCTGGAAGGTTCTGGCACTTTTTTGTTGTTTGCATATTGTCAATCCTGCAAGTTGGCCTCCTATTCGAGTTGATATTTTGTAATTGGATCATTGTCAAGACAAAGGGATTGTTTTTCTCCATTCTCCTCACATTCATGTACTCCCTGGTCCGATTTCAAAGCCTCATGATTTAATGTGCTATTTTTTCGAGGCCAAAAGCAAATGCAGTTTGCTCTGTTTTCACACCTGCATTTTCAGAATGCTTCAAAGTGGCCAAGTTTGACCCTCAATATCTTGTGATAAATGATGATTGAATGGAAGCCATCTTGCACACATATTTAGTGTACCCAAATGACCTAGTGTGTCCAGTGGCAATTCCCCAAGAGAAGATTTGATAATTTTTCAAGGTGACTTGGTGTGCTCGAGTTGGTTTCTGACAAGTGAAATTGCAGGAAAGCTTGAGTGAGCCACTTTCTTATTTAATATTTTGCACCTCAAGAAGAATTTTTCCATGCCATTTGTTGCATTGGATTTTTGGTTCAAATGGTAACATGAATGCTCGGTTTCATGCCTCCTGGATGAGTTTTGATGGGTTAACTAATCCTTTTCTGACTACAACATGGCCAAAATTGGTGTTCCAAAAAGTTTCAAAATTTTTAAAATCTAAGGACAACTCATTTCTTGTTTTGGTCTAAAACTTCTACAGCTCCATTTTCATCAAAAACAGAGATCATTTGATACATTATTTTAATGTTTTCTGGGTGTGGCAAACACATCTCAAGGGCTAGTTTACAAAGGAGGTACCCGATTTTTGATGGTTGGGCGAAGTTTGAGGAAATGGGTTTTTCTAAATAATTGATTATGGTCGCACGCAAAAAATCTTGGCTCCAAGTGTCCTGGTTTGCCCACAGTGAATTTTCTCCAAATGGGTCGCAAGCGTAATTAGAAGTCACAATTTTTTATAATGTTTCAAATGTTCATATTTAAAATATTTTGAATATTTTAAATATTGTGTAAATGAAAAGAGTCATTTAGGGTAAACATAAATACAATTTCAAATGTTCTAGAGGAAAAGCAAGTTTAATTCTTGTTTCTAATTGGCCAAAGTCATGGCAGGCAACACAACTTCATGACAAAACTCATGGTTTAAAGCTCTTTCTCTCATCAAATCTGTGATGGAGTGATGTTGTGTTCTCTCCATCATGTATCGCGGATTTAAATGTTCTTTCCTTTTGCATATTGGTCATGTGAATGTGAGAAAATTGAGCGCATTCAAATCCTGTGCTACAACATTGCAATGCAAAGTTTTCAACTCCAATGGATGTTGAGGCTAGAATAGATAAGTTTTATGCTGCAAACATGCTGCCCTATGAAGGGTCACTCTGGGAGGACAAACTATGTGTGCATGCAATGAGAATGTATCAAAATCGTTTGAGGAAATTTTATTTTTCCAAACCCTAATTTTGTTGCTCTTGGCTCGAGCACACTGTGAACGTGATTTTTTCAACTCTAATACTTCAGATTGAAGGCCAAGGGGATGAGGAATTAGTTGAACGGGATTAAATTTGTACTGCAGATGGAATTTCTACACAAATATAGGAGGCAGTTGTGTTGAAAATCTTCATTTAGAGGCTTGATGGATGGAGCTTGAAGAATGCAGGATTCTTATGAGGTCTTTTCACCCATCGCTCTTTGTTTCCTCATTCTCGTATTCTATCAGCGATGGAGCGATTTCATTTATTCCTCTTCGCCAATCGCTAATTGATATCCCTGTTTCTAAATGTATTCGTGACTGGCGATGAGAGTGGGTTGTTGTGGTTTTATTGGGCATCGTTAATAAATATTAGCATTCCCAAATACACCTGCAATGTGCAATATGTGAATGCATCCTGGTAAAATGTAAAAGGAAAAACATTTAAAATGAAATGTTGCCCGATGCTTTTTCCAAATAAAAATCAATAAAGGGGTGAGCCCGATTGATTGTTTTTAAATGAATGGCTTAAGTAGTGTTTTGAATGGGAGATTAAAAAATATTTGTCCGATAAGTGGAGATGGGAGTTTTATTTTTTAAGGGAAAAATATTTTAAATATGGAGTGGAATGTAAAAGTATCGATGAAGTTTTTGCCTAATGGTAAAATAATGAAGGCCTTTATTATGTAAAAAGTAAACTTTTTACAATGTGAAAAGTAAGAAGGCGCGGGTGAAAATTAGAAAGTAAAGGCCCCCATTAGTAAAAGTTGAATAATTATATCTGATGGGAGGTAAAAATATGGCATTCTACAACAAGACAAAAGGGTAGAACAAAAGCTATTTCAAAGGGAAATATAAAATTATTTTCAGCTGCAAAGGGCAAAGAAAATGTTTTTTACAGAAGAACTAAGCAAATGCAACTAGGAAAAATGATGAGGAATGATGTGTCTTCCCAAGGGGAATATTTTTCTGTTATAGGTGAATGATAAAGCAAGAATGTAGGGGTAGGTTGAAGATTCTTTAGCAAGCAAAGGCAGTTGCAGATCAATGAACCTGAATTTTCCAAGTGTCTTCTTCTGATCTCCACTTAGGGTTTCCTTCTCCTTAAGTCCTATTTTTTTGCCTCATTTTCAAGTGAGAGTTGTTTTGTAATTAGTCATAGAGTATACTATAATGTGAATATAGAACATTTCAAAGGTTTTGTTTTAGGTTGGAGTCTATTTATATGTATGTAATTTTGATTGCAATACTGGCAAGATAATATTGAATAGTGCAATTTCAAGACCATTTTACTCTCCTATGTACTGGTTTTGCATATTATGAATAATATAATCAAAGTTATCTTATTTGTCTCCATCAGTTTCAGATAGACGTGTGGCTCTATTCTTGTCTATTAGTTCAAAGAATTAATGTAGGTACTTGAATATGGTTACAAATTTGTATTCAATTGAGTGTTAGGATTCTAATAAGAAATAGTGGTCATGATATTATGTTGAAATACTATAGTGCAACATTTCAGAGCTTCATATAATGTCAGGTTTGAAGATTATTATCAGATTATGTGGGTATTTAGGTTGACTCTGTACCAATGAATGAAGCACTGATCTAAGTGGGTTATTCATGTTACATTTTTTTGGTTAATTCAACAATTGATTAAAAATTTAAATCATATTACTTATCAATCCCAGTTTGTTTGTGTGTTGAGCTCATTTTAATGAATTACATCTCTCATGTTTAAATGAGGCATTACTGTAGGGGCCAGCCAAGCCTTTAGAATATTGTGTCTTTCAAACAATTAGAGAACCATTTTTTTACAGTGTATTTGGTACTTTAGCACACAAGTATTTATAAATATATTGATTGGGATTACCCTCCCTAGTTTAACAGAGCCATAAGTGTAGAAGATTTTGGTCTCTTTGACTGAATCTTGTTCATTGGCCAAATCAATCTCTAAGTCTGAATATGAGAGAGTGGCTACTCTTTAGGACTCATTGCTTATGTTGATTTGGGAACCAACAATTTATCTGGAACAACTCCTCTTACCTTGTTACCAACCATGACAGGGGTAAGGGTGGATCTACTATTCTAATGGCCAAGCACTTGAAGCAACATTTGACATTTTGGAATTTCCCCTTGCAATAGAGTTGTCTGGGCCACCATTGAAAAAGGGACTTCTAGATTTGGAATATGTTCTATCTATGCACCAAATGAACACAAAGAAAGGATTGAACTATGGAAATTAATAGTAAATCTACCTGACATTCCCTAGGTGCTTGAGGGGACTTCACTATGGTAGAAAATAGGGAGGACAAAAAAGGTGGTTTGGACAAGGATTGGAAGGCAGTGAGAAACACTATTGGCACAGGTTGAAATCCAAGTTTAACCTCATGATTGACCCAATAGAAGGGAGGAAAAGCTATAACAATGGTATTTGGTACACATGGTACAATGCACAAAAAGGGGGAAACGGATATATTGCAAACTGGATAGATTCTATACAAACGAAGATTGGTTTAACTTCACCCCCCTAAATGATGGCCATAGTGTGATGGTTTATCCATACACTCTCATTGATCATCACCCAATTAAAGCAACCTTAATATTAAACTTTGTTAGAAAAAAAGAGTCAAAGAAAGAACAAACTTTCATGCTAAATGCAAATTTGTTGAAGGATTGTGATTGCAAGGCAACCATAACCACACTAAGGGAAATCAATAAGTGGATGCTAAAGGATCTAAGGATCAATTGAAATATGGGAAAACAATGTTAATGGTTGGAGAATCCTATTTCAAACCATTGGGGCAAAAAATGGGCCATGGACAAAAGGAGAGAGGAAAATTACTTCCAAGATGAGCTATTGAAGGCAGACTAATATCCAAAATGACCCCCTAAATGAGAAACTAAGTGAGGAACTCAATATGGAAAAAAATACCTTGAGAAGACTATAGGCTCACAAGATACAAGGGCTAAAAGTTAGAGCCAAACTTAATTGGCTAAGCAGTGGTGATAAAGGTTTAAAATTCTTCTTTAGATACATAAAAGAGGAGGGGGTGAGAGAGAAAATTGACAAAATATGCCACAATGGGTCTCTCCTTTCAAACTAGGAAGATATCCTAAATCAATTCTTTCTTTTCTAGAAGGAGCTATTCTCCTTTTAAGGAAATAGTGAGGAAGGGCATAGTGCTAGGGCACTCATCAAGAATATGATTCCCAAGAAAATCTCTAGATAAGATGCAACCATGCTATTTGAGGGGATCATTGAGGAAGAAATTAGGAGAGACATCATCTCCGTGAACAATGACAAGTCTCCAGGATCAGATGGGCTATCAATCAAATTTTATAAGACCTCTGTGGATTGGATATGTGATGCTACACTAGGTGTCCTTGTAAGCCCTATGTAAAGGTTCACTTGGGAAAATCGTAAATAAAGGACTCATAAATCTTTTACCCAAGGATGGGGATAAAACTAGCATAAAAAATTGGAGACCAATCACATTGTTAAACATTTCATACAAAATCTTGGCAAAAATAATAGCCATGAGGCTAATCAACATCCTGCCTAAGTTTGTAAACAACACCCAAACACGATTCATTAAGGGATGGTATATTCTTGAAAATATAATAACCTATTGGGAAGAAATGGAATGGTCAAAACTCTCTAGGAAAAACATAGCCATGCTTTTGCTAAACTTCAAGAAGGCCTATGATAGAGTGGAATAGGCCTTTTTAAGAATAACATTAGAAGCATTTGAATTTCGTAAGGAATTATGTAGTATGGTTGATACATTATTAAAGGATGCAATTTCCCAAGTGCATGTCAATGGATCAATTTCTGAAGAGCTCAACCTAGAAAGGTCCATCAGGAAAGGATGCCCCCTAGACCATGCCTTATTTGTAATTGCATGTGATGCAATCCATTTCCTTCTAAGGGACACATGATTTTCTCCCAAAACCATAGAACTGACTCTACTCAATAACAATAAGCTCATGAATATCCAATTTGTTGGTAATACAACATTTTTTGTGTATTTAGAAGAAAGAAACTAGACAATCTTATGTCCAAGCTCAATCTCTTTTGCAAGGCATTAGAAGTGAGAATCTCCTAAACAAAATCCATCATACTGGGATGGGTAGAGACCCCTTTAGATTGGTTACAAAAAAATGATTTTGAGTGGAGGCACAAGAAAGCTAGATATATGGGGATTCCCTTTGCAATCAATCCATGCCTAATGACGCAGGAGCATCTAGGGTGTAAGAAAAAACTTGCGTCAACCAAAAAAATATCTGAGTTGTTTCTTTTCAATAAGGGTTGAATCGGCTTGAATTCACTGAGTATGGAGGTCCGTAGGAGTTCAGGATTTTGGAGTAAGTAGCATGGAGCAACAAACTCCAACATCTGACATTCGGTTAATAGACTCATTAGAGTGACATGAGGATTTTGAAGAAACCTTGTTTCATGTCCCTTCGACATAGCGATAGTAAAGGTAACAACGGTGGACGATTGTGAAGCCTTCACATCAAAGGGAGATACTTATTTCGATAGGACTTAGTGGTTAGTCCCTTCGACATCCCGATAAGCATTTCATCGAAGAGACAAACACATTGGCAGAACATAATAGTGAGTCTCTTCGACATTCTGATGGGACTTTACCATATCAAAATGAGTCACTTGGGAGTCCCTCTGATGGAATGATAGGAGTATCGAGGTGAAAGTGGATTCAAAGAGACAAGGCTTCAATTCCCTTCGATACTACGAAAAGGTTGACACATGGCTACAATGTACATCGAGAGGGCAGTGAATATTGATGATGACTTTTGCGGGACCCAATAGGGAAGTGGTGATGACGCGTGAAGATAGGTAGCGAAAGGTGATTGGTCGACTAGACAATTCGCATCATTGTTGCGAATTGCAAATGGTGATGAGGATGGCAATGAGGTATCGGCAAGAGAGATCAATATTGGTGAGACTTGAACCTGTCTCAACTTGATAATGTAATGTGGTGATCAATAGCGTGTTGGGGACGATAGTGTAGACAACAAGGAAACCGTTCTTGATTGTTGATTGGACGACCATGGCAATACTAAGGCAACATGGGGGAAATAATTCATATAAGATAAGCTAACTAGAAGGAGGCGTACAAGAAGGTGGCGGAATAGGATGTGGGATATGAAATCATGGAGTAGAGTTTGAAAGCCTCAGTCTGCATATTTGGCTGATGTTTTTGTAATCAAAGCCCATGTAATGCTAAAATTTTCTTTTCCATTCCAGTAATAATAAAACATCCTTTTTTCCTCCCTGCATATTGGTTGTGCTATCTGAGTTGTTGTTGTGAGATCGAGACGGTAAGGGGATTAACCTTCATCAAGTGGTATCATAGCAAGTTGTCTTGAGTCTGTAAACATAGTGTCGAAGGGAGGTAGTTTGTAGCAAGACTTGTGAGTGTGGGTTGAGATCAAGATGCCTCCTAGACCTAGCTAGTGTGGTAGAGGTAGAGGCAAAGGTGGTGGAGGAAGAGATCCTCCTAGAGATGAAATTAGAGCCCTCAGAAGGTGGTTGGATACCTTGTCAGAAGAGGTTCACAAGAGAGAAGTGCATCGAGAAAGTGATGACAATGAAGATGAAATTGAAGAGGAAGTGGAAGAGGAAGGGCAGGATCAAATGGATCCTAGAGAAATCAGATTGTTGAGAGTGATATCAAACATTGGGAAGAGACCCAAATGGAGGTTTTGACTTTTAGTGGAAGTCTAAATCTTGAAGAGTTGATCGATTGGATCAATGACATGGAGTAATTTTTTAGTTTGAGGATATTCAAGACCCTGACCAAGTGAGGTTTGCAAAGACAAAGTTAAAAGGTCATGCAAGCATTTGGTGGAAAGAAATCCAGCTTGAAAGAGGAAGAGAAGGGAATGAAAAAATTTCCAAATGGGAAAGAATGGAGGTGAAGATAAAAAGGAAATTTATTCGAGTAGATTATGAGTTGGAGCTGCTCAAAAAGGTGCAGAGCTTGAGACAAGGAACGAGGAATATGAAAGAATACATAGAAGAATTTCATAGGGTCTTGATTAGAACAGGACATTTTGAAGCAAACAAGGAGAAAGTAGCCTGTAACATTAATGGGTTAAAGCCAAGCATACAAGAGGAGTTAGCATTAGTGAGAATATACACCATTGAGGATGCATATCAGTTTGCATTGAAGGTAGAAGAAATATTGAATAGAAAATTTGAGAATAAGAAAAAAGGAAAGGGTAGAGATTATGTGCAAAAAAATAAGGATGAGCAACAAATTGGAGACACTAAGGATAACAAGGATGAAAGAGGTGAGAGCTCAAACAAGTCCTGTGAGCGGAATTATAGAGGAAGAGGAAGATCGGGTAGAGGATTTGGAAGAGGAGGCTTCCAAGGAACCTGTTACCAATGTGGAGAAGGACATAGAGCCTTTGAGTTTCCTCGATATCAAGGAAGGAAAAATATAAGACCGGAAGGTAACGCTCGAGTTTCCCATGTAGATGAAGATGCTCAGTCTTCACATTTTGAAGATGTTGGAAGGGGTGAGTGCCTTACTGTCAGAAGAGCCTTGCTAAATGAGAAGAAGGAACTAGACCAAAGAAAGAACTTATTTCACACTCGGTGTAAGTGTGAAGGTAAAGTTTGTAATTTTATCATTGATGGAGGTAGTACAAATAATCTTGTTTCTAAAGAAATGGTGAACAAGTTACAGTTGGAAAGGAGAAGGCACCCGCATCCATACAAAATTGCTTGGTTGCAGGATGACCGTAAGGTTTTGATGAATGACCAATGCTTGGTAAGATTTAAGATTGGTGATTATCATGATGAATTTTTGTGTGATGTTATGTCTATGGATTTTTTTCACTTGTTATTGGGAAGACCTTGGCAGTTTGACATGAAAGCAGTGCATGATGGGTATGCCAATACTTACTCTTTGATGAAGGACGAAGTCAAACACAAGTTGAAACCTTTGAATAAAGAATGAAATGTATGTAATAACCCTAAAAAATTCTTGGTTAATGGAGTTAAACAATTAGTTAAAGAGGATGAGGATGAAGATCATGATTTGCTAATGCAAGTTGCAGTTGTGTTGATTGCATTCAAAAGGGGTAGAGTGAAAGTCTTGGTGGAGAAAGAAGAGGTAAAATCTAATTTTGTGAAAATGTTGTTGATTTATGTGGGAATGATGAGATTAGTGTAGACGAAGGTATTGCAACAGTGAATACATTAGTGAATGAAGGTACTACAGTTGTAAGGAAGAAGGTAAGAAAGTGCATGTTGATTTGTTTGGTGAACTTTCTTTTACATTAGTTGATGACAGTTTATTGTAGGATGGAAGGGGAGAATATTTTGATAGTGCTATTGACATTGAAATGGATATAGAGGAAAAGGATGGAAAGGATGGGAATTTTGATTGTGTTACTAACATTGAATTTGCAGCTGGAAATTTCTTTTCAAGAGATACAGGAAGGGAGGAACACATGGAACAAATAGAGATTGAAAATGAAAAGATTGTTGTGGCAATAATAGGGGAAGAGGTAATGCATAAGTCTTTGTATTTTACTGAAGAAGATAAAATTGATGATTATGATTTTCCAATATTTCATAGTGCCAATTAGTGGGAATTGGAATTTGTGAAAAGAGGAAGGAAGAAAGGAAGAATGAAAGATGGAAGGGACATCAAATTGCAAAGGCGGGTTTTGAAAGATGTTTAGAATGATAAGGTAAACAGATGGATCGAAGATAAGCATAGGACCTACAAATATTTATGATTTCAACTCATGAAACATTTCAAATTACCATAGGTGTCTAATGCAGGAGCATCCAGGGTGTAAGAGCAATCTTGCATCAACCAAAAAAAATTGTGTTGTTTCTTTTCAATAAGGGTTGAATCGGCTTGAATTCGTTGAGTATGGAGGTCTGCAAGAGTTTGAGATTTTGGAGTAAGCAACATGAAGGGGGGAACAAACTCTAAAATATGACATTCAGTCAACAAACTCATTAGAGTGACATGAGGATTTCAAAGAAACCTTATTTCATGTTCCTTCAACATAGTAATAGCAAAGGTGACAGCGGTGGACGGTTGCAAAGGCTTCACATCGAAGGGAGATACTTATTTCAATAGGACTTAGTGGCTAGTCCCTTCGACATCTCGATAAGCATTTCATTGAAGAGATGGACACATATTGACATAACATAATAGTGAGTCTCTTCGACATTCTAATGGGACTTCATCGCGAGACTTCACCATATCAGAATGAGTCACTTGGGAGTCCCTCCAATGGAGCGATAGGCGTATCAAGGTGATAGTGGGAATTCAGAGAGACAAGGATTCAAGTCCCTTTGATACTATGAAAAGGTTAACACATGGATACAAGGTACATCGAGAGGGTAGTGAATATTGGTGATGACTTTTGCACAACCCAATAGGGAAGTGGTGATGACACATGAAGACAGGTGGCAAAAGGAAATTGGTCAATCAAAAAATTCGCATCATTGTTGTGAATTGAAAATGGTGATAAGGATGGCAATGAGGTATCGGTGAGAGAGATCAATATCGGTGAGACTCAAACTTGTCTCATCCTAATAACATAATGTGGTAAGCGAGAGCGTGTTGGAGACGATAGTACAGACAAAGATGAAATTGTTCCTAATTGTTGATTGGACGATTGTGGTAGTACTAAGGCAACACGGGGGAAATAATTCCTATAAGATAAGGTGACTAGGAGGAGGCATACAAGAAGGTGGTGGAATAGGATGTGGGTTATGAAATCATGGAGTGGAGTTTGAAAGCCTAAGTCTGTATATTTGGCTGATGTTTTTGTAATCGAAGCCCATGTAATGCTGAAATTTTCAATTCCATTCCAATAATAATAAAACATCTTTGTTTTCTTCATGCATATTGGTTTTGCTATCTGATTTTTTGTTGTGAGATTGACACGGTAAGGGGATTACCCTTCATCACTAAAAGATATGTGGCTTTGGATGAAGGGAAAATTTGAAAAGAAAATGGATAGTTGGAATAAACAATTCCTATCATTAGCTGGAAGAATCTAAGTATGCCAAAATATTTTGTCATCATATACCATATACTTTGCTTATGTGTGGTTTTTTAACAGTTATCAAGTAAATGAGATCCAAAAAAAGATTAGGAACTCCCTGTGGTCAAATGGAAAAGGGAAAAAAATATTTATTCAAGTGGGGATATGCCTTAAAGACTTGAAAAAACATGGTACAGCACTTGCATCTAAATGTGTCATCAAGGTCCTTGAGGGTAATGAGCCCTAGAAAATCCTAGTGAGGAACAATATTCAGTTGGTAGTTCCTAAGCAAGCAAAATCTTGGAAATTGCTACCCTTCATTGATCTAGTCATCACCAAACATCCAATAGTCTCTATTGGTTCAATGGTGTTTAAAAGCATTTGGATGGTTTGGGAGTTAATCAAAGATAAATTTATAAATCCTCATTTCATGGAGCATAACAACAATCTAATTGATCTCAATAGGTCCATTTGGTGGAACCTAAAGCATAATGGGAAACCTCTTGCACTCCTTCAAGGTTGCTCTACCAAGAAGTGGGCCTAAGTTGGTATCCAAATCTTTGGCAATATCTTGAAAGATGGGGTCTTGAAGGATTGGGGTTTGTTGAGAGAAGAATTTAGTCTCCCCTAATCCAACCTAACAACCTATTCTATCCTAAAAGAAGCCTGCAAAAAATTCACTCCCCTTACTAATTGCAATTCCAATTTTGAGCCTCAAAAAGATTCAAATGGAGGGGTACCGCCCCCTTAACCAATGTGAAAACCAAAATAATCTAAAAAGATTTAATCTAAGTCGGTCCCTTAATTGGGAATTTAAACAAAGCTTGGAATACCAATATGGCTAGAAAATATTGGCATAAATTCTTTAGATCTAATTGGTCCAATGTGCTTGATCCCCCAAAAGCTTGTTTTAAATGGTTAATTTTCCTTCAAAAGCGTTCCCTTTAAAATGAATCATTCTGACATTGAGATCTGCAACATTTGTAGCACCCTTGAATTTATGGAGCATATTTTTTTGAACATTTTTATGCTAAATGAAATTTGGAATTTATTTTGCAATAACCTATTGATCTAGGGAAGAAATGGAAAAGTTAATTGGAAAGCAATTTTAATTGGTATTGATAGAAAATTAGATAAAGAGTTTAAATTATTTTGGTATTGCTTGACTAATGAAATTCTTTGGCACATTTGGAAGGAATGAGGATAAATTCAATGGGCATCGAAGGACACTTAATCTTCAAAAAGACTCATTATGTTTAATGTTGCAATGCATGTCACTATCACAATGGAGATCTTTGAAGGCACATTATTGAGGCTATTACAAGATGGCATTGTGCTTTTCAACCAGAGTGAGATCAAATTTGGGCACACATGGAAACATAACCAACCTAATATGTCCACTTTCATGAAGGCGGTTGAATGAGAAAACTGGAGGAAAGATGAACCAAGAAGTTAAAGGGCCTAGGCTACACACCAATGAGGATTATGTAATAGAGGAATTCAACTTAAATGATGAGATGATTGTTGCTGAAACTTTGGTGGGCTGGAGAGACTTGGAATCTTGCAATGGAAGCAGGAACTACTAAGGGACTTACAAGTGTTTCCTTACTCCTTTTTGTATTTTGTTAAGCAATGTCACAATCTGTAAATGCAACACCAATGTAAACAATTTGTATAGCAATATGCAATAGTTTGTAAAAGGACTTGACTTAGTCAGTATAGGCATAAGTGTATATACATGATATAGCACAATTGTAGTTAGAACTGTAGCATGGATATAAGGTTTACACATCTCTACATACGAATGTAGTTTTTGAGTGCATTTACTATTATTAATACAAAAAATCACAAAAGTGGGTGTTAAATGGAAAATTGTAATTCGTTCATTAGTTCAAATGGTTTTTTTAAGTTCTTAGAAAATGAGTTGGATTTTTTGGCATGTGTTTGATTATCATTAAACAATTTTAAGAAAAATATGTGTATGTTCATACATAATCATTAGATATGCATCAATCTACTTAAATAAGAAAGTCTAATTACAATGAATTTCAATGACATGATAAAATAATAAATATTTAATTATCTAATTAACAATCAAATTTTATTATTAAAAAATATTCTTTTATTAAGGTGTCAATATATATTTGAGACCTAATTCTCTAGAACAATTATTCTCATCTAGCCAGATCTCAATGGTTTTTGGCCTTTTTAGTTATGACATGTTGGAGTAATTAGGATAATCACTTGATAATTTATTAATCATTAATTAATTATTAAGTCCCTTATTACTTTATTCACTTAAGCTAAATTTAGGAGTGTTTTTAATTATTGGAGTGAGCAACTTATAGGCCAGGTTCTTTCATTGCATTATATTAGGACACTTGCTACAATCTAATCAAATCCTCATCTAGGGTTTGCACTTTAGCTTTTATAAGCATTCATCATTGTACTTTGAAATTATTCACATGTATTCACATTCATTATTCAATACATAAGGGCATATCAGATCTTTGTGTGGATCAGTCTTTTCTCTCTTGGTTGCATAGAAAATTAGTTTCTTTGATCTCTCATTTGTGATAGACATTTTGGTTGTAGGTGATTTTTGGAAGTTGTGGGGTTCACTATCACTCCAACATGGTATAAGAGAACCAGATTTGTGACTTCCTATCCAAATTCTGAGAGATTTGACCTTGAGGTAAAATTGTCTCATCTTAGCACATAATGGACATCACCCCAAAAACTTAAGGATTGATTATCTTTTCATTGAATTTGGAAAAGTTATAGAAAAAAAAATAGGGGTTACATAGATCCTAGTGAAATTCGTACATCTGTATGATTGTACAATCTTGGGACTATGCACCACTATGTAAGTATTAAATTCACAGGTAGGTATAGGTTAAAACGAGTCTAGATTTTATTTTTTTTACTAGTTTGAAAAATTAGTAAAAAAAAGTTATAAAAAAACATGCTTTAAGCATTTGGTATGGCATGTTGCACATACCGCTTCACCACAGCTCCATCATTCTTGTGTGTACCCTTTAGGGTGGTGTTTGTGCCACTTACAACAACAACCAAGCATTTTCTCCACCATCAATCAGTCCTCATAACTAGTGGCCTTGATTTTCCCAGGAAAAACCCCCACAACTGTAGCAAAGGCTAGAAATTGAAAATTGACACTCCATTATTTTAGTGAGCTCAGAAAATCTAGCGGTGTCAGGTAGATTCTAACATAAAAATTGAAATATTCTAATTCTTAACACAAGATTTCATGTACACATCTCTGCACATCGACGAAATATTTCATCTTTTTTGATAGAATTTAAGAATATTCTGACAGATTAGCTTTTTTTTATGGGTGATTCTTTTTGCAAGTCAATATAATATTTCAAAGCATATTTGTTGATGTCAACATGATGTCATTCGATAATATGAACCCTTCTTGGCCCACTCTAAGCCCTAATTTTCCTTAGAGGTTTTTTTTTCCTTTTTGCCATAACTTGGTTATACCATGTCAAAATTAGGCAAACAAGATATCATTGGAAAGCTAGTTTTGAGCACTTTATAGTGGTTTAAGTATCATCATTAGATTTAGTTGCTTGTTCATTTTATTCTCAGTCAAATTCAAATAATCATTTTCTACTTCCAAGCTCATAATTTTTTTGTTGTATCTCTGATTTTCGTTATTCCAATTGTATTGGAAAGGTATTTCAGAGCTCTTCAGGTCCATTGATGCACTTTTTCCAAAATTTACCCAAGGTAAATTTTATTCACTTTTTTGTGTTTTCATAATTTTTTCAATTACTTGGATGTCTTAGCACTTGGAAAGGATTTGTTTGCTTGAGATGACTTTATTTGATCTGCTTTACATGCACTAAGGTTATTAGTTTCTAATTTTTTTATTTGAGAAAGTATCATGGGTTTTTTGTACATACTTTTATGGTCAACCATGTAAAGGATAATTATGAGTCTTGGAAAAATGGTATCTTGACACTTATTAGGTGGCTTTATCTTTTGTCTTATCTTTTTGGACTCATACCTACACCAAACATACCAAGGAGTTATTCAACATGAGGTATTATTAGTGATCATGTTGTAGGAATGATATTTTCTAGTGTTGATCATGACACAATGTGTGTTGTATCAGACATTGATTATCCCCACACACTTTGGAATCAACTTCAGGAGATCCATGGAGACCCTCATAGCTCTCCATTCCTAAAGGATCCTACTATAAATCATCTCATTCCTCTTCCAGATGCAGATTGTATACCTTTTGATGATAATACTTTAGAGGAGCTTGAGTATATCACAGATCTTGCATGTTCTGATAGTTTAAAGACTTGTCTTCATGTTCCCACTCTTCAGATTAAGACTCCATTTTCATATTCTTTTGTTCTCGATCATATTGGCATTGCCACATATTTGGCCCCTATTGATTTAGTGTAGCAGGACATTCATCTTCTTCTAAAATAGATACTTTAGATTCATGTAGATGTATCATCCTTGTTTGTAGATTCCTAAATTGTAGATTTAGAGGATTCTTTTGAGGAAATTCATCTCATCTTTATTGGAAACCAAATCATTGTTGTTGGCCCATCATTTTTATCATCTTTGGAGCTTGTTCTAATCAATCTTCACAGGTTCTTGGATTGGAATCATCTATTTTTGATGTTAGTGTAAATAGAGTCATTATCATACTTAGCCAATCACCTTTCTAGGATTGACCTATTCACACCTAGCTTAAGTTTATATAGATTTCTTTTTCTTTTATCTCACTTCATATGATTGAGACATGTGTCCTCATGACTTGAGACACCTATTAATAATTTTTCACTCACTTGTCAAGTGAGCTCACACTTGTGTCCCATTTTTGGAGGGGTAGTCAGAGTTTCACTCCTACTTCTCATCCACTCATCCTTTCCTATATATGCAAGGCTTGATCATCGTATTTATACATTCTTCATTGTATATTTATAGACATACTATTGTTCTTATTTTGTTCACTTGTGGAAGTTTGTTTCATGCTCTTGATTTTGACATTCTCCAACATACGGTATGTGGACACTTGAGCACTTTTTAGAGGTACACATCATTTGTGTAGTTAGAGTTTCACTCCTGCTTCTCACCCGCTCATCCTTTCCTATATATGCGAGGCTTGATCATCGTATTTACACACTCTTCATTATTTATTGATAGACATAATATTGTTCTTATTTTGTTCACTTGTGGAAGTTTGTTTCATGCTTTGATTTTTACATTCTCCAACATACAATATGTGGAAACTTGAGCCCTTTTAAGAGGTACACATCATTTGGATTTGGATTCCTAATTTTTCCATTTTTTGGGAATGGCTTCTCCAACCATCAGTGGATCTATTTCTTTCTAAGGGGAATTTTTTTGTTTGCAGATAGTGGATCGTGTTCTATCTTTAGACATTCATCACTAGCACAAGAGCTCTTTCTTTATAAGGGGATTCATATCCTCATTTTCTCTCTCCTACTGGGGGGCATCTATTATACTTGTTTAATAGAAGCAATTCTTGGGGAGTCACATTGAGTCCTCCTATCCTTATTTCACTAGTGTGGTAATTTCATTTTCTTTCTTTTGGAGACAAGTTTTTTCTCATGTGATTTTCTTCTTTTCTCTAATTATGAGAGATTCATTTGTTTGTACATGGGTACCTCATTATGCATTGTAGTTGAGACCTATCATGCATCCATCATTGCATTGTTCATCAACGTATTTTAGCTTCTCCCTAAATTGATTTTAAAGGGGTATGTTGGAGTAGCTAGGATAACCACTTGATAATTAATTAATCATTAGATCCCTTATTACTTTATTCACTTAAGCTAAACTTAGGATTGCTTATTTATTATTAGATCGGGGTATTTATAGATGAAGTTGTTTCATTGCATGAGATTATGACACTTTTCACAATCTAATCAAATCCTCATCTTGGTTTTACACTTTTTCTTTTATAAGCATTCATTGTTGTACTTTGAAATCATTCACATGTATTCACATCATTATTCAATACAAAAGACATTAGATGCTTGTTTGGATCAATATTTTCTCTTGGTTGCATAGCAAATTAGTTGATTTGATATTTTGTTTGTGATAATCGTTTTGGTTGTAGGTGATTTTTAAGAGTTGTGGGGTTAACTATCAACTCCAACATGACATATTTCAAGAGGAACAAATTTATTTAAAATACATGTACAACATGTTCAACAAAATAATTGCTTACCACAAAACCTTGGCTAGAACAATCCTAGGTGTATTATGTACCCTAGATTGGATAAACCCTATGTGCTTCTTTTCTAATGCATGCAGCCTATCAAACAACCTTCTTTTATGAGTGATCTTCATGGCCTTTCCAAGTTAAGGGAAATTTTCAAATCATCACTCTTTCAGATCACAATTAACATTAAATTAATTGTTTCCCATTTTTATCTCTTGGCATTAGTATTTATTTAACTTTATTACCATTTTTTAAAAGTAATTAAATTTAAATGAAAAAATATTTTTGACCTCCTCTTAATCTTAAGGGTTTTTACATGATTTTTACTTTTGATCTCTTTTAACCAAAGAGATAAATAACATTCTTTTTATACTTTCAAGGAAAAGTACAATAATAATTCCCCCTTTGTAAATCAACTACTATTCTCAAAAGTTCAAGGTGCATCTACAACTTACCTCACAAATATAATTAGTCAAATAAGTGTAGATGCAACACTATCAATATCATAGTGTATCCATTTTACTTAAATTCATCTAAATTTTATTTCTCAAAATTTTAGTCTTAGTTAAGTTGAACAAAAGTTGAACAAAAGTATTTTTCTAACCAAGAAGATGATTAATACTATTTATGCATTTTTAATCAAATTCACATAAGAAATATTGTTTCTTTTACAATTGTGAAAGTAATGTAAATTATATTTCAGATCTTAGGTTGTTTAACTTTCACAATTCAACCATCCATGTAACCCTCTATCTTTAATATAAATATTGTATTATTCAACATAAAGTTTATAGAATTATTATCTTAATATTATATAGCACTTAGTGAATGTCATGTATATCTCATACTATGTGGTCACCCACCAACTATATATGCATATTTGAAATACATTCAAAGATGATAATCATGCATTCTAGACTACATGCCTCTTCTCTCATCATATACCAAAAAAGTTTGTTTTATACTCATAAGATTATAAACTATACTCAATCAAAAGGGACATTATATAGATTAGTTGCAATTCTATTTGATTTTGATAATAAAATTTTCCTTCTTTTAAAGTTGACTAAAATAATTTTGAGAACTCATAATTTTTAAACCCAAAAAGTTTATTCAAATAACAAGGTGTAACTATAACTTTTAAATAGGATTCTATCACAAATAATTCAAATCAAAAAACATACTTGACTTAATTGGCTGATAATATGCTTTCATATAACTTTGAATAGTGACAAATACATAATTACCCCTAGACAAAGTTCATATCATTTTGTATAGTCACCAAATATCAATTTGATGTAATACAATAAGGTGTTTATAATACCTAGACTTGTCACATAAAGAATTGCAACATACATCACCTTGCCATAGACTCACAAGTAATTAATGATATGGTAATAAAATTTCAAGGATCTCAATTGTATAAAATACTTCAATAAACACATGTACAAGATTATTGGGTTGATCAAGTCTAGTAACAAAGTACAATAATGTGAAAGATGATACAAATAATATCACAATATTAATTTATTTCTTAAGAAACAATAGAAAAATAGCAAATAATTACCATCTATAGAGGACTTCATATAGAAATACTAGGCCTAACCTTTTCTTCTATTAAATAACAAGGTTAATTGAACTTCGATTTAATTCAAGGATGAATATTTTTTCAATTAAATTTTTAGATAAATATTTGGCAGATAGGATACCCTCAAATTGATGTACATGTAGGAACCTACAAAATAAAGCAAACCATGTTAATGTAAAAATAAGTTTTACATATCTAATTTAGTTTTACTTAGTAGACCTATTCACGCTACACTTAAACTCACTTAGAGGGGTTTTAGATTTTTGTCTCATCGTATGGAACTATTCGCATGTTGTGGCACTTGTTCCAAGTGTTCCCACATGTGTCACACCATTTGGAGAGGAAGTCAAACTTTCATTCCTACTTCTCACCTCCTCATCCTTGCTTTATATGCAATACTTATTTGTACATTTATAAACTAGTATGAGAATATTCTTTGTACATTTTGTTTATGGGCGTTCTTGGATCTTGCAAGCTGATCTTGATTGCTCTAACATGGTACCAAAGCAAGCTTACAAGCTTACAAATCTCTATCCAAATTATCTTGTGTTGGGAATCAAGGTGTCTCAACCTTGGCAATTCCTAAGTTATTTATTTATTATTATTTTACATTTTCCCATGGATAAATATCTTTTTTGTTATTAAATATTTGTGCTCCATCAAAAGGGGCGTGAGATTTTGAGTTGGCACTTTTGACACATGTTGGTGCCTTGAAAAATAGGTTATTAGTTGTCAAAAGATGTTCACTTAGTGATATAACATGGAAAACCTGTTTTTAAGGATGTCATGACGGATTCTATGACAACTATAAGGGCTAAAAGTGGGGGATATTATTTTGGACGTGATAATCATCTATGACATGCATAAGAGAATCTTTGCATAGCTATTGATGGCTTATGACGCATGTAAGAGCATCTCCTATTTTATAGAGATTCTTATGACATCTTGTAAGGTGGTGTAATGTCATGTAAGAGACCATGTTTAGCATGTAAGGGGTTGTATGGATTTTTATCATGGTATTTCCAAACCTTGTTTTGACCCATGGTAATGTTTTTTGGTGGTATTTTGAGCCCCCATGAGTCTATATATTGAGGGGTTGAGATGGAGACACTATGAGAGGTTGTACAGGTACACAAATGTTGTTGGATTGAAGAGGAGTTAGAGTGATTGTATTGTGAAACACCATTGTTGTTAATACAACTATTCATCTCTTCTTTGGTGGAGATTTTGTCCTGAAAGGGTTTCTCCATGTAAACACTATGTTATACATTGTGTTTTTTGTTCTTTTCATTTTCATTGTTTATAGTTGTTAAATCTCCATATGGTTTACACTGCATAATCTGGTTTACAGTAATCTGTTAAAGCTTCCATTATAACTATTCATCTACCATTTTTCTAACATCTTGAATTTGTAAGGTTTTATATACCTACTTTCATAAAATGCATTTTGGATCAAAATCCACCTCATGATTAGATTTAGAAGGACCAAAAATTATATTTTTATATAAGATAGTACAAATTTTGGAGGCAATTTTTTGACATTTTTGAAAGGGGTTCCAATGGCTACCATAGAAAAATATATACAAACTATACCTATTTGATCTACCATACAATTGTATGGCCAACATTTTGTATGCAACATCTTAGTTTTGTGTAAGTCATCCTTCAACTCTATCTTGCATCCAACAATCAAATGATTTATCTAGTGATTAGAGGCATTGTCCAACAATTGTTGTCAAAATTTTCAAGTAGGTTGGTGACACTTTTTATTCGTTAGTCCATCATTTTATTTGTTGGGTAATATCTTTACCCACAGTGTAGTATTTACCCAATAGTTCTCAACCACTATCTCTTGCCACCATTACACCTTCAAACTCCAAACTGTTGGGAAAATGTGTCTCAACCTTGCAATTACATAAATTATTGTTGATACATAAGGTATTGTTCATTCATTCATCATTAGTTCTTTGATCTGACGACTAATATTTTATTAGCTTGAATTTCCCTAGAAGGAAACCCTATTTTATGAAGGTATTGTGATGTATTCTAAGAGTCGGATAGCGGTAATGTTGTCTCTAGATCTCTGGTGGTGATACTCCTATGAGAAGCTTGATTTGCAAGAATATTGTAATCTTTATGATTTCTGAATAATAAATTGGGAAAATTTTGGAGTGTGGGGTTTTTCCCACGTAAATCACTATGTTGTGGTATGCATGATATTTATGTTTATTTATGTTTAAGTTTTTATAACTATTGAAAAGATCTATTAAAATTTTGCATTATTCTCCTCTCGGGATTAGTGTAGGAAGTTGTTCTGCCACTTTAGCTTCCTTACAAGTGGTATCATATCCTGATCACCTTTTATTTAAGTTGTGGGTTGTTGGGTTTTTTGAACTAATCCAGATTTCAGTGGGATCTTGTGAAAAAGAAACTTTGTGATCTTGTTGCAGGAATTTTAAGATGGAAAGTTCATCAAGGAGAATAGAGGTGGATAATTTTTTTGGAAATAATTTTGAAATGTGGAAGCTGAAGATGGAGGATCTGTTGATAGATCGAGATATGTGGGATGTTGTTGATGAGAATGTTTCAAGGTCTATAAATCCTACTTAGGCTACTCACTATGATGTTATGGATTATAAATCCAAGGGTCTAATCAGATTGTGCTTGGTAGAATCTATTTTAATCAATGTCCATGAAGAGACCTCTGCATAGAAACTATGGAAGAAGCTTGGTGAGATGTATCAAGCCAAATCTTTGGTGAACAAGATTTTCTTGAGGAATAAATTGTATTCCTTAAAATGGAAGAGGGTGGAAAAATTACAAACCACCTGGAAGCATTTAGTATGTTGGTGGATCAGTTGGCATCAGTTGGTGTCCATTACCAATTTTTTGCTACAACTCAATTGGTGGAGCTGATTAAATATTGTTATATTTGAAAGTGAAAATTACAGTTATTTCGGCATATGCTTAAGTGTTGTTTGCACCTTATTTATCATTTATCAAGTGACAGTTATGCAAGTGTTTGAGAAAATTGAATTTCAAAAGTATTACTCATGTTTTTTGCAAAATCAAATGGAGTACAAAACTAAATATACAAACGATAAAGCATAACATAATGCTTTCATTTATTTCATGAAATGATTCACATTACATATGTTCATTTGATTGCAAGAATACAAATGACAAGTACAACATTGCATTTTAATGCTTTTCTTTCAAAATGGAAATGAAAGAACAAAATTTAAATATCCACACAAGTCATGGTTTTAGCTAATTCCATTCATTGCAGAAAGTAAAATATAGTTGAAGGTAAAAAGGAACGAGAAAGAAAATAGTAGAAGACATATCCATCATTGCCTGACTCTTCATCTTCGACTGAGGCATTGTTGCTTACTCTATCCTGCTTCCACTCCTGAGTGTGCCTACAAGAGATTGAGAGGGGTGTCAATTAAGAGCTCAGGATATGAGTTATACTACAAGCTCTACCAATAGACATATAATTCACTCTTCGAAATGCATGGAATCAACTAAAGGAAGGAACAAAAACATGAATTGAAAAGAGAAAACATCATCATCATACATTGTTTTTATGCTAACATTGTTTGTTTCCTTGTGTAGGTATAGGAAAAGTCACGTAGTTGATTATCTTTTGAAGACCAAGCATGTGGAGAAAAACGGGTTCCCACAAGGGTAGAGCTCGACATGCTACCCCTTATACATTACAGATGGGGCTGAGAGAAGGAGTGCAATCACCATTTTCATCTGAACTATATAACTGAAAGAGTAAACCAGAGTTCATTTATCAAGTCATCAAGCCGACTATTCACTCATAACAATCAAGTAGTATGCTTCCTGAAAGCTACATGTGGACAGTGGACTTAAATGAGCTCAATCAATTCAACTGAATACATCATTCTTATGATCTCATAAATAGTGATAGTGAACAGGCATACATAATGCCTTATCAATTAAGCACTAATGAGAAATTACAACATGGAAGTATTTGTAGAGTTTTAGTTGTCTTTATCTCATAAGTGCTCAAGCTAGAATGCCTATTATTTTTTGGAAGCATACAAGTTGTGATATGAAGATAACAAGCATCAGAGAGTATTTTTCATAATGGAACATAAAAATGCATGAAGAGTGCCAGGTTGAAGAGCATACATTTAGAGGACAATCAAGCATGGAGGAAACTTCAGGTTTTTTCAATCCTTGAGGATTTCATTGTGTTGTATTAAGTGGAGTAAATAGTATAAGGGATTTGTTATTGTTTGATATGTATTGAAAATGAAGATTGTGCATCTGTTTTCACCAACCAAGGTATGCCTTCTAAGTATCATTGTATGAGATCGAAGCAAATGGACTTGAACATGTTTGATAAGAATTTGAGTATGTAAAGGAATTTCCAGATTAAACAAAGCTTTTAAAAGATTTGAGTGAAGGAATAATAGACTGAGTAAGCAAAAATCTAAGGGTGCCAATCAAAGAAATTTTTGTGTGTAGGATGGTGTCATTTAAGAGAAATGTGTTCCATATATTGAAGCTTTTCATTTATGCATAAACAGTACGGGAATTCATTTGGAGTTATCATATATTTCAAGTCTTTGCAGGTAAAAGCTACAGGAAGTGTGTAGAATCAATATACAGATGTGAAGCTATAGCCATGAGAACTTAATTCTAAGATTAATGCACAAAAATCAGGAGTTTTTTCCTCTTGAAAAAATGGGTTATCCATGGTTGGTTATCAACCTACAACCAAAGGTGGTATTCATTTCAAATTAGTTATAGCCCACAAGTACAATGTTTTATTCAGTATGTCAATTCTAGGGTTTTAGCCCTGTGATCAAATGGTGGCAATCAAATACCCTCGAGCTAGGGTTTCAATCAGAGAAAAATGCAGTAGACTAGAAATATGAGTGGAAATATGAAGCCTTTCTCACACAGAGAGCAGGAAATAATAAGTTTCTTTCAAGTTTCAGAGATACCCACATTGGGTTTTGAACTAAATACAACTATGTTTGAAACACAGAATGCCATGAAAATAGTTTCAAATCAAATGCAGTCTTCTTCTAGAACACTATTTACCCAAGGAAGGGGTTTTACACAGAAATCAAAAATGAAAATGAAATGACATAATGGGTTGAGCTCTATTAAGGAATAGACAATTTTCTTCAAAGAATATTGAGTACCCATGTTGGGTTTTGCATTAAGTACATAAATAGGTGAATTCCCTTTCATTTTCCAGTGAACCCACATAGGGGTTTGATTTTAAATTGCAGATGTCTTTTTTTTCAAAATACCCATATTGAGGTTTTGAATTAAAATGCAGATAGTAAAATTTTTGGAGATACCCACCTTGGGGTTTTTCATAAAATACATAATTTCTTCATTTTTACAAGTACCCATATGAGGGTTTGACAGAAATACTAAAGAAGAAAGAAATTCCTTTCATGGGTCAAGCCCATAAAGCTTCAATATGACTTTTCAAGAATATACATGGCCGCGGCCGAGAGGGAGCTTTTGGCTCTTTTATGGTTTACCATTTCATAGAAAGAGAAAAGCATTTTAGTTTTCCATCAGACTTAAAATACCTGAAGCAAAAGCGACTACAGTGCAAGGAATTATTCACTGAATTCGTAACAAGAGTCTCATAATGGCGCAGCCTGTGTGATGGCCAGAAATTCATAAAAAGTTTTGATCTTTTACAGAGTATAGAGCTTTTATAAGCTTTCTAATTTGAGAAAGAATGTCTCCAGAAGTTCAAAAGAAACAATGAACTTACCATGCGCACCTATGGAGCAAGGTATGTCGTGGCCATATTCTCTTGAAGAGCTCTCAAACACAATGCAAAGGTTGAGTTCTCACTGTGGAAACCAAGAGTAGAGAAGCAGAGACCAAAGAAAGAGACATAGAGCCACAAAATATATTAGATAATCATCACATAGACACGGCTTCAAGGCCAGAAATAGCTTTAAAAGCGGAGAAAAGAGCTTCAAAAGCCACATAAAGCTTAAGAACATGTTTACCGTCAAGAAAACATGGAGAATCCTCGATGAATCAACAATAGTAGCCGTGGAGGAGGTCCAAAATTTCCTTCATCAGTAGAAACCCTAGGTCTTGGAGGCGGCGCCCAAGCAGAGGCTTTTTTCCCAATTTCAAATGATGTGAAATAATAGAGATCCCTTGGTTTTGTTCATTAGGGTTTTCCCCAACCCTAATTCGACTTGGGGGATATATTGCTTTAATTTTTTAAATCTCTATGTCAAATAAAATACCATGGTGGCCGATGATTAGTGATTTCCTAAGTCCATCAATAGTGAAGGTCAATTCCCATGCCTTAGGAATTTTGAAATAATATTCCCGAAGCCTAGTCAAACACATGATCATCGATCCTTGCATTTTGAAATATCAAAGCTTAATCAAAAATCACATGGTGGTTGGTTTCCTATGTTTAGGTTCCCATTGACATATCAAACCCTAATAATATGTGCCTTGGTTTATTTTTTAGATTGATTTTGAAGAAATCAATTAAATGTAAATGTTGAAAATACTTTTGCCTTGGAGGATAGACTTTCATGCCTTGGGCATTTTATTTTCGATTGATTTTATAGAAATCAATTGGATATGGAGAGGAGATTTTCTTTGTATTTTAATGATTTTTTTTTAGAAAAATCAAAGGTGTATTTGGAGAAATAAGGAAATAAGTTTTTGTAAGAGATTTTCAAAAATCTTTAATTGCAAAGATAGGTCAGATTGTCAGAATATAAGATTTGTGAGCTATGTAAAGCAAGAATAAAACAAGATGTTTTATCTCTTTGCTATTTTTAGCAAATTTGTGAAAGATATTTCCTTGGTCAGATTTGAGATTCCTGTTGGAGAGATAAGGTGTTTTTTTTGCTTTAAAAGCATATTTGATCTTTTTTGAGAAGCTTTTCAATTTGTACATACAAAAAGTGTGTTTTTTCCGCTTTTGTGCAAGCTTCTTGGGCATTTTTTGATACCTTTCCTGGAGCTTTTTCTTAGAGCTCGGATTAGGGTTTTGAGAGATATATCTTGAGGAAAACTTAGTGTTTTTCTAGTTTAGATTTTGGTTTCTTTCTCTTACACATTTTTGAGCTTGTAAACTTCTTTGTACTCAGGTTTTGAGAGTTTTCACTCCATCCAATAAAAGCAGCATTCCTATCTCCAATTTTTGTCTCTATTTGCAGTTTTAGTATGATGTTCATATTGTGATTATGTTTTATAGATCCTTTTTATGTCCTAATTTTGCAGATTATTGATACAAAAAGTTCATTTAATGCAGGTTGCATGCTATGTTTAGGTTCAGACCTTCATGCAAATCAATTTTGTACTGATGTTCATGAGAGATTGTGAGGTCATTGTTGTTTTTCTGAAGATTGTTTGTGGGTGAAATATCAAAGTCATCATTAAGTTGAGATCATATTAGATAGGATTTCATTTCAGTCATATTCTCTATCCTTTTTCCCACAAAATCACTTAGAATAGGATCCATCATTCGGAGAACCAGCTCACTCTAGATATTCTCTTTTCAAGAAGATCACCCACATCTGAAAAGAGTTTCCATGTTTCAACAGATAGTCTTATTTTACAAATCTGACAAAGGGTGCATATATGATTGTTAACAGTGTCAAAATGGATGAGGAAGAGAAATGTCAGACCCTACTTTGTTCTTTGCCTGATTCATGAGATTTTCTTGTTATGTCTATTGGGAGTACTTTTGTTATATAGAATACTAAAGATGTGGTGGGTTCTTTTCTTTTTGAAGAGATGAGGAGGAAGGTATCCATCAATGCTAAGGAGGCCCTAACTGTTCCTGGAAGACCTAAGAAAAAAGGAAAGAAGAATGAGAAGTGTGATAAATCCAAGTCCAAGGGGATATCTAAGTCTCTTGGAAAGTCCAAAGCTATGTGTTGGAACTATGGTAAGCCTGGACATGTTCGTAAGGACTACAAAGAAGAAAAGAAGAAAAAGAAGAAATTTGATTCTGATTTTTAGTCTGAGAAGGAAGATGGTGACACATTTATTGCAGCTTTGGCAACTCGTGCAGGTAATGATGCATGGTTAATTGACTCAAGTGCATATTTCCATATGAACTTTAATAGAGATTGGTTTTTTGAATATGAAGAGTTTGATGGGGGTAAGGTGTACTTGGGTGATGATTCTCATTTAAACTTTGTTAGTCATGGTAAAGTTAAAGTCGGGTTTCCTGATGGTAGAATAAAAAATATTAATGTTGTGTTGCATATCCCTGGTTTAGCAAGAAATTTTTTATTTGTGAGAAAACTAATAGATGCAGGTGTGCAAATAGTATTTTCTAATACAAGATGCAAGATGGTTAGAGGTGTTATGGTGATTGCTAGAGGTGTCAAATATGGCACATTGTATAAGCTTGATGCATGTACTGTTGAGTGCAATAGTACTTGTGTGAAAAGAAGTTTGTGGAAGAAATGAGTGTTTCAACTTTAGTAGATGGTCATGGCTTTTGGGTACCCAAGAGTACTCTTTCTATTAAATAAAAGTTACCTGCAGATAAAACTATGTTATGGCACCAGAGACTTGGCCACATTGGAGAAAAGGGTCTAAAGACCTTGAAAAATAAAAACATTTTTGAAGGGTTATCTTATTGCAATCTTGAATTTGATTTCTATGAGCATTACATTTATGGAAAATAAAATCGTGCTCAATTTTACTTGAGTTTTCATAAATATTGTCGTGTATTGGATCTTATTCATTCTTATTTGTTTGGTCTTATAGATGTTCCTTCAATTGGTAAATCCAAATATTATGTTTCATTTATTGATGATTACAATAGACGGACATGGGTATACTTTCTAAAGAGTAAATCTAAATTTTTCAATCGATTTAAAGAATTTAAAGCAATGGTTGAGTTGTAGACTAGAAAGAAAATAAAATATTTGAGGACTGATAATGGTAGTGAATTTTGATCTAATGATTTTGATAGATTCTGTAAAGATTGTGGTATTCATAGACAAAAGAAAACTCTTTATTCTCCACAATAGAATGGAGTTGCAGAAAGAATGAATAGGACACTAATGGAGAAGGCTAGGAGTATGTTGAGTGGTGTTGGTCTAGAAAAAAGGTTTTGGGTTGAAGCTATTGCCACTGCTTGTTACCTTATTAACAAGTCTCATACATTAGCTTTTGTTGATAAGACACCTATAGAGGCATGCTCAGGCCACAAGCCTTCATTAAGACATCTTAGAGTTTTTGGTTGTGAGGCATATGCAAATGTGCCAAATGAGAAGTGAACAAATTTGGAGAACAAGGCTGTAAAATGTATCTTCATCGGATACAGTTATGGTGTGAAAGGATACAAGCTTTAGGATCATGTTGCACATAAGGAAATACATAGTAGAAGTGTTAGTTTTAGAGAAACTAAGCCTTCTTCTATTACATTGCAGCCAGAACAAAGTAAAAAGGAATATGTGATTCAATTTCCTTCTACACCTAAGAAAGTTGAATCAAGACCCATGGATAGACAAGAAGTTGAGGAGAGATTATCTAGCTCTGAATATTCAGAAGAGGAAGAACCTCCAACTCAGCTTGTTTGTAGGTCTACAAGGCATAGACAACCACCTGAAAGGTATTCACCTAATGATTGGAGATGTATTTTTTCTTTGAATACTAACATGGATGAACACAGATCAGTAGAAGAGGCATTAGGTATGAATGATGCAAAATCCTAGAAGATTTCTATGGATGAAGAAATGGTAGCTTTGAAAAAGAATGATACATGGGATCTTGTACTATTGTCTGAAGGACAAAAACCTATTGGTTGCAAATGGGTGTTTACGAAAAAAGATAGGTTCAAATGGAGGTATTGAGAAGTACAAAACAATTTTGGTTGCAAAAGGCTACTCTCAAGTTGAGGGTGTTGATTATGGTGAGATATTTTCTCATGTTGTAAAAATGGCATCCATTATATTTTTTCTTTCTATTGTTGTTGCTTATGATTTAGAGGTTGAGAAAATATATGTGAAAACTATTTTCCTTCATGGTGACTTGGAGGAGGATATTTATGACACAACCAGAGCACTACATAGTGAAAGGTAAAAGTAAATTGGTTTGCAAATTGAAGAAATCTTTGTATGGTTTAAAACATAGTCCTAGGATCATGTGGTACTAGAAATTTGATACATATGTGTCGAGTTTGAGATTTGAGCATTCTAAATCAAATCATTTTGTTTATTATAAAACTAATGGTGATCATTTCTTATTTATTGCATTATATGTTGATGATATGTTATTTATTGGAAGAGGGAAAGGTATGATTTCAAAATTGAAATCTCAACTTGCTGCGAAATTTTAAATGAAAGATCTTGTTGTAGCTAAACACATTCTTGGGATGGAAATTAAAAGAGATAGAGTGAATAGAAAGCTATGGCTTGACCAAAGTAAGTATGTTAATTCAATTTTATAGAGGTTTGATATGCAAGATTGTAGACCATTATGTGTTCCCGTTTCAGTTGGAACAAAATTATCTATTTCAGATTGTCCGACATTCCATCGAAGATGGAAGACATGAGCAGAGTGCCTTACCAAAGTGTAGTTGGAAGCTTTATCTATGTTATGGTTTATACAAGACTAGACATTTTCCAAGCAGTAGGAGTTATTTCTAATCCTGATAGAGTTCATTGGGATGCAGTTAAACGAGTCTTCAGATATTTGCATGGTACCTCAAATTATTCCTTGTGTTATCATAGTAATATGACTGAAGATAAGATTTCCCTTGATATTCATGGTTATGTGGATTCAGACTAGGTAGGTGATATTGATAACAAACGATCCACCAATGCTTATGTGTTTGCTTTATTTGGTGGTGCAATTAGTTGGATGAGTAAGCGATAGGTTGTGAAGGCCAACAATCTCCCACTTGGAGACTGATCCTAGATGACACCGCTACACTTGCAATTCCCATTGGATTACAAGTCTTGTCAGTTTCTTATGTTCACCATTATCAATCGTGAAGGCCAACTAAAACTGATGAGGAAATCAGTTTCTCTTGTGTCACTGCCTTTGTGAACATATCTACAGCATTCTCACTTGTGTGAATTTTCTCCAACTTCAACTGCCCATCCTCTAAAACTGGCTAGATGAAGTGGTATCTGAGTTGTATGTGCTTAGTTTTTGAATGCATAGCTGAATTCTTAGGAAGATGAATGGCACTTTGGCTATCAATGTACAAAGGGCTATCTTCTTGTCATTGTCCCAACTCCTCTAGAAAACATTATAACCAAATCATCTCCTTGCTAGATTCCATAGCAGCAACATACTTAGCTTCAGTGGTTGAAATCACAACAACCTTTTGTAGCCTTGAAATCCAACTAATTATAGTACATCCTACAGTAAAAAAATACCTTCTAGTACTCCTGCTATCAATATCACCCGCCAGATTAGAGTCAACATATCCTTTTAGAGCAGAACTTGTTCCTCCAAAGCATAGTTTCTTTGAAGTAGTACCTCTTAAATATCGAAGAATCCATTTTACCGTATTCCAATGTTCCATTCCTAGATTGCTCATACACCTACTCACAACTCCCACTGCATGTGCAATATCCGGCCTTGTGCATACCATTGCATACATCAAGCTACCAATTGTTGATGCATATGGTATCTTAGACATTTTGTCTTCCTCCTCTTGTTTCTTTGGACACATCTCCTTAGTCAACTTAAAATGACTAAGAAAAGGTGTACTAACTACTTTTGTATTCTACATGTTATACCTTTTCAACACCTTCTCTACATGTACTCACTTTGAGACAAAAATAATTTTATGTTTGTCCTGTCCCGTGTGATCCTCATACCAAGTATTTATTTTGCTACATTGAAATCCTTCATAGCAAATGAATTCGCTAATTTTTGCTTAAGTCCATTAATATGTTGCATGTCAGACCTGTCAACAAGCATGTCATCAACATAAAGCAACAGGATAATATAGTTGCCATTACCCAATTTCTTAAAATAAACACTAATCAAAATGACATCTTTTGTAACCTTGTTCAATAATAAAACTATCAAATTTTAAATACCATTATCGAGGTGCTTGCTTCAGTCCATACAAACTCTTCTTTAACCTGCACACAAATTCCTCCTTACCCTTGACCTCATATCCTTGTGGTTGTTGCATGTGTATTTCCTCTTCCAAATCCCCAAGGAGAAAAGTTGTTTTCACATCTAGCTGCTCAAGATGCAAGTCTTCTGCAGCCACAAGACTTAGAATAGTTCTAATAGAAGTCATCTTTACAACCGGAGAAAATATTTCATCAAAATCTATACCTTTTTTCTTTGCAAAACCTTTTACCACGAGTTTGGCCTTATATCTTTTCTTGCCTCCATCTTCTTCCTTCAACCTGCAAACCCATTTATTTTGTAATTCTCTTTTACCTACAGGCAATTAGACTAAGTCCCAAGTCTGATTCTACAGTAAGGAATCCATTTCCTCTTTCATGCCTAGCTCCCACTACTTTTTGGTATCTACCTACATTGCTTCTCCATAACCTTTATGTTCACCAGAATTAGTTAATAATATAGAATATAATGATGGAAAAAATATTTTTGGAGGTCTAGTTATCCTTGTAGAACATCTAACACTTGTAGGACTCTGTGGGATAACTTGTTGTTGTTGAGCATCAAGTACCACTGGCATTTTATTTTTCAGAATCTCATCCAACACCACATATTCCTTTTTGGCTTGTTCATGCTTCTTTTCTTCCAGTTGATCCTTATACATGACCTTATCATTAGATATAACATCTCTGGTCCTAATGATTTTATGATTTTCATAATCTCATAACCGATAACCAAATTCATCTACTCCATATCCAATGAAGGTACATTTTTTAGACTTAGCCTCAAGCTCGGTTCTATTTTCAATATCAACATGGAAAAAAGCTTCAAAACCAAAGGTTTTCAGAAATGAATAGTTTACCTTTTTACCCGTCCATGCCTCCTCTGGAATACCACCATCCAAAGGATTTGAAGGTCCACTGTTTATTAAATAAATAGCGGTATGTACAACATCTGCCCAAAAGTGTAAGGGTAGTCCATCATGCAATCTCATGCTCCTTACACACTCCATAATCCAGTCCTATTCATCCTCTCAGACACACCATTTTCTTGTGGGGTTCTAGGAACCATTTTCTACCTACAGATTCCATTGTATGAACAGTAATATTCAAATTCTCTTTTGCAATACTTGCCTCCATTATTAGATCTAAGACACTTCAACTTTTTTCCTGTCTCATTCTCAACCAAATCTTTCCACTTTTTAAAACTTTCAAATACTTATGATTTTTGTTTTAGGAAATACACCCATGTTTTCCTAGTTACATCATCAATAAAAGTAACATAATAACAAGAGCCACCAAGAGAAGATACCTAAGTTTGTCCTCATACATCTGAATGCACAAGCTCTAATTTCTCACTCTTCTTCTCTTTCCCAACTTTGAGAAATCAAACTCTTTTCTATTTTCCACAAACACAATTTTTGCAAAAAATCCAAGTCAATCTGCTTCAAACCTAGTAGCAACTTTCTGGAGTGAAGGATTTTCATACCTTTCTCTCTCATGTTCCCAAGTCTATGGTGCCACAATTTTGTTTCTATCCCTGTAGCAAATGTTGTAACTGTCTTAGTAGCAACTATTTTTGTAGCAGCTAAGGTAGAGTAAGTGTTACCAGTACACAAATACAATGTGCCTACCCTTTCACCTTTAGCTACTACTAATGCACCTTTAGTGACCTTCCAGACTTTGTTTGAAAAGATAACCATGCAGCCTTCACTACCCAATTGTCCTATAGAAATTAAATTCCTTCTCAATTTGGAACATGCCTTACCTCTTATAGCAACCATTCATTTCCATTCTGCAACTTGATTTTTATCTTTCCTTTTCCAACAATCTGGCAGGGTTCATCATCAGCCAAATATACCTGTCCAAAATCACCTTGAACATAATCTACAAAATATTTCCTATGGGGTGTGGCATGAAATGAAGCCCCTGATTCTATTACCCAAGAATCATTAGCATTATCTAAACATATAATTAAAGAATCCTACAATTTATTACTTGCAACATTAGCTTCCTTACTATCATCATGTTGTATGTCTCCTTATTTTCCCTTTCAAGACCAACAATCCTTCTTCAAGTGTCTTGGCTTTCCACAATGCCAACAATCCATTCTTCCTCTGGATTTAGATCTTCCTTTCTTAGACTTCCCTTGTGACTTCCCATGATTTGTTGGGATTTTTCCTCTCTCCTTTGTTCTTCCCCTATTCTCTACAGTCAAAGCATTACCAGATATTGAACTCACCTGTGCTTTTCCATCGCATTTCCTCGCCAAGGATAACACCAACAACATCACCAAATTTCAATGTATTTGAACCAAAGACAGAGTTACTTATAGCCATTACCAAGCTCATCATTAAGATTAGTAGCTGGAGTAGTTGGGGCAATTGAATTCGCTCCTTGAGTTAGTTTGTAGTAGAAATGCTAGATTTTGGAAAAGAACATAAAACCAAGAGAGCCCTCACCTCTTCATCAAAATTCACTTTTATAGAAGTTAACTGACTGGTAATCATATTAAACTCATTTAAATGATCTATCACAGATCTACCTTCAATCATTTTCAGATTAAACAAATGCTTCATGAGAAATACCTTATTTGAGGCTGAGGGTTTTTCATACAATTTAGCCAAAGCTTCCATCAAATCCTCCGTTGTCTTTGCTTTTGTTATATTGAACACCATAGATGGTGTCAGGCACAACCACATGGTTCCTAGTTCCTTTCTATCCAGAATCTCTCATTCTTCATTAGACATCATAGCTTCTTTCTTTTCTTTTCCTTGGAATGGCCGCCATAGATCCTTTTGATACAAATAATCTTCCATCTGCATCTTCCTTCTTCCATTGCTCCCACTCAAATCTAGAGGTTTCCTATCAATGATCGAAATACACATGGCTCTGATACTAGTTGTTAGAATTCAGGCAGATTGGAGCAATAAACATTAACAATTATATGCAGATTAAATAACCCAAGAAATAACAATGAAGAATAACACAAAAGAGATCAACACAGAATTTTAACGTGGTTCACCCAATATGAGCTACATCCATAGAACCTTAAATCCATCCAATGATTTATTATCCAGTGCAAAACAAATTACAATCTCGCGAATACCATACCGCAACATACATCCCAGCCGCTTATAACAAGCTTTTTGGAATCTTCTAGAATTAGGGTTTTACAAAGTCATTTTTCATTTGATGTGTTAAGGGGAAAACCCTGGCGTGTTAATGGAAAAAAATTGGGGGCATACCTGGCGAGGATACATTACGAGTGTACATTATTTGCATGATCAGTCACCACATACCAACATTGGCATAGGTTCTTTCACTTTTGGAAGATCTTTCTAGTGTAACAATAATTAAATCCCTCCACACAACTAGAAATCTCCAATTCTCCCATGCCAATTTGGAATCTGTGGGTAAGACGATGGAGTCAAATAGTGCACATGATAAACAAATACGTGGAAACATTTTATTCTCACAAGCAACTAGCTTGTGAAAAATTCCTTAATGGAAAAATAAGGAAAAGAAACAAAATAAGGATCAAGCTAAAGGATCAAAATTAGACACTTCATCGGATTCATCTCCCTCATCAAAAGGAAAAACTTATAAGGATAAGCCCAAGTGTACTTATTGTAAAAGATTAGGGCATGAAGAACACCAATGTTACAAAAAGGAAATTGATTACTTGAAGACTCCTATTCAACAAACTCAACTTCAATTATTTAAGATGAGTGGTTCTTCCCTTTTCATATTAGCATCATCTGCATTTTTAGCAAAGGATAAGAATAAGGGTATGGCAGTCATTGATTTTACAAACAACACATCACATAAGTGGCTTCTTGATTTTGGGGTATTACGCCACATGGTTACATCCAAAGAACTATTTTCTACATTGGATCTTTGTTCATTCCTATCAATATTGATGGAAAATAACACCTATATGTTAGATATTGTAAAAGGATCTATTCAAATTGGAGAAGGAACATTCAATGATGTAATTTATGTACCTTCCTTATCTAATAATCTCCTTTCCATTTATTAGATTACACATACTGGAATAGGAAAAATAGTTGATTTCACACCACATTTTGTGATCATCAAAAATTTGTAGAGTAGATATATCATTTCCATGGGTCATGTTGATCATGATTCCAAATTGTATTCCTTTTCTTTCTTTGGTTCTATTGACTTTAATGATGGTTTGAGTATAGATGACACTGATACCTTCAACATGCATAAGGAGATATAGTTTGTTTATTTGAACCTTGGAGTTCTATCTTCCTCATCAGTTCCTTCATCTTACATTGATATCACATCTCCTTCATATTATGCTTCTTCAATATTGTGTGTTCCTACATCATTAATTTCTTATGTTTCAGGGAAGCGAGATATTTGTAGCTATGTTTCCACTATAGTTGAATGGGATGATTACTTACATAGAATATCATACTTGTTTAAAGTGAATCCCATGTTACAGAGTTGGCAGGAACCTTTGATGACATGCACATCAACGTTGTTGTCAACCCATCTACATCTTTGGCTTATGTTCTACATCAACCTTTGCATTGGGAATTTGAGTAATTTTCATAGATTTCACCATTTGTATAGGAGTGAATTTGCACCCCCCTTGCAAATTCCCCTTTTACACCCTCACCTTAGAAAAATTAAATCTGACCAAGTAATTCCACATCCTCATTTTGTACCCCATCCACTTGGCGCTTTTTTTTAGTGTCAGTGGGGGAATTTCTGTCGGGGATGTGTGCGGCACATGAACGTTTGTGCAACACGCTATTGTCCTGACAAGATTCCTGCCACTAGAATCTACATAGGCGTTACATTCTCCATTAGCGACAAAACATAATGCCCCTATGCCTTCTTGTCGATCTTTGAATGACTCTTTCCCTCCTAATTGGCCTTCAAATGGCTATCTTTCTCATTTAATCAATCTTTTGAACATTTCTTGATCTTCTACAAATTCATTTTTCACCCTAGCTTCATGTTTTACTCCATACTCTTGCTATTGGTTGCACTATCGGCTTCACGTTTCTCTCAGGTGTTACGTTCTCCATTGGCAACAAAACGTAATGCCCTTGCACCTTCCTGTCGAACTTTGAATGACTCTTTCCCTCCTAATTGGCCTTCAAATGGCTATCTTTCTCATTTAATTCATCTTTTGGATATTTCTTGATCTTCCACAAATTCATTTTTCACCCTAGCTTCACATTTTGCTCCATACTCTTGCTATTGGTTGCACTATTGGCTTCATGTTTCTAGCAATCATAGTATCCTATGCATTTACCACAAAAGCAATAGCTTGGTGTCTTGCAAGTCTGCTTTCGATGTTGTTGCGGCTACATCAACTCTACTATTGTTGTTGGCTTACATTCCTCTCTCATTGGCCTTGAGTGCCTCTGGTCAAGGGTGGTAATGCTTTTGTTCATTACTTTGTTGTTGGATTTGACTAGCATAGTGTCTCTCATAGTATTCGGTTTCATTTCCATTCCAACATTATTTCCTTTATCAATTTTCTATCTCTCTATCTAGTTGTCTGTGGAGGTGGAAACACCAAAGTGGGGGTTTGACTACGACAAACCCCTATACAGCCCCAACACTTTTCATCTCTTGGGTGTGTGTAGGTACATGTTCGTGTGGAGCTTGTTGGTGAACTAGACTCTTTGTGAGTTAATCCTCATCACCTTCATTCTTGTTATTTCGTATCATCTTTCTTGTTATTTCCATTATTTTTTCATTCAATATTTTTGTTAGTACCTCAACTACTAAGTTGTTAATAGGTCCTTTGGTATTTTCTTTGTCTTTTTGCACTTTCTGTCTGTATGGATGCTAGCGCCCCAATGAGACGCCACCATGCCACACTATCATCCCTGACCTGCGCTAATGTCCTTTGGTAGAGAGTTGTCTAAGGTACAGTTCAGGTTCCAGAAACCTACTCATTTAGCCCCATGAAAACTCTTGGGTCAATAGAGTGACAAAAGCATTGAGAGTGATCTTCATTTTCTATCCTTAATCTTTAAACACTTGTCCAACTTGAGGTAGACTAGGGCAGCCTTCCGCTCTTGGCTCTCAGTGGCCTGGAGCCTTATTGTGGTTGGTCCCCCTCCTCTACATTTTGGTGAAACTAACGTGAACAATGTCTATTCATTTCTTTGTAACTGAGACATTTTCCCTCACACTTGGTGATTGTTGTAAACTCGAGTGTTGTGAGGTTTTATGAGCATCACAACCCAGTCTACGACCTTCGAATACATGGTTAGAAGAAGTGTGTGGCACTTACAAATGAAAAATATGAATGTCACTTCCTATTTTACTATTGGTTTTTCTACAAGCTTTATAGACAAGATGGGTTTCATAGACGAGACCACTCATGCACCCACTCCTCCAATGTCCCCTACGGCTTCGTCTATGGATGAGGATGATGTTGTACATATTCCTATAGAAAACCTTTTGGAATTAGACAAGAGGATGTTAGACCTTGTGAATCATTTAGAGAAAGCATTGAATATGACAAGAGTTGCTAGGCTCGTTAGCGAGGTGAGATACATGTTAGGTAAGGATCGGACAGGCATGGAGTTCTTACGCGGCCTCACCAATCTAACTGAAGCATGCATCCCCTCATATAATGCTAGATCAAGTACTACTTGAGGAGAAGTGCTCGACACCTATGAGAGACAAATAGGTGTTTTGATGCCTACCATGTTTGTATGCATGGCTGAAATAGGCTCCTCAATTAGCATTTCCTCTGCTTCTTAGAAATCCCACACTATCAAGGTGATCAGTAGGATACCCCTTGGTTTCAGCTTCACCCCTCCTACTACCCCTGGTGGTGGGGGCTTCGATGGAATGAGTGGTGGTGGATTTGGTATCAATCACGGTGTTGGCGGTGGTGGCTATGGCAGAGGCCTTGGTGGTGGCTCCAGTGGAGGTCATGCTAGTGGTTCTGGTGGTGGCTCTGATGACGGTCACAATAGTGGATCTGGAGGTGGGTTTAGAGGAGGTTCTGGTGGTGGTGGCTTTGGAGGGGGTTCCACTAGACCTTTGTCATCTTCAGACCCTTTTTTTAATGCTCTTCTTCAAAATATGGGCCAAATGCAAAGTCAATTGGAAAACCTATGTATTTATATGCATGCCGATAAATAGCATTAACACTATCCCTCATATATTTGTATATGTATATGTATATACTAATATATATATTTATAACCCAAGTCAATCAAGTATAAATACATTTGATATATGAATGAATACGAACAAGTAAACATCACACACAATAATAATATATGTATATATATACACACTCCTCTATTAAGAATTTACGCTTATGTGTGTGTGTGTATATATATATAGCAACATGATAATCAAATGATCATGACCTACGTGACTATAGTGTCATATTAATCATTTATATACATATATGCATATCTATTCATATATCGTCATACTCGTATGGACATCCCATTATATCCATCATACGCATATGTCGACATATGCATATATGCATATATCCCAATACTCATTCAACCACACAACAAGCACAGTACCATGAGGAAAGATTCACAAGCTCAAACAGATAAACATCATTCAAGAATGCATTCAATAGTAATCAAGACCCTTACTAATGCAGACACATCAAAGTAAGGATGCCTTACCTACTTCCCACATAATAATCCAAATCAATTATTCTATTGTGGTGGGTGTAAGCTCAGATAGGTTACATTACTAGTTACTTGGCCAAGATCTTCTCCTGAGTGATACTTCCCCTCTGCTTGGAGGAATGAACATATACCTACATCCACATTCTCAAAATATGCCCAATGTAGTCAGTTATTCAACAAAATATGCATTACACATAATACATCTCATAATTAGAATATTAATTCAATAACCATCCATTTCACATACATGCACTTCTTCACATATCATTTAAATGAGATAGCATTTATGAATAATTCTTTTGATAACAAAGTGCAAGCACAATTTATTCATCTTTGGAATTCACATTTTACCCTACATAGTAATAGTAAATAGTAATTACACAATTTGGGGTGTAACATACTTCCCCCCTTGTGAATCATCGTTCTCAATGATCTATAGCACTTTAACATACAGATAAAGTAAAATAAAGTTTTACTTACCATTCTCAAAATACGTAAGATTTATAAAACATTCATCCTATGTAGCATCACTCCTTGCAACCTTTTCCTTCCTGGACCTTGCATCAAGTGTCCTTGCTATCGCATAGGGAAAACTTGTATGTCTCACACATACTTACTCTCTCAAAGAGCTTATGTGTTGTATTCATAATATATTTCATATGTACATCCCATGTATAATAATATTTGAATAATACATGACACCTATACTATAGTGACTATAAAGCACATTCTCATTGGCTCATGAATTTATCCTTAGTATAATCCAAATAGAAAAGGAATGATGATGCATTACGCACTACACTATGGGTCTCATCCTTCCCTTTGGTATTTACACCTTCAGATAACTCAGAAGCCAAGTTCACCCATCTCTTACTTATATATTTACTTTAGCCAAAAGTAATGCTCCTGACCACTTGTTCGTCTTGAGCACAACATTGCTCTTGGACATTTGTCAATTTTGATGTTGCTTCATACTTAAGCTTTGTATCAACAAAGTTTCATTGATCTCTTTGATCTATTACTCCTTTTTGAAAAACTATCAAGTATAAGGTTAACCCTATTTCTTAGCCTATTTCAGTCTCTTAGAGTTTCCAACCTTCCTTTCCATATAATGGATTCAAACCTTGACGTTAGAAGTTTCCAAGTACTCAAATAATCATTCAAGATTTGGTTTTCCTCTTTTACCTATTTGGCTACAATAATATTTTGTGCATTCGTTCAATTAAATGTCTTGTAGTATGATCATAGTCCTTACAACCTTATCATTATTTGCTTGTTCTCAACTGAGACAACCTTCTCAGGTTTACTACACAACTACCTCACACAATATATTATTTAGGACCGAAATCCCATAATTCAAGCTTCCAACCAACGTTGGTTACCTTGGGGAGTTTGTCCACTACAACATGTAATGTCCCCATTTTCGTGAGCATTATTTTTTAAATGATTTAGCCTATTCCTGACCCTCGTAGGCTAATGAGCATAGTTAGGGGGTTTCCTTGGGGTAGTTACCTAGTCAGTGGATGGTTTCCTGGATTCAGTTGGATTGGAGAAATAAGGGAGATAATAATTAAATTAATTATTTGTAAGGTTATTAATTAAATAAATATTTAATTAATTTAATAAAGTGACTTAAATAAAATATTATATCATAAAGTCACTAAAATAAAATAAAATAATATTATTTTAATATTCTTTTCTAGAAGCTTCTTGAAGATGGATTGAAAAGTATAAAAGAAGATCAAGCCAATCTTCTAATCATCCAAGAATTGTTATTTGCTTGATGTTATTGTTTGGTGAGGAAGCTAGCTAGGGTTTATGCCATTTTCAGCCATTGGGAACGAAAACTCTCATTGGTTATGCAATTTTGAGGTTGTGAAATATCAGTTGAATTATTGCTTCATTGTGGGCTTCACTTCAAAAGTTCAATTTGTATTTATATTGCAAATTTTGTGGCTTTTGGCCAAATTTGGAGATTAAGATTCCATATCAGCTTGTTGAAGCATTTTGGATAATAACCTACAGCTGCAAATTTGTGAAGAATTGATTGGAGATATATTGGAGATCATTTGTAGATTGGAGGCAACATTGATTGGCATATTTGGAGGTGATTATTGTATGAAGTACATTCTAATTTTTCATCTCAGCAAGGGTCAACCAACCATGGTGAGAAGTACATATTTGCTCATTGCTCATCATTGAGACTTCAGCTTTTTGTGGGCATTGAAGAAATCAATTCCGTTCGTGTTGGCAATCATTTCTATAGCAATTTGGAGGGCCATTGTTGTTGCATTTATTTATATAAAATATTCCCAGGCAAGAAACAAGGGCAGCATATGTAGGAGCTCGATTTGACTCAAGGGGAGCTCATTTTTGGTTATTGTGTGGCTGCCATCTCTTCATCAACATAGGTGCTTCTTGTGACCAAGTTCCTCGTGATATTTACATTCACATATGAGCATTTAGAAACATTATAGTTGCAGCCATTGTACTAAGACTTAGAAGTTGAATTGTAAGCCAATAATCTTGGCAAAGACATCATACTCAGCTTGTACTCAGCATATGCTTCATATTATTATAAGGAAGGAGTTGTATATCATTATCTGTCTTTAGATACTTGGCTATAGTATTCATTTATGTATGCAAGACAACTGTTTATCTAAATGTAACCATCTGAAAGTCAACATTTACATTATGGGAATTGCATAGCAAGTGTTTGATTAAATTCCATATGCTATAGATGTACACCTCAATCATTAGGATGCAATTCCTTATTGTTGTAGATGCACATTAGTTTGCATGCCAAGTGTTTCACGAAATGTCAATTGGCTATAGGTGCACATTTTTCATGCAGAGATCATATATATGCATTTCAAAAGACAAAAGAAATTGTATTTGCATTTCTGTTCTTTGTCTAGACATCTTAGTAATCATTTGAAAGCATTTAAATCACATTTGACATCATTTCAAGCAAGTATAATTAGACTGAAACACAGAAACAACAAGTAAAGAGGTTGTATGCAAAGTGTTTGATGATATTCCTTGAGCTTTTAATCAGCATTTTGAGGTCAAATTTGGCAAGGGCTATTACAATGATATTAGAGCGGTTTCCTGCCAACCTGTTGGGTGATGATTACATCCGTGCACAAGTTAGTTTTGATTTGGTTTTCAGTTGGGTAGCGAAAATGGGCTTCAAGGCAACATTGTTTAGTGATAGACAAGCCATGGAAGAAAAAGAAGCTAGAATGGAAAAGAAATTTGATGGGATGATAGATATGATGTCACGGATGCTAGCAAGAATGGATCAACAACACCACAAAACAAATAAAAGGAAGTGACTAGCATGTTTGAAGAGTATAGCACTCTTCCTCAACATGTTAAGAAGAAATTTTCCTTCAAGTGTTACATAGACTTGCACTCAAGTCTTTGCCACAAAACCAAGCTTGCAAGGAAGAAATATCACACTATAGCACATTAATTGTTTACACATGAAATGGATAGAGAATCTACACATAAGGTTGATACTGCTCATCATGAGAATGATTTGGTATGCAGAAATTTATATGATGAATTTGATATACATGTTGATTTAATTCAATAAGACACCAAGACAGCTTTGGGTAATGATTTATCTACATCATCCTTGCAAGAGGTTACTCAAGAAGTTTCTACTATAGAGGCTAATTCTAATTTTCATGATAGCAATGATAAAACTTTGCATGAGCATGAGACAACAGTGACTTCACATGTGCAAAATGATCCTATTGAGTTGTCACATGAAGGGACTCGAGAATTGGGTACTAATGGTGCATTGCATGATGTAGATTCATGTCATGAAGATTCTAATTTTTCAAATTAGACCTTCGAAAAAAAAATAGAAAATACATTTGATGGCAATGAATCTCAAGATAATGCTTTGGATGGATATGCAGTTACTATGGAAAAAGTGTACAAAGATATTGCTTCTACCATGTCTTTTGATCCATCCTATTGAGGTACATAGCAGCAGTACCTTGGATGATATTGTGTGTGAAGTTGATAGCACACACAATGTTACTTGTCAGTTAGTGAGCTATGGTGATTAAGATCAGCATGGAGTAATTGTACAATTTGTGAATAATCCATTATTCGAGCTGGATGTTGGATTAGTCTTTGATAACCCACTCTCCGATGTGGATGCCAATCACACTCCTAATACTAGTTCAAGGTTGAGTGATAATCGCAGTGTTTGGGATCTTTCCAGGGCATTGGGATTCCAAACAAGGCTCACAGAGGACTTGATGATGCATCGATGTGGATTGGCTTCAGGCTTATACCATCCATTGTGGGATGGAGAGTTTCCATCTTCAAAAGATGTCACTAGATACTACAAGTACCTGACTCTGTTGTTTGTAGGATATTATTTGTAGGGATAGCAGTCAATTATCCATCATGTTGATATATACCAGACAGGGTTTGCTTCTTCTATGGCACAGAGATTTCATACGAATACATGGTTACAGGGTGATTATGGCGTTAGTGGGCATGATGGCTTGATTTGTTAGCACATCCATGGGAGTTTGGCAGAGGATAGAGAGAGATATGGTGTAACAAATGCTTCCAGATGTTCTTATCTATGCATGAGGGATGGATGTGAGGTTCGATAATTTTGGGATCCAGGTGGCAACAGGATTAGCACTATGTATTGGACGGGTCCCATTGGGTTTCTTCACTATCCGCAACATGGTGAAGTTGAGATCAGATTTGAGCAATGGAAGTCTGAGGGTTTTCTCCATAGCAGACTTCTATTCTGGATTTGGGATCCAGGTATTTTATGTTGGACACTCTCCAATATGTTGAGGGATCCTTTGTGTGCATTAGGGTTCCGGTTTGGGTTTGTTGGGGAGTATTGTTGCAGGTACATGGTGTGGTTTGTTTGCATTTTTACTTTAGGTTCTCGTGTACGATTTGGGTTCGATGTACAGTTTCATTGCGCATGGATTGGACAGCCGGTATGTTGTCTATTTTGTGTAGTGGTGGTTATTGCTGCTACAAGAGTTAGTTGGGGATGTGTGGGACATTTCACAGTTCTTCTTTTGGGCCTTCCGAGGAGTGGAGTTTCTTTGCAATGGAGATTGCTTGGGGACAAGCAATTTCAAGGAGGGCGGATTATAATGTCCCCATTTTCGTGAGCATTAGTTTTCAAAGGATTTAGCCTATTCCTGACCCTCGTAGGCTAATGAGTATGGTTAGGGGGTCTCCTTGGGGCAGTTACCTAGTCAATGGATGGTTTCCTGCATTCAGTTGGATTGGAGAAATAAGGGAGATAATAATTAAATTAATTATTTGTAAGGTTATTAATTAAATAAATATTATAAAGTGACCTTATATTTAATTAATTTAATAAAGTGACTTAAATAAAATATTATATCATAGTCACTAAAATAAAATAAAATAAAATAATATTTTTTTTAGAAGCTTCATAAAGATGGATTGAAAAAGTATAAAAGAAGATCAAGCTAAGATTCTAATCATCTAGGAACTGTTATTTGCTTGATGTTATTGTTTGGTGAGGAAGCCAACTAGGGTTTCTGTCATTTCCAGCCAATGGGAACGAAAACTCTCATTGGTTATGCAATTTTGATGTTGTGAAATATCAGTTGAATTATTGCTTCATTGTGGGCTTCACTTCAAAAGTTCAATTTGTGCTTACATTGCAAATTTTGTGGCCTTTGGCCAAATTTGGAGATTAAGATTTCATATCAGCTTGTTGAAGCATTTTGGAGAATAACCTATAGCTGCAAATTTGTGAAGAATTGATTGGAGATATATTGGAGATCATTTGCAGATTGGAGGCAACATTGATTGGCATATTTGGAGGTGATTATTGTATGAAGTACATTATGATTTTTCATCTCAGCAAGGGTCAACCAGCCATGGTGAGAAGTACATATTTGTTCATTGCTCATCATTGAGACTTCAGCTTTTGTGGGCATTGAAGAAATCAATTCCGTTCGCGTTGGCAATCATTTCTATAGCAATTTGGAGGGCCATTGTTATTGCATTTATTTATATAAAATATTCCTAGGCAAGAAACAAGGGCAGCATATGTAGGAGCTCGATTTGACTCAAGGGGAGCTCATTTTTGGTTATTGTGTGGCTGCCATCTCTTCATCAGCACAGGCGCTTCTTGTGACCAAGCTCCTCATGATATTTACATTCATATATGAGCATTTAGAAACATTATAGTTGCAACCATTGTACTCAAACTTAGGAGTTGCATTGTAAGCCAATAATCTTGGCAAAGACATCATACTCAGCTTGTACTCAGCATATGCTTCATATTAATATAAGGAAGGAGTTGCATATCATTATTTGTCTTTAGATACTTGGTTGTAGTATTCATTTCTATATGCAACACAACTATTTGTCTAAATGTCACCAGTTGAAAGTCAACCTTTACATTATGGGAATTGCATAGCAAGTGTTTGATTAAATGCCATATGCTATAGATGTACACCTCAATCATTAGGATGCATGATAAATGTTTGACATAATTCCTTATTGTTGTAGATGCACATTAGTTTGCATGCCAAGTGTTTGACAAAATGTCAATTGGCTGTAGGTGCACATTTTTCATGTAGAGATCATATATATGCATTTCAAAAGACAAAAGAAATTGCATTTGCATTTTAGTTCTTTGCCTAGACATCTTAGTAATCATTTGAAAGCATTTAAATCACATTTGACATCATTTCAAGCAAGTATAATCAGACTAAAACACAGAAACAAGTAAAGAGGTTGTATGCAAAGTGTTTGACGATATTCCTTGAGCCTTTAATCAACATTTTGAGGTCAGATTTGGCAAGGGATATTACACAACATTATGTCAGTTCGGCTGACATAGACAAGTTAAACTATCTTGCATTCTACAACTACCCCTCTGGAATCTCAAGAGAGTACACATGTCCTTCCAATGATGACATCTTGTCTTCATTTTCTAGCACACTAGGCATTATCTTGCTATATACTCAGCAACATCTTACTCCATCTTTTTCCAAGTTTTAGTGGTTCCTCACCCGACAAATAACTCTGTCACCCCAATGTCCTACCTCTGACATCAACTTTCTCATTCCATCCCTTAATTCTCCAAAATTTTGGGTTCATAGGCTCTTTTATATCCCATATTAGTATATTCTTTGACTGAGTGAAAACCTATTTCATGGTCTCATTCCACATCTAATTCCCAAGTAATAATGGTTAGGAGTTTTGTGGAGATAAATCCCATTTATCTTAGGATATCCATACTGTGGATTTCCTATGTCCTTGGATTATTTTCAAAGATGTAATCCATCTTTCAACTCAATCTAATTTTCTCAATAAGAATTGGTACTAATTTTGAGTATTAATCCTTGTTCAATCATGTTGGTTCCTAGAAGATATCAAATTTAATTGCATACCTAATTACCAAGCAGGAAATTTTCTTGTTAGCTCAAGTGATTCACTTAATCACATAGGTGAGTCTCAACCTTAGTATACCCTAATCTTTATATTAACTCATCAACCAACGACTAGTCTGATTATATAGGTTACTCTAACCCTATATGTTCCAATCAAGACCAAATGTACAAATCAACCAAGTAATTTATTCCCAACCTATAGGTGTTAATGAGTAGTCTAGTACATATTCCAACCCAATAGGTAAAACTTAACCTAAGGTTTCTCTCTTTATTCGAATGAACTTCTCGTCCCAATTAGGTTATTCTAAACCTAAGGTTTCATTCGAGTATAAAGTATGATCAATTAGTCATTCCAGTAAAGATATTTTGATTTGGTTCACATAACATCACATCGCATCTTACATACCTTCTCCATGGCTTTATACCTAAACCTTATCATCCCCAAGGTTTTCTATCATAGTTAGATGATAGTGCCAAGTCGCTTCATGACATTGACATATCTCACACTATACACCTAGTCTAACTATCTAAGAATAGATCAACAATAGCTGTTCCCCATAAGGCAATAGGAGTAGTAAGACACTTTCTTACAAATCATAAGTAATCTAGATCTTCCCTTGTCTATCCCATAGACAACAATCTTCCCTTTCATGACCAAGTAATCTACCTATCCTTTCCTTAAGGCATCAATGATAATTTTAATCGATATATATGCAAGGTGTGGTGTGATAATAGGTCACAATTCTTGACCTTTCTACTATTTTTCTCCAAAATTCCAATACCTTATCCATTCTTTTGCTTTCTATTGAAGAAGATTTACTTAAAACTCCTTCCAAGTATGGAACTAAACCCAAGACTTAATATCAAATGGAGGTGTGGATTTCTAGAAAAGAAATGGAGGAATCTAAGCTCTCAGATTTGGAAGTCTAGAGCAGAAGCAAGTGCTCAAATCCTTGCTTGGAAAATGTTGCACCATAAGCTGTCAGTGGAGGAGAGATTGAAATATTTAAAGATTCAGCCAGCCATGTGTCCTTTTTGCAAACATAATGAAAGTGAAACATATTTTTTGAGACTGTTTTTGGGCTAAGAAAAAATGGAAGGCTATATTTAACTTTTTCCCTGCTATTTTTGACCATGTGTTACATTGGAAAGAAGCAGTGTTGGGTGTTGGGCTTCACAATAATGTGGTTGCTAATACTATGAAACAAACTATTTTGCTTCATATCTGGAAAAGTGGATGCTTAGCTATGTTTTCTAATCATATTACACATCAGAAAGTAAAAATTTTACAGTTTTACTCTGACATCATGGTACAATTTGTTTCTTTGTGTGTTTAGGTGCGTGAGGATGCTAAATACAACAAGCTTTTGGAAGAGGTCAAATATCAATTTTTGCAGCTTCATGAGGGAGACATCCATTGTTCTAGACAGCTCCAAACCTTGTTTAAGTTTCAAGTATAAGTTGTTTTTCAGCTGCTGTTTTGTAGTTGGTGAAATGTTCATGTGTTGTGTTGTAATGTTGCTGCTACTTTCAGCAATGATAATGTGTTTCCAGCTGCTGTTTGTAAGTGATTATGATGTATTTCCAGCTGCTGTTTGAGGTTGTAACTTTCAGCTGGTTTTTGTTTTGTTTCCTCTTAGTTGAGGTTCGTCACTGGTGGTTGTTTCCTCAATTCTTAACTGGGTTTGTATGCTTCAGTTGTTCTTTCTAGTTGTCCTTTTCTTCTGAGTCTCTTTGTTGGACTGTTATTTAATTCATTTGTAATCTTTCAGCATTATTCAATTAAAAAAAAAAAAAATTGTTCAAGAATTATTTTTTGGTGGAAATTCCATTCCTCCTCTTGTAACACGATCGTATAAGGTCCCATTGGATGAAAATAAGAAGTAAATTTTCTTAATTCTATGTTAGCATAGGAAGATCCTTCTAGAAGGGGAATCAGGCCCACTCCACCAAAAGATATGATCTTCTAGTTCCTCTTCTTTTGTTATTTTTCTTTATCATATGTCAAAAATTAATTATTTACTATGGCGTTATTAGAATAGTTCATATTTGCCCATCTCTCTCTTCAATCTATAGGTATATTCAAAATCATAAAATTCCTAAAATCAAATAAAAACATTTTTGTTTCAAGCATTTATCTTTCAACTTTAATTATGTCCAACATTTATTCCAGAATGTGTGTTTCTTAATTTTAGTACAGATGAACATTATCTTTAATTCTAATTCAGTATTTGTTCCTGTATGAATTTTGTATTGGCAATAGTGTAGATTGTTGTTTCAACTATGAATCTTTACGTTTGCAAGCAAATTAATTTGATTTCTCTCTTATGCTCTCTTTCATCCTGATGATGGATCACAGAGTGCGATCCGAAACACTGATAAAAAAATCTCTAACGTAATCAAAGCCAGAAGCAAAACTCAAACAGCATGATAGATTGTGAAAACTTGATATCTTTAATTGATTTAAAATGTTATCAAAATTTAGGAGTAAGATCACAACTTTGAAACCCCAAAACCTTGCCACAAATAATGACAGGAAATAAGACAACTACAAGGATCCTATCACCGGTTTCAAGTTACAGGAGGTAATGCCTTGCGCATTTTGAACTTTTTGTTTGAATGGAAGCTATGCAAAGGTAAATCTGACGGTTTGCAGGAAAAAATTGCAAACATTTCGAAGATTGGAAATGTTAGATGATGAATGCTCCTGTATTGCAGATTTGTGTTATTCCATTATTTGGATTGAGGATCTCATGTTTCAGATTTGCATGTTTCTTCTAGAGGTTTCACGATTTTTGCTTTGCATGATTTGTGCATTATTTGCAGATGCTATCTGTTTTGAGGTAACAATTTATTTGCAATGATCTGTTGTTTTTAGTTTGCACATAAATCAGGTACCTGAAGCAGCAGTCTGTTCGAAGCCTTGAGTGTTGTGTATGATGCAAAGCAGTGCCATTGAGAGTGCAAACCCTAACAGCAGATAGCTGTGTGGTCATCCAACCCTAGTAGGTTTTGTTTTTCTAGGCCGATCTGAAATTGCAGGCCACATTCAATATTTTTGGATGCCTTTAATGTAAAACCAGAGTAGCATTAAGCACAGAGAAAATGCGTGCAGATTTGGGGACAATGTTGGAGCAGGAAACACGAGGGTTTGTGAAACATTACAGAAAGATTGACAGTTTTATTTTACCTGGTTATTGGACCAAAATACGGTGCTTGTCCCGGCGTGCCAACGGCTAGGGCAAATGCATTGTTCGGTGACCGTATGTGTGCACACCGAGAAGCTTCGAGATCTCCGAAGGCCACAAAATGGACTGCCAGTGTGAGCTTTACAATGAAAACAGTGGTGCGCAGAGCATCTCGTGGACAGTAGTAATGGCTCACAGCAAGATCCCTCTGGAGGCGAGACTCCAAGCAACAGACGAGTCTTGGCATTGGAGAAGGCGTGTTTTCTGTGCAAATCTGCAGTCCCCTTTGACGTGAAGCAGCCGTAGGGTTTAAAGGACATGTGAATCGTTTGTGTTTGATCTGCATTTTGGCAATGAAGAGCAGCCATTGAAGAAATCAATTGACACGCTGACTGGTACAGCGTTGCATTCGCAGAGAGTGGACTTGTGGGGATCAGTCCTATCTGTGTAGTGGCGTGAACGCAGGCGCAAACAATGGCGTGTGAACGGAATAACAGATGTTTCTTTTTGCAGAGAAGCACGAAGAAAAATGTCGTCCTATTATTCCGAAACTTTTTTGTTTATTAGTTTTGTTTGCTCACTTTTTAAGCCCACGTGAAAGTCATAAGTGATATTCTTTAGAATATTAGTCTTAAAAGTTCTGGTTTTTATGTGAAAGCAAACATTAAAGTTAAAAGGTAGGGCACTCCTAATCTAGAGAAAAAAAATTGTGGGGCTAGTGAATAAAAAGAAAATCTCACTAATGATTATGATTTTATGATTTTTAAGTAAATCATATCTCTTTTTGAAAAACTTACTCTTTAGTGGGCCCCTCCTTTTAGCCCGGGATTATAGGGAGGATATCGACTTTATCATGTTTGGTTTGAGTGTTGGACATCTGGTAATGCACTTTTGCTTCACCCTTGATGTAAACAAGTGTATGGATGTCACATAATTTTGAGGATATGGATTATAGATCATTCTTTGTTATAGGTCAAGTTATGTCTTCTAATCTATGATGTAAACAAGTGTATGGATGTCACATAGTTTTGAGGATACGGATTATAGATCATTTTTTGTTATAAGCCAAGTTATGCCTTCTGATCAAAATTTGTTGTGGTGGAGAATAAAGGCATAGTCTTCTTAGTGGAATGAAAGAAGGAGAAGAGCTAGGCGTCAAAGATTAAGATAGGGATTGTGGTAAGGGATGGTTTTAGAGGGATAGGGTTTGGTTCTACAAAAAAATAAGGAGAGGGCATCAAATAGAGGTTGTAGACACTTCAAATTGTCCTTATTGATATTATGCATCTGAATTTGATTATGACACCATTTCCTCATAAATCGCCTCTTTTCTGACTATTTAATTAAATAATCTAATTGTTTAATTAAATTTATCAATTTCTCCTATCAATCAAATAATCAATTTTATTGGATTAATTCATCCCCCTTTCTACTAATTTCCATCCCATTTAATTAGATAATCCAAATTATTTAATTAAAGCTCTTATATCTTCTCATTTGATTAAATAACTCTAATTATTTAACAAAATGTCACATTTCTCTAAAATCCCCTAAACCCACCTAAGTTAATTAATCCTTGATTAATTAATCTTGTCCACTTGTTAAACCTCATTAACCCATTCTCTAGCTTTTAACCCCTCCTAGTTAAATAAACCTATGGTTTATTAACCCCACTTGCACAAGTAATTAATTTTTTTAAATTAATTAAATGTTTATTTCCTCTCACACTTACCTTCCTTCCTCATTTACTCCCTCCATTGACTCTTACCCGAGCCTTGATGGCTCTTACAAGCCATCTTGTCTCCCACCTAAACCTTAAATGGCTCTTACACAAGCCATCTTGTCTCTTACATGAGCATTCACTTTTCTTACAAGCCTTCAATTATTTCAACCACATGCCTTAATGTCTTTCACCCACATGTCATTAATTCTTCTTTAACATGTCTTAACTCCCTCTTACATGCCCTCTTCCCAAAATCTGCACACATGTGTGGGCACATATCCCCATCACCTCTCTTAGCCTTGTGACACTTGTCACAAGGCTAATAATCCTCCCTTTTATCCCACATTCCTTAGTTTCAACCCTTGACTTGACCTACCTCTCCTATAAATAGAAGTTACTTCTATAGGAAATTGATCCACATTTTGAAGCAAAGTTACTATGCATAATTACATCCTCATGATCACACATCTTCCACCATTTTAGTTTGGGTCTTGCATCAACTTCATCAATCTTCATCCATTTCAACAATCTTGAAGCTTGGGATTGGGAAAGGGTCAATGTTCCACATCACTATGGCACCAATCCCCCTGTGGGATTGAGGTTTGAAGTATTAAGCTAGGATTCCATTATGCATTGTTTGTTATTTCATGCCTTGCTTTGATTGTTTCCATGCTTTGTCTTCAAGAATTTCATAGGGAGTGTGATTTATCTTAGTTAATATGTCTAATTCTCTTATGTTTTGTTCATGTTGGCTACAAGTTTAGATCATGCTCACAAAGGTATTAACAAATACAAAGAAAAATAAGTTATGTCCAAAACACATCTATTGGATGCAAAATATATTCTAACTTATGCAAATAACAAGCATGTATTAATAAGCAATAATTAGGTTTGTCAAATAAAAGAACATAAAAGATTTAGATTCTCTTTAAGTTTATAAAAGCTAATAAACTATAATTGAATTTAAGTAAATAGTGCAAAATGGTTCTTTTTAACCCAATTAATTATTGACCACCTTACAAGAGAGCTAGGGAAAATTATAGATGACAAATTGATCTAGGAAACAAGAATGCAATATGACAAAAAGAGAGAATTGCAAAAAAATTATGAACCAAATTTTGGGTTGAATAGAAGTAGGTTTGTCGTAGTGGGGTGCAACAAGCCTAGGGTCAATAAACCTTAATGGGGTGTAGAAATTGTGACCTTGTATCAAAAATTGATGAAATCTTTAGATTTGATGGGTGCTCTAATAAGAAACACTTCCATGATTGCTCCACCTCATTGTAGGAGATAAAAACATGAAAATTAGACAAAGTGTTCTTCAAAGATGTATAAAAGGAACGAAAACATGACTAAAGGAAAGAGTCCAATAAAAATAAAACAACACCTACTAAAGTGTGATGAGATTGTAGGGCCAAGTTATAAGATGCTAAGAGACTGTGAAATCTAGAAGTTGCAAGACCTATCTTGAACTATGGTCACTCTAGTAGGGCATAAAAATAGTGAACCAAAGGGTGTGAAAATCACAAGAACGTGATAAGTGGAAACACAAATAATCATAGTATACTATGATAAACATGGAAACATATAATGGAGATTGCATTTATAATGAAAACCCTAATTTTCTATAAAGAGGAAAAGGATATGACAACTGGTTAGTAGGAGAAGGAAAAGTGGTGAATGGAATTATCATAGAGGGAAAATAACACTAATGGGAAGAATAAAATGAGAGGGAAAGTTGGAAAATAAGTAGAAATTGGGTAAATTTGAAAGGAATTGAGAAGATAGAATGCCTATGGTGATAGAAAGTAGAAAGAGAATAATGGGCTCCACACAAATGTTATGGAAAATCTCCACAATGGCTAAAATAGTTTACTCCAAAACTCCAATAGCTTTAGCAATATCCCAAGACTTTAATACTTCAAAGCCAAAATTATGATCGAAGATAGATTCAAAATAACAAGACAATACGAGAAGATAGTAAGTAATGTGTAGTGTGTTGAATGAGGGAAATGAGGCTCTAATTATAGATTTTTAAGGGAGTTTAAAGATGGAATACTTGAAAACATAGCTTCGGTAATATTAGGGTAACCTATCACCAAATTTTGGAATTAGTAAAAGGGTTGGTCATCTTAGTGGGACATGAATGACCCAATATTAAAAAGGATTAAATCTTATGGGAAGGTAAATAGGATGAGATAAAGATGATTGGTAGTTGTTCCAACTAATTTGGACCCATGGTTTGCAAGATATAGAAGAAATAAGAGAGAATTAGACATATGGGGGAGAAGGAAGGCATTAAATATTTGGAGCATGTGGGTGATAAAATTATTTGATGTTTAAAACAAGAGTAGAGGAGAATGAAGAAGAGGGGTTCAATACATTAAATATTTGAATCCAAGGAGAAAAATTAAATGGAAAGGAAAAATGACACATGAGAAAATGGAAATGAAAGGGATGATGACCAATAAAATAAACATGACATAAAGTCTCAAAAATGAGTAAAAGAGGTAAACAAAAAAGGAAACACTAAAATAGGTTCCAAACATAGTTAAAGGAATTATAACTTATGTACAATTTTTTAATTTTAGTGGCATTCTTTCCCATCACTTTCCCACTCTTTAGATCTACCTATATTTCCCATACCTCCAAACCACCCTCCATTTTTATCTTACCCATCCTATTTCCTTTTCCTATGATCATTATTATGTTATCCTTTCTATGGTGTGATCCTTTTATTATTATGCCTAGTTCTAGAACTATCACATTTATGCCTCGGCCCATTTATAACTCATCCCTTCTCTACATATATCCCATTCAATTGTACCACTCCTCATTTATACACTCATGTGCCTATTATTTCTTCCACCCTTTGTCTACATATATGTATGTGGTGTTTTCTATTCTTCCTTTGACCATTTCTAGTCCTATTTTTTTTTATACTTTACCAAACCCTTCCCACCAATTATCTATTATTATGATTAAGTTAAAAATATAGAGAATTATATCAATAATTTACAAAAGTCTCCAAAGAAAGATTTCACAAGGTACTACATAATCCATTGGTATATGATATATTAATGCATCCTTCACCAATGAGATTTATGGTGCTTATTTTTATAATGGAAGATGCTAGAGGAGATCCATTGATTGACATATATTCTTTCAAAACTACATGCTTACACTACTTTCGTGAAGACAAACTTCTTGCAGCTTGTTTCCATTGATCTTGAGTAATTATGCAATTGTTTGGTTTTATTATTTGCATCAAACTTTTGTTTCTTCTTTTGTAGACTTAGCCAATGCTTTTATTGATCATTTCCAATAGAACATTATTTAAACAATATAATTTCCAACTTTAGATATTGTAAACTAGGACACATTGAGACATTTGATAATTATGTGTTTTGACTTTAAACTACAATAGCTAAAATGAGTTTCAAATAATTAGACAATAAGCATTACTTTTTGTAATCAATAGTATTTTTGATGCTCCAAAATGATGCTAAAGAGGCTAAATTTGTTGATTCTAGGGGCATATAGTAAGATGCCCACATGCACAATTCAAAAATGTGAGCAACTTTTAGAGCAAGTTGGTTCCTATCTAGGATAAAAATTAAATGGAAAAGGGATAGGAGACTAAGAGTTGGAGAGAAATAAAAATTAAAGAAGATGATGCACCAAAATAAAAAAGATCGGTTGGTTTATTTCATAGTAATCAACCATCTATTTATCATATATAATTACTACAATCAAAGCTATTTCAATTTTCTCTCACCTAAGGGCCATAAGTAGGTAGTCGTTATAAATAAAATAGTATGATAGATGATACTCTCAAAGATGAGTTGTTAAGATAAAAGATAGTTTATTCATTATCAAACCCAAAGATCATTTACAAATAGGGAAACCCTATATTTATGGATTTTCATAAGCGGAAAGACAATCTTAACAATTAATTAAATAGGGGAAACAATGAATAAGATTAAAGAGCATGTTAACCTAAAAAGGGCATCCTTATTAGATTACTTACCCTACACTCATATAGGGGAGAGAAAGTATTAAATTAAATTTTAAAGTTCACTACAAATAATAAGCCTAACATGCTATGCTCCATGCAATTTTAATAAAAGGTGAATTCTATAAAAATCTAAATTTGTATAAGCCCAACATGCTATGCTCCATGGGAAATTAATAAAAGAGGATTTTTATAAAAATATAAATGTAGTGAAAAATTCACTGTAAATCTACTTCCAATACTCAAATAAAATTATTTTGTAATACTCACCATTAATTTTTGAGTTGTGTGCTAAGTACACCAATGTGAATGCACCTTATGTTGGCACCCATTCAAAAATTTATAAAATTTAGCTAAGTCCTTACAAATACTATCAAAACTTTCCTTGTGATGTTCCTATTCAACTCCCTATGGGTTGAGAAGGTCAATGTTCAACGTGGAATTTCAAGTGTTTGTATGTTTCCTTGGTCTATGTATTTCCTCAAACTATGGGCTTTTCGAGTGGATTTGGGACCTAAGGTCAAGGTCTCAAGTTCCAAGTTCCCCCAAAATCTCAAATTTCATCCTTAACATAGCCTTTCCTTGTCTTTTTAGGCATCCAATCTATGGATGAACTTGAGACTAAGGAACATAGTCCCAAGGTCCCTAGTTCCTTTGGAACCTCAAGTCCTGCCCTTTTGTCATGAACTCTTTATTTCTCTTGAGCCCCTAATCGAAATATCAACCTATGACCAATGGATTTAGTGCTAAGGTCCCTAGCCCCCATAAGGCCTACCCCCAAGTTCATCATCTCCTAATTCTCTCAAAGCCCAAACCTTCAGGAGAATCCCAAATCCTGGCACCAATTAATAATTCCAAATTCATCTTGAGTCCTCATTCCCAATCCCTAGTTCACTTTCATACCCAATTCCCACTATGCCCCTCTACGTGACTCCCTTGTCCATAGTTCCTCTTGATACTTGAACCCCAATTGTCACCTTACACCCTCCATTGTTCCTAGGTCTAACTCCATCTCTAGGCCTAGTTCCAAATATCGATGTTCCCCCAATCCCCATGCTCTCCTTAGTCCTAGTAATTAGATACATGTGATCCAACCATATAACCTCCTCTCCTCCCTACTCCCAAGTTCCTCTTGGGACCCAACCTTGGCCTTCCCTCTTTATTATTTTGTGGTGTCAATTCCCCTCCTTGTCTCGGTCATAACTTCCTCATAGTCCCTAACCAATCCCCTTTCTCGATCTCAACTTTCTCTTGGTCCCTAACACTTGATTCTCCTATTCTAGTCCCAATTCCCTATATCTTCCTATATCTCAATTCTTGACCCATTTTCATTCCCAAATCCTCCAACATGTAGCTCATTGATTCATCCCAATCTTGGACTCCTACCAAGCACCAAAATTTTTTGACTTCACACCAATTTCTTTTGTACTATGAAAACCCTCAACAATTAGTTTCACCTACCCCAACAACTTCCAAATTGACATGTTAAGGCCCCAACTTGAACTTTATAATGTTCCAAAGGTGTTTTCTCAATCATATATCCATTATTAGAGATTTTGGGATGAATTTGAATTCCAAAGGTATGGATGGTCATGCCACTATTATGAGGGTTGTTGAAGTTATTCTCTCCCATATTCACCTATATATCCATCTAAGCTACTCATTTTTAAGGTCCCACGACTTTGGATGAGCCTCACATGCAACATCCATGACTTTCTCTTCCTCGCAAGATTGTTAAATACATTTGGACACCATAATTGAAAAGATATAAATACTAATTGGAAAGGCATTCAAAGGGTTGGTCATTAGCTATTTATAGATGCCTATAAGTGCTAGATTTATCTAGGGTTTCAAACCATGCCAGTCTAGTCCATTTTGGGAGCTACATGTATGTGAAATTAGAAGGAGGTTAATCTTGTAATTGATGTTTGTGATAAAATGTCTCAATGAGAGCGTATTTTTAAAGGATTTTTTAGTCATAGCTAAGGTTTCTTCCTTTCCATATTTGTTGTCACAAGAATACTAGACTTGAAAAATGTAATAAAATTCTAATGCATTGCAATCCTTGTAATAATATCTTCTTTATTATGCATGGTTGTATGTAGTTCTAGAATGGATTATTAAGCATATTTTATTGTTAATATCACAATCAATTGTGTATGTAAATGCAATGCTTATTGCCCCTTGTGGCTTTAGTTATTTTTTCCTTTGATAAATATGATCTATTACCTAAGGATAGGCATTAGTCTTGGAATCATTTTGTAATGTCCCCTTTTTTGGGTTCTCTTGCTTTGCAATTAGTGCTGACTTTTTGGGTTTGTGTCAACATGTTCAAAGGGGTAAATTGATGTTACCAGTGAGCTCAAGAGGCTTAGAGGAGTCATATGACACTTTCAAATGTTATTTTTGGCTTCCAGTTTGGTCTCCAAGGTTCTTGGAGAGATCTATGGCAATTTTTCTTAGTGTCTAGTGGTGTGTTGGTGTTCTATTGGCCCTCGAGATGGTGGTGATGTTCTCTATTATATTTTTGGCCATTTGGGTTATTCTCCAAATTTCTTGGAGAACACGACTATTTTTAGTAAGTGCCCATTTTGGCATCTAATATCTTCCCTCATCATCAGTAGCTTCTTGGTGTGACCAATTTCTATTTTGGATGTCTCATCGGTGCTTTTTGTAAGATGGTTCAAATTATTTTAATATTTACACTAAAGTTATAAAGTAATGTTTTAATATTGCTTTAGTGTTAAACATTATAAAGTGAAAAGGTTATTTCCCCATGTTGGATGCCTGGGGCAAAAGGGGACTTAAAAGTTATTTTAAAAAAATGTTTTTTTGGAAAAAGGCAAAAAGTGCTTTTTCAAAAGTAACAAAAAAACAAAAAGCGCTTTTTTGAAAAAAGCATTTTTTTTAAAAAAGTAGTGAAAAATCTATAAAAGGAGGTGTGGGGCTCTCATTTGGATTATTCAAGTTTGCACACATAGCATGATACTGGTGAAGTGAATAGAGAAATTCTTCCAAGGATTGATTGAGGACGAAAACCCTCATCAAATCACTGGTTTTAGATCTGTGAGATGGTCCCTAGCTAGTTGGAGTGATTTCACATAGGAATCACCTTGGGTTTCAAAGTTTTCAGAGTTTGGGGTTTTAGGAAATGAAGATATTCAAAGTATTTTGAGGTACAAATTATTGGGCAATTATTGCTAATATTTTCTGAGTTTTGGTAAGTATTTGTGATATCTATAGATTGACATTTGTTAGCCATATAGTTTGAGGTTTGGAATGATGCCCTAGATGGATTGTACCACTCATATCTTCTTGGAAAGGTTGTTAACAAGTTATTAATTCATTTGAAGTTGTTCATATGGTGATTCTCATAATAGGGAAACTCTATGAAGAATATTTTCTACTCCTTTAGACCTGCAATTTATGAACAATAGACCTGTAATCATCCTTTCATTCTTTTTCATACTTTTAAAGACTCATTTAATCTCATTCTTAAGGTTTTTACAGTGTTCCATTTGGGCATTGCTGACCTATTCCAGATTTCCCTTCATCATTACAAGGGATTGGGTTATTTTGGTTGGTGTTGGGTACAATTGGAAGGTATAAATCAAATGAGTAGTTGATCGTTTCCTTGCATTTCAGGTGTTTGAATGTTGTTGGGTAAGTGTAATACTATTTGGAAATCCTTGGAGGTGTTCTAGGTGTGATTGGAGGGTTTTTGAAGTCCTCTCCATTGTTGTTTGACCTGCACCCTCTGAGCAACAGACCTACTACCACTTGTACAGCCATACCAGACCTAGAAGTTGACATTTCCATGCCATTGAAGATTTTTTGGTTAAGTTGAGTGTATGTGAATTTATTTGACAACTTTGGAAGGTATTATAAGTATCTTGGGAGGTTGTTCTTTAAGGTTTTCCATCATTGATTGTTTGTAACAATATGTATTAGATCTACAAGTACTTTATCAATCATTCTCAAGCCTGTCATATTTCAACATGTAGCTTATGCCATGATTTCTTGACTTACTATGATCATCCCAACTCTTAAACTTGAGATACTCCTCTGATATATTGTAACAACTTGTCTAATTGAATAGCATTTTAAAAATGGGTGATATCTTGTGCAATTTTTTATGTTCAACATGCTTATTAGCAAAAAATTAAAATTAAAAATAAGGGGTGTTCTTACAATGGTATCAAAGCTGGTGATCTTTCCAGCTTGTTAGTTAAGCTAACATCTATTGAGTTCTTCAATTACATGATAGAGTTTCAGTGGCTTCATTTCAGTACCACTTTTTTATAGTTGCTAGAACATAGTTGAATTTAGATGCCTATAGTTGATAAGTCTTTATGAGTTAATGCAAGAATTGTCTAATCTGATGAAGGACCTAGAAATTAAAAGGGGATATCTAAAGATAGTTGAAAAACTCAAACATATGAAACAAAGTGTGAAAGAAGATGAGTAAAAGACTCTACATCAAAGAACTCAGTGGATCCTGGAATTGCAATAAATGAAGAAACTAGCACAAAGGAAGAGTTAGGAAAGAAGATGCTAGAACCAAAAACAAATGATGATGCAACTAAAATTTCAAAAGCAACTATAGAGGAAGGGTACTTTATTCCTTCTAAAGAAGATAACATAGACCCTCCTTATGAAGGAGAGTTAGACCATGGGGATGATTGGCCTAAACAAAATGTTGAAAGTAACTTTCAATTTTTTGATAATCCACTTTTTGAGATGGAAGTAGAGATACCTTATGATAACCCACTTCACGAGGTGGAGTTCCAAGATGTGCATGAGAAAGATGCCCCACTTGATTTGAATGATGATTTGGATCATGTTGAAAATTTCAAATTAGTAAATATTGGTAAGCTTTTATCATTCTAATGATGTTAATGTAGTCTATGAGCAAAGTGTTTCAATTCATGAAACATACAGGTTTGATTTACAAAAAAAAATTGTTGAAGATTATGCACTTGAGAAAAATGCTTGGTTTGAGCTTGTTGTAATTATCAAATCAACAACTAAAGGTGAGCAGTTTGATTGTCTTTTGTATCATAACCCAATACATAAAGGTAATCATGAGAGCAGGGGATTGATGCTTTGTACTTTGTCATTACAAATTTTTCATCAAAGGAAGCACCATAAGAATGGTGAAGGAATCCATGCATGTCTACACGTAAGAGTATGGGATTCGGGGGCTCCATTAAGATATTGGCTCTCAAGAATAAAGGGTTGTCCTCTATACAAGAATCATAGTTTGCAAGCTATGACATCCGTAGTTATCTTATATTGCCATGGCATTGAGTCCACTTTGGGTCAACCCTACATGACGTGTGGTGTTGCATCTTGTATAAGTGAAATAAATAGAATAATAGCTCCAAAGAAGCCTTATAGAAATAGGGTCATGAAGGGAGTTTTCCAATTGATTGTGGAGAATTTTCAAGGTTTGGATCATTTCAGCAGTCCATTGTTTTTAAGAGGGTAACTATACTTGAGATTTTTGCAAAGTTCAAGTTTGGTTACATTATGCTAGATATTGCTTGTGAGGAAATGATATTTGTCATGTTTCAAAACTTTCAAGCTGCCATTAATGATGTTCATACCAAGAATATTATAACCTCCATACACTCCATCATATCATTAATTTTGGATGAAGATGATATCTCTAACATCTTGTTGGCTATTTCAAGACTCGTGAGACAAAATTTTAGATTTGGTCCAGTTGTCATCATTTCAATTAGCCATCACATAATTTTAGTTGCTTACAAACAAGTGGAATGACAAGAAATTTTAGTCAAGGAATGGAGTATTTATTGGTTGGATTTTAGTGATGAAAATTCCCAATCTTTGAAGGATTTTTTTAATCATTTCAATGCTCACACCTCGTATTCATATATGAATAATTCATTATTGCAGTTGTTGTCCTAGTTTTGTGTTGTTGATTTTGATTAAATCAAACCATGAGCTGATTTATTTTGAGTACTTATAGGTAATGAGAACTTTTCAAATAGTCATTGATGAGTTAAAAATGAGGATGCCATTGGTAGGAGTTGTTACCTTGTTGATATACAAGATTTCATAATTAAGCAAGAGATGGTATTTATGGAACCAAGATACATACAAGATATAACATTCCATGATAGTCATACCATGATTCCTTGCATCATGAAGACATCTCTACTTGTTATCTCAAGGGCTAGGCACAAGGTATGTAGAGAATTTGATATCAGGAATCTAGAAAAAATGTTGATTTTGCATTGGATGTATATTATTGAAAAGATTATTACAAAAACCATGAGATTACCTTTTGGGAAGATACTTCATTATAATATTGTGTGGTTTGTATTTGTCACTCTCTTGAGGAGGATGTTGAATGAGGAATTGTTAGAATTAGCTATGGCTACCAAGATCTTGAGACCAAATGGAAATCACAACAAGAGAGAATAGAATGTGACATGAATAAACTATATTCAATGTCAATGATATGAGATGATTGTGATGTACAATGTAGTAGAAACCCCTTGGTTATATAGCCAAGGTGAGATGCAAGATGTCACAGGATTATGACAAGTGTCTTAATCATATGACATGAGACCAATAATCACACTTACCTAGGTTCACATGTAGTAGTTGTCAAAAGATAAGATAACAACTAGTGACAACTAACACCTTCTAGAAAGATTCCTTCCTAGGACCTAAGTAAACTTAACATGTGTAAATAAGTCCCCTAGTAATGAAAGAACTAGCTACAAGACTTTATTTACACCAACACCCCCCCTTAAGTGCAACTTAGGGAGTAGTAGATTATTATGCACATGACACAAAGATGCAAATATGGGTCCTGACTACGATGCCATGTTAGGTACCCATGTACATGCAATGCAATCTCTCACAAACAGAGAAAAGGAGAAAACCCAGTGGGACAAAACTCCTCCCCAAAAGAGAGATTAAATACAAATAATGAAATGCTCTCAATGAAGAATGAGAAGGTAAAAAACCCATGTGAGGAAAAAGACCCCCCCATAAGAGAGAAGTGGAAGAGAGACAAGGCAGCCACCCCCTCAATGTTGAGTCTCCTGCAATGATGATAGAAGCTCAACATTGAATGTTGAAGATGATCCAATCTCACTGAACAACATTCCTCCCCTTAGGAAGAAACAAAACAATGGATGTATGCAGGATGTTAGGAATATGGATGATGTGTGATGTTGTCTCTGAAGCATGCTCAAGTGTCTCCATGTCGATGTTGAAAGATGACACACTCCAAATAGGCGTTTGAAGCCACACTACTAAAGAGGACAATCCAACATCTAGTAGAGATGAATGTAGAACACAATCCAAAGACAAAGATGCCTCCTCCAAATGTTGTCCAAAAGTATCCACACTCATGCCAATCTGCAAAGAATGATCATGTGGAGAATGAACAAGAGGGTCAAGGTGTTCCCTCACAACAACTGAAGAAGGTTCTTCTCCATCAAAGAGAAGATGAATGTCATCAATGGTGTCCTCCAAATCTACAAGATGAGACTCCACAAACAAGTCTGAAATACCTGTCAGGAAGTCATCACAAGTAGCCATCTCTGGAAGACTATGAATGTCCTGTTGCACTGAATCACAAGGAGCCAAAACTGTTGAATCACAACTATCATCAGCTGCAACCGTAGATGGAGGAGATGAAATGCATGACTCAAGAACTAGATCTGATGTGAGAACTCCCAAGTTCAAGAAGCCAAATGTCTCATTTGAATCATGGTTGTGATCAACAGCCGAAGGAACAAGGTCATCATCAAAAGCAAAATGTGCAAAGGTATACAATCGAGATGAATGATCAACCACCCCAATAGCAATGATCTCTCTAGTCTCCAAGTCTCGAATGATAACATAATCAGGAGTGAACTCCACAGTTCTCCCATCTCCATCATGTGTAATTTGATATATGGAAAGAAGATTGTTTGTTAAATGAGGAACACACAAGACATCCTGAAAAGTGTTGTCCCCAAAACTAATAGATCCCTTCCCAATTACACTCTTGTATGTATTGTTTCCCATCAAGATAGGAGACATAGGACAAGGCTGAAATGAAGAGAAGATAGACTGTGAAGATTCCATATAATGAGATGCTCCTGAATCTAGAAGTCATCGCCCTAATCTTGGACCTGAAAGAGCACAAAGAGCTTGTCCTTTATATCCTGATCTTGATGCTTGACCTTTGTCATTTTTAGACTATTTTGAAGTAGAAGGAGAGGAAGATTCAGACATTCTAGAAGGAAAATCAATGTGATTCTTTTTGAGAAGATTCTTCAACTCATCAATATCCTTCTTATAACAATAATGTTCTTCATTTCCATCCTTCTTGCAATATGCACAAAAAGGCCTCTCCTTCTTTGATGATTCTCCTTTTGAAGATGATGAGGATTCTGATTCTTTATGTGGCTTGTTCTTTTTCTTCTTTTGCTTCTTATCAAGATTCCCTGATTCTTTTTGTCCCTTTGACTCACTTGCCACTAATGCATGTGACTTGGAAGAATTGATTAGACCCATGTTCATTAACTTAGCTTCCTCTTGGATTAGGAGATTTGCAAAGTCATCAAACTTAGGATCAACATATGATGCTCCCATAGAAAGTCGATGGGTATG
>VDFB02271358.1:256831364-256861069 GCA_007258455.2 Sequoia sempervirens | reverse complement strand
TTTGTTGATAACCCTTTGTTTAAGGTGACTTATGATAATCCACTCTTTGATTTGGATGATGGAACTCTTTTTGATTCTAGTGATGACATTGGAGTCGATCATGGGTTTTTGGATCTAGGTACAATTCCTAGCTGTGACGTGTTGTCTCAGGATTGGAGTTGTGAGCCAAATTTCAGTAATGTTACCATTGTCCACTTTCCAATCAATTTACATTGGACTACAATTCATGACATGCAGATGTGTTAGATGGCTTCTTCAAACCAACAGTTGAGTACTTTATGGTTGAGGTTGGTTAGTAGAGGTGATTTGATCATTGGAATGGCTCTACAACTACTTCCATACTCATATTTCCTACATCTTTGATGAGATTTTAGATTGATTACCACTTCCCTTACAGTTCCCCATTGGTTATGATGACATATTTTGATGAGCAAATGGATTTCGAGCTTTGGCGGGCTTTAGGGCAGCTGAATGTGAGGGTTTTTGTGGACATGGTTCATTTATTTATTGCTTCCACTAAGGTGAGTGACAGTCACTGCAAATACTTCATGGAGATGGTATGCATATCTTCAAATGATTATTTATTGTTTGCAATGGGTCGGGTGTGTTGGTATGTTTAGAATTGTTCCTTTGACACTTGGAGAGTAAGTTTTGATGATATGGTTTTAGTTGGCGATAGTGGAAATAATGATGTGAGTGTGTGAAAATGGATGCACCCATTTAAATAATTGCATGAATATAGAAATATACAATTGATTTTAATGTAGAAGGAAAAAAAGAGGCATGCAAGGAAGAGGCATCAAAGAGGATATTCCAAGCATGAAATATACAAAATTTTGCTCATGTAATGGTATCACACTAAATAGGGATGTCACATGGAAACAAGAAACATAACATGAAGCACGTAAAAGGGTCTACAAGATCTAAGTCAATATGCAAATATAGGAAATAAAATCATCATGAGAAATTGAAATAATTATCATCATTTCCCAATCTTGTAGAACCAAATGAATACAAAGGAAGAAGAGCACAAAGAAAATAAATTAAAAATTTGGGTCAATATGGAATAGACCTAAATGTCTCAATACTTTGCATCATCCCCAAAATGTCACAAAAGCAAAGCTATGACATATAGATGGAAATGAGGTCAATACAAATGAATGACACATCATGGTGTTCCTTCTATATCAAGGGTAGCAAAGGTCCTCTAGGGGAAACTCACAAAGAATGAATACTTACATAGAAGCACAATAATAAACAAGCAAATCTAATCTAAACACACTAACAGATGAAACAAGGATGACACATCATGGTCTTCAATCAAGTAAATCATCTTGCTCCCAATATAGATCAAGGATAGGAGAAATGTGACTATGTGATGAGAACATGACATGGGTACCGCTAATGGAATTATATACAACAAGAGGCGTGAGAAGAGAGGTTGAGGTAGCATCCTCCAATGGCTTTATGGGAGTGGAAATTGTCAATAATCTTGTGAAGATCGATGTCAATTCCAAAATATCTGAGACTAACTCGAACATACACTCCATAAATAGAGTAGTAAAATCATAGTCTGGATATGCAACAACCATTGAGGTTCATTACCAACCATGATTTTAGGATTAGGAGAACTAACAAGCTATGGTGGAGGAATTATCTCAACACTCATGGGAAGAGATGTAGAAGGGCTTAGTTGTGACAAAATGGGATTTGGCTTAGCATGAAAGAAGGGTGGCATAGGATAGTTCTCACACTTAAACTCTTATGTGTAGGGTGATGAATTTCTATGTCAATGGTGGTATATTAAAGCTTAAGAAATACCTAGTGATGAGTGCACTTGAAAGGCACAAATGAGGAGAGTTTTGTGTTATAGATGACACTCATATTAGTAAGATCTAATAGAGTGGATAAAAGAGGAATATCTAGAAATTGAGGAATGAGAGGAGGGTCAAGGGATGGAGCCAAGATAACCTTGATGTAGGGAGGCCTAGAAATAGGAGGTTGACAAGGTGAAAGAAAAATAATAGGCTTACAAGGGGGTGGTGGAGGTGAAGCATAACAAACATGACTAAATGGTGGAGGTGGGGTGCATTTGAGATAGTATGAGTAGTGGAATAATAATGATGCTTGCATAGTTTGGATAATTGGTTACATTGAGTTCATGCACTAAGCTTGGTTCTAGGAAGAGAAAGGTCATCTAACTTTGGTTTCTTTCCACTTTCTATCCTAGGATTAGGTGGTGGAACGAAACCAATCACCTAAAGTTTTGCAACTAGTATCAATGTAGAAGAATAAGGGGTATGTTTAATTGACACAATTTTCTTTCCTCTTCTCTCCCTATGGGTAGGAAGGGGAATTAGAGAAACCACCAAAGGTCAAGTGACCATAGGAGGTGTAGAGGTAGCCAAGAGTGTAGGAGATAGAATTCAACTTGCTTTATACTTTTGATAAACCATAAATAAAATGTCCACATAAGGTTAGAGGGGGATAGAAGGGGTGGGATGGAAATAACATAAATAAAATTTATCCCTGAGATGAGTGGCTAATAACCATCATGTGTCATTTTATGAATCTCATCACTATAGGGGAACTTCAAGAATTTATCCAAAATAGATGGAATAGCCTCCATGATTGTTAGCCATGGATGGCCCAATAGAACATGAAATTTATCTAAAGAGGGAATAATGATAAAGATGGTATCCAATATTTTAGGTCCAACCTAGATATAAAGGATGATAATACCCACAAAAGGAATGGGAAAACCATCATGCATGCATAATGAGATGTTAGACAAATTATACACATCTTGATGGAGTTGGTTAACATATAGGAACTCCTCATCAATACTCACCATACTCACAAGATCAACCATAACACTGTGAATATTTTTTTGGCTTACCTTGATGGGAATATAGATGAGACCATCATATATGTCAATGGGCATAGTGGTAGAAGAAAATGAAAATTTGGGTGTAGACACCTACAATTTTCCTAAAATCAATTTTGCTAATATTTCATCATTCTAGCCCCAATTAAATAAATTTATTTAGTTAATTATTTCAATTACTCTCCATAATTTGTCCAGCGTTAATCAAATACAATTAAACCTTTTTATCTAATTAGTTAATCATTTTCTAAGAATCAAACTTAAATAAATAAATTAAAAACTTATTTATTTAAGGCCACTTCACATATTCATCTAAAAATTAAATAAATGACCATATTATTTTTGAATTCCCTAATTTGTACACTTTCTTAATCCTAATTAATTAATATACTTAATCATTTGCACAATATTAAATGTGATTAATTAACCTAATTTCCCATGTCACATCCTAATCCATTTACCCACAAAATCCCATAGCAAAATATTGGTCGTCCATCCTATCTTAGAAAATCTTGACCATTCACATTAAACCCTATGTAGTCTCTCACACATGTGAGAGAGATCACATGTCAAAGTGTATTATCCCATGTGATCTCTCACACATGTGTGAGAGATCATTTGTCACATGTCTCATCCCCATGTATCTTCCCATACATGTGTGAGAAGACACATGCCACCATTGTTCATCCTTATGCATCCATTCTCTTCCCAAAAAATCTTCTTACACGTGTGAGAAAAACATAATTTTTTCGATTAGATTAAAATAAGAAAATATTGGTGTTTCATTCCCTATCAATCCATGTCCCACTCAAATCCCCCCTTACCAAAGTTACACTTGTCATCTTCCTATCAACCCATTCCTCGCAATCAATATGGATGTTTAATCTTTCAAGTTAATCCACACCATCCAATACGCCATTATAAATTTATAAATTAAACCTAATCTAATCTATTTTCATCAATCATCTTGATATGCATTTTTATTTTGTTAGTGAAGGAACTCGCCATCAAATCCATCACCATTTAGCATAACCATCATAGACTTGGTTCAACAAGGGTTGGTCTTAATGAGATATTTTTATTTTTTCATCATATTTTACTAACCTTTATGCTTAATCTAATTGTTGCATGGGTTTTAGGTAGGATAGGTTAGATCGTTCATATTTTTCTTACATTCTCAAAAAGAAATACATGGTGGTCCCACGAAAGAAGAGGGGAGGTGAGAAAGGAGAGTATAGAGATAAAGAAAGGTCAATGTCATGGTCAATTGAATTTATGGAATGTTTTATAAATAGATTTGTTTATATATACAGGTTTTGTTTAGGTGGAGCAATATATTTATTCCATTTCATTCACACGTAATGCTTAGGTTTGATTAGATTTAACCATATCATGAATTATGTGTTTGAGGTGCAAACACCTTTTGGTGTCATGTTCAAGTATATATTGGTATTGACAAAAGGCCTTCATGTCATAAGAAGGTGGAAGAATGGTGTTTGTGTCTAAAAGATGAATGAGTGAAAGTTGAATCATATTATTGGTTAGAATTTTATAAGATAAGCATGAAGTAGTTTATTTAGAGGGGTGCAACACTAGTTTTTTGTGTTCATGTCATTAAGCTCATTTTCATATTTGAGGGTGATGCATTTATAGTATTATTCATGATAGTGGAAGTGATGTTCTTAAAAAAATTATATTGCTCTTTTTAATAATTTTTATTGCTAGATGTAGAGGACCTTGAGGACATAGCAGAAGTTGGCAAAAAAGCCTCGAATTAGTTATTTGTCTATTAAAAGTCCCATAAGGCACTACATATGTGTGTGAATAAAGGATGCCTCATCAAGAGAATCTTGTCCCTAATACAAGGATTAAGGTTTCTTATAAAAACATCTCTAGATCAAATTTAGGAAGAGCATAAGGCATATGCAAAAAGAGGGACTAATATCTAAAGATGAATTTAATCACCTTCTCATTGGCTCTTGTCTACAGTGTACCATATCAATAAAGTGAATTAAGGGATAATTTTTTCTTGAAATTATTGAAGAAACTAATTAAGTAGTTGGCCAAAAGAAGAAATGGTGATCAATAAGAGAGTAAAACTAGTCCAACACCATATCTTTAGGGGAATATATTTGCTAACATCTTGTGTTGAAAGAGGAAATCACTACATAGATTGGTGAAGGAAAAAATGTGTCACTGAGGTCACCTTTTCCATTGTATGTTTCAAATATGGGGACCTCATTCCCGACAAGTAGGGGTGAAACAAGAATATCTAAAGAGACTGGATTACAATGATAATATATGTATGTAAGGGGCTAATAAGTAGTAGAAAGTGTGTCATGCTATTATGGAGGAATGCCCACATTTTATATTAATTAATTGATAACATGATTAGTTGTATGTAAAGGGGTAGTAGAAGCAGTGAAAGAAGTGGAAGGAGGTTGTGAGAAGAGTGGAATAGATGGAAAGACCTATGTAGAGGTGAAGTGACCACCAAAGTAATTTAATGGCAAATGCTATGGTTTTAGAATTATTAATATGAATAAATTGGATTAGCCATCAACATTATGAAGGTAGCAACAAGTGTACCAATCACCATGTGTATGCTGAAAATAGGCATCAACATGTTAAGTTGGTTATTCATGATATCAAATTGTGAGTTGTGAGTTTTCTCACAAGAATCCTCTAATGATGGCATATGATTGTTTATGATTAGGGCTAACCCATGTAATAAATAAGTGTCCTCCAAATCACTGTGTAATTGTGCTATAATTTTTAGAATGTTTCTATAATCATACATGTCATTATAATTGCATGTTTTTTGGAACTCAACAACATGCCTATCCAAGTTATGTAAATCTATTTTAAGGTAAAATTAATGATTGAAGGCCTCTTACACATCATAAAAAATCCAAGAGATTAAAAGACCAATCTAAGTGATAAACTAGTGATTTGGTAGTAGGTCCCTGGTAGGGATTGTTGGGTCAAGCTAGTCCTCTAGAGAAGTTAGTGATGGTGATACTTTTTTAATGTTAGTAACTTTTATTTGAAGTGTATTGGGAAAAATGTTGGGTAAGGAACTCTTGTAAGGATCTTTGTGGGTGTGGAAAGGCTTTTAAGCAGTTTTTATAGGTGGAATCATATTGTATTTAGTTTTCTAATTAATAAAATTATCTCAGTTACCGACCAAAAAAAAAATACAAGAGATTCAAGTAATAGGGGGGAAATCATGTTGTTTGGATCAAACGAGAAATTACAAAAATCAAAAGTTGTGTGAATTGGAGTTTTTTTGGTTCTAGAATAGGACATGTTGAGGTTTCTCAAACTTGTTTGAACAACATTATGTGAATAGATTGGTTAGATCACAAAGATCATAAAAGAGCTTACAACACATAATCGAGAATATGCTTTATTTTTGTGTTTTTATAAAAAAAATAAAAAAGAAAGAAAAACATACGAGAGTAGCAAGTTCACTAAAATGTAATAGAGGAAAAATGCAACCTAAATTAGAAAGTGTGTAAACTCTTTAGATTATATTATCTTTCTAATATTACCTCCAAGGTGAACCTATGTTTTGAACTATTTTAGATATTGATTTAAGAGAAAAATTTGACTAACCTAGACTAATGCTTTAAGCTATGAAAATGAAATTAACTAGTCAAAGCTAAGAGTTAAAATGAAAGAACTATTGTTTATTATCATCAAAGGAGATTGCCACAAATGGTCAAGCCCCTGCTTATCCAACCTCAACAACCAACCAAATGAAGAAATATTGACATAAAATAAGTGTTCCTATCCTATATGTGTCTATGAATTGATAGATTAGTAGTTCAAATACAAGCAATATAAACTAGAATGAAAAAGAGAGTATTGATAAGTAAGAAATGAGATCCCAAGTACCAAAACTAATAATAACTAGGATTTTATAATGACAACAGTAAAAAATAAAGTGATAATCTAGAGTAAATAATTAGAAAAAAATCATCTCTCAATCTTGGTAAGACCAATGAAGGCTTGAGAGTATTGTTGATATGTGTTTCTATACCTTATAAGAATGTAGTGGAATGTTAGAGTCTTCATATATACTTCATAAAGTGCTAGTAGACTACTCCAAATGCTGGTAAAAAGGTGTAGAATCCTAAGGAGTGTCAAAGCTTAAAATTTATATTACGAGATTGATATAGGACTTCAAAATGAGGTGAATGGAGGGAGATAAGGGAGCTAGATAGCCACTCAAATTCATTGAAGAGGAACTACTTGTGAGCTAGGTAGGTGATAGGTAATAAAAAGCTAAAAAATAGCCATAGAATCATGAATTGTTGTAGGACCTTGGTGTTTTGCACTAGTGTTTAGATAATTCCAACTCAACATAGGGCTAGACACAAGTAAATGACAAGAATATGACAAATGTGACATTAGATTTGACAAAAAGGACCATGGGAAACAAGGCCTTAACACCCTACAAAAAAAAAAAGACTAAGGTAAAGGTTGGATGAATATAAAAAGCACACTAAGAGAGATGAACACTAAAATGAGCTTAAAAAATAATGCAAAATTTTAAGGGTATACAATTTCTATCATTACATTAATTTACATACTTTATGCTAGATACCTATATTCCTTTTTATTTAATTATTGATTTACACACCTTATCATTCTCAATCTAAATTAGTTTATTGCATAAATTATATATATATTGAATTAATTAACCTAAACTAACCTTTAGAAAAAGTTTACTTTCTTTTAAAATTAAATGTTTGAATAAATATAATTATTATATATAACCTGAAAACTATATAACTATCTCTTTTTTAAAAATATAAAAACTTAACTCATAACTTTGATTTAATAAATTTATAAAATTTTAAATCAAATTAAAGCAAACTTGTTAGTTAAAAAATTATTATATTAATTTACAAAAGACATGATGTACAATATAGGTGGAATGTACACTATATTCAAATAATTCAAATAAAGACAAACTCAAGAGTTCAAGTATTAAGACAAAAGGAAGTTATTCACATGTATATCCAACAAAACAAGTTGGTGAATTATAAATGGAGAATCAAACTACAATGAATGGTAAAATAGTAAAAGCTTGTACTTTAAGGTTGAATATGTCCATTCATTGTTCATAAAGTCCAAATTTCAATTTGTAATTTAAAGATTTCAAACAAGAAAATAAAAATAAAAAATGTTGGTGAAACAAATGGTCATAGACCATGGAAAATATCCTCCATATATATCAAAGATTTGGATTATGTGATTAAGATATGTGGGACAATGTTAAGGAAGTGGATGCATGTGAATTACAATACTAATTGGAGGCATAGATTAGCCTTTAAGACTTCCAACCAAAGTACCAAGGAAACAAATGTCACATGTGCTCTTTCATTTCATTTGACATTGACTCTTTGCTCAAGAGTAACCTTGGGATTAGGACAAATGAGGGGCCTTTGACTATTAGGTCATATGCAATCTTTAATAAAGTTGTAAGGAACAATAGTGTGAAAGAAAATAAAAAGTTTGAATTAGGTTAATTAAATAATATAGTTAATTTTGATTTTTAAAGTTGTTCTATAATAACTAGGACCATTTATTATAATTACTTGTTAGGAGTATGCATATTAAATACCAAGGGTCATACTAAAAAATGATAACCTAATAAAAATATTTCTATTAAAAATATTTGTGATTTATCAAAAGTAATGCGAACAAAATTTATTAGTCTCTTTTCAATCTAAATTGTAAAATATAACTAAAATAAGCGAAAAAAAGGTTGATTTCTAAACATGGCAACAACCATTACTTCCCTTACATAATAAGCATATATTAGAAATCGTTCTAAAACTATTGAAAAATAAATAAATAATCTAACTAAAAAACAAAAAGATATTAAATTCACCTTACATAAAAAATAAAAAATAGCAAAACTAAAGGTGGGCCTGCTTGCCCCTGTCTACCCCAAGGGGACTAGTCTCACCTCAACTCGCCCCTCTCAACGCTGGATTGGATAACAGGGATACCTTGTCGTAACATCTAATGATTAAACAATGAATAACAATTTTAAGCCTTATCCAAAACTATCCCCCCACAGCAGGCACAAAACACCAATCTTGAACAGAAAATATCTCCAGCAGAACAATAAACTCTGAAACAGGCATTGCATGCCAGTGAAGGAACACTACAGAGCCTTGACCCAAATGGGCCCAGAGAAAAAGACATTAAATTGCTGCTCAGAACACTGTCAAATAACCATACAGCAAAGTTCCTACAGGAATCACCATTGACAGAGAAAATAAATGAAGAAAACAACATAAATTACTGTTATATCAGAAAAAATACATCATACTATTGATGAAATTACTACTCATATAAACACAAAAACAGTCCCTCCAATTGCCAGAAAGTCCCGAGTGGCTTATCTGATTGCATACTATGTTTCCCTTAAATTCTTTCTTGTCGTTTTTGTTCAGCTGTCTCTGCAGAACTGTTCACAGTTACCCTTCGTATACGTACGAGCTTCACTTTAATTTGGATGAAGGAAAAAAAATGGGTTTGTGTGATTAAGGAGTGCACAAAACAATGATGACAGCCGGACTTTGAAATTCATTAGTCTGAGCAGGAGATCACATGGGCTGCCCCGCCTACTTTTTTGTCGCATAGAAAAATTAGTTATCAATGGCAATACAAATCAACATCTGCCAGCTGGTGATATCCCGTTCTCAGTGTCAGGCCATTTGAAGTCTCAATATGTGGACAGTTGTTCATGGAGGTGTGGAATTGGGTCCTTGGGTCAGGATTCAAAATAAATTTAAGAGATGTTATCGTCATCTTGATGATAGGTTATAGAATGTGATTAGAAATTTTTACGAAAAAATATACATTTTGTTTTACCATACATTCTCTTGTACATTGTAATAGACTATGGAAATATCATGTCTTTAATTGAATTTCTCTTGTCCCTTTTGCCGACTAAATGTAGGGAGAGTTTAATAGACTACAACGTCATTTTTCAAACTTTTCATTGACTATGCTTGTTTCATGTAAATATAAGTTTACCCACATTTTTTAACGGTTGTTGATATGAGTGGAGGAGAATAAACAGTTGCTATATAAATATTTAAAATGTGATTAGATACATACATGAAGTTTTTTACCATAGACTCTCTAACACACTCTAATAGACTTTGGAAATATCATGTCTTTCATAGAATTTCTCTTGTCTCTTTTGCTATACGTAAGGGGGATTTTAATAGACTAAAATGTCAAACTTGCTTGTCGAGGCTTTAATTGGTTTTGTTGTTATTATGCAGCTTTCTAATTTTTATTATGAATTTTTTTGTTGTTTTGTAGCTCACGTTGTATTCTTATTTTAATTGAATTCGTCTTCCAATAAAAAACCATATCATTTTTCAAACTTACTATCGACTTTACTTGTTTCATATAAATATAAATTTACTGATGTTTTTAATGGTTGTTGATATTGTGTATGCGTACAAGAGAGTAAATAGCCTCTAGATAAATATTTAGTTTTGTTAAGCAAATAAAATCAATTAAATGTAAGTGAAATTTTAAATAGAGGATTTTAGTTTGATAATGTGATTGAAGTTAATTGAGATTGTAATTGAACATGCATTCAAATGTAAATGAGACATATTAGGGTTGCATACTTTGAAATCAATGGAAAGTGAACTTTGATAGAGAGATGTAGATAGAAAAGTAAAGCTAGATTACTAATCAGAGGATTAAGACAATTGGAATATGAGAAATTGAGAGTTAGGGATAGAATCATAATAAAGACCCTCTCTAGTTGTTAAATGATCTTATCCAGTGGCAAGATCTTGTCACAATTTCTATGATTTTGTTCATAGTATGATTTGATTATTAGTACTTGCATCACTTGTTCAATTGATGGTATATAAAGCGATGAAAATAGTGGTAGTATTAAAGAGCAACATGGGGCTTGCTATGCAGAGATTGAACTTTAGGACTTCCTTCCACCTTAGTAAAACCCTAGGATTTAATTAACAATAAAGTGAATGAGTAAATGAGATGGCAATCAATGGATTTTAGTGTAGGTGATAAATGTTGAGTCATCATCGATACATTATGAAGCTTGATGCAATTCAATGAATGACTATGTCAACTTAGACTATAGTCAATTTGTGTTTCATCTATTAATATCACTTAATTGATCAACCCCTAATTAAGGTCATTGATGGCTAGTGTAGTTGCAAGAGAAAAAATGATTTTTTATTGTGAATGTTATATCCACTCACATGTTGATTGTCAATGTCCTAGGATGATACCTAGAAATGCATAGCCCTGACATAATTTAAAATTTTGACACCCATTCCAGTGAGCAATGGTTAGATCTTAGGATTGTCAACCTTGGAATATGAAAAATTAAACTTTAAAAGTGGGCAATGCGGCCATGTCCATGATCGTGTCCAAGATAGGTAGACTACTAGGAACTGAGTTTTATAAGCTATGAACAAAGAAATATGGGATGTCTAAGTGTAGGATTAGATCTTGAATAAGTGAGCGCACCAAAATAGTCAAATCATGCATCTAAGACATCAACCCAAAGTGAAATATAACAAAAGGGGAAATGCTAGGTATACACTTTTCTCCTCTGCAATATGAAACAAAATGATTTTAATTTTCTTCACAAGACCATGGTTTATGGGATGACATGGTCATAAAGTTAAGTTATATATGTTGGTGTTCACGTTGGTGCCTATTTACTTTTTTTTGTTGACGATGTTGGGACATTGATTTATTCATCAAGGTCATTAGATGTTGTAAGATAATAAAATCACCCTACATAAATTTCTAGGCTAAAGTGAATAAAATAATTAATCACATTTAAACTAGGCAAGAGAGTTGGATCTAGAAAGGAATACTTGATAATGTATGAAATAACTATGAAATAACAATGCAAAAATGTGCACCTTCATGTCAAAAAAGAGGAGACTAAAAATACTATGACAAATGAATATTATATAAATTCTAATACTAGATCTTCTAGATGAACATATTGAAGCAATTGTAATCTATAAAATTTGAAACTATTGGATCAATCCTACATCTACAACTGTGATCCCTACATTTGTAGCTTTGACCCAAGAATGATGCGGTTTTAAAAGATTGGTACAACCTTGGATTTATGATCCTCACAACTTCTATACTTTACAATAAATACTTACATGCACTCACAACTATAATGGAAAACCTAGTGGTGTTGAATAACATAACTGGAACTTGCTTTGCTAGGAATAGAAATAAAATCATTCCCTTCTTGTGGCTTAGTCAAGCCCCGTTAATTAAATCAACAATATTAATAAAGATGGAAGACAAAAAGAAACAAATATAATTGGCATTGATGTAGTTATGATGATACTAAGTGCTTGAGATTTGAGACATGATGTAATTAATGTTGTAGCAACTTGAAGTAAGAACTGGGATTTTAATATTTGTAGATGAAGGGCTAATGTGAGTGATGCAATAAATCGAGTAGTGACTATTGGTTTTTCATGTCAAAGAGAATTGCAAGGCTTATTTTAATTATAAGTCTAGTTGATGCTCAAAATGACCAATTGTTGGCACTAGAAATATACTTTGTGTTATTTTGAATATTTATAAATATGTACCAATTATATGTGCTAGCAATAGAAGAGAATTTTCTTAAGTAGGGATCGAACATCTAGAAGGTGTATTTTAGATCACATCATGTAATTTAGGACTACTATATAAGATTAGAATTTAGATTTTAAGTGAAGCATTTACTATTCATAGATGTATGTGTAAAATTAATCCTAGCATAGATTCAGTTAGTGATGGAAACATGTGTCTATATAAACCCCATCAATGTACTTGCTTCTTATGGAGAAATGAAGTACTAGAACTCTATCTATTTTTTTTCTTCAAGTATCTCTTACACATAATTATTTGAGTATACATGCATTTATGTTTTTATAATAGTGTGTAGGTTAATCAAATGGTGACTAACTCAATGATGCTTCGAGTAATAATTTTGGAGTCTTATGATAGTATGTATGAATTAATTCAAACGTTTAACCTGTTAGCTCTCAAAAACGCAGGTTTGAACCATGAAAGGTTGCCAAGCTTTCACAACATTTCAGGGTAATAGACAAGGCCAAATGAATTGAACCTTCTACTCTTCAGGTGCTGCTATACCTAGGCGAGTGTACCTATATGAGTGAGGTAGACTTGACTTGTGCTTATCTCTCTTGAAATTTTTCCCACAATGGCAGATGGGAGTGGACAAATAAAACTAGATTTGGTATAAATTGTATAGCAATATTAAAACTAAGACCTAATATGTTCAGTTAACAGATGTAAAGAATGAATGAAACTAAATGATAAAATGCAAAGACTAGTGTCTTATTGGGTATGCGGAGTCAAATGAAATCAAAATGAGCAACTTCTTTCTAGAAAACATTCAAATTGTTTGGCATATGTTTTAGTTTATAACTTGTATAAACATGCAAGACTATGACTACTAAGTTCTTCTTAATGATCTAGATGAATCTACCTGATTACTGTGATCAATTAAAAGGATTTAATCTTTTCTTGAAAGAGCCAATCAATCAACCACACAAATACAACAAATGTGCACTGATAAACTGAATATAAACTTGTTACATCAATTTAAATAACCGAAAGCATCAATCTTGGAGACAACTTTAGTAATACTTTCAATGAGCACAACAGACAATTGACACCAGAAAAATGTCATCACATCAGAAATTCAATTGAAATCTCCATTGTTTTTCAATCATCCATCATAGTCTCAAAAAATTATGTATCCTACTATATTTTTTACTCTATCTCTCTTCCCTTTTTTTCTCTTTGTCGTTTTGTTGTCAAAAATGGGTTTTATACATATTGGTCACATGAAAAGTCACGTCCATTCACATTCAAATCCGGGCAATTTTTCCATTCGAGCCTTTACAACTGTTCATTGGACTCCTGCAAAGACATTACACAGTCATACCGATCTTCAATATCTCACTGATAGTCAAAAAATGTGCATCACTATAACATCACACCGTCTCATCAACATTTGATGTCTCACCAATAGTCATCGCTTGAGTCTTATGTATCGTTGTGACAATTTTGAATCAGGGAGATGTTTCATAGAATACTTTGTGTCTTACCAAGATATGTCCTTAAGTTCACTTTCTAATCGTCGTGACATAGCAATTTTCCTACCGATGAACCTTCATTCGGTATGATTCACATAGCTCTCGCTGAAAAAGCAAGTCTCACCGAACGTATCTCCAAGTTTGAATCTTGTCGCTGTGACATAGGAGTCGATAAGACTTCATGACTTCATTCCGATGGCAATGACAGGACCCACCTCCAGCTGTATCAGTGAGACCAAATAGATGCTACATGACATTTCGTCGACAGCTTAAGTTTGGCCGACGTAACCCTTTGTATCCTGATCGATAAGACTCTTATGTGTTCAATATGTCTCTCCTCGATAATTATTGTCTCGGCGATAAGTTCACTTTGCTTTCCGATCGGTATGACCTACAATGACTCGCTATGACATATAGCGATAACCACTGTCTTGCCGATAAATATGCCTTAATACTTTCTGGTCGCTGAGACACAATCATTTTCTCACCGATGAAACAATACTTCAGTGTGACATATGAGTCGGCAAGACTGCATGACTTCATTTCAATAATCTTTTGATAGAATCCATGTTTGCTTTATCGGCAAGACCCGACGCGTTCAATGAGACATTATTCTGATGACCTTTGATAGAGGCCCCTTCACTTTGTCGGCAAGACCCAATGTATTCGCTAAGACTTCACTCTGATACCATTTAGTCTGGCCGATATATCTCCTCGTGTGCTAGTCGGTGAGACATACTATGTTCGGCAATACCTCACTCTGAAGACTTTTGGTTTGGCCGAAACGTTTGCTCGGGCACCGATCGGTAAGACAATATGATTTCGCTATGACTCATCCCGATGAAAGATTTCTCACCGATATGTCATTCTGTCGCTGAAACAATGAACTGTGTCCTGCTGATGGGTGTTTGCATATGAATTCTGATCGGTGTGACATCTCCGAAGTCTTGCCAATAGACCATCTCTTGCCGATATGGATTATATATTGAAATATTCATGACTCAATGGATTCTATAGGACCACATGGCAAAATATGGGCAAAATGTTATGAAGAAAGGATTTTTGTGTCTATGGTAAGGACTCATTCAGAAACTCATGGGTATGAACAACTTGTAAAATTCTCATAATTTTACAGTTCCAACAGTGGCTATATATGGGGATGAATGGTTGTGAAATCATTGCAAGGATCTAGATTTCTAGGTGAGCAGACTAGACTCAAGATGATGAATCAGTGAGCAAGATGGAAAGAATGGAAATGGAAATGAATGTGACCCTATACTACTATACATGGAAAGATTTATTTTGAAAGAAGGAAAATCAGGATTGTCCATGTACTGGCAATTCCTATTCCTTTATTTCCTAAACTACTGTGCATGGAGAAGAATTTTTAAGAGGATTATCAAGAGTTGTCCATGCATTGGCAACCCTTAATCCTTTGTATTGCTCAAGAGAAAAAGTGCTTCAAAAATTTCCCATGTACAGGCAACTCCTGATCTTTACCAGTCATGTTTTGTAGATAATATGAATCTTCACCTTTCTTTCCAACAACCACAAAAGGTCTCAGCCACAATGCTTCAAATTTCCCATGTTTTCCCTTCTCCTGACACCTTGCATTCCACATTAACACCATATCACTTTCTTCAAATTTTCTATCTTTTGCTCTTCTATCAAATAAATACTTCATTTGTGCCTGCAACTTTACATTCTGATTTTGAGCTATTCTTCTTACTTCATCAAGCTCTTCCAATTGTTCCATTCTTTCTTCCATTGGTTCTGGAATATCTATATCTTCCTAAAGGATAAATTTGTAAACTGGTAACAGATTTTGTAAAGGCATTCTAGCTTGCATTCCATATACCAATTCAAATGGGGATTTTCCAATTGCCTTCTTTACAGTGATCCTATCAGCCCAGACAGCCAGTTTCAGTTTTGAATCCCAAGCTTTCTTATTCTGACCCAACATCCTCCTTATGATCTTGAGAAGACTCTTATTGTTGGACTTCTCTTGACCATTAGCTTGCGGATGGTAAGGAGCTGCATAAGAAATGGTAATGCCATATGTGCTGCAAAAAATTTTGAATTCATCAAATTTGAAACACATCCCATTATCAGTAATTAGTCTTAGTGGTGTACCAAATCTGGTAATGATATTATCCATTAAAAAATTTGTCACAACTTTATTTGTAGCTTGCTTGGTTGGGATTGCTTCTACCCATTTGGTAAAATAATCAGTAGCTACAAGTATCCACTTATGTCCTCCACTTGATTTATCTTGTATCTCCCCAATGAAATCAATTCCCCATTGATGAAAAGGGGCATCATCATGCAAAGGTCTAAGTGGTAAAGCTCCCTAATACTTCATCTTCCCAGAGAATTTCTGGCAGGCTTCACATTTTCTTACATATGAAAAGGAGTCATTAAAAACTTTCGGCCAGTAATAACCTGCCCTAAGGATTTTATGGGCAATTGTCTTTGTAGAGTAATTCCCTCCAAAAACCCCTTCATGCATTTCACTTAAGACATGCTTAGCTTGTGACTCATCCAGACATAACAACAATATCCCATCCCTATTCTTCCAAAACAAATCACCTTCCATGAACAAATACTTAGATGCTTGTAACTTTAAAGTTCTTTTCTGGCTGTCATTTAATCCTTCTGGGCCCTTCATATATTTGAGGTAATGCATGATATCTGCATACCAAGGAGTATGCTCAATACTTGCAATTAATCTTTCTTCCTCCTCTATATTACAAATCTGATTTGCTTCGATATTTTCCTCTGCCATTAGCCTGGCCAAACCCTGACCTCTCACCAGTTTAGTGATCTGTATTTCCATATCAAACTCTTGGATTTTACTGATCCATTTGCATCTTTTTCCTGTTACTTCAGATTGTGTCAAAATATCTTTAACAACAGCATGAGGGACATAAGCAATCACCTTTGCTCCAACAAGATATGGCCTAAAAGCTTTTGTAGCTTTCACCAATGCAAATGCTTGTTTTTCCATTATATCATACTTCAATTTTGACCCCTGTAATGACTTACTGAAGAAAGACACTGGTTGTTCATGACCTTCCTCATTTATTTTTAACATGACAACAGCTATGGTGTGTAATGAAGCAAATGAGAATATTTGAAATTTTTTTGAAAAATCTGGGGACTTAAGGACAGGAGCCTCCTTGATAGCCTTTTTGATTGATATAAAAGCATCTAATGCTTCTGCAGTCCAATCTATTTTTTGTCCTTTCCTTAACATTTTTGATATGGGTTTAATGATTTCAGCAAAATTAGAAACAAACCTCCTAACAAAGTTGATCTGTCCAAAGAATGACTGGATGGCCTTAACAATTTTAGGGATAGGAACTTTATCTATGGCCTCAACCCTATCAGGATCTATTCTAATCCCTTCTTTTGATATAATATGTCCTAAAATTTTACCCTCTATGACTGCAAAATGACATTTTTTAGGGTTTAGACTAATCCCATATTCTAAAGCTTTAATAAATACCTTTTCTAGACGTTCTACATGATCTTCAACCTTCTTTGAATAAGCAGTAAGGTCATCCTGATACACCACCATGATAGCATTAATTAATTCTGCAAATGCTACATCCATAGCTCTTTGGAAGGTTGCTCCTGCATTCGTGAGACCAAACGGCATTCTTAGATAAACATATGTCCCCCAGGGGGTTGTAAAAGTTGTTTTATATGCTCAAATTCTTTAACTTTAACCTAGTTATAACCCGAAAACCCATCCATCATAGATAACAACTCACACCCTGTCACCTTATGTAGTATAGCTTCCATGTTAGGCAAAGGGTAATTATCCTTAAGAGATGCCACATTCAAATTCTTGAAGTCCACACATAATCTGATATCTCTATTTTTCTTCCTCACAGGAACCAGGTTTGAGACCCAGGTTGAGTGCCTGATAGGTTTGATGATGCCACCATCTCTGAGCTTTGCTAATTCTTCTTGCATTTTTGGTTCCAATGTTGGATTAATGGGTCTTTGCTTCTGTCTAAATGGCTTTGTATCTGGCTTTAATGGTATTTCATACTGAAACAAATCTTCCCTATATGCTTTTAGATCTTCATAAGACCATGCAAACACATGTTTATATTTTCTCAGTAATGCTATCAACATTCTTCTAATTGTTGGGCTTATTTTCTTCCCTATGTACACCTTTTTTGGTGCCATCTCAGTTCCCAAGTTGATCTCTTCAATATCCTCCTTCTTGATTGGTGTTTGCTTCATGAGGGACTGATCACTTCCATCATACACTCTCTCCAATGCCACTAACCCTTTAGGAAGCTTATTTGTTTTAAGCTGTAAGATTTCCTTCCCAAATATTGTTTTCTTCCCATCTACTTCTTCAACGAAAGCATTGAAATCAATTTCTTGTGCTTCATATTGATCTATACAGTGAAGAAATTTCAAAAGGTCAGTATGATCATTAAAAACCTGCCAACTATATATGTTATCAGGCACAACAGGCCTTGTTTTGAACTCAATTTGTGATACTCCAACCAGTGTAATATCATCCCTTCTTAGAGCTACATTTGCCAAAAATCATGCCATTATGTTCTTCGAATGATCTACCCATTCAATAGAAAATGCATCAAATAGCTCTATTGTGTCCCATACAACATTCCTATATTGCTTCAATCTTTTATGTTTTGCTACATATTTTGATTTAACTTGTGAAACAACTAACTCAGAATCCCCTAGAACAGCCAGTAACTTGATTTTATGTTTCACAGTTATATTCAAGCCTGTTAATAAAGCTTTGTATTCCGCCACATTGTTTGTACATTCAAATGTTAACATAAACGAATACTTAAATGTAATACCTTCAGGTGAAACAAATACTACTCTTGCTCTATTACCTTCTTGGCTGCAAGCTCCATCGAAGTACATTTTCCACACACCATCATTGTTCTTTGCTACATGTTTATCAATTAGATCATTGTTGATTAACTCTAGCTAAGTTGGTTCTATCAAAAAATTCCCAAGATCCACATCACAGAAACAATTGACTTGATCTTGAAGTACACAATCTATAATTGGGTTCATCCTCGGCTCCCTATACAACTTAACTTCTTGGCCATTCACTGGAATTGTTGCTTAACATAAATCAAATTGTACATTTCCCCCAACTGTTGTCATCCACTGTCTTGACAAAAGCATTCCAAACTGAGGAGGAGTATCAATTATAGTTATATCTATATTGTAGGCCACCTGAGGATAAGTAGCTAATTTGACCTCAACATCTTTCATAATACCTACCATAGGAATAGGTCTGTTATCCATTGCATAGCACTTTCCCCCATTAGTATCAACCCACATGACAAGCTATTTCATAACGTCAACAGGCATAATTTTTATGGCAGCGCCAGAGTCTATCATGCAATTCCTTAGCAATTTTTTATTTATAAGTAATGTAGTGAAAAAAGGATCAACTTGTGGGGAATTTGTTAATACATCACTTAAGCAGACTTCTGGGATATTTCCTTTCTCTTGCCTACTAATTGTTTTAGTAGCCACTTTATTTTCAGAATTCATGTGTTTTTCATTTCCATTTGTTATCAATTGAACAACACTGTCTCTATATTCCTTAATTTTCATCATCTCAAGTAATGGAACAAACATTTTTACCTGGGATAAAGCCTGAGTGAAGTCAAAAGAAGAACCTTCTGCCTTAATCATTTTCTTCTACTCCAATGTTTCTCCTTTTTCTTCCTTTTGATCAGTCTTTTGCACTTCTTTGCGCAACTCTTTAACTTCCTCCTTTTGGACAAGCTTCTTTCATTTTTATCATGTTGTTTATTTTTGCTTTTTCACAATTCCTTGTGTCAGCCTTCTGATCCTTCATAAAGATTCCCCTGGGGACACCTTCCTTCTCATTCACTGTCCTATTTCTCAACTAGTACTTGCTCTTTGCTTCTTCAACTGCAACAATAGTTAATCTCTCTATCTCCTCTTCGATGAGTTTCCTCATACTGCACTAAGTAGGCATCTCAACAGAATGTGGATCTGTATAATCTTCTGAGTTTGAAAGGACCTGTTGTTCAGCCATATGGACATTGTACCTCTGATTTGAAACATTGTACTCATATCCTTCATCTTCTAAAGCTGAGTATTTCTCCTCAACATGGTGAAAATTATTTGAAGTCAAATACACCATGTGATCTTCATCGTTACCCATTAGCATTCCTTCTTCTTGCATTCTTTAGGCTACAACACAGTAATTTGGGGAATGTGGCTTATCACAAATTTCACAAAAATAATTGTTATTAACCATATATGTTCCTTTCTTCCTTAATGGATCAGGAGTTTCTTTATTTCTAGGCCTATCTATTACAGGTTTTCCATCCTTCCAATTTGTATTATAGGGTATATCATGTAACCTAGGCCTTTCATTTATGTATGTGTTCTCTTGTTTGTACTGATAATTATTTACTTTCTGAGGATCCCTAGGATTATCTCTCCTACTGATCATCCCAGCAACCTTCCTGTTGTTTTCAATAGTTAATGCTATCTTCTGGGCTTCAAGTAAATATCTTGGAAACCTATTTCTTAGTTCATACCCTATTTTTGGATCAAATGATTTCAAATAGACACTCAATGCTGCTGAGTCTGGAAACTTGGACCCCAGTGGTATCTTATTTTTCAATTTGATAAATCTCCAGTTAAAATCATAAATTGACTCGTTCTGATTTTTCTCAATTCCCACTAATTCATGAAAAGTAGCATCTAGTGCACATAGGTTTCCATATTGTTCAAGAAATTGATCTTGAAATTCTTGAAAAGAACCAACAAAGGCTGTTGGTAGGCCATTGAACCAATCCCTAGCTTCTTCAATAAGTGACATCATGAATATCCTCATGTTTAAATCTTCATATGGCACATCCAAATCTTGGATGAAAGCATTGAAACTTCTTAAATGATCTTCACCAGTAATTGCACTACTCCCTGTAAACTTTGGAACAAGCCTTCTCCAACTACCATCCATTGGGTAAGGGTATAATTGAAACCCTTCCAGGTCAAATTTTTTTATCATTGTTGTATATTGATGGGGGGGAGGGTTAGGTGGGTACTGATACTGGTACATTGGATTATTGTATTGTGTATTATGATGTGGCACATAATGCTAACCATGAGGTGGTTGTGTATATGTATATTGTGAGGGAATATGTCGTGGATGGTTTGGCTGTCTGTATTGATTCCCTATCTGATTGTGAGGGGCCTTTGACAGATCAGAAGGCCCTACACCATTATTGCCCTACTTATGAGGCGGTACATATTTTGGGCAACCAACTGTTTGAGCAGTAATTTGGTCCTTTTGTAAATTGAAGTCTCTTAATGCTTGTATCATTTGGGCTTTCTCCTATTCATCTTTTAGTTCTTCTATCTCCTTTTTTTGTAACTCAAACTGTGCTTATACTTCTTCATGATTTAAAGATTCATAATTTTCCTAAGGATTTACATGATCAATAAACTCATTTTGGTTACCCTCCCTTCTTTGTTCACATTCCAATTGATATTTGAGTCCCTCTACTTCGAGTTTAGCATCAAACTTTGGTTGTTTTTTAGGATTATAAAATGAATTTCTTTGTTCTTCAGGGGTACAAGGTTTTGCACTTGAATTGTCTTTCCATGTATCATAACGATCATATGTTTCACAATGTGATCTTGGTGCTTTGTCTTTGTTAGTTATGCACATGTCCTCATTTATCCCCTTATCAACCTTATCATCTTTGTGTGTCCACTTACTGTTTCCAACAGGACCTCTAGTATGACCTCCCCTATATTGAGATCTTCTCCCATTCATGTTTGAACAGATGCAATGTTTTTGTCAGAGTCGCCACCCACTTTCTTAAAGTGAGAAAATGTTTGTTTATTCCCAGCAGAGTCTGTATAGGATTTCTGACTCTATGATTAAGGCCCCGATTCTGAGTTGACTCCCCAGTAGAGTCGCCAATTTGTTAGCTCTCAAAAATGCAGGTTTGAACCACGAAAGGTTGCCAAGTTTTCACAACTCTTCAGGGTAACAAAAAAGGCCAAATGAATTGAACCTTCTACTCTTCAGGTGCTACTATACCTAGGCGGGTGTACCTATATGAGTGAGGTAGACTTGACTTGTGCTTATCTCTCTTGAAATTTTTTTCCCACAATGGCAAATGGGAGTGGACAAATAAAACTAGATTTGGTATAAATTGTATAGCAATATTAAAACTAAGACCTAATATGTTCAGTTAACAAATGTAAAGAATGAATGAAACTAAATGATAAAATGTAGAGACTAGTGCCTTATTGGGTATGCAGAGTCAAATGAAATCAAAATGAGAAAATTCTTTTTGGAAAACATTCAAATTGTTTGACATATGTTTTAGTTTATAACTTGTATAAACATGCAAGACTGTGACTACTAAGTTCTTCTTAATGATCCAGATGAATCTCCCTGATTACTGTGATCAATTAAAAGGATTTAATATTTTCTTGAAAGAGCCAATCAATCAACCACACAAATACAACAAATGTGCACTGATAAACTGAATATAAACTTGTTACATCAATTTAAATAACCAAAAGCATCAATCTTGGAGACAACTTTAGTAATACTTTCAATGAGCACAACAGACAATTGACACCAGAAAAATTTCATCACATCAGAAATTCAATTGAAATCTCCATTGTTTTTCAATCATGCATCATAGTCTCAAAAAATTATGTATCCTACTGTATTTTTTACTCTGTCTCTCTTCCCCTTTTTTCTCTCTGTCGTTTTGCTGTCAAAAATGGGTTTTATATATATCGGCCACATGAAAAGTCACATCCATTCGCATTCACATCCGGGTATTTTTTCCATTCGAGCCTTTACAACTCTTCATTGGACTCCCATGAAGACATTACACAGTCATATCGATCTTCAATATCTCACCGATAGTCAAAAAATGTGCATGGCTATAACGTCTTGCCGTCTCATCCACATTTGATGTCTCACCGATAGTCATCGCTTGAGTCTTATGTATCGCTATGACAATTCTGAATCGGGGAGATGTTTCATAGAATAATTTGTTTCTTACCGAGATATGTCCTTAAGTTCACTTTCTAATTGCCATGACATAGCAATTTTCCTACCGATGAACCTTCATTCGGTATGATTCACATAGCTCTCACCGAAAAATCCAGTCTCACCGAACGTATCTCCAAGTTTGAATCTTGTTGCTGTGACATAGGAGTCGATAAGACTTCATGACTTCATTCCGATGGCAATGACGGGACCCACCTTCAGCTATATCGATGAGACCAAATAGATGCTACATGACATTTCACCAACGGCTTAAATCTGGCCAACGTAACCCTTTGTATCCTGATCGATAAGACTCTTATGTGTTTGATATGTCTCTCCTCGATAGTTATTGTCTTGGCAATAAGTTCACTTTGCTTTCCGATCGGTATGACCTACAATGACTCGCTATGACATATATCGATAGCCACTGTCTTGCCAATAAATATCCCTTAATACTTTTTGGTCACTGAGACACAATCATTCTCTCACTGATGAAACAATACTTCGGCATGACATATGAATCGGCAAGACTGCATGACTTCATTCTGATAATCTTTTGATAGAATCCCTGTGTGCTTTATCGACAAGACCCGACGCGTTCAATGAGACGTTATTCCGATGACCTTTGATAGAGTCCCCTTCACTTTGTTGGCAAGACCCGATGTATTCGCTAAGACTTCACTCTGATACCATTTAGTCTGGCCGATATATCTCCTCATGCACTGGTCGATGAGACATAATACTTTCGGAAAGACCTCACTTCGAAGACTTTTGGTTTGGTCGAAACGTTTGCTCGGGCACCGATCGGTAAGACAATATGATTTCGCTATGACTCATCCCAATGAAAGATTTCTCACCGATATATCATTTTGTCACCGAAACAATGAACTGTGTCCTGCCGATGGGTGTTTGCATATGAATTCTAATCGGTGTGACATCTCTGAAGTCTTGCCGATAGACCATCTCTTACTGATATGGATTATATAGTGAAATATTCATGACTCGATGGATTCTACAAGACCACATGGAAAAATATGGGCAAAATGTTATGAAGAGAGGATTTTTGTGTCTATGGTAAGGACTCATTCAAAAACTCATGGATTCTAGGATTGGGAAATGCATTTGGCCATTTCTTTCAACCTAATGACTTGTTTCCTAGTGTTCTCATCTTCAATCTTAATCCTATTTGCAGCCCAAAGCAAGGTATCATTACATTTAAAATTTCCTAAGAGTGTTTCAACTTCTCCTTAGGTATATCTTGTCATTTTCATGTAGGAATCCTTCTCTAACACAATTGAGTAGGGTTTTATGCAACCTTAGATACAGTTAAGGTTAGGGCACACACACTGTTTTCAATCAATTTTATTGGCTATTATGGAGGTAGAAATACCAAAATAGGGATTTGACTAAGTAAAAATCCTATATAGCCACCCCCTCCATCTCTTTTGTAGATTTATTATAGGTTCGGATCTGTAGATGAAGGTTTATAGGGAAAACATTATAGAGTAGACAAAGAGCTACATGATCAAATTTAAAGTTTTAGAAGAGGCCTACAAGGACCCATTTCCCTTTGGCAACTCTATCCTCCATTTCATGTTAGATCCATTTTTTTGTGATAGGTACACATCACTCAACACTCGTTAGATCTGCTTGCAAGTTGTTTTAGTCTATTAATCATCGTGATATTGCAATTTTCATATTAGGGCACAGAGTTGAATTAGGTCAATCATAGAAAATTAATTTTAATCCATTTCTAAGGCTCAAAAGGATTAGATCCAGGTATGATTGACTCACCTTAATGGTTGAAAGTCAATCTAAACACCTTGTTGATTTGTATCCTAATGTACCTTCGAAAAAGGAGTAAAAGCAATCATAGTTTTATGCAATAAACTTAGAGTTCCCTTTTTCTTATGTTACATTTTGGTGAACCTAGAATTTTGACATAATGAACGTTTTGAAATATGAAGTAATTCAACCCTAGATCTAGGTTTTGCATTGCATTGTTTTTCATTTCTCATTTAGGGTTTCATTTTTACATCATAAAAAGTCATAAAAATTCAAAAAAATGCATATCATATTGCATCATAGATTGCAATAGGGTTAGTTTCAATCATTTAGACCAAATTTACATTCAAAATTGTATTCATAATTGTCATTTTTTGTTCAAGTATTGTTACACATTTGCATTTGAGTTACATTATCTTCAATTAGGAAAATTTTGGAAAAATAGTCACTTTCAAACCTATTTGTAGATAGGAACAACATCCTTAAACAACATGATGCAAGCAAGGTGGTTAAAATATTCTCTCCAACTTAAAAATACCAATCTCAATAAAAAACAACTCTTTACAACACTAGTCCCTCAATTTGACACAAACACTCTCATTAAGGCTTACAACCCTCATTAACCCAACAATGAAGATATCTTTTAGAGATGGTCGTACAATGGCCTATCAAACACCATAAAGGTTCACCACAGAATCCTAAACAACATATCAAAATATTCCATAGGTTTTCTTTGACCCAACATCAAGATTCAATAGGTTGTCCTACTTCAAGGCTACTCAATTAGCCCTAATTTCCAAAGGAACTACCCTTTAAACACTTGAAAAACACCCAAAACCACTTGATAGTCATAAATTTTGATACAAAACACTAATTTCCCAGATCAATTCACAGATTCAAGTCCTATAGGATGTTGCACCATAAAACCCTCATTTAACATGCAAAACATTAGGGTTTATTGAAAGTATTATCCCTTGGGATTATCTCATCCAAAAAATGCATCCAACACCTCATATACACCCTGAAAAAACTCAAAAATCCATTAGTTAGACAATTCCATCAACAATTTACCAAAACCCTGCCTTTACACCTCATTTCCTTCATGAAAATTGCTCTACCCAGCCCTAGGGAATCATTCTACTTCACACAACTTGACTCCCTTGACCTCAAAACCATTAAAACCACTAATCTACCATATGGCATTCCATTCCATTGAGATACAGATAGGGACAGTAGATGGAATGGAAAATTACATTATTTAATCTTCTATCAGAGCCTTTACTAGTCTGTTATAGGCAGACTCAGGAAATAGAAGAAATATCTTCCAAAACTTATTGATAGACCCTCAAAATTGGAACATTAGAAAGCTAATCCATGCTACCACATATTACAATGATTTTCAAAGCAATCCCCGATGGTACGGGTCCGTACAACTCTTGCAAAGCTCAAAAAATTAGCAGAAAAGTGTTGTGTCTTATTGAATATGATTTCAAAACACCATCAACAACCTTTTGTTTGAGCCTTTGGAGGATTTAAATACATTTTCAAATTAGTTTCTAACTGCCCAATTCCTATAACCACTTTTTGAATTCCAAGACTCTTCAAATTCCTTAAGAGTTGCAATTTGACAATTTTTGTTTTTGACACCATTTAAACAACTTTGTTTTTGCAACTTTTACATATTTTGACACCTAAGACACAAAATCCATCCAATTACATATTAAATGGTCATTTAAGATCTTATTTAGAATAATAGACTCAAAAAAACTCCCATTCTATCCACCTAAGAACCATGACTCACTTACAAAAGAAAATTGGTCTTATTGACTTTATTAAGACAAAAACACGTCACTTCTAAAGCTTGCTCAATATCAACCTAGCTTGACCATTGTTGACCAAATGTGCTCCTGCACCACAACAACATTCAGTTTTTCATTTTTTTGAACCTTTATCAGGGACTCAAATGCCCTAGAACACCTCTAACCTACTACAAGTGGCTCAAAAGAAACTTTTCATAGATCTTTGTCTTTGTATTTTGAATTTATTGTTGCCTACAAATTTTTGTTTTGAAATTATAGAAAAGTGTTATTGCATGTTAAAGAAATTTATCATTTGGATTAGCTTGTTATAAATTTTGAAAGAACTTTGCATTTCAATACTAAAAATTATCAAATTTGTAGGACAATTATTTACATTTTTTGAAGTATTGCATAACTAGATAGATTAGTTTCATTTTTGAAAAAGTTCAAAACCCTAGGTTGTTACAACACATTTCACAATTTAAAAACTCACAAAACTACAATAAAATCAATTCAAAACTTTGGTTTGCACACTATCACACAACTAAAAATTGTCACAAGTTCCTCTGAAACTAAAATTTTAGAAAGACACCTACTAGGACACAAATGCCCTAGGGCATCCCAGTCCTTCATAAACCTACTTGAAATTTCCAAAACAAACTAATACTTGTTGTTGGTTTTCCAATCTGGAACCTAGTTTCTACATCTGTACTTGCATCAAGTTTATAAATTTGTTTTCTATACGATTTAGCTTTAACAAGTGCAAACATAAACTGAAATTGAAATTTAATGATTAATCTTGGGGAAAGTATAGTCATTTGATCATGTTAGATCTCTTTCTACAAGTGCATTGTATACTTGTCAATCCCTTTAGATGTGATGAATTTGATATGTTAGATGAGGCCCTTGAGGACTTCTTCTCACTAAGCTCATCCACTAAGGCTTGCCAAATTCTCACACAACAATGAACAATTAATGTGATTGCACCTCAACTTATCATTTATCCACCTACGCAACAACCTCAAGTCCAAACCAAACCTGTTCTTATCATAGGACCACCTCAAAACAAACCCAAACTCACAGTCATATCTTAAACTTTACAAAACAACTCACTAGTAATCATGTGTCCCAACAACCAAGTTACCACACACTTGCTCATACATATAACACAAGGAATAACAAGCAACCAAGAAAAACACAAGCCATTCCTTCACCAATCCCACTTCCACAACTTGTTTTACCTAGTGTCCCTCATTTACCTCAATATAGTGGAAAGTAGTATGATCTTGTGGAACAAATTTGTAACACTCCTACTAAGATTTCCCTATGGGACCTTATTCAAACCTCAAAAAATTACCATGGAACGCTTCAAAATGCTTTGTAAAAATTTGTGGTCCCTCCTAGTGTGCAACCAAATGAAGTAGTAGCCTTCATTAAGGGTATGAATTTAGTTAATGTGGATATTATCTTCCATCAAAGTGAATTACCTCCTTTGGAAATGAAAAAACAAAATGATGCTTTGGTGATATTGGTTGTTATCAACAAGGTGGGGATTAGGCGTACTCTTATTGACAATGGTTCAATACTTTATGTTTGTAGTGTAAGTATTTTGGACAAGATTGGGGCAGATAAGACTAAAATTCAACCAGATATTTTTTCCATCTATGGTTTTGATAATGTGGGTAAACAACTGATTGGTGTGATAACATTACTTTTCAAATTTGGTAAGGTTACATTACAAACTCCTATCCATGCCATGCCCCATGATCTTTCATATAATCTTCTCTTGGATAGACCATGGATTCATGAAATGAATGGAGTACCTTCAACGCTTCGTCATTTAATGAAATACACTTACAACAATAAGGTTTACATGATAAAATATGATCCAAAATCTGAAAATTGCTTACAAACTAACACAAGGATGAAAAACCCTCAGATAACATTAACACCAACTACAAAAGTGAAACCTCTTCAACCTGAAAAATAAAGAGGAATATCTCTCATCAGTAACAAAGTTGTTAAAGGATGATTAGGGTTCATTATATTTCACACATACATTCATTCCAGGAGAATATAATATTATGCAATCAAAACCAAAAAAAGAGAAAGAGAAGGAAGTTGCAACGGTATCAACACAATTTGTCAGTAAAACATCCAAGACACAAGAATCCACAACTTTTGATAATGAGGAAAACACAAATTACACATCTACTTATGATGAAGTTATTATGAAAAACCACCTTCCTCAAAAGAAATAGAAGCCATTTATGGAAGAGGTTACCAAATCTTGAAAGAGTTTGGCTATAATTGAAAAGTGTGTGGAGTGAAAGAACAAGGTAATCATGTTCCTATAGAGCTTAATACACAAGAAAAAGCAAGAGGTCTTGGCTATTGCCATTCAAAATAAATGAAAGCATCAAAGAGACCTTGAATTAATGTCAATGTTATCACACAAGATTCCTCTAAGACAACTCTAAACTTGGTGCATCATGAAATGATAGATACCAAAAGAAATGATAGAAGAATTTTTGGGTGTATGAAAATTTTCCAAGTCATCATCATAATCATAGATTTACCTATTGTTTGAATGATAAGGGATACTTTGGAGAAGAAACTAAATCATGTAATGATGAACAAGATGAATCTCAAACAATTATTGATGTTCCAAACCGTAATGACTTTGTGGGAGATACACTAGATGTTCCAATGAACCCCTCTAATGAGGAGAAGGTGTTGCAAATTGGAAAGTGTCTTGGTGATCATGAACAAGATCACACAACTTTATTACATGATTTTCTTGAGATTTTTTCTTTGAATTATTTTTATATGTCGAGTATTGAACCTAATATAGTCATGCACAAAATTGTTCTTGAGAAATATGCTAAACCCATGAGATAAAAGATACGCAAGATGAATCCTAAGATAGCTATATTGGTTAAAGTAGAGATTGAAAATCTCTTACAAGCTAGTTTTATGCATCC
>VDFB02271358.1:256695600-256831264 GCA_007258455.2 Sequoia sempervirens | reverse complement strand
TGGCCCCTAAAGTGGGGGCTAAATGTAGCATAAGAAATTATACTCCCTTGTAGGTGATAGTACAATTCCATGCTTAGTTTCAACCTATTTTAGTGACCCTTGCATTTATGCATTTTCAACACTTCCTAAATAGTCCCTAATCTCCTAGATTATGCATTTTGAGGCCTATTTTATCATTTTTTGACAAATTGCAAACATTGAGAAAATACATCCAATAATTATTTTTCCCCCAAAACTTAATGTCCTAAAAAATATGGCCAGGATCCATTCACCCTAGGGCGTATGGGTCCCCCTATGTTGGGGACCAATTTTATATGCCGTGTTTAAATTTTAACATTCAAAATTTGAATTGTAATGTTGCCATCAAAATCCAATCTTCGTGGAAATTAGAGAATGCTTACATACCTTAATGTCTTTCCAATTGCTTGAAACTAGAAAGCAATAAGAGAAGAAATAAAAACTAGAGATCATTACATTCCACCACATTCATTTGAATTTGTAGGTCTTCAATCTCATTTGTATATTTGATCAAGCCTTATGTCATGATTGAAGATTGATGCCAATAGAAGAGCATGATGGATTCTAGTTTTTGGAAATGTATTTGGTTGTTTCCTTCAACCTAATGACTTGTTTCCTAGTGTTATCATCTTCAAGATTCATCGTATTTTCAGCCCAAAGCAAGGTATCATCACATTTCTGATTTCCTAAGAGCATTTTGACTTCCTCAAGTAGGTAGATCTTGTCATTTTCATGTGGGAATCCTTCTCTAACACACTTGAGTAGGGTTTTATGCAACCTTAGATACACTTAAGGTTAGGGCACACACACTGTTTTCAATAAATTTTATTGTATATTGTGGAGGTATAAATACCAAAATAGGGGTTTGACTGAGACAAACTCCTATATAGTCACCCCCTCCATCTCTTTTGCATATTTATTAAATGTTTGGATTCGAAGACAAAGGTTTATAGGGCAAACATTAGAGAGCAAACAAAGAGCTACAAGATCAAATTTGAAGTTTTAAAAGAGGCCTACAAGGACCCATACACCCTTGGGTGACTTTTTGCTCCATTTCATGCCAAATCCATTTTTTTGTGACAAGTACACATCACTCAAGACTCCCTAGATATGCCTACAAGTTATTGTTTTAGTCTGTTAATCATCAGGATATTGCAATTTCATAGTAGGGAACATAGGTGAATTAGGTCAATCATAGAAAATTAATTTTAGTCAATTTCTAAGGCTCAAAAGGATTAGATCCAGATTTTATTAACTCACCTTCATAGTTGAAATTCAATCTAAACACCTTGTTGGTTTGCATCCTCATGTACCTTCAAAAAAGGAGTAAAAGCAATCCTAGGTTTTATGCAATAAACTTAGGGTTCGCTTTTTCTTATGTTATAGAAATAAATCCATTGGTGATTGGATAAGATAATCCAAAAAGATGGAAGAATCAAGAATCAAAATCTAAATGATGTGTGCCTCTAAAAAGTGCTCAAGTGTCCACATGTCAAAAAGAGATGATGTCAATCCAAAAACCTGTGAAGAGTTGTGTAAAATAAGCTCCAAAGATGATGAAGATGATGGGACAATAGTGATGATGTAAATATCAAAAAAGAGGATATGGATGTCCTCAAAGTAATACTCCAAATCTACAATCTGAGACTCTACAAACAAGGACGATATGTGGACAAGATACGAATCACAAGTATTTGTGTTTGGTAGAAGATGAATGTCATGTTGCACTGAACCAATGGGGGCCAGGGATGTGACAATGCCAAGTTGATCGAGAACAACCCAAGATGGTGATGTAGTCTCAATTTCAAGAGCGTGAACATAAATACAAGTCTCTAAACTATCAAATCATGTAAGACACATGATATACTCAAGCTCCTCTAAAGTATCATAAAAAGGTATGGAATCTACATCTGCAAGAGGAATGAAGCAATTTTTTGTAATATCCTCTAGTATGGAGATATATGAGAGTCTCCATTGTATTTTTCAAAGTTGATTCCAAAGTTTGTGGGTATGATCAATGTCTAATACAACACACATAATGTCAAGATCAACACTAAAAAATATAACTCTTACAACATGAACACTAATAATACCCCATGTTGAATAACTCCTTGGTGGGTTTGGTGTAGGTATGAGTTCATAAGATAAGGTAAGAGATCAAGCCACCTAAGATGTGCTAGGATGTCATTTTACCAAGAATCATAGTTATCCTTCACCAAGATTATCATAAAAGGATGAACAAAAAAACCAATAATATTTCCTCAAATGATAAAATCAGAAACCAATAACCTCAACGCATGTAAATTAGATCAAATGAAGTCATCTCATGCAAACAAATCCTTTCCAAATACCAAGACACCCAAGTAATTGACAAAAATGTGAAAACACAAAAAAAAAAATGTACTTGGGGAATTGATGCAGAGACACATTCTTCTTGCCTAATTCACCCTCTCATAACCACAAAAATTTGTTGATTAACAAGACTCAAGTAGTTGAACAATATCCTGATTTTATTTGATTATCTCATTTAATACTCATATAATTCAGCAATTACAAAGTTTATAAACAAATTCACAATTGAAAACTAGAGCACTCAACTATCCTTTGTATTACACATTCCCTCTTCCTTTTTTGTGCATCTCAACTTTCATATCGCCTACCTTCAAAGGCTAAATCAACTTCCTTAGCCAACTGCTCTCCTCTCACCCATGGCTCTATCTTATCGGCCTGGTGTTTTCCACAACCAGTATTTTCTTTATACTCCAATCTAGGATCTTTTTCTATCCCAACTTGGGCTCTAATTCTTCAACATGTGCCTTCTCCTCCTTCTCACATGGGTCTCTCTTTGCCTTCTACTTCAAAAAACTCCCTCTTTCACTTACTGGTGGCACACTCTATTTGCACATCCCTTCCACTTGGGATCGATGCCTTCTCACCCTCTTTTCCCACGAGCTTCTTTAGAATTCTCCACCTGGCGCCCCTTCTCTCCTTTTCATGTGCATCCACCATAGCTTTTATTTCTCTGTTGTCTTTCTTTCCTCGTCGATGCCTCTTCAACTTCCTCATTCAAAGCCTCTAACCATTCCATTTATTTTGACCAACTCTTGTTCTCTAGCCTATCGGCTCCATGTCTCTTTCTCGCTCGTGGCCCTATTTTGGAAAATGAAAAGGTGAAAATAAAGAAGTCTTAGTTAGATACTATTTGATGTTAAAATAGCTTCAAAATCCTGGTCTACTATTCCACATTTTACATATATATCATTCGGGCAGTTGCAAATACAACATTTGACAAAATTCCTTGAGTGTTGGGTAGAGGCATTTGATCAAAACGGTTTTGTGATATTTCTCTACATTTAAGCTTTGCATAGGTGTTTACTGAGACAATTTAGCAGTTGAATTTAGTTTGCATTTGAACTTTCCCTTTCACCTTTCAGGAGGTTGAACATGAAGAGAGAATGAACTCAATAAAACTTAAGAGAGATAAGACAAACAAAAGCCAAAAATATAGAAAAACAAATCAGCACTATTTTTAGGTGGTGTTGATTGCCCATTTGCCTACGTGTTCCTACACCAAACACACCAGGTAAAACTAAATGTTCCTTGAGTTGTAAACTTAGGAACATTCAAAGGTGCATGGGACAGTAATCCCATGTTTGTTTTTAATCTAATGTTACTCCTTGTCCATCGGAGCCTTCTCTCTTCTATACTTCAACTCATCCTAACACTCAATCCATCTCTGCTAGAATTATCTCGTTTCTCAAAACAACTTCTTACCATAGGTTCATCTCGGTGCCCTCTACCTTTTCTTTTACTGCTATTCTTTCTTCCTCTATTGTGTTGCGGCAATAAATCAAAACTCAATTTGTTCTTTCCCTTGAAAATATACTCTCTTAATGGTTGTAAATCACTACACTCATTACATTCATTTTCCTCTACATGTTGCTTCTCTGCACTACAACAAACAATAGAGTTGGAACCTTTCGTCTGCTTCTCCTTCTCCTTCACAAAATTCAACATATACTTTTGTCCATCTTTTTGGATGGTATACACATTTATCCTACCATCATAGATGGCTTCCCTATCAAACTGCCATGGTCTACCCAACAACACATGACATGCAGTCATAGGCGTCACATCACATAACACCTCATCTCTGTAAGAATCAATCTGAAAAATTACTAAACACTGTTCTCTCACAGTCATTTTGTGCTCCTTCTGCAACCAACAAACTTTGTATAGACTAGGATGCTTACAAATTTTCAAACTTATTTTTTCTACCATTTCCTCTGAAACTAAGTTATCTATACTACCACTATCAACTATAACTTTACAACACTTACCTCTAGCCTTACACACAGATCAAAAAAGACTCCTTCTTTGAGATGGTCTCTCCACCATATCTAAGTTCATCAACACTCTCCTCATCATGAGAGATTCACCTTCTTTTAGGTCTGCTACTTTTGGGGATGCATCACACTCCTCATCCTCTTGTGCCAAGTTGTTTCTTGCTACACTCTTCTTGTTATCTTCATGTACTTGAGAACACTCGAAATCACGATGACCAACTTCTCCACACTGATAACATCTAAATGGAAGCCTTTTTCTACTGCCACCACTTCCTCTTGTTGATGTATCCTTTTCTTTTGTGTTTTGCCCCCTTCTTTATTCCATTTGGAATTGGATTCTTCCTCAATTTGCTTTCCTTTACTGTTGCTCACTCGTCCCTTTTTCAACTCCAAATTTTCCTTAACTTTTAGAATTATTTATTTGCCTCTTCATTAATTTCTCCTCTGCCTTCAATGTGTTCTGGTATGCTTCCTCAACTATGGTAATCTTTAGCATACTCAGCTCATCCTATATGTTAAAACTCAAGCCATTCACATACCTGGCTTCCTTTTCCCTATCAATTCCATGCCTCCTAGATTGAATAGCTAGCTTTTAGAACTCCTTTGTGTAATATTTTACACTCATATATTTTTGCTTCAGATTTTGCAATTTATTGAACAACTCCATTTCGTAATCTCCAGGTATGAATGTCTTCTTCAACTTCATCACCATCTGGTTCCACCTCATTATTCAGGGATCTCCATCCATTTCTTGTTCTTTCTACAACCCTTTCCACCATAATGCAACATGCCCTTTCAATTTTGTTTGAGCTATCTTCACCTGTTGCAGGTCTTTAATGTCCTCCATTTCGAAGTACTTCTCCAGTTCTCCAATCCAATCGATTATTTCATCTGGATTTAATGTTCCATAAAATTTCAGCAAATCCACCTTATTTCTCTTTATTATTCTCAGAAGATCTCTCAAAAATCTCTTTTGTTCGGCACCCATCAATCGTTCTTCCTCTTCTTCTTCTTCTTCTCTTTTGTGTTCTTCACCTTGGATTTCTTCCTCATTCTCGCATTCTCTTCCTCTTTCTCTTCTTTCCCTTCTGTTACCAACACCTACTTCCCCTTGGTTTCTGATACCTTGAATCACCATGTCACAAAATATTTCAAGTACAACCTCTATTCTTGGTCTTCCTCTTCCTATTCGGGGTGGCATCTCTTCCAATCAAGGTTTCAGCTCCCAACTCTTTTGGATTCCACACACACCCACAACAATCCTTTCAAGATCTACACTTTTGTCACTCTCTCCCACAGATCTCGGTGGATACTCTCCATGCTCAAAACCGCCTACTCTGATACCAATTGATGCAGAGACCACCTTCTTCTTTCCTAATTCACCCTCTCATAGCCACAAAAGTTTTTGATTAACAAGACTCAAGAAGCTGAACAATATCTTGATTTGATTTGATTATCTCATTCAATACTCATACAATTCAACAATTACAAAGTTTATAAACAAATTCACAATTGAAAACCAGAGCACTCAACTATCCTCTGTATTACACATTCCCTCTTCTTTCATTGTGCATCTCAACTTGCATATTTCCTACCTTCAAAGGCTAAATCAACTTCCTTAGTTGATCGCTCTCCTCTCACCCACGGCTCTATCTTATCAGCCCGGTGTCTTCCTCAACTAGTATTTTCTTTATACTCCAATCTGGGATCTTTTTTTGTCCCAACTTGGGCTCTAATTCTTCAACCCGCACCTTCTCTTTCTTCTCACATGGGTCTCTCTCTGCCTTCTACTTCAAACAGTGCCCTCTTTCACTTACTGGAAACACACTCTATCTGCACATCTCTTCCACTTGGGATCGATGCCTTCTCATCCTCTTCTCCCATGGGATTCTTCAGAATTCCCCACTTGGTGCCCCTTCTCTCCTTTTCCTATGCATCCACCATAGCTTTTATTTCTCTGTTGTATTTCTTTCCTCATCGGCGCCTCTTCAACTTCCTCATTCAAAGCCTCTAACCATTTTATTTCTTTTGACCGACTCTTGTTCTCTAGCCTATCGGCTTCATGTCTCTTTCTCGCCTGTGACCCTATTTTGGAAAATGAAAAAGGTGTGAATAAAGAAGTCTTAGTTAGATACCATTCGATGTTAAAATAGTTTCAAAATCCCAATCTATGATTCCACATTATACATATATATCATTCGGACAGTTGCAAATACAACATTTGACAAAATTCCTTTAGTGTTGGGTAGAGGCATTTAATCAAAATAGTTTTGTGCCAATTCTCTGCATTAAATCTTTGTACAGGTGTTTAATGAGACAATCAAGCAGTTGAATTCAATTTTCATTTGAACTTTCCCTTTCACCTTTTAGGAGGTTGAACATGAAGAGAGAATGAACTCAATAAAACTTAAGAGAGATAAGACAAACATAATCCAAAATTGTAGAAAAACAAATCAACACTATTTTTGGGTCGTGTTGATTGCCCGTTCACCTGCATGCTCCTACACCAGGCATATTATAGAAAATTTGCATAAATGGGTCTAAAGAGCTCCGAACTATCTTTCTAATGCCATTGGAATCATGAAAATCAAAGATACAAGTGAAAAGTTATGAGATTGGAAGTAAAAAAATTAATATCTGACTTTGATTAAGCATAAAATAAGCCAAATATAAAATTATTATGAGACCTATACCACTAAAAATTGCTCAAAACAAGCTTTTTGATAATATCTTGTTTGCCTGATTTTGACACCATATGCCCAAGTTATCCCAAAAAGAGAAAAAAAATGCTCATTTAGGGAAAATAGGGGCTAAGAGGGGGCTTGGAAGGGTCGTAAGACTATTCGTAACACTGCCACAAATGTGTTGTCATGCTAATGTTAGCAAATATACCAAGAATATTCCCTTGTAAAAAAATCACCAACGATTAAAAAATTGATTCGCTAGAATATTTGGTAAGACTTGCTAATATATGCGTAGAATATGCTTGAGATTTTATTTTTCCACATTGTTTGAGAAGGGGTTGTATTCCAAAATATTTTGGGGTTAGTTATGTAGATGTCGTTGGTTTCTGACCAATCGATGATTGTTTTGTGTCATCAAGGAGTTGAGGGTGTCATCGTCAATTAAAGGCAACCAATGAGCCCTAACTATTGATTTATTTGAGTAAAGGTCGGGCAGTAATGAAATTCACTACTAACAATTAAAATGGGGCCCTGCTTGAAGTATGGGACCTATAAGCCTAGAGGTACAGGTACTTGTAGGTACCTAATAAATAAATCTACCCTCATTTTTTATTGGTAATAAAAAATAATTAAAAATAAAAATAAAAATTTGTAGACCTAATACGACACCTAGATGTAAGTGCAATGGCATCATGAACAATATGGTTGGTATAGTATATATGGATCCATACAGTCATACAAATTTTCTTAACAGATCTCTAACACCTAAAAAATTATCCTTTTTGTAGTTGCTCTAATTTTGGAAAAATGATATTTGATCATTATGGACTCGATAGGAATTCATTCTAGATCTGATGGTCTAATACGATGTTGGATTTGATAGTGAACCCCATAGCTCCCAAAAATCATCTATCACAAATGAGAGATCAAAGTAACCGATTTCTATGCAACCAAGAGAAAATAACTGATCCACAAAAGCATCTGATATGACTTGTATTGAATAATAATGTGAATAATGTTTACAATGAATGATCAATCCTTATAAAAGGAAAAAAGAAAAACCTTAGATGAGGATTTGATTAGATTGTGACAAGTGTCTTAATCTCATGCAATGAAACAACTTGACCTATAGTTAGTCCAATATAATAAATAAAAAATCACTCTTAAGTTTCTAGAATGTAGCCTTTATCTTTTTAGATCCTAGGCTACATTCTAGAAACTTTAGAGTCATATATCTTCACTCTTAACACAACTATTGACATGATGGTTCATAGGAAAATAAATGTATGTCCAGTTACATATCCTATTTTTATTATTAATTATAGTTATAATTTTTCTTTAGATCTAAATAAATCCAGTTAAGTACCCTATTCTAGAATTTTTTCACATGTCTGTATAGCCCATTAAAATAAGTACTCGTGATTTATCAAGTCAATGATTAATTTTAAATTCTTATATATAGGAAAAGTAATTGCAATACATAAATTCAATAATTTAAAATTTTAACACCTTTCTCATCATGTGTGTCAATGTATCATTCATATGAATCACTTCCTCATTATTTCTATGAGTTCTTAAATATGTTTTCCATTCATTATTCATCCCTCACCCATTCATTTGCCAATACACTTGGTGATTTTTCTTTTGTTTCTTTTTGCCATCATGCATAAGTTATCAAGCTTTTTTTAAATCAACCAAATGCAACATATCCTAATATGATTGGGCCCTATGCTTGAAAGATATACATAGTTATATCCCTCATATTTAGATATGGATATGTCATATCACATAATAATCAACTAAATTATACCCAGCCACCACAATTAAATATAGTAATGTTTATGTAGTGTCTATAGTGTAACTTAATAAGTCTAGTTCATCCTAGTTAAAATGAGATATATGGATAGAGATGTGGGGTTACATCATCCCTATTACCTTAATTCCTTATCTTGCAACCAATTTATTATTACCAAGTACATCCATTCTAACTAACATATAGGCATTTAATCATGAATTATACAATTTAACTTCCATTACCATATTGAACTTGTAAATTCATCTTAAATATTAATATTCTAATATATCACAATTTTATATGACCTCCTAGTTATGATTACATATATTATGAATTACTCCATGAACATTATTAGTTTTAAATTACTTTTCACAAATATTATTATTATTCTCAATTTAAATTTATTCACATTGCAACTTAGTTAACTTTTTTGTTTTACGCTAGACTAACTATACCTTTCCCTTAATGATATATATATATATATATATTTGCTTCAAATTACACATCAATGTCAATTTGTACTTTATGTTATATCATAAGATCTAGTATCCTCATTTAATATATTTTCACCTATTTTTATTCAACAGGTCATAATCATGAGTAAGAATACTACTTGCTTTATGTCCTTACAATATTCATCGTGTAAAAAGGATCTCAACCTAAGGAAATTTAAATTCACCTATATAGAAATACATTAGTTTGATGGTCCATTTAAAAATAAGATTGATTAAATAAACTTGCCACTTTAAAGGATGTTTTAAGTTGCTCAAAATTAAACTCTAGTATAATATTATATAATGAAAAGGATTTGACATAATTGATGAAGACAATGTTCAATACCACTTAGTCAATATTAAACATAACAAAAATGCCAAATTTTGGGTACACTATTTAACCAAAGTGGGGGTTTTTATAGGATTTTAGTGTGATTATAAATAATGAATTCTTAGGGTTTACAAATAATATGTTCCTAGAATAGATGAAAATAATATTATTGGAATATATATTATCATAGACAATCTAGTTCAACATCCATGAGATGAGCCTAGTAAATTGTAGGAGAGATCTATTGATATCAATTCTATCTTAGGTGGTTACTTAATATGATATTCAATTATAGTAAACTTAAAACATGAATTCAAATTTATGTTGCATGGTCTAATTTTATATGTTTAATTTTAATGTAGAAAAAAAAATAGTCCAAATTCATGTTGTACAGTTATGTTAATTGAATGTGTCTAAATAATGTATTTTAAATGTGTGTTCAATGTGATCATTAACAAATTGTACATTATTTAATGCTCTTCAACAAGTATCAATTTATTTTAAATATTTTATTTAAAAATTTAGTGCATTCAATGATTCATGTTATGTAATTAGTTTGTTGATATTTTTCTTCTAATTGTCTAACATGCAATGGCCCAATGGAGCGAATACCATCAACTGATGAGTTTTTGATAGATGATCTTTTTCATAACCCTCAACCTCCAAACCCCTCACTTCCACACTCTCCACCTCATAGCCCCCACCTCCTAACCCCCCATCCCCTCTACTTGATGAGGCTCAATTCCAAGCAAACATTAATATAAATATAAACATTATTCAAGAAAAAAAAATGATAAAAAAATGAGCCTCATATGCCTCCTGCCTATCATGGTTTACATCTTCAATGAAAACTATTATTGACTCAATTTGATTCATTGATGAAGATTTAGATAGTTTTCACCATTGGAGGGAGGAGAGGAAGTAATTTTATGGAGATGGACTCTCATATAGAGAGATCATAGATCTCCATATTACCAAACAAACAATAGTCTCATATTTCATTGACCCTACAATCAATTCAACCAATACCTCCAAACAAAAAACAAAATTCAATAAGATGTTGTAAGCATCCTCAGACTATGTTACATTTTTGGGAGAGATGGTGGATGGTATTTGCTCATCCACCACACAATAATTGTGAGGTTCCCCTATATTTTTAAGAAAAATATGGAAAAAAATTAAGATGGGTTTAAAACCCAATTATTTTGATGTAAGATCATTTTAGGGAGTTGGTGGTGGCATGCCACAACATAGATCAAGAGCACATATTGATCCTAATTAACGTGCTCCAATTCCACCCATTGTTGCTCCTCCATCTCCTAGTATTCCTACCCCATTTCAGCACTAGGCAGTGGTTTTGATACTAGGATCATTGAGTTCGCTCTCAAGAGATCTCACTGATCAGGCTACTCACATGGAAGTTAAATTTAGTGGTAGAGAGCATAGAAGAGATGGTTCAATTGGTCCTAGCAACTCCCATGTGTAGACAATTTTTTTTCAAATTTGTAATCATCCATGTTAAGGCCCCACATGCATCCACTTCAGATGCACCTACATCAAAGGTGGGATCATATGTGGATTTACTATGTTTTGATGGTCATCCTACACAGGTACACATTGTCACATTTTAATTTGTTTGAAATGTCTAACATGTACATGTATCAAAAATTTTGTTTAATGGCATGAAATTATATATTATATTAATTTGAAGTATTTTATGTAGATGTGTGACTCTTGGACATCATCTCAATAAGATCATCTTTGTTTTAAGTCAACAGTTGTAAAAGTTAGTACACCTTGCACTCAGGCAAACCAATACATATTGACCCTAGAAAACTATATATGTATAGATAGTTCTAATTTAAAGTTGCATCATTTAATTTCTTATTTATTTATTTTAATTTATGTCCATATAATTTAATTTAATTTACATTTGTGAAACAATATTGTAGATACAGGGAGGTCATGTGATATCCATGATCGACCAACCACAAGGTGTGGCGAGTGCTCTTCCATCATCAGTTGTTATGCATGAGCCATTTTTGGTGTGTGTTTTCAAAAATTATTTAAGTTTGAAATTTATATACTTTGAAAATTCACTAGATGTACTATTATTTTAAAATTTAAAAATAAATAGTGTGTGTGTGTGTGTTTCATATATATGTATATGCAAGATGATGGGACTATACTAATAGGTGTTAATCAGGTGACTGGTCAGGGTCATTTTCACGAGTCATTCATATCATTTTAGGTCCTAAACTTTAGTAAATTTTCTATGCAATTTTTAGATCTTTTAAATATATATGGTTAAAATCATGTTTTGTTAAATATTTTTTAACCTATTATTTGCTTTATTTGAATATCTAGGAATTAACAGTTGATATATTTGGTCCTAAATCGACAGTTATACCACCTATTGAACAAATTGTGGGAGTAGATTCACATGACCAGATGGTAATTTATGCATACTTTCTAGTTTAGATTTAAAAATTTAATTTCATGATTTTATCAATTAAGTTAAGTTAAATCAATATTTCTTTTACTTTATCTAATTTCAAGTTTCTTCAACTCTTCTACAACATGATACAGGTCCATCTAGTTCATGTGGAATGAAGATGACTCTTGATTTTATTGATGATCCTAACATCTAGGCTAGATTTCTTTCTTGGAATATATGCACACATGTGTGTATACATAATTTATTTATATGTGTCACTTGACTATATATGACTATGTACATTTCACATGTTATTTCATGTCCACTTAGACACATTTTAGTACATTTCATGAGATCTATATGATCATCTGTATTTATTTATACATGTTGACTTTAATATTTTTGTAGATACATTTATGTACATGTTTTATTCCAAACTAGTTTTAGATATCTAGCATTGCATGTGGACTTTAGTTGATTATGCACTCACATAAATTTTAGACATTTTCAAGTATGCATTATAAATTCATGTCTAATTAAATTACAATATTTATATGCCATTGTTGAATGAAGTTTTCAATAATTTAATTTAAACTATAATTTTATTTTCCACAATTAAATAAATGCCTTTGATAGAAAGTAACTCCTTTTATGCACCTTATATATCCACATCTTGCATCATAAGCATCATATATTTTTTATAATGATCAAATGAACCAAGATACCAACCTCAAGTTTTCCATTAGAAATTAATCAAACCAATCATAAGATCTAATAATAGCTATGTGCATTTATTTTCATAATGTATCCTTCATTTTTTGAAAAAATATTCCAGTGAATTTATGCACATAATTATAAATTTCTCTAAAACCTTGGAAAATACTTGCTAAATGTATTAATGGTTTAGATTTACAATGTGTATTATAAATTTTAAGTGACTAGGCTCCAATCACACACCATTTGATATGGAAAAATAATTAACTTTTAAAGTTCACTAAAATCATGGTTAGGTGTTTTAACCAATGCTAAACTTTAAAATATTGGTTAAATGTGACAATTTATTGTTCCTTATAGTTCATCCTATTCGTTAAAAACCGATTTCTCACTCTTAAAATATCTATAGTCATTTTTTGCTTTCATTCATGGCTTGGAAAATAGACAATACAACATAAAATATGACACTTGATCTACCTCACCCTGATACAATGAAACTTCATAAATAGCTCTAGCATTCTTAAGTTCAAAGAGCAGGACAACATAACAAATTGTCCCCCATGAAGTAGTAAAGGTAGTCTTATGTTGATATTAGGGATTAATGTGCATTTGATTGTGTGAGTAACAACCTTCCATAAATAAGAGAATCTCATGACCTATAGCAAAATCAACAATAATAACAATATTGGATAAATAAAAGCCATCCTTAAATGATGCCTTATTAAGATCTCTAAAATCTATATAATCCTTTTGTCACTTAGTTGAACCCAACTCTAATGCAATTAACGACTTGGATATTTAATGACCTCACAACAAGGTCGCATATAGAAGGTCAAATAAGAATGAAACAATATATCAAAGACACAATTCATATAAGATAAAATTGAAATAATATAAAATGTGATTTATAAGAATGGAAGTTCATATATTGAAGACACATTTAACAAATTTATGTTTAATACAACTATAACATGATGAAACATATACGTATATAAATATAATTAGCTTGTCCACTTTTAGTTCAAAACCACAATATTGATATAACATAATTTATATGATGAAAAATTATTACAATGGAAATCATGGTGGATCTACTTGATGAGAACCTGTAAAAATAATTTAAAAAGTAAATTGACTACATGTTTTACAAGTCATTTAACTCCAAGTCATGCGATAAAATTGTACAATTTAAATAAAATTAGAAAATAATATCTCAAAAATTCCTTAAGGGGAGTTAAGTGGATGACTTAAGAGGACATAAGATAATGAAATTAGGGTAGCTAAGAGGATGACTTAAGGGATGCTAATAGGATGGCTTAAGGGGAGATACAAGAGCCTTGAATCAAAGTATGCACCATGTGAGAAAATTATGAAATGACTTAAGATAACATAAGAGGATGGATTAAGGGGAGATACACATGAGCCTTGAATTGAAGTCATGTGAGAAATTTAGCTATAATTAGAAGATGAATTAAGAGGGGGATGATTTAAGGGGTTCTAAGACTCAGATGGCTTAAGGGGAGATACAAGATCCTTGACTCAATTTATGTGTCATGTGAGAAAATTAGTTCTATAGTTAGGAGATGGCTTAAAAGGGTATACAATCTAGGATGGCTTAAGGGGGCCTAAAAGGATATGACTTAAGCGGACATGCAATCACTTCTAAAAAAAATATAAATGACAATGAATTAATTAACTTTATATTTTGAATATCAATTAAATATATAGAAAGTATAGGGGTTGATCATGTAGTGTGTTGGTTAAGTTGTGGCATTGTTGATATTGCCACCAAGGTTCAAATGCTCGTTGGGCTACTATGATTGTAGGATTGTGCCTTCACTGATCTAGTGTGCTCGTGGATTGTGAACCATTGCAAAATTCATGTTAGTGGTTTCACAGGCATTGAGGCCTGTGTCAGGCCCTTGTTGGGCTAGTGTGCTCTTGGGATCTATGCCCTCACTGGGCTAGTGTGCTCACAAGTCTGGGTGCTTGTTGTGCATTCATGTCAGGTATGATGTCCCCCATTTGTGGCTTTAGTGGTTCATAGCTCCGATTAAAAGTTTTCATTGATCAAATATATATATATATATATATATATATATATATATATAACTATATACTTACCTATATTTATTCAAATTCCATTGTAACATTTGCATCCTATCTTTTTTGTAATGCATCTATGATAAAAATTTGTAGTGAAAATCATGGTGGAGCTGCAAAAATAATGAATATAAGTATAAATTAACTGTACATTTTATGAGTCATAACTACAAGTCATGCAAGAAAATTATAATTTAATAGAAGTTAGAAAATTGGATCTTAAAAATTCCTTATAAATTCAAGTGATGTATACCATAGGGAAAATTATCTTCTACATTTTTTCATGAGTTGTTGAATGCACAAGTAGTGGTCACCAGTGCCATCTAGTTGTGGGAGACCTGAAACAAAAATGATTAATTATAATTAGGAAATTAATTAAGACTAACATAAGAGGATGGATTAAGGGGAGATATACATGAGCCTTAACTATAAGTCATGTGAGAAATTTATCTATAATTAGAAGATGAATTAAAAGGATATTAAGAGGATGACTTAAGGGGAGTTAAGAGAATTACTTATGGGAATGCAAAAGGATAGATTTAGGGTAGTTAAGAGGATGACTTAAGGGGTCCTAAGAGGATGGATTAAGAGGAGTTAAGAGAATGACTCAAGGGGACATAGGAGGATTGATTTAGGATAGCTAAGAGGATGGATTAAGGGGTCCTAAGACGAAGGATTAAGGGGAGTTAAGAGAATAACTTAAGAGGACACAAGAGTGTGTATTTAGGGTAGCTAAGAGGATCACTTGAGGGGACCTAAGAGTATGGATTAAATGGAGTTAAGAGAATGAATTAAGGGGATGCAAGAGGATAGATTTAGGGTAGCTAAGAGGATGATTTAAGAGGTCCTAAGAGGATAGCTTAAGGGGAGTTAAGAGAATGGATTAAGGGGATACAAGATGATGGATTTAGGATAGCTATGAGGATGACTTAAGGGGTTCTAAGATGATTCCTTAAGGGGAGATACAAGAGCCTTGACTCAAATTATGTGTCATGTGAGAAAATTAGTTCTATAAATATGAGATGGCTTAAAAGGGTACATAATTTAGGATGGATTAAGGGGACCTAAGAGGTTATGACTTAAGGGGATATGTAATCACTTCTATTTTATAAAAAAATACAATGAATTAATTAGCTTTATATTTTGACAATTAATTAAATATCAAAATAGTTATTTTTGGATTAGATTGTGTGTAAGCTTTTTGGATCAACGTTTCGGATCACAGTCCATGATCCATCATCAGGATAGAGAGCTCAATTTTTCATATCCTTGAGCTCTCTATCCTGATGGTGGATCACGGACTGTGATCTGAAACATTGATCCAAAAAGCTTACACACAATCTAATCCATAAATAACTGTTTTTCTATTCTTATGGATTGTGGAAACCTAATAGCATTAATTAATTAAATATATAAAACTATATATACTTTGTATTTAATCAAATTTTGTTGTAATATCTATATCCTCTCTTTTTTGTAATGCATCTATGATGAAATTTTTTAGTGAAAATCATGGTGGATCTACTAGTAAGGGAACTATAAAAATAATGAATGTAACTACAAATTAACTATACATTTTCAAGTCATATCTCCAAGTCATGAAAGGAAATTACAACTTTAAAAAGTTAAAAAATTGGATCTTAGAAATTCCTTACGAATTCAGGTGATGCCTACCATAGGGAAAATTATCTACTATATTTTATCATAAGTTGTTAAATACACAAGTAATGGTTCCAATTCCATCTATTTGTAGGAGACCTAAAACAAAAATGATTAACTATAATTAGGAAATAACATAAGGCTAACATAAGAAGATAGATTAAGGAGAGATAAACATGATCCTTGACTCTAAGCCATGTGAGAAATTTTTAACTATATATAGACTACCAATTAAATATATATAATTATATACTTACATCTATTTATTTATTCTATTAAACCATTTGCATCCTCTCTTTTTTGTAATGCATCTATGATTGTATCGTGCTCTTCCATAAAAAGTGTCCATAACTTTTGATTAGCAGGTCTCCCTTGATATCTAACTAGTTTTATATAGGTTGCCACAACAAAATTTGAGTGATGTATAATATTCTTATGTATTTATTATTCTTCAAATACAAGAAAACCACTCTTTCTTATTAGATATTTTAGTAGCTAGGTGCAAACAACAACCACATAACCAACTGGATACTCATAGTTATAATCATTCACTCTAGGATGTACCAACTTATGTTTTCTCTCAACACATTGATCCAACCAATACTATTTTTCCTCTTCATTCCCCTTAGGTGCAACAACAACATACACATGTCCTATAAAAAAAAAATTAATTCAATAAAGTGCGACATATAATTCACATTTAAACATGCATACAGATAAAATTATGTATATTACAAAATAATGTAATAAAAATAAATTGAATTAAAATACCTTCCTATACAAGGTCTGAAACATGATCATAATCATTTGATGCAAACACTTGATTATATTCTTCAATTGTTGTTTCATGTTGATCATGTGTTCCAGTGTAGGTGTTAAGGCTCTTTGTTTTCATACTTCAACCCATTTTGTATTTTCACATGCTTCACAATCACCTGCAATACAAAATTGACAAAAACATGTAAACTCCCTTGTTCATATTGTCCATTTGTTTGCATTTGAATTCTTAAACAAATGCCATTTTTTTATCCACTAATTGTCTCATAATCATGTCGAGTAATAATATTCTCTTCTTCAACTAACTAAATGAATCGTCAAATTATTGAATTCTCACTTGATCTTGTAGATAATTTTGTATTACATCAATCTACAATTTCATGTGCATCTCTAATTTAATTTGCAAAAATGAATAAACTAACAAAATATAAATGAAACATTTTGTCAAATGGAATTGACAAGAATTTTTCCACGATCACCATCAAAAGTTAAAACAAAAATTCAATCCCAAATCAAAATGAAAACTACACTAAAAAAAATTAAATGATGCAGATTTCTAAACTCTCAAGATGCTACAACATCAAACACACTGAGTAAGAAAATGTTCCATGAGTGAGGAGCTCATGAACATTTGGGCAAGCTTGGAATCAAAATTCCAAACCTCTCTAAGTCTGAAGCACTAACCCATGAAGCTTCATCAGTTGCTCAATTCTTCCAACAAACCAAATATTCCCAATACTCCTTTCCCCTTGTCCTTTCATGGCTACATGAGAATCAATTACCTCATCAATCTCTTCAAACCTTTTCTCTAGTAACTGTTGTACCCACTCACATGCATCTAAAAAAATTGATTGTTGACTCCCTTGTCCTCATGTTTTCCCTTTGTAATACTTACACAAATCAATGACATTGAGTATTGGAGAAATATCAATACCTATTGGAAGTTCCACCTTGTATGTAAGGAATGACTCTAGTGTGTAAATAACTTTCCTAATGCCAATTCTCAAGGGAAAAATGCAGGAGTATTTTTAATTTCAAATTAGAGAACATTAAGATTCACACATAAAAGGATAGAACAAAATAGACAATAATCTCAACAGAGAATGGACACCGAATTTACATGGGAAAACCCTTTCGGGAGAAAAACCCACCACCAAAGAAAGATCACTTTATTCACAATAAAAATAAATTAGAATAAAGTTACAGATCCCTTCTTCATAGGTATTTGTTCTTTGATATTACAGAACAACATTACAATTAGGCCAATCACATAGTTCTTACAAACCACAATCAATCGCAACATTGTTACAATGTTCTTTCAACATATAGTACACGCTTAACCAAAACCAATCTTTTTCCTTCCAACACAAAACCCAACCAGTCCATCATTTCACCATACTCACTAATACCCTTTGATCTCCAAGAATATTTTCTTCCAAATCGATTCAATTCGTTCAACTGTCAAAGAATTCCAATCGTCGACATTATCCCACATTGGTGTGGAATATGAATAGTCAATAGTTTAGATCCAAAAACCTGAAGAATTTACGTGTCCACTAGTTAGCCCTTTTGTTATTCACTCACTCGTACATCCACGGCCTCAATACAACCATCGACATGGCTCCAACAAAGTGAACACCCATCAGAATGTCACGTAAAAATCTAACTTCACAACCATCACACAGAGGTTAGGAGTTTCTCGATCCCCGTGTCAAGCCGATACCACTATCGCCTACTTGGAGAAAACTTGAACTTCATAACCTCCATAGCAAGTTAGAGAATTCTTGAATGTTGCGACAATGAAGGAGATCAGCCAGTCGGGAAGTTAAGAAACTTCCAAAATCTGTGACAAGGTTCTAAAGTTAAAGAAAATAGTGATGTCATGACCAACACACTATCGTCAAGTTAGAAATTTTCAGAACCTCGCAACTTAGGTTCCAAGGTTAAGAAATCTAGCAATCGGCCGACAAAGAAGACCAAACAAAGGAAAAGAATGACAAGTCTTTAATAGAGATTCAACCTAGCAAGTTGAGGAAATTTTTTCCAACAATCTCCCACTCGACGAAGACTTATTGGCTTCCTCTAAACTCAAATTTAATGAAGGTCATGGGATTCAAGGCTCATCGAACTAACACACCACTTGTACTTGTCTGTGCTCATGGGCTTTTTCAATGCATCTGCAACATTTTCCAGAGTATCCACCTTTTCTAAACTAACATTTCCATTCTCCACCATATCTCATACAAAATGATACTACACATCAATATGTTTCATCCTGGCATGGAAAGTTGGATTTTTCGCTAAACAAATAGCACTATGACTGTCATAGAAAATTGAAAATTTCCCTGCACTAAACCCAATATCAAAACACAAACGTCTAAGCCATACAACTTCTTTGCAAGCATGTGTTGTTGCCATGTACTCAGCTTCAATAGTGGATAGAGTGACTACAATCCGCTGCTTACTCATCCAACTAACTGCACCACCATTCAACATGAAAATATTATCCACTGGTGGACCTTCGGCTATCCATGTCCCCTGCCCAATCAAAATCCACATAGCCTCGAATGTTGAGAAAACGCTATGATCCAAACAAGTTACCATGATAACATAAAGCGTACTGAGACGTACCTATTAAATATCTAAAAACTCTTTTCACAGCATCCCAATGTGGCCTTCCTAGATTTGCCATAAACCAGCTAAGAACTCGCACTGCTTGGGAAATGTTTGACCTTGTGCAGACCATTGCATGCATTAAGCTGCCAACTGCACTTGCATAAGGCACTCTAGTCATGTCCTCCATCTCAAAAAGAGATTTTGGAAAATCTTCAATAGATAGTTTCATTCCCTACAAAACTGGAACAACTAACTACTTGCAATCAATCATACCAAATCTCTCCATAACAGTGTTAATATACTTACTCTGGATGAGCCAAAGTTTTATGCTCTTTTTGTCCCTAGTTATTTCCATCCCTAGAATATACCTAGTTGTACCAAGATCTTTCATTTCAAACTTTGCAGACAACTGAGATTTTAGATCAAAAATCATAAACTTACTATTCCCTATTAACAACATATCAACTTATGGCAAACTTTTTCCCTATTAGCCTTTGCAATACGTATTATAAAATCCTCTCAAATTTTTTGGTCAACCGCATCAAACCACTTCTTGATAAAATTATCAACCCTACTCAAAAAGGGTTTGTGCCTAGTAGGCATATCTTTGATGCTACCATCACAACACATGAACTAATTCACTCAATGGATAGGTGCAACTATGTTGGAATGGCCCTTAAACTGGACATATCTAAGGCCTATGACAAGGTGATTTGGAATTTTGTCCCTAAAGTTCTTGCTAAGTTTGGTTTCAATCAATTAGTGATCAATCTTATTATGGAATGTATTACTACTGTTAAGTACTATGTTTTGGTTAATGGTTCTCCTTTTGGATTTTTTCATGTTGGGAGAGGAATCGGCCAAGGAGACCCCCTGTCTCCCTATTTGTTTATAATGTTGGCAGATGTGCTAAGCAGGAACTCTAATATGCTGATGAAGGGGTACTTAAAAGGAATTAAGGTTGCTTCCACCCTTGGGCCAACTCTGATTCAACAATTTGTGGATGATACTTTTCTATTTGGGAAAGCCTTGGTGATGGAAGCTAGGAAATGGAAAAATTGTCTCAACAATTATGCTGCTCACTCTAGACAATGCATTGACTACAATAAAAGCATGATTTACTTCTTCAACAACACTCCTAACCTACAAAATTGGGTGACTACTGTTTTGGGAGGCCCTGTCAGAGTGTTTCTCTCCCCTCAGTTTATCTTGGGTTACCCCTAACTATCAAAGATGTCACACCTGAGTTTTGGAATTCTATCCTTGAAAGGATTCAAAGGAAGCTTGTTGGGTGGAAAGGCTCTTTACTTAGCCATGTTGGTAAGCTTCGACTTCTTTTTTATTTTCTTCAAGGTATCCCTATCTATTTCTTATCCATTTTAAAGATACCTAGATATATTGTTGACAAATTTGAGAATATCCAAAGGTCTTTCCTCTGGTCGGGCACTGAGGGAAAAAAGAAACCTGCTTTGGTTAAATGGGATAAGGTTTGTCAATCGAAAAGTTATGGTGGCCTTGGGATAAGAACCATTTCTAATTCTAATAAAGCTCTTATGGTCAAAGTGGGTTGGGATCATCTAAGGGATAGGAAGGACTGGTGTGAGATAATGAATGCTAAATACCTTTTGAACCGGTTGTTGATTGACTACCTTTTAGAGGCCCACCCCATGAGATCCTTGGTTTGGTAGGGTATTTGCAGTCTTTAGGACCTTATGAGGAATGGGATCAAATGGAAGATAGGTAATGGTAATAAAATCATATTCTGGGAGGATTCTTGGTTACTTGACTCTCTGCTAGAATCTTGTGAGTTCAGATTTCTCAAGGGTCGGGCTCAACAAGTGTTTGGTATATATATTAGTGATTATCTTTTAGGACCCTTGAGAGCTAGGAAATGGAATGAATTTAGCCTTTTCTATCCTTTATCCCCTAATCTGTGTCTTCTAGCCAAGATGTTGCAGGAGTTACTCTCTCTCACCAGGATACCCCCTTCTCACCGTGGGGATGATTTCTTTTGGACCCATGATAATCAGGGTGATCTTACTGTTAAATTTGCTTACAGAAAGCTGACTGATTAGGGTGTGGTCAATAATCTATGGAAAAAGGTTTGGAATAGATACATGATACTGGAAGTTAACTTCTTCTAGTGGACTAAATGCCATAACATAATTCTTACTCAGGATAATCTAAGGAAAGGGGGATTCCAGATCCCCAACAAATGCCTTTTGTGTAAATGCAACGAAGAATCGGTTGATCATTTGCTGTTACATTGCCCCTTTGTTGTTGAGGTGTGGGAGCTGGCATTTGGAAGGTTGGGAATATAGTGGATTATATATAAGGACATCACATCCTTTATTTTGAGTTGGTCTGGACCCTTTACCCATCTGTTAACTGGTGAAATATGGAACCAAGTTCCTCCCATTATATGTTGGTGCTTATGGAAAGAAAGGAACAATAGGATCTTCAGGAACACTGAGATGAACTCGAAAGAGGTGTTTGGTATAGGAGCTCAGCTCATTGAGGAAAATATCTCTCTCTTCAAAGGGAAAACCCCAGATAAAGGTCCCACTGAGATGGAAATAAGCATAGCTAAATCTTGGCATCAGAACCTAGATGCCAATTCATATGACAACTCCAAAATTCTAGCTAGGAGAGCCATTATTTGGAAACCCCCTGACAGGGGTTGGTTTGAACTAAACTTTGATGGGGCTGCTAAGGGAAACCTGGGCAGAGCAAGTATAGGAGGTGTGATCAGGGATCACGGAGAAAATTTGGTGGTTGGTTATGTTGGGGGGATTGGTCTCCGTTCTTCTATGATAGCGAAATCTAGAGCGTTGTTAAAGGGCTTACAAATAGTGGTTTCCTTGGGGATAGAGAACCTCCACATTGAAGGTGACTCTAAGTCCATTATTGATGCTATTAATTTTGATAGACTATTGGGGTGGAACACTAAGGATATTCTTCTTGACATTAGATTCCTTGTGTCTAAATTAGAATTAAAGGTGGTCAGTCATATTTACAGAGAGGGGAACCAAGTGGCTGATGCCTTAGCCAATTTTGGCTCTCACTGGAAATTGTCCAAATGTTGGCATGATTTAAGTCTTCTTTTGCCAAATATTCAAATTATTATAGTGAAGGAACAAAGCCCTTACTTTACCCATGATGAAAATACATGTGCTTAGTTGGATTTCTAGGGGGTCCACAAGCTTTTTTGTTGGGATATGTTGTCTTATTGTTTTGATGAGATGGATGATTAGTTGTATCGATGGGATGGATACCAAGTGGATTTTTTCAAATTATAAGATGGAGCCCATTTGGAAAAAGGAAATCATGTTTTGTTGTGATAAGTACAAGTTGATTAATTCTAAGTTGGATCGTACTTGTCGTAATCTCCTTGTGGGGATTTTCTTAAGATCGCGAAGTTTCAAATTCTGTGTTTTTGAATTTGATGTGACTTGTAATTATGAGACAAAGATCCTTTTTGGCTTTTCTTTATCTACTATTTTGGTTTCGCACCTTATAGCTTCTCTTTGTGGTTTAACTAAAATTGACCAACCCCTAATTGCTATCACTTTAGAGATTTCTAACTATGGCCCCATGGCTATTCTGCCTAGTTTTCAGTATTTTTGCTACGTGGAAGGCAACCCTTCCCCGCCGATCATGTCCTTTTTGCTTAGCCGTTTATGTGAGGAAATCCTCATTAATGCCTATGCTAAGATTGTTACAGGGAAATTATTAACTCATGCGTGTGACCTGTCCTTAGGCTTGATTTCCAAATATGGTCGTTTATGGCTTAAATACCTTATTGTGCGGGTGATTTTTCACCTTGCAATTATCTCTAACATTCTATTTTTTCAGGGTTCCTAGTTATACTATGCGTAGTGCAGAATCATGGGGAGTGATAGGGTGCGGACGAAGCTAGATAATTGCAATGAATTTTGAAAGGATCCATTGGTCCGACACATCTGTTTCGAAGGTGGTATTGCTCCTCTGATGGAGAGAATTGTGGGCCATGACCCTAATCTATAAACCTAGTTCATCAACTCTTGGAAGAATCGACATGTGTCTCTAGGAGGCATCTCCTTTATGGTGGATGAGGAAGTGATTGTGCAGGCGATGGGTCTCTAGTGCTCTAGCATGAAGCATCCTAAACATTCAAAGACTCAGGACAATGTTAGTATGGACAAATTCTTTGTGGGAGATCAGAAGTTGATGCGCAGCCAATCTGGGTTTGAATGGGAGGCTCTTCCTCAGCCATGGAACCAGGTGTGTCTTGCGATAATGAAATATGTCATGCTGGAAGGAAGGTACAAGACCTATTACTTCTACCATTTTCCATTGTTAAATCACCTTAGGCATAAAGTTTTACTGAGCTTTCCCTTTTTTCTGCTAATGGACCTTGAAAACTCAGTTGAAAAATGTGTGGAGTCTACTACTTTAAATTCCAATGAACCTACTCCCCTAGCACTCCACCAGGGTCTTATCCTAAGACTCTACCACTTTAATTTGGCTTTATGCCCTCTGAAACCCATTTCAGTCATTCAAATTGAGGAAATTAAGCCCCCCACTGAGACCAACTTATCTTTGGCTGAATCTAAAGGCCTTGTCAGGAAGAGTCACCCGGTCCCTGTTGATTCTCATAAACCCAAACCTGCTACCAAAAAACTTAAGGGTATCGAGGGAGCTGCCCAAACTAATGCAACAGTGAGCCTGTGACCTCAAGTCTACCCCTACTAAGACTTCCAATAAGCTTGCCCTAAAAAAGAAAAGTAAGGAGGATTAGGAACCTCTGAATAAAGGGAAAAATGTTGAGCAAGGACTCGTTGGGTGATACAATGGTGGCATAAACTATGGTTATTGGTTGTGATGCCATCATTCGGTGCTCTAGCAGGTTGGCAAAGAACAAGAAAAAAGTGTAGGTTAGGGATTTGGACACTGAAGAGGAGTTGTCGGACAACAAAGATAGCAGAGTTGAAGAGGTGTTGTAAGGCGAGGAAGGTGAGAAAGCCAAAGGTCCCTCATCCATTTCTAACAAGGGTAAAGATCAAAAGGAGGTTTCAGCCTCTCACTCATCAGAACCTCTGGATATTGAGCAAAATGATCCCGACTATACTATGGGCGAAGGGGAGGAGCTCAGTGTGCTAAAAGAAAGAATGGACAAAATGGATAAAAAATTCAATGGTTTGACCCATTTCACGGTCAAATTAGTTCACTGTGTCACTAGTACCCTATCAGTTGTCATGAAGGAAGAGATGGAGATGAGGAAGGTTGAAGACCACCAAGAGTGGATCGGTGAGGATTTGGTTCAGCTTATGTCAAATAACTAGGAGAATACCAACTAATCTGTTGTTGGTTTGCTATTAGTCTGTGTGTTGTTAATCCACATCTATTTTTGGTTTGGTGTTTTATTTTGTTGCTTTTTAATCTTTGATTCTATTGGCCCTTGTGGCTCTCTGTGAAGGGTATAACACCCTGAAAATGTTGCTTACTTTATCAAAAACATATCATCAACATAAAGGGAAATAATAAGAACACGATCATTTTTAGTCTTGTAGTACACACAATGATCATATTTTGATCTTACAAATCCCAATGACAAAACAAATGTGTCAAATTTCTGGTACCACATTCTAGGTGACTGTTTCAAACCATACAAATATTTCTCTAACTTGTAAACCAGGATTTCTTTACCTTTTACCACAAACTACTAAGGTTGGGACATATAGATTTCTTCTTCAAGATCTCCATGAAGAAACATTGTCTTCACATCCATCTATTCAATTTCTAAGGCATACACTATTGCAAGTGACAAAAGAAATTTGATAGATGTTAGCTTAGCTACAGGAGAAAATATTTCTCCATAATCAATTCCCTCTACCTGAGAATATCCATTCACAACCAACCTCTCTTTATACTTTTCAACACTGTCATTTAGACAAGTCTTCTTCTTAAATACCCACTTACAACCAACTTTTCTACCTTCAAGCAAGGGAACCAAATTCCAAGTTTCATTCTTCTCTAATGATGCCATTTCTTCATTCATGGCTTCCAACCAAGAGTTTGAATCAAGCATTCTAATTTCCTCTTTAACATTCCTAGGCTCATTAGTGCCAGTAATTAAAGCATAGGAACAATTCAAATCTAACATAGAGAACCCATACCTATCAGGTTGACACTTTTCACGTGTACACCTCTTCACGAGCTGAGGCTAAGGTTGTGGTTCTTCTTGTTCAAAAATCTCAGAGCTGCTCGAACTCTCCTCATATTCAAGTACACTGTCAATTTGTTATTCCTCTTTTTTAGGTGTTAGAGTAATTTCAAAACCATCATTTTTCTCCTTGACTTCTTTCATCCATGACTGCAGATCCATTGAAGAAGGTTTTAGCTCACGAAAGATTACACTTTTGTTGTATACTAGCTTTTCAGTCACGGGATTCCAAAGCTCGTATCCTTTCACACCAATGTCGTAGCCAATGAAGATACATTTAACAATTGTGTTCTCCAATTTAGTTCTCTTCTCATTCGACACATAAACATATGCTTTGCAGCCAAAGACACGAACATGTCTTAGAGAGGGCTTCTTACCAGACCAAGCTTCCATAAGCATTTTTTCAACAAGTGCCGAAGGAGATTGATTTACCAAGTAACATTTTGTAGCCATAGCCTCAGCCTAGAACTTATGCTCCAAACTAGCACTACTCAACATACTTCTTGCTCTCACCATCAACATCTTGTTCAACCTTTCAGCAACTCCATTTTGCTGCGGAGTGTAAGGTGTTGTTTTATGCCTTTTAATTCCATGGTCTTTACAATACCTATCAAAGTCTGCAAAATAAAATTCACCACCATTATCTGTCCTCAAGCATTTTATTTTCTTACCAGTATGATTTTCAACCAAGTTCTTGAACTCTTTAAACCGATTGAACACTTCTGATTTAATTTTTTTTAAATATACAAATACCCTTCTCGGATAATCATCAATAAAGGAAACATAATATCTTGATTTTGATAACAAAGGAACATTTACTGGACCAAAAACATGAAAGTGAATATAATCTAGAACACCAGAAGATTTGTGAGGACTAGAGTAAAATGAAACACGATGATGTTTTCCATATATACAATTTTCACAAAATTCAAATTCCAGGTTACAATCTTCAAGCCCCTCAACCAAGTTTTTATTTTTCAAGTATTTTAAGCCTTTTTCACCAATGTGTCTGAGTCATTGATGCCAGAGCATAGTCTTCTCTATAGGAAGTTTAACTTCCAAAGAATTATCCCCTATAGGAACTTCAGTCTCCTTTACACGAACAACCTTTTGTGACTTTGCAGAGACACTGTTACATTGAACAAGTGTGTCCAGCTTGTACAGAGTACCAATTCGAGCACCCATAGTTAGCACTATCGAGCCTCTAGTCATTTTGCAGTCAATGCTTAAGAATGAGACTTGCACTCCAACATCATTCAACTTGCTTACAGAAAGTAAATTCCAAGCCAAACCTGGTATATGCATTATGCCATCAATTCCCTTAATTCTTCCATCAGGAAATTGAATTTTGACTCTTCCATGACCAACAATTTCCAAAGATGAATTGCTTGCTAAATACACCTTTCCACCATCGTATTCTTCATACTTTGTGAACCAATCTCTATGAGATGTCATGTGGAAAGATGCTCCAGATTCTATCAGCCAGACATCATTGGATGCATGAGTTTCTAAGGTTGCAATGAAGGCCTCTACTTCACTTTGAGAAGAATCATTATCAGAAGATTTCTTCTTTTTCTTTTTCTTCTTTTTATCCTCTCTGCAGTCCTTTTGGACATGACTAGGCTGCCCATAGTTCCAACATTTCACCTTGGACTTCTTTCTAGGAGACTTTGATCTCCCTTCAGATTTTGATTTAGACTTCTTGTCCTTCTTCTTGCCTTTCTCTTTTGATCTACCACGAACAACAAGAGCCTCCTTTGCCATCTCAGAATATTTTCTTCTCATCTCTTATGATAACAAAGAAGCAACCACATCTTCCATCTTGAAAGTGGTTGTTGTGCTCCCAATCGCCATCACTAAATGATCCCAAGAATCAGGCAAAGAACACAACAAGAGAATACATCAATCCTCATCATCTATCTTCACACTCACAGATGTTAACTGGGCAATCATTGTGTTAAATGTATTCAGGTGATTAGCCACAGATGCACCTTCCTCCATCTTCAAAGAGTACAACTTCTTCCTTAAGAACAACGTATTCACCAAGGACTTGCCTTGATAAATGTCTCCAAGCTTCTTCCACAAAGAAGATACAATTTTCTCTTTGTGAACGTTCAGGAGAACTGAGTCTTATCAACCATTTTTCTTTTATGTCTACTAGATCCCAATCTTCTTGCTTCATGCCTAAGGGTTTTGTTCTAGACACAACAAGCCAAAGATCACAATCCACCAACAAATCTTCCATTTTGAGTTTCCACAACTCAAAATTTCTACTATTAAATTTCTTAATTTCAATCTTTCCCGATGTGCTTGCCATCTTAATCTGTAATTGAGATTACCAAGTTTCTACAAAACTCCCACCTTAGAATTGACACAAAAAACTAACCCAAACCATAAGGATAACACAACTGGCCAAGCTCTGATACCACTTGTAAGGAAAGATTGTAGTGTGGAAATCGCTTTCCTAATGTCAATTCACAGGGGAACAATGTGGTACTTTTAATTTCAAATTACAAAATATTAAGATTCACACGTAAAAGGATAGAACAAAATAGACAATAATCTCAATAGAGAATGGACACCAAATTTACGTGGGAAAACCTTTTTGGGAGAAAAACCCACCACCAAAGAAAGATTACTTTATTCACAGTAAAAATAAATTACAATAAAGTTACAAATCCCTTCTTCACAGGTATTTGTTCTTTGATATTAAATAGCAACATTACAATTGGGCCAATCATGTAGTTCTTATAGACCACAGTCAATCACAACACTGTTACAATGTTCTTTCAACATATAGTACATGCTTAATTGAAACAAATATTTTTCCTTCCAACACAAAACCCAACCGGTCCACCATTTCACCATTCTCACTAAGACCCTTCGATCTCCAAGAATATTTTTGTCCAAACCGATTCAGTTTGTTCAACTGTCAAAGAAGTCCAACCATTGACATTATCCCACATTGGTGTAGAATATGAACAGTCAATAGTTTAAATCCAAAAGCTCGAAGACTTTACATGTCCTTGAGTTAACCCTTTTGTTATTCACTCACTCATACATTCGCGGCCTCAATACAACCATCAGCATGGCTCCAACAAAGTGAACACCCATCAACATGTCGCATAAAACTCTAACTTCACAACCACCACACTAAGGTTAGGAATTTCCCGATCCTCACAACAAGCTGATACCACTGTCACCCGGTCAGAGAAAACTTGAACTTCATAACTGTTGCCTAGTTAGAGAATTATTGAATACCGCCACAATAAAGGAGATTGACTAGTCGGTTAAGAAACTTCCGAACTTTGTGACAAGATTCTAAAGTTAAAGAAAACAACGATGTCTTGACCAACACACTGTCACCAAGTTAGAAACTTTCAAAACCTCGTGACTTAGGTTCCAAGGTTAAGAAATCTAGTGATCGGTCAACAAAGAAGACCAAACAAAGGAAAATAATGCCAAGTCTTTAACAGAGATTCAAGTCAGTGAGTTGAGGCACAATTTTCCAACACTGTATGCATTTGATGAAAATTTCCTCAAAATATTACATGGACCTATCTTTTTCCACTTTAGCTTGTTATAGGTTCCTTGTGGAAATCTCTCCTTCCATAGATGTACCATCACCAACTTACCAAGCTGAAAATATTGTTCTCTTTGATGCATATTAGCATACTCTTTATACTTCATGGCACTTTTCTCTAGATTCTTCTTCACCTCTTTGTAAAAATCATGGATGTACTCAGCAAAATCCTCTTCTACAGCACTTTTCCTACTCAAATCTACATTATCCCTTAGTTCATCCACTCCTCTAGGGCTATAACCATACACAATTTGAAATGGACTCTTACCCACACTTTGATTGATAAAATTATTGTATGCAAACTCCACTTGTGCCAATGTCAAATCCCACTGATTCGGCTTATCACCAACCAAAAACCTCAAAAAATTACCCTATCTTCTATTAACCACTTTGATCTGTCCATGGGTTTGTGGATGATAGGTTGAACTAAAACTCAATCGTGTTCTCATATTCTTCCACAAAGTGTGCTAAAAATGATTGACAAATTTAGTGTCTCTATCAAAAACAATACTTCTTAGCAACCCATGCAATCGAACTACTTCCTTGAAAAACAAAGTTGTTATATGTGAAGAATCACTACACTTTTGGAATAGTATGAAATGAACCATTTTTGAAAACCTATCCACCACAAAAAAAAAAAATTATTACCTCTTTATGTTCGTGGAAGCCCCAAAACAAAGTCCATAATAATATGTTATCATGGTCTTTTTAATATTGGCAATGGCTTGTATAACCCTGTGTTTTGCTTCACTCCCTTGACATATTGACAAACCCTACAAATTTGCACCAGTTTCTTTACATTTGCACGTAACCCTAGCCAATAATAACTCTCATTCAGTTGTGCTAAAGTTTTGTCCACTCCAAAATGGTCACTCAAACCCCCACTATGTTTCTCCCTTATCAAATTCTCCCTCATTGAGCCACAAGGTATGCACAATATCTTTCCTTTGAACAACAAACCCTCTTGTAAGAAATACTCTAGCCATGGAGTTCTATCTGTTTCTATCGGATTCTTGCACGTTGTCCATGCTTCTCTAAAAGCAACATCATCTTCATACAATTCTTTCATTGAGTCAAAACCAACAACATTTATTTGCACCTCATTCAAGAACAAACACCTTCAACTTAATGCATCAAAAAATTGGTTAGATTTGCCACTTCTATGCTTTAAAACAAATTAATAACTTTGAATAAAATCAACCCACTTTACATTTTTTTGACTTAGTTTAACTTGGCTATTTATAAATTGTAATGCATGATGGTCAGTGTACAAAACAAACTCCCTCGGTAGTAAATAATGTTGCCACTTCTTAAGTTCTCGTATGATTGCATAAAATTATTGATCATATATGAAGTACTTCTACTTGGAATCATTTATTTTATCATTGAAATATGTTATTGGCATTCCTTCTTGACTCAAAACTCCTCCAATTGCTATCCCACTTGCATAACAATCAACTTGGAATACTTTTCCAAAATCTGGAAGTGCTAAAATGGGTTGCTCTATTACCTTTTCCTTCAATACATTAAAACTCCTCTCTATTGTAGTTGTCCACACAAACTCCTTCCAATTACCTTTCATTATTTATGTAATTAGTCCACAAATAACTCTAAAATTTTGAATGAACTTTCTATAGAAAATTGCCAACCCATGGAAGCTTCTTACTTCAAACATGCTCTTTGGTGAAGGCCAATCAATGATAGCCTTTAGTTTTTTCGGGTCCAAATTGTCAGTCCACTTCCTGAAACAACAAACCCTAAATATATACTAACTCTTCCTTCATGAAGCTGCACTTCTTCAAATCTACCAGTAACTTCTCTTCTTTAAACCTTTGCAAAACAATCCCAACATGTTGTAAATGCTCTTCTTTTGTTTTTCTAACTATTAAATATCATCCAAATACACAATAAAAAACTTACCAAGATATGGTTTCAACACTTTGGTCATCAACCTCATGAGCATGTTGGGAGCATTCATCAAACCAAATGGCATCGCCATTCATTCGTACAAACCATCCTTTATTTTGAAGGTCATCTTCCACTCATCGCCTTCTCATATTCTTAGTTGATGCTGTCCACTTTTCAATTCAATTTTGGAGAAGTTTTTGCTCCACTCAAACAATCCATCATATCATCCATTTGAGGCAGTGGAAATTGGTACTTGATGGTTATCTTATTTATTTCTCTTGAGTATGTATGCATCTGCCACTCTCTGTCTTTCTTTTGTGTCAACATTGCTAGAACAAAACATGAACTCAAGCTTTCCCTAATCAAACCCTTGTCAAACAACTCTTGTAATTGCTTATTTATTTCCTCATTCTCTAGAGGTATCATTCGATATGTTGCTTTATTTGGTAAACTTGCACTAAGAATCAAATCCATACAATGGCTTATGCTTTGTATGGGTGGCAACCCATCAAACAACTCCATCAATGGATGTATCATGTTCATCGAAATATTTTTGAATTTCCCTTGGTATCTCTTCATTTTCTTTTATTGTCCCAACTGCTGCAAGCTTCAAAACAATTATAAAATATGTTCCCATTTTCTTTAAATCTCTCAAAAAATTCTTTCCAAAAACAAAACATACTTTAGAGTTGTTCTCCACTTCTTCTCTATCCTTCAAAGCATTTAAAATATATTATTTTCCCTCTTTATTTATCTGGTAGGTGTTTGTTCTCCCATCATGAATAGCTTTCCTATCAAATTACCAAGGCCTTCCCAAGAGGATATGGCATGCATCCATCAACATCACATCACAAGTGATTTTATCCTTGTAGTTGGCAATCTAAAAACTCACCAAACATTGCTCCCACACCACCAATTGATGCTCTTCTTGCAACCACAAAAATTGTTATGGGCTAGGATGTTTTACCCTCTTCAATCTCAAATTTTCCACCATCTCCTTGGATACAATGTTAACCGTACTATGGCTGTCCATTATTACTTTGCAACACTTTCCACCCACCTTGCACCTTGCTCAGAACAAATTCCTCCTTTATATTGGTTCCAATTTTTCCTTATTTAGATTTAACAAAATCCTTCGTAGCATTAGAGACTCTCCAACTTTGAGATCCTCTCCATGGTTTAGTGAATCCACACCTTCATCTTCAACTTCTTCCACTTGAATTTTCACCTCTTTTCCTTTACCATTACATTGTTGTATTTGTGAACATTCATATGCCCTATGTCCCTACTCTCCACATTAAAAGCACATACCACCAAAGCCTCTTCATCTACCTCTTCTAGAATATCCTCTACCACGAAAATGATCTCCTCTTCCTCTAGAGGACTCTCCTTTTTCCTTGCTTTCTTTTGTGTGTCCATAAGATGTGTTTTCCTCTTCTTGCTTGTTTTGGTAACCTCTACCGCCATTGGTTCACCCTCTTCCTCTTGAAAATATGCCCCTACCACGGAAGCTATTTTGTTTCCTTATATTCAATTTTTCTTCCGCCTTCAAAGCATATTGTTATTTCTCCTCTACATTATGTATATTCATCAAACTAATTTAATATTGGATGGATATGCGCAGAAAATTAAAATATCTTGCAACTTGTTCGATATCATCCTCTACATGATTAGCTCTTATGTTTAACCAATAAAACTCTTCAATGTACTCCTCAACGTTGCTCTCTTTTTGCTTCAAGTTTTGAATTTTCTAGAATAAATTGATATTATAGTTGGCTAGTAAAAATTTTGATTTTATTTTTGTCACCATTCGATCCATGATCTTATTTCCTCCTTTCTTCTTCGCTACATATTTGTTTGCAAGTGATCCCACCATAGGGATACATGTCCTTTCAACTTGGTGTGTACATATTTAACCTTCTAATTTCCCTTTGTGTTGTCATACTCAAAATATTTTTCCATTTCAACAAACCAATCCAATAACTCCTCTACATTCAAACCACCTTTGTTATTTGGGGGGGATCAAATCGGGGCTTGGAATTTATTCTTGTTATGACTTTGATAAATCTCTCTTCTCCTTGATCAAGTTATGGTTGGTTCACTTTGTTGCCTCTTTCAACAACCTATTCTTCCTCATCCTCACTTATGTCCTCTATGTGGACTCCTCTCCTCTGAGCCATTTCAATACCCTCCAGCCTCAATGTGATAGCTCTCAAGGTTTCTACAATCTTTGGTTTCACTCCTCTATGTCCTCTACCTCTATGACCATGGCCTTTGTAAGCCATGTTGATTTACCCTCTACAGTTATGGGTCTTCCTCTCTTCTCACTCACCCACAACACCACCTCTCAAGGTTCTTTTCAACACCGTCTCACACCTACTCTAATACCAATTTGGTGTAGTTTGAATTCCAAGTGCCTTATTAGGCAATTAAAATACACAACTCAAATGACCTTCGAATTAATTTACTCCTTATATAATTGACACAACAAAGAAGAAACACAAAATAAAAAATAAATAATGAATTTATTCATTTCTCACTCCATTATTTACATTCAATTATGCAATAGAAAAAATTCACTCTTCCAACTCTCACCTTCTATAAAATTTAGTAACTGAACTTCCCGTGAACCAATTTAAAACTATTTAATCTTCCCCTAAACAAAATTCTTATGCACTTTTATTTTCATTCAACTTATGTCTCCCAAAATTTGTGACCTATGCAATTATATCTATAAGAAATCAACTCCATTAACTTTTGTCATTCACTTTGTTCCTTATTCTCTCCTCAACCCCTGCATGCCTCTTTTCTCAGCTCACTATCTTTTGACTTTTACCTATTCTCTTCTTTTCATTTCCACACGCCCCTCTCCTTTTTTTTATTTTTGTTGCCACCCTTAGTCTTCTTCTACCAGCTTCCACACGTGACCCCTCACTTTTATTTTTTTACCTCCGTCTCTTCCTATTCCCTATCGTCTTATGCCAAATTTAATTTCTTCCCAAGGTAATTTTAAATTTCTCTATTTATTGCCACATTTGGAAATTTATAATTTTTTAAAACATTTAACCTTCCTTTCCAATCCAAACATTTCCAGAAGTGGGGAATAGTTAATTAAATATCACCTCAAACCAAGTACTCAATCCAAATTTATTCGTAAACATTTTAAATTGATTCAACATTTAATTTGTAAACATGAATAAACTAACAAAAGGGAAATGAGACATTTTGTCAAATGGAATTGACAAGAATGTCGCCACGATCACCACCAAAACTTAAAACCAAAATTCAATCCCAAATAAAAATGAAAACCACACAAACAAATTAAATGATGCAAATTTCCAACTCTCGGGATGCTTCGGCATCACAATGTCAAGAGAAATAACTGACTTTGGCAATATGGCAGACTTGCTTTTTTTCATAATTGGTTTATGAAATTAAATCCATTATAGATCATGATGTCTGGTTTTCAAATATATACTTTTTTATGATTGGATTATGTTTTCGATTGTTTAATTAATTTCTAAAGAAAATGGTCCATAAACTTGAAATGTTAGGCTTTTTTAGTTTTTAATAACCTTTAATTTTTATTTTTTTATAAAAAAATCATTTGACATCAATCTACAAAAAATTATCTACACAATGAAAAATAAAATAAAAAATGATTAGTTTAGGTCAAATTATGGTGTCCGTACACGAGGGTTTTCAAAAACAACAATTAGGGCTAATAAAAAATATTTTAGAAAAAAAATTATAGAAAATATCCTCACAAATCTTAAGTTTATTACACATCTTTCCCCAAAAGGAATTAAAAAAATACTTTTATTTAGGTCAAATTATGGTGTTCGTACACATGCATGGTGTGATCTTAAAAAAACAGCTTTTAAAAAGTGGTTTTTATACATGCCTATTAAAAAATAATTTGTATCATCTAGGTATTAGAATAAATTACATATTTGGAAACTAAACTCAAAATACTAAATTTCATATTACTAAACTTTTTTCAGATTCAATGTGTAAATGTTTCAAATTTTTAGTCCAACTGTGACAAATTCTTAAAATCAAGAAAAACACTTCCACTTTTTGAACATTTTGTGGACCTGACTTCTTGCACATGCCTAGACTTAATAATTAATTAATAATGATTAATTAATTATAAATTGATTTCCTAATTTCTCCAACAATTATTGATAGCCATGTCCTTCAACTTGTTATGTCTACTTATAGTTAAGCAGAAGAGGTGTTTCACAAGTTTATATCTCCTATTTAGCATAAGCTATTAAAATAGACAAGTCTATGGGTCAAGATTCTCTTAGTTGAAAATTTCATTGAGACCCTATCTATAGAGTACTAATTGACTACAAATAGAGGTGTGAATTGAATGGAGTCATTGATTCTAACCCATAGTTATGAAGTATAATTATGGAGACTGGAAATTCTAGGATGGAGCATATGGAAGGTGTGCTTAGAGGTGTGAGGTGACGATTCCTACATCTGAAGTAAAGTGATATCCAATAGGGAACAGTGCACACAGAGGAATTAAAACATTATATGAAGTGATACAACAATGAAGATCATCAAATGAACATGTTAATGGAGATTATGGGATTGAACATGATTTTCGGTAGATAAGAGTTTTTAAGGATGAGAAACCAATTCTAGAACTTGTTGTTGGAATATTATTATATGCTTGAATGGAGATGAATCAGTTCACATCTTGAAACTTCTAACCTATTTAAATTTATTTTTTTAGGAATTTTATTTAAGTGACTTTGAGGAGGCACATAGATTAGAAAAAATCACTTTGAAATAATGAGTCAAAGGAGAAGATAAGTTGGAAGATGACTGAAAGGAAACTTGCATTAATAATATATTATTTTCACATAACCCTCAAGGGATAAATAATGCAAAATAAGTATTCATAATCCATAAAGCAAAAAAATAACAAAGCATACCATCAGGAATTCTAGATGTACTCTACAAAATCCATCTCAAGAGAAAAATCTAACCAGCAAGCACTCATACATTCAATGTATTAGCTCAAGAATAAGATTTAATAAACTTATAGAGTCTCCATGCAAGGCCTCTAGAGTATTAAGCACTTGATCACATTCCTTTGTAAAAATAAATGGAAACCATATACCCACACATCCCAATCCATGCTTCCTCTACTCACATATGCAACTTACAAGAGATGTTCAATCCAACCTTAACCAATAAGGAAAATGTTGCATTAGCCAACCTCAACAACTACTCATGTGATTTCTTTTATAGTAATAAGCCTACATAAAACATTAATTGGTATTACATAAAGCATTTGCCTCAAAAATTTGAGCCCACTAAACCATGACCCCAAATTAAATATTTGGTGCTATGTTTTTCCAATAATAAATTGAAATGGTGGGAAAAAGGGGGAAAACCCTAGTTCCCTTAATATGGAGAAACTATGATTTAAAGGTCCTCTTCCCAAGATTTCATTAGAATTCACCAACCACAAAGCTAGGAGATTGACTTTCAACCTCAAAGGTGAGTCAATCAAACCTTGGTTAGTGGATTATTTAAGGACAGAAAATGATTAGGAATTATTTGAAATGATGAAACTAAATGAGCTATATGACATAATATATAAATTATAAATTCTCGAAGATATATAGATTGAAACAACACTTTGAAGGCAGATTTGGGGATATCTAAGGGTATGTACATGCCACCAAAAGTTGATTCCAATGTGTGCAGAGGGACTGATTCACCCCTGGGTGAATGGGTACTTGATTGATAGGGCTTTTGAAAATAGTGCCAAATCTGAGATGCTAATTTCTACCTACAAACTTTTTTCAGAATGATAGAAATAAATTCTGCAACTTAGTTTTCATGTCTTGGCGAGAATGATGACAACAAATGCAACAATGCAATACTGCTCTTCAAGATCTATCCAATCCTTCTTCAACCTGTAACATGCACATACACAAAAGAGGGAAGAATGTTTGTTTTGTGCCATATAGGGGTTTGCCTCAATCAAACCCCATGAATATTGTCCCCACTTTCACAATGGAAATGCCAATGATAAAACCTTGACTGGAAAGGAAGGAAATGATGAATGAACACTTGTTGCAACTCACCACCCTTCAATGGCTTCCTTGAAGGACTGAAGTCCACATCTTTTCAAAGGAATTGGATCTTTCTTTCTTGATTTTCTTGAATACTTGAATGTATGAAGACCTACAACACTTGTTAGCCTCTACAAGACAACATGAACACACATAAACTTGGACATGATGTTAGGATCTTGATTGTTGTTGTAAAAGACTTGTAATGCTACTCTTGAATGCTCTTGACAATAATATTTCTCTTGAATTTCTCTCATAAAGTGTGTCCTCTTTCAAATGATAAAATGACTGTATTTAGAGGTGTTTATCTAATTTCCCAAAAATTACATTCCAAAAGCTGACACTTACAATTTGAATTTGGATCACTAAAAGGCCACCAAAAATATATTTTAAATTAGGTCCTGGCACATAAAGGGAACCCATTCACCCATGGGTGAATGGGTCCTAGCCTATATTTCTAGGACACACATAATCCATGGAAATTTAAATATTAAATACATTTATTTAATGTTGGCTCTCCTTTCGAAAAATGGTAAAAATAAGGCTTTGTAATGCATAATTTGGAAAATTAGAAGCTTAATTAAGTCCAATGAATTAAGGGATCCAAACATAATATAAAATTGTAAAGGTATACAATTTCCTACACTACATTTAGCCCCCACTTTAGCGAGAGTATGAACTTACGCTTAGACTCACACTAAAGTAGAGAAATATATGTCGAGGGAGGTCCAATTGTACAACTGTTAGAGAGATAGGATAACTAAGGATCAACGAGGTGGGAAAGCCCCTAGGATCTAAGATCCCATGACAAACTAACAAGGGAATAAAAGAACACACACATGTGTATAGCAGCAAAGCAAGGTACACCATCTAATGTCAAAGCTAATGCACAAAAGAAAAAATGATGGACTAGCAAGCCTATGTTGTATGTCCATAAAATATGCCAACACTACACTAGGTTCAATATTCATGAACAAAGTGAAGAAAAAATACCAAATTCATCTTAGGGGTATAAAAAAAATCACCTCAGGGGGTGCAAATAAAATTCACCTCAAGGGGTGCAAACAAAATTGACCTCAGGGGATGCAAACAAAATAATGCCAATGAATGCCCCCACTTTAAAGAAATTTCTAAACAACATGTTATGAGAAATTGCTTTAAAGTATAAAATGATAAATTTCATGCAAGTAAAGATCAAAAGTAGCTTATTTGGAAAGCCCTATGCCAATGATATGTTTCCAAATAAACTTCATCGTGATAAGGGGTTGCCCCCAAAAAACAATGCCAATATAGAAAGGTATCCTGAGGGATCCATGGATCTAGGGTCAACATATTTCTTTGGTACAATGATATAATAGAGCTCAAAATTGTCATCATCCCCCAAATACTTGTGGAATAACGCACACGAAGGAGGAATGACACATAGAGAGAGAAAATAAAGATGCTTTTGGGTCAACATGGAAGAGATATAAATGTCTCAATGCCTTGCATCGTCCCCAAAAGGAAAACACAAGATAAAGATAAGATAAAGCTTATGACATATAGAAGAATTGAGATACAAATAGAAGAATGTCATGATAGATTTGTTCCCTTTGTATCATTGTGCCAATAGAGCAATAAAGGTCATCCAAAGAAAACTCACAATCATAAAGACATGCCAAGCAACATTGTATGGGAGATCACATTACATGCAAGCAATCACAAATAAAATATAAAGAAAACATAAAGTAGTATGTCACATGCAAGCCAACCTAAAGTAGGTCATCTGCATCCCAATCTTTCTCATCATAAATGGAAGGTGGATAACTAGCTATAAGGACTGCAACAAGTGTCGTGCTAGGAGTATCATCGGGTTCAACACATGGTGGGTCACTCCCAATAAAAGGATCATCACAGTTGCCCCCATATAGATTCATATAAGTGGAAAATAATAAATTCAACACATTATGCACTTCTTCATCAATCTTAGAAATCTCATCATCATAATCCAAATTAGTCACAATAGGAGGTATTATTATTATTGCCTTTGAATCCTCTTGTTTTACCTCTTGTTTTAATTCAATGTCTTATTTTTATGGAAGTTGGATTTCTTCTTGAGTTGTTTCCATGGGTGTAGGTGGTGCTGGTTTATTTTCTTCTTCTAATCGACAAGCGATGGCATGAGGTCTACGCCTATGATCTTTAGCATTTCAGTTTCTTTTAGCACAATTTTCAAGTTGTGATGGTGTAGGAGTGAGCTCATCAACCATTGGTTTCTTTCTTCCTATCTTCTTAGGTTTATAAACTTGTTTTATCATTGGAGTCACAAAAGGGTTCATCTTATTGTCTCTTGGTCTTTTGTGGGAAATAGGTGGAGGAATTGCAGTGAATTTGTCTTGGTTACTTGGAAGGGATTGTGGCTCAATCATAGGTTCATCAATGGTAGGTTGAGGAGAAGGGATAACCATGGACCCAAAAATATTGCTAAGAGATCATTTTGTGAAACACTTAATTCCTTAAATTTTTGATAGGATTTGAAAAAGAAATCTTCACGAGGCTTTATAGGGTCCATAGGTCTAGGCCAATAGAAATCCAATGAAAAAATTTCATAGGAAGACAAGGGTTGAAACTCACTATGATTTTGAACACCTAAAATACTGAGGGGGGGGTGAATCAATATTCTTTTAAACCATTCAAATATTTAAACATCCAAACCACATAGCACATTCAATTGTAGTAAAGAAAGAAAGCATGAAACATCAACAACATTGCATAACACATGAACACTGATATTTTTACGTGGAAAAACCAAAATGGGAAAAACCATGAGGATGATTAGCTCACAATATATTATTATCAATTATAGTATTTTTACAGAAGTGCTCACTGTAGGTGGACTCACTATCTACAAAGAGAGAAAAAGATAGAAGAGATATTGTGGCTCACAACCTAGTTTGAACTGTTACAATTGTATCTATCATATGCATGAATTACAGTTCTTATGAAGCTCAATAAATTTACTTTACACACTTCATCTAATTCATATTTAACACTTTGCTTTCCTTTGCATTCACATCACTCTAATCTTCCACTCAACATTCACAACTTATATTCACACTGCTCTAATAATATTCGCATCATATACATGTAGAATACTCACAACATTCTTCAAAACACTGAAAAAGATCTAACTTATATATCTGCATCAATTATAACATCAATTAGGTCAGCCTAATTAGATGTAACATTTAAAATATAACTTTTCAATTCTAAATATTTCTATAGATGCCTCGTGCCAAAATTCAAATCTCAAAATGACTTGAAATGGGTTGGCATGGACCTATAATAGATCCCACATAAGACTGCAAAACTTATTTAACCTTTGCATACCTTCAAACTTATTAGGTCGACACCACATAAGACCTACTACCAAAATTATTCAATTGTGTATCCATATTCAAACACATGGACTTCAAACTTTAATGCCAACTGAAATTCATACTCTAATGCCATATGTCAACATATCTTCAAAAGTGCAAAGAAAAAACCTTATTTGTAGAGAACTGTGGACTCTCCCACTCAAATGCACTGCATAGGAAATGATTGTAATTTTCTAGAAGTTTTCTATATTGATCATCCATAACTTCCAAACCAAAGGTCAAAACTAGATGAAATTATGGAATCAAATAATTCTAACAACCAACAAGATAATTTTAGAAGTGCAGAGTGAAAAATTCATTTGCAAATCCGACCCAAAAACTAGAGCTCTATTACATGTAATTGATAGAGTTGACACTTAGTCAATTTTCTATCACAATTGATCTTTACCAAATCAAATCATCTTCAAAAATGTCTTCCATAAACACTCCAAAACCTATTAGAACCAACCAAAATGATCTACAATGATATGCACCATGATCTCCACATCAAGATACAATGTTGACATGAATGAAAACACTACAACACATTGTTATATATCTTTGTGCTTATCCCTCGTGCTCATGTTGCCAACAACAATCATTGATGGAAATATGCCAAAATATCTTCAAAAAAAATCCAAACATTCTTCCCCTTTGACATCAAGGGAAAAGGGTGCCTACACCAACTATTCTAACTTATACCAAATCTCCCCCTAAGAAATATCTGCATATGTACAAACTGAAAGATAGAATTGACTCCCCTTAAGTCATATACCAAAAGAAAAACCAAAAAATTTATACTGGACACTTCTCTATATACTCCACCTATGTACAAAGAATCTAAAACTAAACATTGAAAAATGCATAAAAAAATGAAATGTGTCAACCGGAAGATGTTAACTCTTGTAACTTCTGCATATGGGTTTGCCATGCTTGTTTTCCTTCCTTCTTTGTCTTCATTGTTGGCCCAAGTAATTTGCACTGTGTTTCAAACTCCATTAATATTTCTTCTCCTTCTTCTGGAGTGCTCGGTACTAGATTCATCTGTGTAGCCTTATTAGCACTCATAAGGGAACTTGAGACAGATATAAATTTTTCATTCACCGAGTCCCTTATTTCTCCAAACTACAAAATGACATTTTCCCTTTGTGCTTGCAACTAGAAGAACTTCTTATGCAAATCCTCAATTGCACTCCTTGTATTACCAGTTAGATCAAGTGTCAGATCATAGGCACTAGAGGATTTATTTATCTGGGACTCAATGGAGTCCATCTCAGTTTTGATGCTCTATGTGGCACTGGGCCACTTCACACAATATTAAAAAATAGTCTTAGCCTCATCCACACATATCTATGCATCCTTCAAATTCTCTGAAAAACTTTTTGTGTACAAGAGCACACTTCTGGATGATTTTCCAACATCTTTTTTTATCATATATTTTATTTTCTACTTCTTTCTCTACTTTTCCTATGAGATCGGAGGCATATTCCTTAAAATAATCAATTAAAAGCTTTAAATTTTCCATATTAGAGAGTGATGTGTCTATGTTTGCACTGGGTATGGCCTCTTGTAGTGCCTTCACTACTTCCTCCATCAATTCTCCACTCTTTTGATGTGTCTCAATAATCTCCTTCTAGAAATATGCATGGAATACATCTCCCAATTGTAGCTTGTGGAGTGAGGAAATCTTGTCCAAATCTACATTTGCCTATTCCATTGGTAGTTGTAGCAATTGTGAAGAAATAGCAGGCTATAACTTGAGTTGCATACTCAATAAGTTCTTCAAGGAACCTTAAGAGGACCTGAAGGATTCACCAAAAGTCTTTGTAGTCTCTACATCTTTCTCTTTTACTTCCTTTCCCTTGTCCTTTCCAGAGTTTACATGTGTCTCTTCTTTTTTTCTTGCATTTTCGGAGTTATCCTCGTCCTTATCTTCACTTTACTTCTCATTACCTTCTTGCTCATCTTCCTTCTTTGCATCACCAATTTCTTCTTGAGCATTTTTATTCACATATTCCTCTGTAGATTGGTCTAGGTTATCTAGAGGAGGAGTCTCTAGTTTATCTTGCACAATCTCAACATTTTTCATGTACTGGAGGAAGAGAAGTATCCTCCTTTATTGTTTCTTCTCTGACATCCTTCTTTGCTTCATCATCCTCTTTTTCTAGTTATTCCACTTTTGAAGGAGCATTGTCCTGAGTGAACTCTTCATCTATCACATGCTCATGTTGATTAACAATGTTCTCTACTTCTTCTCTTGTTATGACTTCCGCAGAAGTGTTCTTTAAAATCATACCATATTTCTGTGCAATATCAGAAATTTTATCAACTGTCTCCTTTTGTAGCTTCTCAAATTCATTCTTGTCTCTACCCATAAGGGTAGTTACCCTTTTCTTTATTATAAATTTAGTGTTGTACAATTCAACCAATGTGGCTCTATTTTCCTCATAAAGAGGAGCACCAACCTTCTCGAATACATATTATTTTATCTTTCCTTCTTTAATTTCTTTGAATCTTCTCTTCACTAGGATATTCCATAGCTCTTTAGGAATTTTATTCTCAATGTTTTTCATATCAACTTTCAAAACAATAATGTACTTACTAATGGCCTAAATAATGGTGGCCTTATCCACCTCATTTACTTCACCATACAAGTGTGCAGTTTTTGCAAACATGTCATGTTGTATCATTTCGTTAACAAGTGCTTCTACCCCCATGGGATTGCGAGGTTTTTCTGGAGATGTTTGCTTTTAATTCTTCTTGACATCCAAAGTTTTCTTTGTTTATACCTTCTTCTTTTCTGGAGATTCCTTCTTGGTGGTTTCTTTCTTCTTCTCTCACATGTATTAAAAATATTTTCATCTTTTTCTCTATCTCCTCTTTGTTGTCTATGTCAATAACATCAAATATTTTTCTTGACACTAGCTTCACCTTGTGAAGCTTCACTTCTCCTTTTGTGGAACAATGGGGTTCCTTCTTCCTCTTCTTCCTATTCTTCTTCTACATTTACACTTACATTCTTTTCTCTCACTACCTTTTGCTTTGGTCTTCTCTTTGCAGGGGCAGCAGGTGGTGCTATCGAAGTAGTCTTCTTCTTCTCTAGCCTTGTCATGTGCACAACTAGAGGGGATTTCTCCTTCATTAGAGGACTATCTATTTATTTCCTTTTCTCTCCAATAGGATGCCTAGTCCCAAAGGACTTCTGAATAGCAGGAGGGGTAGTAGAGGTTCTACCATATCTTCTTATGCCTAATGAGATCTCTGGAGCTCTAGCCCTTGCTCTTGCATATTCTGCTTGCTCCTTTGAGATGCCCATTTCCTCTACAAATTGATCAACCATATTTCTAACCTTCTTTTGTATCTATGGTTTCTTTTTATCCATGTGCACCTCCAAATACTTTTCTTCATAAGTGACATACCTTGCCTTAGTTGTATCCTTTGGACTCTTTAACAAAATTTTAGCTAAACAAGAAATATCTTGTTCAACGACCTCATATCCCAATGTAAGGATCCACACAACCCTTAGTTCAACTAACTCCATGATACATTCACCAGTGCTTACCAAAAAATGTGATATTATTCTAATATCTCTTTGCCAGTTTCCTTGGAATTTTGTCTCTCATGCATCCTCTTTTGAAAAAATGCAAAGAAAGTAGCAAGTGCCTCATCTTGTGTCTTCCCATCACCAAGACCACTCATAAAATCTCTAATCTGATGAGCAATAGGTCTTCCTTGTAACCATTCCACATTTTTGGTTCTAGGGAGTTCCTTTTGGAAATAGAAAAGTAAACACATAACCAAATTTCCATACTTAAATGCATATTTCTTCTCCTTGGTTTGCTTCAAATTCTCCATCAATTTTTTCCTTAGTAACTCAAAAATTATATCATAGTCAACACATTTTTCCACCATCTCATATGCCACATTGATTGCAGTGGCAGATACAGGGTTATCTTTGTTTGTGAAATATATTTTATAACCAATTAACATTGCTACATATTTCACAGCTGGATTTCTGATGGGATTGACTCCTAGATCCCTCTTATCACATGTTGCACCAGTGAGTTCCATTACAACTTCATTCTTGACTAATTTCAATATAGGAATAGGTCTGGTGGAGCATAGACTTGTAACCTCTCTAATTACCTCTTTTGTTATCATTCTAGGCATGTCGATCCAAACAAATTTACCATGGATTCTACTTAATGCCATTCTGACCCACTTGTCATCAAAACAAAAATTTAGAAACCATTGCCATACATCCAATTTTGTCACGACTAAGTTTTGATATTCTGGTTTTAGGGAAAAAATGTTTCTAGTCAATTCTTTCATCCACATATCTACTAGCTTTTTGTGATCATATTCATCCATCTTGCCATGAATGTAAATCCTTATATATTCTATTGGAAAAACCCCATATGGAACATGCAAAAATGCACCTAGTAGGTTGTCTTTTATAGATTTTGTAAGGTATTTCTTGAATTTGGGTTGTGGCTTCTTAGTAACCTCAATAACCCTCGGTGTAGCCATTGCAAAGAATTAAAATTGCTTTCAAACAAAGTTCTTTATAAAACTTGGGCAACACTAAGATTGTAAATACCTTCTCTTTCATTTTCCAAACTACGGTTTCAACACAACAGGTCATAGATAGCTTTGATCACTCCAAATCACTTCCTCATTGCTCTACTTCTTCTCAGTGCTCGTTATGAATGAATTTGGCTAAGTAAAATCACCTAAAACCCTTGGAATTTGACCTAATTTCACAATTAATGCTTCAAACAATAAAGTTGTCAAACCTTTATCTGTATGCACAATCAACTTCTAATGCTCTGCAAACTTTTCCATTATCATATTTTCTTTCTCAATTTTCACCAATAGATCAAGCATATTGATCTACATCACATACCTTCATGTTGAGGCATCAACACCTTTTTCTTTGGTAGGGCATAAAAGATTTTAGGTAAAGCTCCCCTCAAGCCAAAGCTCTCAACTTAGTTTCCAGAGGAAACATCTACATCAAATGTTGGTACAAATTCATCCTTAACCTCTGTCTCTTCCTTATTTCTTTAAATATTTTCCATATCCTTCTTTGTTTCTTGTGAATTAATATTTTTTACCGGTTCATTCCTCTTTATTAGATTATCCTTCTTCATATTTCTGCTTTTGCAAAACTTAGAAATGTGTCCAGGCCTATTCTAGTTGTAACATGTGACATTATTCTAACCAATATTCCTTCCATTCATTCTAGATCTACAATGATTAGCTTTATTCCCAAATTTATAACATGTACAACAATGGCCTTTGAAAGATTAAACCATTCTACCATTGTTATAGACATTCATTATTTCACTTTTGCACTCACTAGCTCTATGACCAAATTTCTTACATGTAAAACATTGACCAAAAAAAGGTGGAACATTCTAATTCATTCTAATTCTACATTCCATTGCCTTATGTCCAAATTTATTGCAAGAATAACAAAAACCATTAAAATATGGGTACGTTTGTGCATTTGGTTGTCTAACCAGTGGTCTTCTAACTTTATTCCTTTGATTTTGGATCTTCTTGCCATTGTTTTTCTTATCTTTAGCATTTGATGTATGATTCAAACTTTAATGCAATATGTCAACATATCCTCAAAAGTGCAAAGCCAAAACCTTATCTGCAGAGAAGTGCGAACTCTCCCACTCAAATGCACTGCATAGGGAATGATTGTAATTTGTTAGACCAAACTTCTGTCATCCATAACTTCCAAACCAAAGGTCAAAACCAGATGAAATTCTAGAATCAAATACTTCTAACAATCAACAAGATAATTGTTGATGATGATGTCACTTGTAGCAATAGTGCAGATAAATTTGTCATAGGCAAACCACGAAGATCCTATCCTTCTTGAAAGATCTAAAACAAAGACAACCTAAAAGGGGAATCCATTTAATAAGAAACAGGTTGGCTCAGTTCAATCCCAAGTCTCTGGTAGTCAGGTCTTGACCGTACTAGGTTCACTTCAGGGTATGATGTGATATTGTTGTTAATCTCAAAGGGAATATGGTTGCTTCTAGTTTCAATAAGAATTATAAGCATTCTCCACAATATTTTCAATTCAATCATAAAATAACATTATGAAATTGAAAGATTTGAAATAATATTTCATGAACATCTACAAATTTTGCTATCACTTAAGTAGATTTAGCTTTAAGCATTCAACAATTTCATAGAAAATGAAATATTTTCAATAAATTTCCATCCATTTGTCTATTTTTTGGAACATTTTCAAGAATTTAAACATTTATTCTAAAATAAAGCATAAAATTACTAAAAATTAAAATTTCTCTCGGTTATTCTCAACACATTCCCCAAAGAGTTAATCAAATCAAAGAAAACCACTTTATACTTCACTAGATTTCTTCACAACTACATATAAAATGGTGCGAGCTTTTAAAGAGAGGGGTTTTAGTCTATACACCAAGTAGGTTTTGCATGCACCCTTAAACGGTGCAACACACAGTCTTGTTCGCCTGAACTAACAAAAAAAACTACAAAGATTGATGAGATAGGTAGCTATCAAATTGGCTCTAATATTGATTAATTTCCATGTGCATACAAGTTTTTAGACTAGAATGATTCAAAAAATAGGAAAAAAGAAAAAAACTTAGAGAAGTTTTGGCTCTTCCGACATCCACAAATTTTGAACTTAAAATAAAAATCAAGTAGTAAATGACCTTTTATAGGAACAAGGCCTCAAGAGTTCAAACTTAAAGTTTATCCAGAGAATCAGAAATAAAAAATCAAAATGTAGCACGTGGCATATGCCAACTATCATCAGAATCTTCTAGACGAAGTCAAAGCTTTGACTTCCTCAACAACAACACTTTTCACTTTCAAACTCTGGTATGCAATAGTCTACACAAATCAAGGTTATTAGCATCCTTTAGAATACCGGATAGGAAACATCCACTGGGACGAGGAACAACCTACAAAAATCAATTGTAACAAGAATATTTTTGTGACACTTCCAACATCCGATATCTAGTACTTTCTTCCATCATTCAAGGCTCGGGTTCTAGGATCTTTTCTTCACTTTTCTTCAGTTGATATTCTTGGAAAGAATTCAATATTTGATGCATACGCTCCTTCAAAATCCCTTGTATTACCTTCGAAGTTAACTTGAGCCTAGTGTATTCTTCTAATATCTAGAGTATGCTAGCATTCCTTTGTACTTTCTATGTTTCATATTTGACTATAGTGTTCCTACAATGTATGATTTCATCAATGACCTCTCGGGTTAACAACTAAACAAGATCTTTATTTATCCTTTCAATCCATTCTTTGAAGGATTTCTCTTCTTTACCCTCCTATCCTAGTGTTTGAGGATCACAATCTTGACATGCTAACATTTCAATGAAATCTTGATCTTTATCAAGTAGCTTACTACATTTCTCAGTGACTTTTTCAAATCCTTCTATACATTGTGTCAACGTGTCACCTTCCATTTTAACTATTTATTCAATTTCTTAGGAAATGGAACTTCTTGTTCTGAAATTATGTTATCTCTTATCAATTCTTGGATATCCATTTGTATGATAGTTTGAACATTTCACCTTTCTGCATCAACCTATTCCTGGCAAAACCTACATTCACCTTCAAATCTTCTAGATTTCTCAGACCAATGGTATGCTTCCTTATATTTCCCTATTGCATTTGTAATAAATTCTTCTCCTTGCCTCACCCAATACTCAATCCATTCTTCAAATACATTCATTTTATGGTGAATTGTTGCAATTGCATCCACCTATTCTTGTGACATTAGTACTAGATTTTGGGGTAAAATTCAATCTGTGCTTGACTAGATAGGGTTAATGACTTTATAAAATTTTCCAGGCTAGCAACTCGTTCTTTCAACTCTCTTTTCTTCTTTTTATTCTTCTACACCCTGGAAATTGTTGCATCTAAATTCATCTTTATTTCTTCTAACTCTTGTCTCCAGGATGAGTGTCTAAGATTGATACTTGTTATCTTGTACTCCTTAGGTGTTATCTAATGTCTATTTTTATCAACTATTGGAGTAGCTATATGGATGGTTATGTCTCCATCTACATTTTTTTGAGTGACATGTTTTGCTTTAGCTCTACGCCTAGGCTTAGGAGTATCTACTTCTTGTATAAAATTGTTAAGATCTCGAGGCACTACTTCTACTTCCCTTGGAAAAGCCAATTCCCTTATTAACCAATCAGGTGCATCTTCGTCGCACTCTACCTCTATAACATTTCTTTGTTCCCGTTTTCCACTTGATTCAGGAATTTCTTCTCTCACTTCAATTTTATTTGTTATGTCCTCTAAAATAGGAATCTCTTCATTCTGGGGTAGATTCTAGATTACTAGGATTTGGCACAGTCTCCTCTATTTGAAGACTTATATTTTCTTGCCTATCCAGATGTTCAACATCAAATCCTTGGATGTCACTTTCCTTGTATACTGCTACATCAATATTTTCTTCATTTTCAACTTTATCACCTGAAACCTATCTAGCTTCTTCATTTTCAACTTCAACCTGGCCCTCCTTTGATTTTTCAAAGACTTACGATTGTTCATTATCACTTAGATTGTTCCCAAGCGAAGATTAGGAATCAAAGGTATCTTCAATAACTATTTCATCAATAGGATCCTTCCCTGTAGTCTCCCATGTTTGCATCTCAAGAGCATCAGGGTTCCTAGCTTCTGAAGCAAGTGTTCCTTGAATGAATTCTTCTTCTTCAACATTTATAGGAATGGACCCTATGTCTGGGATTTCTTCTACCATTGGTTGTGCCATGGGTTTATCCTTAGACTTCTTTTCTTTTACTTTCTCCCACATGGCACCCCATTTATTCATATGTTCCTTAATTCTAGCTTCATCTGCCTTAGAAGTTTCATCCAAAACCACAGGAGTTCCTCCCAGTACTTGTTTCATACTAGCCATATTAATAGAAGGGGGAGAAGTAAAAAAATGTTGCAGCTTTTTGAGATGCAAACCTTGTTTGTGTACCAATATTTTTTGTTGCCCCTTCTTCTTCATCAATAGTAGGTTTATTCATTGGTTTTGTTGTAGAGGAAGATGCACCTTTAGGCTTTACTTTTGATTTAACTTTGCTTGACTCAACATATTTTTTCTTATTAGCTGGCTTTAGTGAAACTCCTTGGCTTGAAGCCTCAAGGGTTTTCTCTTCAATTCTTATGCCAAAAGTTTTCTTACTAGTCTTCCTCTTCTTATCAGGTTCCCCACTCTCAAATGCAGTTTCATTTCTTTGTTTCCTTTTTTTATCTTGTGAGTATGTGGGTTCAATTCCTTTTTCTCTTAAAACTTTACAAAAATCATTTATCCAATGTTGAGTATGTAACACAACCGGTGTAGAGAATTCTTCAATTGATGTCATTTCCTCACCATTGTAGTCTAGGTCTAGGATAGGTTCATCATACACCCTATCTTCATTGTAATTTTTACTCGACACTTGACCATCATCTTTTTCCAACTGATTTGGATATCATGAAGCATAAGAATCCAAGTAGATTTTAGTGACAATCTTTCATATTTTCTTTTCCTTACTATGTGCTCATCTTCACAATTTAGCCAATAATCCTCTAGGTGCTAGACATGAGCACAATAACCAACTATGTTCTTGGAAATATTCCCTTCAGGATCATAATACATCATCTGGAGTGGGAAATATTCAAAATTATATGTTCTCAATTCTTCTTCACACAAGTCAGTTGTCCTTATTGCACTACATTTATAATTCCCTGTCATAATAGGAAATCTGAAAGAAGCCTTCTTATGAGCGATGTTATAAAGAGCTTGAGATGGCTTTAATTGTCTCACCAATTCTAATAACACAATTTTGTTTGTAGGATACCTAGGTAGCATGAAAGGATGTCCATCAAACCCTTCCATCCTAATATAGGAATAAGTGGGGAACTAAATGTACCAACCTCCCATCGGTCTAATAACACTTTGTGCTTCCAAGGACAATATTTTGGATTTGTCACCTTCCATCGTTCTGACCAGCTTCATGGAAAACATATCATTAAATTTTATGTAATGCTCTTTGTATCCATGTATAGTGATTTGGGGTAAATGAGCATATATTAAGCTATTTCCTACTTCTTTGCCCAAATTTCCAATCTTTTTCGACCCTTGTTTACTTGCCCTTATGGCGCAAGAATAAATCACATATGAAGACATATAAAAATATATGGTTTTGGGAAATTCCTTTATCTATTTTTGCAATCTGTCACTTATAAAAATTCCCCAATGCATTTGCATGGGACTGTCCATCAATCTGGATATTATTACAAACATCCAAGGTTCAAATTTACTGGCATCTCATAAACCAACTATTCTGCTCAACATAGTTATAACATCTTGAACATCTTGGTTGAGCATAGACCTTAGAATTACTTTGGTATTTTTTGTAATCTACTCTTGGCACCATTAGGTACTCATAATTTCTCTGTTGTGCTCCTCGACATTCTAATAATTTTTAGCCTTTACCCTCATATCAATGTTGTACATCTGAGTGAATATAGGGAGCCCAAATGTGTATGTAATTCCTTTCTTAGAGAGATCTGCATAAATTCTCCCATCCTCAATAATTCTTTTGTTTGGGTCAATAATGATTTATACATTCCATGGCCAATTCAGGGGCCTCCATTGCCGGTGGAAACACTCCTGCTAAAAATAACCCATTTGCTATAACATTTTTGGCACACTAAGAAGCATTTTCTTATCGTACTCGAGTGCAAATTTCAACATCAGAAGACCACCCCATATGAGTATCTGTAACTACCACACTAATTGGTATGGCTTGTGAACTATAGTATTTAAATTCATCTTCTATTTTTGCTTCAAAAGTACTCATCTTTGTTGGTGTGTTCTAAAATTTTCAAATGTGTGTCTTGTGTGAGAGTTAGGGTTAAATTTAACCAAATTTTCTTACAAACTTATAAAACTTTCAATTCACCTTTCCGTTAAATTTAAATAAAAAACAATTGGCATTTCAATTTTCAAAGGGAAATACCACTTTCGATATTTTCATTCGTGAAAATAACTAACAAAATTTTGGTTATTCAAAACATACCTGGTTTTGGTTGATGATGGAAATCTCTTCAAAATAAATCCTCAAAACCCTTGGTAGTTGTGTTCTTAGTTTCTCCAAATTTACCTTTCTTTGCGTGCAAGTATTATTTTGTTTGTTCAATGTCCTTTGCAAATTTGTAGCATGACGGGAAGTGGAGTGTTATAAAAGCAATTGCATGCTTGAGGTGATGCCAAGTACATGAGTAGTTCGCCACCTTCATTAATTACTTGTTATAATGCATTAATTTCTTGAATAAAGGTGTAATCATTATGAATTAGGGTTCAAATTACGAACACCTAGGTTTCTGCACAGGCTCACTACTAGAGGAGAAAAACAGTGTGAAGATCTTACATGGCACTCTGGTGTCACTTTGATTTTTGCAAGGCAAAAGCCTTTAAGATGAGTGATCAATTGTGATCACCAGAATTAAAAGTTCTGATACCAATTTTTGAAAAGAATATCGGGGACTAGGTCACCTACCTCCAAGCTTTGAAGAAAGCCAGAACAAAGAAGAGACCAGAAATTGAGTTCAAGAGAGATAAAAATACTCAAAACATTTCATAATAGGATCTTTGGTTTCTGGATTCTTACTAAAAGACAATGAAATAGCAACAATTAGACTCTGATATAAAAAAAGTATCACCAGGGTTAAAAGCTTTTCAGTTGATGACTTACCGGGTGGGGCTAGGATCAACTGAAGATACAACTCTAGGATTCTGGTTTTCGGTAAAATATTAAAACTTCATGAAAAGACCGAAACACCGAATCCGGGAAAGAATAAGGATTAAAACAAAGACTAGGCATACTAAAAATGAAACCTGCAATTTACCAAGAAAAAAAGGGGTCCACATTTTGCCAAGGGGAAAAATGGGGCGTGTTGTGAGACCACACAATAATAATGTTAGAAGAGCAAAGTGAAAAAATCATTTTCAAACTAGTGTGGACCCAAAAAATGGAGCTTTGTTACACAAAATTAACAAAGTTGACACTTAGTTAATTTTCCATCACAACCAATCTTTACTGGATCAAACCATCTTACAAAAATGTCTTCCACAAACACTTTAAACCTGTTAGAACAAACCAAAATGATTTGCAATGATCTACACCATAATCTCCACATCAAGATACAATGTTGACATCAATGACAACACTGTAACACATCTTATATATCTTTGTGCTTATCCATCATGCTCATGTTTCCAACAACAACATCAATGACATTCTTCCAACATATGATGCATTGTAAATATCTCATTTTCAATAGGTAAATTTATACAATTGTGAATGACCGACATGATGACATTCATGGAGCGTAACCGTGAGTAGCCTAGATTCACATGAAATTGGTTCGACGACAGGATGGAGAATGAGACATCTAATTGTTTAGGTCCAAATTTTAATGGAAGAGTGATCGAACCTATCGTAGGGAAAGAAAAACCATTATGTATTTTAATCCATGCTTTCAGTTGTTCATAAGTATCTTGATGAAGCTCTTGCATGAACAAGAATTCCTCAGTAATCACATTATTTGCATTTGTGATATCAATAAGTATTCCTTGTGTAGGTATGTTATTAATAAGACCAACAATGTAGAGAGGACCACCAGGAAAATGTTTAAGTGCATCCTCATTAGTGAAACTAATGTTAGTTATCAAAGTGGTTTGGCCCTTATAACGTTGAATGTCAATGAGACAGACATGCCTTGTAAAGGATTGTCCTCATTATCTCTCTTGTCACCATCGGTCATGCCTTCTATTTTATCGGCATTCATCACATCACTCTTATCTTCACTAGCTTTTACAAAATTAATTGAATGATTTCGTATTTGGGTTCATGAAGATTTGTAAATTTTGGTTGGGTGGGGCAACAAAATTATTCCCTTGATCATTAACACTGCCCAACTGGATGCGATTGGAATCAATGAGGTCTTGCACTAGATGTTTAATACACATACAAATTTTTGTATCATGTCCAATTTGTCAATGATAGTGACAAAATGAATTTGGGTTATGGTTTGGAGGTGAAGGCTTGGTTGTATCAATAGGTCTAACTAGAGGTAAAGTGATTAAGTTCTTTTTCAAGAGTTGCATCATAATCAAATGAAGGGAATCAAGGAGTGGGATGAATTTCCTACCCTTAGCCTGAAATTGGTATGGGGTTGTTTTTATAGCAGAAAATCAAGGCTCAACATGGAGGGTTGTTTGAGGTGGATTTATTTTTAAAAACCCCTTATTTGACTTCTTGAATGACTAAAAGTTATTGTGAGGTATGGATTTAGATTTGTCAGCACGATTCGAGGGATTTTTCTCTTCATATTTACTAACCAAATTATGATGATCACGTAGAGCCACACATAAATGTGAAAAGGATGAAAACTTCATCATCTATATTTTATCTTTTATGTCTTTTTGTACATTATCAATGAAAATTATTTGAAAATTCTCATTGGGGAGGTTAATATTGATTTGTGAGTAAATCAATTGAAAATGTGCTATAAAATATATGAATTTTCTCCTTGTTGTTGCTTACATCTCATTAAATCACGGAGATCCATCTTAGGACCCATTTGTACTTGGAAATGATTAAGAAAAGCATCAACAAGATCATTGAATGAGTGGATTGAATTATTTGGTAATGAACAAAACCATTCCAAGGCCATGTATTTCAAGGACTTAGGAAAGAGTTTTGCCAAGAGCTTATCTTCAAAAATGAAGTCACTACATAAAGTTGTATATGCTGACACATGATTATTAGGGTCTCCTTTACCACTGTATTTCTCAGAGCAAGGTATCTCTATACCTTGTGGTAAATTTTTTTTCAATATCTCCACAATGAGTTTCTATTGACATATTGTGAAGGTTGTCCATTTTGGTTTTGGTTTAATGTTGCTATTTACTATTGAAGGGATGTGACATTTTGCAAAATTTGGTTTATGATAGAATCATTGGTTGTGTTTTGGGATGGAGGTGAATATGATGGGGGTGTATATGTGTTAGGTGTAAAACTAAATTGTAAATTTGTGAGAGGTGATGGATTTAGAGAGATTATGTTTGATTGCATAAAACTAAAAGGATTCCCAATGGAGATACCCAAGGTTGGAGCTATACTATTGTTTGGTTGCATTATTGTGGTAATAGTTGGATTTGTATATGTAGGGATGAACAAAAGGGAAATAGGGTTCCACCTTTTAGGAGATGGAATTGGACCTAGTTCACACTTTTAGATCCCTTAACCAAGTGACTTGATTGAAGAATGGCTAGTGGGTTCCTATTATGATTGGACAGGGGTTCACCATTAAACAATGCTTTAAAAGAGGAAATTGAATGCACTATGCAAATTCACTATATGACCTAGGAATTTGAAAGCATGAAACAAGATTGATAAAATGGAATCAAATACTAAAGTACCTAGTAGAATGATGGAGTCAAAGGAAGGTTTTCAACTATAAAAATTTTCTTTTTGAAGTATACTGGGACTAATACACCAAGTTGGGCATATGAGTCTTGCTACAGGATTTCTAGGTAGAATCTGGAATCTTTCGATGACTGGTTAGGATTTGCAGAAAAGATATACAAGGAATAATATGCTTAGTTGGGTGTATGAGTCCCACTATTCCTTTATGAAAAAGCAGGATCTAAAATTTTTCTCCTATCTCTACACTTCCTCCCTATGTCTTTCAAACTTCGTTTTCGAATCTGAACCTACAAAAAATATGCAAAACAAAAATTGTTGGATTGATTGTTTATGGGGGTTTGTCTTGGTCAAACCCCTAGTTTGGTAATTAAACCTTGATAGAAATTATAGATCTGAAATGGAAATGTGTGTGAGAGCCCTAATCTTAAGTGTGCCTAATATTATGAGAGCTAAAATGCAATAAACCCTACTCTAATGTGCTATAATAGGATGCATAAATGAAACATGAAAATAATGATGACTCACTTTTGGAGATCTCCAATCACCCTAATAATTCATAAGAATGCATGTACCTTCCTTTAGGTAGAAAGTAGAATGATAATGGAAGATGGAATCACTTAGGAAACAAGTCATTAGGCTTGGTTCAATGGCTAGTTGCATCTCCCCAACCTAGAATCCATCATGATCCTCCATAGGAAACCATCATCAATCTTTGTAAATGCTTGATCTTGAGATGAAAGTGAGCTTGAAGACCTACAAAAACACTATAATGTTGCTCCAAGACTTCAACTTTGCTTGCTCCTTGCTCTTGGATGCAAATGCTTGTGATCTCTTTCTTACTTGCTTACTTGTCTTGTTCTATCTAGTTAAAAAAGTGAATGTGAGACTTAGACTTTATAGGCATCCTATCTAATTTGTCATTTATTAGATTCCCAAATGCCAACATTTGTAAAATTTGAATTAAAAACCATAATTTTCCTGCTCAAAACCCAAAAATAACCCTAAAAGGGACCTATACACCCAAGGTGGCGTATGGGTCCTACCCTATATTTCTGAGGTGAGAGAATGTCGGGGGGCAGGGTTAAAATATTAAATGCATTTATTGAATTTGTCAGGATTCCAATTGAAATAAGCTTTGGGATACATTATTAAGGGTCTTAGGGGCCTATTAATGATAATTTAAAGGACATAAATGCAAGGGTACTAAAATAGGTCCAAACTAAGTGTGAAATTTTACTATCTCCAAGAAGGGAGTATAATTTTTGACACTACAAGGGATAGAGGTTATGGTTGTAGGGGGAGGAATTTGATTTCCTCCTTGGCTTTGAGTGTATCCCAAAGCTTGAGCACAACTAGCCATTGTTGGAACACGATCATTAATAATATGGGCTAGGCTATAGACAACCTCTAACCCTTGGTCATTATCAAGAAAATTCCTCATGTTATCCATGATAGGAACTACAATACCAACAATATATTTTGTACTCACATAGTCTTGAATTTTTTCTAAAATTTTTTCCAATTGCTTGAGTTTCTCTTGAGGAACATGAGCAACTACGATTTCAACATCAGTGATAGTGGTTGATGACAAGGTGATCATGGGAAATGTGACATTAGGGAGGGAGTCCAACATGGGTTGAGTATTTTCAACACTTTGTGTGAAAGAGTTGGAAAACCTAAAATCCACAATAGATGTACCAACATAGGATGCCATGAGTCTCAAACTATGTATCACTAGAGTATTGGCAATAGGACACTAGTTTGTAAAACTCATGAAAGTTTTAGCACACCAAAAGTGCACCAAAGATGAACACTAATATACTAAATAAAGACAACAAACACCCAAAAGCAAGAAACAATAAGTAGGAAAAAACAACAAACACAGTAGCAAACATCTCAAAAAAAGTTTGTATAGCCAAGACAAGTAGGACAGGGTCACCTAGGGATGAATGAGTCTTGTGTTAGGGAGAGGGGTTGGAGGAATCAATCACTAATTCCTACTCTAGGTCTCACTTGGAAGACCTCCTTGGTGCCTTGCTGCTCCACCTTAACCTATAGGAACTCATTCTTGCCTATTTTCCCCTGGTTCTCCTGGCCAACCTCTCTACCTTGTCAGTTTTCAACTACCAAGCCGTCTTTGATACAATCCCTCCATTCTTACTTTTAACCCTTAATCCTTCCTAAAGGTTAAAACCTCCAAAACATTGAACACAACTTTGTAGGGGTGTGAGGGTGATACAAAGGCTTCAAAATATCTCACATTTTTTCTCTTTTAGACCCTCCTTACTCCACTTAACCATCGCTTACACCAAACCCTACTTTTGGGCTACTAGCCTAAGTGCCCAATTAGGCCTCTGAATAGGGATAAAATGCAATTTCCTTTAAAACCCACCAAAGACTATGGTTATTTGTTGAGGATTGGTGTTTCTTATTCCTACACCTCCAAGATTCTTAGGGTTTCAAGCCTGCTCAGGCCGTACTCTGTTCAAACACAAAAATGGTCAAAAAGCATAGGGTTTCAAGTTGCTCAAAACTATTTTAGGACTGTCAAAAAGTTCTCATATCAAATACACTTATAAACCCTCCTCCTGATCACCATGCTTAGCTAAGACCACCAAAAAAAAAATTCAAAAAAAATTTCTTCAAGATCTCACGTCCCTTGCAAGTTATGGCTCTTTTTCTTCAAGTCTACCGCAACCAGACCTGCACTAGATCACCTAGGGCAAAGATTTTCTTGCAAATCCTGCACTGCCACAAACCCTACAAGCTACCATATTTACAAGGAGGGAAGCTAGACACAAATCTCAAAAGTCCGTACAATTTGTATGGTGGGAGAGTGCTCTAGGACTCCATTATTTCAAAACTGCCTGTTACAGGCCAGAAAACATAGGTAACAAAAATATGTACAAATACAAAATGAAAATAGTCTACCAAGGTAAATAAAAGTCCCACCAAGCTTGTAAAAATGTTACACTACATTCTACAAACAAGATAACAGTAGGATCACTCCATTAAAATTTAGTTTGAAAGCAAAAATACAGAAAACTATCTCTCAAACGTTGTTTCCTTCAGCTTGCAAAATGTCACACTAACAAAAATGCCTCCAACCCTAACATATGGTTGAATAATGCCTTAAATAGGCCTTCAAAACAATTTATAATCTTGGGTCGAGCCTTTGGGTGACCTAATGAAACAATTTATAAAACCCAATGTGTTTTGCAAACTTTGGCAATTTTTCCCCATTCAGCAAAATGAGCCTCTAAACGTTTAGAACTCTTGACCTCATTTTTTCCAAAGACCAAAAAAAACCTTAAGCTACAAAAAAGATGGTCTATAAGACCTTATGAAAGCAAAAACAGAATTTAACCCCCTAGGTTTCTTCTTTACCTAGGAAACTGCCAGTTGCTCCTTAGGTGCTCCTGCACCATTCTCCCCCTCGCAGCTCAAACACTAAGGATTGGAAGGAGGGATTAGTGTCTCAACAATGCCTTGCTTCTTAAATTCTACTTATTCTACCTAGGTAGCTTCAGATTCATGCTTGTTCTTCCATTTGACAAGATGCTCCATATACACTTTGTGTCTTGTAGCCTTCTTCACTCTGGACTCCAAGATCTTCTCTGCTTGTAGCTTGTATTGATGAGGGAAGGGTACATTGTTGATGTCCTTGAGAACTTCTTGACTATTCTAATCCACATCCTTGACTGATCCCATGTACTTGATCAAGTCAGCTACATTGAACACTAGAGAGATGCCCAAATCTAATGGTAACTCCACCTTGTATGCATTCCTGCCATATTTGGCCAACACCTTGCATGGACCACTCTTTTCATCTATAACTTGGTTGACAAGCCCTTCTACAATCTGGATTTGTTGAGGTGGACCATAACATAGTCCCCAACTACAAATTGTACATCCTTCCTTGACAAATCAACTTTTTCAGGTTCAACTTTTGGGTTGTTGTTGTGATTATTTTCTTGACCTAATCTTGAATCTCTTTCATGGTCTGTGTGAAGTCCTCTGCATGTCCACTCCTATTCTCCATAGATCCAAGGTCTCTGAGTTCACAAATGCCTCTTGGGTGCATCCCATACACAACCTCAAAAGGACTTTTCCTTGTAGTTCTATTGACACTGTCATTATAAGCATACTCAGCTTGGGAAATAACCATATCCCATGTCTGTCCATACTCTTTAGTTAAGTACCTCAAAAGATTTCCAAGCACCCTATTAACCACCTCAGTCTAACCATCGGTCTGATGATGGTAAGCTGATCCAAATGACAGATTTGTACCCAATCTACTCCATAGAGTCTTCCAAAAGTGACTCATGAACTTCACATCTCTGTCAAATACAATGCTTAAAGGTAATCCATGGATCCTTACAACCTCCTTGAAGAAAAGGTGTGCTATGTAGCTTGCATCATGAGTAGTTTTGCAGGGAATAAAGTGACTCATCTTACTAAATTTGTCTACCACAACATAAACACTGTCAAAACCAGTTTTGGTCTTAGGAAGACCTACCACAAAATCCATGCTCACACACTCCCGTGGTCTGTTAGGAATGGGCAGGCGTTGATATAAACCAGCGTTGCTAGCTCCTCCCTTAGCTTTCATGCACACAACACACTGTTCCACATATTTTCTAACATCTCTTGCCAACTTAGGCTAGTAATAGAACCTTTGGACTAGCTCTAAGGTCTTATTGATACCAAAATTCCCACTAAGACTGCCATTATGCTTTTCTTGAATCAAATTTTCCCTCATTGACCCCCTTGGAACACATAACTGATTGCCCTTAAATAACAGTCCATTTTGCAGTGTATACTCAAAATATTGGCTATGAAAATGATTCTCAAAATCATAACATACCTTGTAAGCTTCTGAGAAGTCTTCATCTTCACCACAGAGGTTTTTGAAACTCTCTAATCCAATGCTCTTCAACTACATCTCTTGCACTATCAACAACCTTCTGCTTAATGCATCTGCCACTTTGTTCATTTGTCCCTTCTTGTGCTTGATAGTGAATGTGAATGCTTGGATGTATTCCATCCATTTCAGATGCCTATTACTTAGATTTTCTTGGGTGTTGATATAACTAAGTGTCTAGTTATCAGTAAAAACCACTAACTCTTTGGGTAACAACTAATGCCTCCACTTCCTAAGGGACTGCACTAAAGCATACAACTCTAGGTCATAGGTAGAGTAATTTTGCTTGGCTTCATTGAGCTTTTCACTAAAGAAGGCTACAGGCCTACCTTCTTGACTAAGTACTCCTCCTACTGCTACTCCACTTGCATCACACTCAACTGTGAACAACTTGTCAAAACTAGGCAATAATAGAATAGGTTGGGTTGCAACTTCTTGTTTCAGTTTCTCAAATCCTTTATCAGCCTCTTGAGTCCACTTAAACTTTGTTTTCAAACCACCTTTGATAGTATCTAGGACTGGTGCACATATACCACTAAAATTCCTTATGAATTTTCTATAGAATTGAGCCAAACCATGAAAACTTCTTACCTCTATTGTTGTGGTTGGTGTGGGAAAGTTTAGGATGGCTTCCACCTTGCTTGGATCCATCTTCAATGTTCCTTGGGATACTAAAAAACCCAAATACACAAGTTCCTACTTGAAGAACTCACACTTCTCAAGATTGATTGCCAACTTCTCTTCTTGCAACCTTCTAAGAACTATCTCCACATGCTTGAGGTGTTCTTCTGCTGTCTTACTAAAAATCAGTATGTCATCAAGATATACTACCACAAAGATTCCTATGAAATCCTTAATCACTTCATTCATTAGTCTCGTGAACGTGCTAGGGGCATTTGAGATGCCAAATGGCATCACTTTCCACTCATATAACCCATCATTTGTCTTAAAAGTTGTCTTCCACTTATCTCCATCCTTAATCCTGATCTGATGGTATCCACTCTTGAGATCCAACTTGGTGTAATACTGTGCTCCTCCAAGGCAATCCATCAAATATTCTATTCTAGGAATTGGAAACCTATACCTAATTGTGATTCTATTTATTGCTCTAGAATTAGTACAAAGTCTCCACTTACCTCCCTTCTTGGTTGCTAAAACCACTGGCACTGCACATGGGCTTATGCTCTTTTGAATCAAGCCTTGATCCAATAATTATTGCACTTGCCTAGCTACCTCTAGGTTCTACTCAGGTGTAAGTTTCTATGCTGCTTTGTTAGGCAATGAGGCTCTAGGTATGAATTCAATTTGATGACTTATTGCTCTCTTTGGTGGTAAAGTTGCAGGTGTACCATCACTAACTATGCTCGTGTACCTATCAAGCAACCTTTGGACTGCTTCTGGTAAGACTGTCTTTTCAGCCTTTTCTTCTTCTTTGGACTGCATCATGATCACATATCCTTCATTCCCTTGGTGTAGGTCCTTAAGGAACTCCTTACCACTACTCAACATGATGTTAGGTACCTTTGACTGTCTTTCATCTTCCTTTATTAATGACTGCAGTTTGAAGGTTCTTCCATCCTTCTTGAATGAGATGGTGTTCTCTTTCCCATCATAAATGGCACTTTTGTCATATTTCCATGGTCTGCCCAGTAGTAGATGGCATGCATCCATGGGTAATACATCACAAACCAACTTATCTTTATATCCTCCAATTGAAAATTCCACTGTTACTTGCTCATTAACCAAAACACTCTACCCTTTATTTAGCCATGTGACCTTGTAAGGGTTATTGTGAGGTACTTTCTCCAATTTCAATTTAGTTACTGCCTCCTCTGAGATTAAATTATCTGTTGAACCTGAGTCTACTATGACTTTGCACACTTTTCCAAGTATCTTGCACCTTACTCTAAAAAGAGCTCTTCTTTGTTTAGGTTCCTCTTTGACTGGCTGCCTGATCAAAACTCTATTAAACATCAGATTCTTTCCAATTTCATATTCTATATGACTGATCTCAATTTCCTTAGGACTCATGGTGTCCTCTTGTGCATAGGCCACTCTCTTTTCATTGCTTGATGAGGAAGCTTTCTTCGGGCATCTATAAGCAGGGTGACCTAGTTGGTTGCAATGGTAACACTTGATATTTACAAAATAAGAGTTGCTCCTACCTACTCCTCTTCCTCTGTTTGAACCTCCTTGAGGTCCTCTTCCTTTGTTATATCCTCCTCTTGAAGATGATTCACCTCCATGTTCAATGATTTTTGATTCTCCATGACTCCTTTGGTCACTGCCTCTACCTTGGTAACCACCACACTGTCCTCTTTGATCTCTTTGATCTCTGCCTTTGCCTCTGCCCTTAGAAGCCTGATCTTGCTTCCTCTTGTTCTTTTCCTCAATCTTTATAGCCAACTGATAACATTGGTGGACTGTCTTGGGACTCAGTAGAGCCATCTCCTCCTGAATGTTCCATTTCAACCCAGTAAGATACCTAGCCACTTTGAGACTCTCATCCTCTATCACATTAGACCAAATACAAAGCTTTTGAAACTCCTCAGTGTAAGTGTTTACATCTTGATCATTCTGCCTTAGACTTTTCCTCTTCTTGTGCAATTGAATCTCATAGTCATCTAGCATGTATGCTTCCTTTACCTTGGCAACCATTCCTTTCCAAGTTGATATGGGCTTTTTTCCTTCTTTCTCCCTTTCAGTCTGAATGAACTTCCACCATGTCAAGGCTGATCCTCTTAATCTTGACTTAGCAACCTTCACCTTCTGAGCTTCAGTGACTCCATCACACTCAAAATGATTCTCCATGCCTTCTATCCAGTCCATGACTAAATCAGGTTCCATTTTTCCACTAAATAGTGGTATGCCCTCAAGTCCTTTTCCACTCAAGGCTTTCAATGCCTTCAAGAAAGGCTCTTCCTCCAAAATAGGGTCAGGTTCAGGGACCTTGTCTTCCTCTGCAACCTCTTCTTCCTTTGGTACCCTACCTTCCAACTTCACGTTGTTCAATGCTTTCTCAAGCTGCTCTATTCTTTCTTTTAACGACTTGTTGTCCTCCTCTTATTCTTCAACCATCTTGGCTAATTGTGCATTTGTCACCATGATGGGAGATTCACTTGACTCAACCTCTGACATATATTACTCTTTCCCAAATCTTTTTCTTGCTCTAATACCAATCTGTTAGGGAGAGGGGTTGGAGGAATCAATCACTGATTCCTGCTCTAGGTCTCACTTGGAAGACCTCCTTGGTGCCTTGCTGCTCCACCTTAACCTATAGGAACTACTTCTTTCCTATGTTCCCCTGGTTCTCTTGGCCAACCTCTCTACCTTGTCAGTTTTCAACTACCAAGCCATCTTTGATACAATCCCTCTATTCTTACTTTTAACCCTTAATCCTTCCTAAAGGTTAAAACCTCCAAAACGTTGAACACAACTTTGCAGGGGTGTGAGGGTGATACAAAGGCTTCAAAATATCTCACATTTTTTCTCTTTCAGACCCTCCTAACTCCACTTAACCATCACTTACACCAAACCCTACTTTTGGGCTACTAGCCTAAGTGCCCAATTAGGCCTCTGAACAGGGATAAAATGCAATTTCCTTTAAAACCCACCAAATACTAGGGTTCTTTGTTAAGGATTTGTGTTTCTTATGCCTACACATCCAAGATTCTCAGGGTTTTCAAGCCTGCTCAGGCCGTACTCTGTTCAAACACAAAAATGGTCAAAAAGCCTAGGGTTTCAAGTTGCTCAAAACTGTTTTAGGACTGTCAAAAAGTTCTCATATCAAATGCACTGATAAACCCTCCTCCTAATCACCATGCTTAGCTAAGACCACCAAAAAAAATCTGCAAAAATAATTTCTTCAAGATCTCACGTCCCTTGCAAGTTATCTCTCTTTTTCTTCAAGTCTGCCCCAACCGGACTTGCACTGGATCACCTAGGGCAAAGCTTTTCTTGCAACTCCTGCATTTCCACAAACCCTACAAGCTACCATATTTACAAGGAGGGATCCTAGACACAAATCCCAAAAGGCTGTACAATTTGTACGATGGGAGAGTGCTCTAGGACTCCATTATTTCAAAACTGCCTGTTATAGGCCAGAAAACACAGGTAACAGAAATATGTACAAATACAAAATGAAAATAGTCTACCAAGGTAAATAAAAGGCCCACCAAGCTTTTAAAAATGTTACACTACATTCTAAAAACAAGATAATAGTAGGATCACTCCATTAAAATTCAGTTTGAAAGCAAAAATACAGAAAATTGTCTCTCAAACGTTGTTTCCTTCAACTTGTAAAATGTCACACTAACAAAAATGCCTCCAACCCTAACATATGGTTGAAGAATGCCTTAAATAGGCCTTAAAAACAATTTAGAAGCTTGGTTCGAGCCTTTGGGTGACCTAATGAAACAATTTATAAAACCCAATGTGTTTTGCAAACTCTGGCAATTTTTACCCATTCAGCAAAATGAGCCTCTAAACGTTTAGAACTCTTGACCTCCTTTTTTCCAAAGACCAAAAAACACCTTAAGCTCAAAAAAAAATGGTCTATAAGACCTTATGAAAGCAAAAACAAAATTTAACCTCCTAGGTTTCTTCTTTACCTAGGAAACTGCCAGTTGCTCCATAGGTGCTCCTGCACCATCTTGCTTAGGGATTCTAAGAAATGAAATATTGAATGTGAAATATTCTATTTAAACATCTTGAATCTATTTGGAGATAGTTGAAACAATAATTGAATTTGCAGAATTTGCTTAATGTATTCCAATTTGATTTGTAAAATGCAAGTATGCAAGAATGTAAAAGATGTTTGAATAAATTTTTATTGAATCTTCAGATCTAAAATATGATAATTTATTGATTTAAAGTGCAGAGACCTAAAAATTATGACTTTTGAATACAAATTTTGATTCTAAATAATGCACTTTCTTTTTACCAAATGAACTAAATGTAAAATGCTTAAGAATGTAATTTTTTTGAAACAAAAATATGTTGGACTCAAGGAACATTGAGAGGGGGGGAGTGAATCAGTGTTCCACAAATTTAAACTTTAAATCCAAATCTTGATCCATTAACAACACACAAACAAAAATAAAGATGCAAGCACATGAACAAGATAATCAATGCACCATAACACCAATATTTTTATGTGGAAACCTTGCTAAGGGGAAAACCATGGTGGAGATTAATCCACAATTTATATACTATGTTAAAAGTATGAAGGAAAGGGAATGCACATGCACTAGGGCACACTACCTAGAGCTCACTGCTCAAAAAAAGGAAGGTTCACTGCCTTACAAAATGTTAGAGATTACAACAAAATTTTGAACTGAGAAGATAACATCTACAAATGTCTGGTTTCAATTCTGGTGAAGCTCATAAATCAAGTTCTGAACCTTCTGTTAGACTCTGCACTTGCTTTTGCTTTGCCACCAAATCCTCTTTTATACCATAAAAATTCTCACAGTTGATCTTCTGATATTTGCATACCCAACTTCTTTTCCCTACAACTGCTCTCATATATCTCATGCACACAAAATGAATTTCCTGAACTCACATAAATACCCACTATCAAGAATTCAAATACTATATGTCGGCTTCACACAAAATATAATATTCTCTACATGTTGACTTTAAATCATAAATAATTTTTGATGTGTGCCCACACACGTCGACCAAACCATAGCTAGGACCCAAAACAAAATTCTCAAACATAGAAACAATTAAACGATCATCCCTTATACATCCACAACATGCTTCATTGATTAGGTCGGCCATAATGAACAAATAGATAGAAAATCATTCTACCGGATCTCTTTACTCGTGCATGGATTAATGCAACATCACAAAACTTACCAATAAGGTACCATACATGCTTAACAACCTGTCCTGGGGATCCACAACACAAGATGATGATCAAGTGAAGCATACAGATTAACATACTAACCGGATACCCTGTTCATTATGTTCTCTATTGGTAATACAGTACTTGACTTTAGCTGTCGGTATGACCAAGTTTGGATTTGTGGACCACAATAGTGACTTCAGTTGCCATCAATGACAACACTAGAAGCCATACCAATAATCTCCCTGAGCCATATGCCAACAATTTCCCCCTTTGGCATTGATGGCAACACTTAGTGAAAAATGACTAAGTGTCAAAACCAGAGGTAAGTTGCCAAACTCCAAAATTTCAAAACACAACAAAACACTACTCCCCCTTAGGATGTCAAGGCATTTTTCACTGCATTCTCTCCCCTTTTGACATCAATTACAAAAATTTACTACTTTTTCTCCCCTTTTTCTAGTATTCTTACTGCACTTCTTCCCTTTTATTTGCTAAAATAAAATTTTACTACTCTCTCTCTCTCTCCCTTTGCTAAATAGAAATTTGATCAAAATTTGGAAAACTACGGTTGCTGCACAAATCAAAAAATATATTTTATACTTATTTTTCATCTCTGAAAGGAATTTCTTCCAAGCATCTATAATAATCCCAATAATTATTATTAGACTGTTATTTTCTGATGTCTGGTTAATGATCTGAATGAGGGATTCTGGAATTGTAATTGCTTCTTCCAACTTCTCTCCTTTCCTCAGGACTTCAATCAACTGCTCCAATCTGCATTCAATTTGATCCTTTACTTTCCAGAAGGTGTCCATAAGAGTGTTTCTAGCAAAGTGAATCTTTGCATGCTCAACCTGCAACTCATGAATTTTGTTCTTTACTGCTCCATCCTAGTCCTGAACCATATTGTAGTCCTAACCAATTTTATTCAATTCACTTTCAATTTTCTCTAGCTTGAATTTGTATTTTCCAACAACATGAGGCCAATGTAGACAATAATTGTTGATGTCATTAGCTAAATTGATGCATTGTCTCAACACATTCATTTTCTTTTTCAGTTTTGTAAGGGATAGCCTAAATTGCTCCTTCAAGTGTAGGATTATTTCCTCCTCTTCCTTATCCTTAGAGCTAGAGGCCACAACTTCCTTAATACACTCAATCAACTCTTCAAGGAATACATTCTGCAAACTTTCCAATTAAATGTTATTCTGCACAAAATATCTGCCCAGAGTACTCTCAATCAAATCCTACTCATATGAGGTTCAATCTAACCACATGTCAACATTCTTTTGCATTCCATCTTTCTCCTGAACTATTTGCAGTATCTTTGTTTTGAATAAAGTGCCTTCTTCTTCGTTTCCTTCAGCCATTGTTTCATCTGGTTCAACTGATTCTGGTTCATTTCTTGGGGTGTATTCATCAGGGTCTTCATCAAGTATGTCCACAATTATCTATTCTTTACCTTTTCCTTCAATTTTAGGAGACTTGAGAACTGGAGGAGTATCATCAGTAAACTCTATTTCTCTTTTATGCTTCCTCTCCATCTTACTAGAAGATGATCCAACTTCAACTGTTTTTACTAGAAGAGAAATACCAACTACTCCAAATTTTCCTAACAACTCTCTAAATAAATTTGCATAAACTTGCTCACAATTTTCCAGAGTATTGAAATTCTTAAAAAATTGCTTACAGACTGGTTCACTCTCCTATCATACAACATTATCATTATGCAGCAAGCAATTTAGAAAATACATCATGATAGGTGTGATCAAAGTGCCAAACCTAAAAGGATAAGCTATATCCATTGTCAATTGCATGTTCTCCATCAGTTGATATTTCAAAAAATTGCACAGGTCAAAGTCTTGGTCCTCCATTATCATCTTATGCAAAATGTAAACTGTGCCTGCAAAGGCTGATCCTTCCCTATTTCTAAAGAATATTTTGTATGAAATTCCATATGTAATGTACCTTATCAATGTATCTTTGATCGTTGAAATTACCAGAGCCCTCTAATCTCCTATTACACTAGTTAGGGTTTCGACTTCCTTATTTCGAATTGACTTCTTTGGAATATCTCCAAAATTGCATAACCCAGTTAAATTTCTAATCACTTCCTTCGAAATAAGATAGGGTTTTTCCAAATTTAGAGTATCTTCATTCAATTTGCTCAAGATGAACCTAACCACTTCCGCGTTGTCAAAATAAGGAAATTCGTTCCAAATGTCCAAACTCCTATGTTTCGCTCCTTCGAGCCACTTCAATTCGCCAGCAGGAAACATATCTCTTACATCCCTGATCTTCCTACTACTATATTCATCCAAACTCACAATTCCCTTGATTTGCTTCATTTTTCATACTGAACAAGGTTTTTCTACTAAGCAAAAATTAAGAAATTCTACAAATGAATGGAATACCTTATGAATTCACCGTTGAATCAACTTAACTCCTTCAAAATTTTGCTCCAAAAGCTCTTTTACTATTCTTTTTCAATGCAAAGTGACAAATAAGGGTTCCAAGTATCCTTTTATAGCTTCGCACACCTAAATTTTTTCCACAATAAATGCTCTTCCCTAGGAGTTCTGGTTACACTGCTCTCTCATACATCAAGAGAAGAGTCCATTTGTGGACCTTCCAGATCTTAACTTACTGAAAAAGTGATCACGGATACAATTGATGATTGATGGCACAACTACTTACAACTTCATGTATTCTAGTGCCAACTATTGACATGGGGGCAAAGGATTTTACTTGAAAGACTCCCCCTAGGCCGATGGCCTGAGATCAATTTCTAAAGGAATTACCATAGGTAGCTTCTGGTATGGGCTTATTAGATTCACTCTTCTTTATCCATGTTTTCTTCATCTGATCTCTTATCTCTTCCACAGTCACTTTTCCTTTTCCTTTATCATTTTTCTGTGAATTTATTTCTTGATATACCAGACCTCTTCTATCCGTGTTCCTATTCCTACATAATCTTGCAATGTGACCAAATCTGTTGCAATTGTAACACACCAGATTTCTTTGTCTAGTCCATTCATTCCATTGATTTCCCCTTGATCTGGACTGGTTAGCAACATGTCCAAATCTTCCACAGGTGTAGCATTTTACACTCCTTATGCTGGCAGCCATACTTTTACATTCAATTGACTTATGACCAAACTTATTACAACTAAAACACTGACTAGGAAATGATGGACTGCTTGAATTTACTTTTCTTCTACATTGAGAAGTAATATGACAAAATTTACTACAAGAAAAGCAATAAACATTAAACTTCTGAGCATTGGGTTGTCTTACCGGATAACTTTTTCCTTTGTTCATCTGATATATTTGTCTGGGATCCTTGTGTTCAAATCTAGAGCTTTCTTCCTTCCCATATCCAAGACATCGCTTATCATTTGCATCCTTCTATCCTTTAGTCATCTCATCAAGCTTAGCAGAACTGATCCTAAACTTCTCCTTGTATTCATTTGTAGTAGAGAGTTCATCTCTGAGAATAACTATCTATCTTTCAAGCTCTTGTTCATTACTTTTGAATTGTTGTAGTTCAATCTCTAGCTAAATGAATCCACTATTAACTCTACTGCATTCTTTAGATTTCTCTTTCAAGGACTGAGCCATATTCTCCTCATTCTTCTTTCTTTCTTCAATCTCCTTAGTTAGCTTCATCACCATAGATTCCATCTCAAGCTTTAGAGTAGCATTGTCCCTAGCAAGGTTTTCACATTCTTCAGTTATTTCTTTTAGGGTCTGATTTAGGTGAACACCTTCCAAGATTTTATTTTCTTTTTGTTTCAGCTGATCACACAGTTCCTTCCTCTTTTCTCTTGACTCATTGATTTTATCCTTCAATGATTGAATGAATTTTTTAGCATCCACAAGATTTGCTTTTAACTCTAGGACTTTTGCTTTAGACTGATCAAGATCATCAAGTGCTAACATAAGTTATTGTTGAAGACCACCAGAGTCCATTGTAATTCAAGATCCACCTCAAGTTGTTAAGCTTATGAGGAGGGACCTACTCTGATACCAATTGTTGGACTCAAGGAACACTAAGAGGGGGGGTGAATCAATGTTCCACAAATTTAAACTTTAAATCTAGATCTTAAGCCATTAACAACACATAAACATAAATAAAGATGCAAGCACATGAACAAGATAATCAATGCACCATAACACCAATATTTTTACGTGGAAACCCTCCTAGGGAAAGACCACGATGGAGATTAATCCACAATTTATATACTTTGTTAAAATTATGAAGAAAAGGGAATGCACATGCATTCAGGCACACTGTCTAGAGCTCACTGCTCAAAACAAGAAAGGCTCACTTCCTTACAAAATGTTAGAGATTACAACAAAAGTTTGAACCGAGAAAATAACATCTACAAATGCTTGGTTTCAGTTCTGTTGAAGCTCATAAATCAAGTTTTGAACCTTCTATCAGACTCTGCACTTGCTTTTGCTCTCTCACCAAATCCTTTTTTGTACCAGCAAAATTTGCACAGATGATCTTTTGATATTCACATACCCAACTTCTTTGCCCTACAACTGCTCTCATATATCTCATGCACACAATATGAATTTCCTAAACTCACATAAATACTCGCTATCAAGAATTCAAACACTATATGTCGACTTCACACAAAATATAATATTCTCTACATGTCGGCTTTAAATTATAAATATTTTTTGATGCGTGCCCACACATGTCGGCCAAACCATAGCTAGGACCCAAAACAAAATTCTCAAACATAGAAACAATTAAACAATCGTCCCTTATACATTCACAACATGCTTCATTGATTAGGTCGGCCATAATGAACAAATAGATAAAAAATCATTATGCCAGATCTCTTTACTCGTACACAGATAAATGAAACATCACAAAACTTACCAATAAGGTACCATACATGCTTAACAACTTATCTTGGGGATCCACAACACAAGATGATGATCCAGTGAAGCATACAAATTGACATACTAACTGTATACCCTGTTCATCATGTTCTCTGTTGGTAATACACTATATTTGACTTTAGCTACCAGCATGACCAGGTTTGGATTTGCGGACCATAATAGTGACTTCATTTTCCATCAATGACAACACTAGAATCTGTACCAATAATCTCCCCAAGCCATATGCCAATAAAAAATAGATTTGCAAGTATAGGGCATCTGAGCAAACAAAAATAGAAATTGTGCAATGATTTGTAGAAGCACATTCCAAGGGTGAATGATTCTTTGTATAGGGGTATGAAAAAAAAAATGAGTGTCTGAGTTAATGTTTATGACTACTTTTTTTGGTTGCAAAGTGATTTACAGTTTGTTTTTTCTAAAAAAAAAATTATGAAATGCAAGTGCAAATGTATGACAATGTGTAAACAACAGTGACAATTTTGAGTGCAATTTTGAATGAAATTCTGATCTAAATGTTTGAAACAAAAACTAATGCAAACTATAATGCAAAATGCATGCAATCTTATTAGATTTTTATGATTTTTAATGATGCAAACATGCAAGATGTAACTGTAATGTTGTAAAATTGCACCCCTTGAAGCTTCACATGCATTCTTGCATCCACTCTCTTAGAACTTGTGTAGGATCATTTTAGCCCCTGCATCATCCTTTTCCCTTCTCAGGATGCTCAAAACCCCTTTTCATTAGCTACCTTCATGCGTCAGCTTTACGTCAAAATCTATATTTTTCTTGTTCTTGTCGTTTTGTAGCGTGATGTGTCTGAACACTAGCACACCATGTAGATGTTTGTGCACCGCACTAGCATCCTATGGCATTTCAATGTTCAAGCAATCGTTTCCAAGCATGTTTGCCACCTGTCAACACATTTTATCAGTGGTAATGGCCCGAGACGCCTTGTAATAGCTCAAGAAGCTTCTTTTCCTTCTTCTCCTCTCCTTAAATGTTATCTTTCCAATTCATTTGTGCTTCTAGCTTCTCTCTAGCTTTGGCTCTAGCCGTCTCCTCTTTATCTTGGTATCTTGCTTGCATAGCTCTTTACAACTTGCTACAACAACACTCTCAAGCTCTTATAGCACTCTTTTCAACTCCTTTGGCTCTTGCAGGTGGAAATCTTCCTCATCTTGTGCTTGCAAGCATCTTGGGATTTCACATAGCCCCTACCTATTGCATCTACATTTTGTGATACGTGTTCTCCTCCTTGAGTGGGTATTGATTTATCACCTATATTTTGTGATATAGGTTCTCCTTCTCGAGTAGGGATTGCTTTTATCACTCTTGCATTCATTTCATTTCTATCTATTATTTCTCTCTATCTATCTATTTGTTTGTGGAGGAGGGAACACCAAAATGGGGGTTAGACTGAGGCAAACCCTATACAACCCCAACATTTTCTCCAGATCTTAAGCATGCAGGTATTGAATATATTCATGTGTTGGAGGCTTCACTACTTAGGTTGTTGTGAGAAGTTTCTATCTCTTATTCTTTCACTTTATCATTTACTTTATTTCAATTCTATTGTACTTTGTTATTTTCTTGCATTTTGGAAGTTCTCAGTAATTAGATTGTCAATAGTCACTTTGTTGTTTTATGTGATAAACTCAATTTTTGGTCTGTATGAGACGCCAACGAGCCTCTGGGACTCCAGCGCACCGTGCTATCATCCTTATTCTGCACTGTCATCCTTTGGCTGAGAGCTCATCAATTTGTCTAGAAAGCCTTTGTAATTTACTCCTTCAGATTCTAGAACTCTCTCTTTGTTCCCTGAGGTAGTTAGGGAAGTTTTCCCCATGGGAATATCTTGAGAATAAAGAGAATCATGAGTAGTGAATCCCCCTTCTCTACATTTTGGTGAACCTGATGTGAACCACAATATTTTTTAAAAAACTAGGAATTTATTTACCCCAACTTGGTGGGGTCATAACTTTTGACTCGATGCTCAGAATTTAGAACCATTTACACCATTGGAAAGGTCTCCAAGAGGACTAATTTAGCCTTTCCAATAGTGTATTTTAGGGATTGAATTCATAACTTTTGATTTGAGGCAACCAAATTTTAGGGATTGACACAAACTTCAACCCTAAATTTTGCTCTGAAGACCTCTGCAAATGCAAATTACTAGAACCTAGAAAATATCCAAAAAAATATGAAAATCTAGATTTTTGGTTTTTCTTAGTTCTATCACCCCTAGATTGCTCCAAATCAGCCAACTTGTTTATTCATTTTTTTATCATATTTATCTTACTATTTTCAAAGTGAATTTAATATCTTCTTTGATGAGTTCAGTATCTAATTATATTCAAAATGTTAATGATGTTCCATTTCATGCATGTGATAGTGACTTGGCTTTGCCCATGTCACTTTGTATCTTTAATCCTTCTCATGAGATTCCTCTTGCTTTGAAGGATATCTTGTTGCAAGAAGATGAAATCATTGATACCAGATTTCTTAACATTACTCTATCTTCTCTTCATTCCAGTGCAGTCTCTTCTAGAGATGATGCTTTAGTGAATGATGAACCTCCTTCCACATCTGATCCTCCCCAGATCAATGTTGAGAATATGTCTTTAAATAATTATTCCACTAGTTGTGATGAGTCTGTAAATATAATCTATGTCTCTACTGCCCCTCAAAGGCCTAAGAGACTTGTTATTTATTTGACCCCATCTACTCCTTCTCCTAAAAGGATTTGTTCTATTAATGGTGTTTTGTTTGATGATGATTCTCCAAACCTTTACAAGAAGGCTCCCTCCTATAGAGCATTAGCCCATACTTATAATACTAGAAAGAATAAATAAAATATTGATCAACCTACTTCTTTACCACCTTCTCAACCAAGCCTTCCTCAAGCACCTAAACCTACAACTAAAGCACCTGGTGATTATGATCTTGTCAATAAACTCCACATTACTTCGGCCAAGATCTCACTGTGGGACTTGCTTCAATCTACTCCGATTTATCAAGGTATGCTCCAAGAAGCCTTGTAAAAGATCCTCTTGCCTGCCTCTGCTAGGCTGATGGATGTTAATGTTTTGATGACTCATATTCATGCAGATTTTTTGAATATCACATTTTATCTGCAAGAACTTTCGTCCCCGAATGTGTAGAAATAAGCAGACCCTCTAATGATCATAGTTAACATTAATAAAATTGGCATTAGACGTACTCTTGTTGATGTCGGTTCGGTGCTCAATATGTGTAGCATTGATCTATTTCCTAAGATTAATATTGATTCATCTTCTCTTAGTGATTCTTCTGTTATCATTCATGGGTTCGATAATGTCAGTCAACAAGCCCTAGGCATGGCAGTCTTGCTTTTGAGGTTAGGACCCATTATTGTACTCACCCTTGTATATGTTATGTCAGAAAAATTACCATATAACCTTCTTCTTGGTAGACCATGGATTCATGCTATGGGTGTAGTCCTGTCTACCTTGCATAAATCTATTAAGTTCATTTGTAACAATCGAGTAGTCACAATCAAGGTTGATCCTGAGGCTATGCACTTATGTGAGATGGAAGCTTTTGGTCAAGTTTTGGTTGTGCCTACTCTTATTCCTTTAGTGTCTTCCAATGTGTCAATGTTTACTCTAGCATTACCTACTACAAAGGATACTCTTGAGATAGATGTCCCTAAAGAAGATCCTTTTGGAGCAAGAAATCTTAAGTCTGCCCCTTCTACCTCTTCTCAAGAAAATGCATTTCTTGGTGATGACTGGGGTTCTCTAGACTTTACGAAATCCTTCATTGGAGAATATAAAGTTGCCTTGATCCACTTAGACCTTTCGATGACATCATTCAAACCCACTATCAAAGATAGTTATTCTTCTATATTGTGGGATAATGTGAGCAATAGTTGTAATGTCCTTGATGTAAATCCTCCTCCTTCTGAGGAAGATGATCACGATTTTGTTAAAGAGGCTAATGATGGTAATCCTATCAAGGAGGTTGGTGGTGATCCCATAGAAGAGTATAATCCCCATTATTGGAATAATGCTCTCTATGAAGATCCTTCTCAATATTTGCAAACAAGTTATGGCCTTGGCTTTAACCTTGTCTCTAAATATAGCTATGTGCATAAAGATTGTGGGCATAACAAACAAGGCATTCAGGTCCCTATAGAATATGTACCTCGTAAGCGTAATTTGGGGCTTGGTTGCTCAAATGAACAATCTAAAAGAAATCCATGGTTGAATGACATGGGTTTTTCTCAACCTCGCTCTATTGGATTGATTCATCCTCCATTGTATTCTATCTTCATGACTTCTTCTTGTGAGCAGTAAAACTTTTCTCCACAAGAGAAAGGGTTGCTTCCTGCTCCTCATTCTTTATCTGAGCAAGAGCATATTTTGTTGAGGCTTCTAAAAGCCCACTTAATTACTCTTCCTCCTACACATAAGAAAATTCATAAACATGATAAAGCAAAACATTCTTTCTGTGCATACCATTGAGTGCCTAGCCATTCCACTAATGAATGTAAGGCCTTGAATGATAAAATACAACAAATTCATGATTCAAGTGCCATCACTCATTTATTTGTTGATGTACCTGCCTCTTCTTCAAATGATAAGTGATATCAAGGTCTACCTCTATCTTGTGTGTTTTAAGTATCTTGCAAGGTTCTCCTCCCCTGTATGTTGGGGGTAGTGATAACTTGTTATCGAGATGTGTGTCCTTCTTAAGGACCCCCTCTCTTCTCTCTATCTTTCAATTGGAATTTTCCTCTTTGTGTCTTGAAGGGTTCCTACCGAAGGAACCCCCTTTGAAAGCTTCTCCTTCAAATGAATTCATTGGTGTCTAGCTTGGGGGTAGCTTGACTAGACCTATCTTTTATGTGACCATACTGCAACGCAACTTGCAGTAGCCACCTATTCATCTAATTATTCTTGCTCTGTAGGACTAGGAACCTATAGAGCTCCTTTACATCAAGCCTACCTAACATGTTTAGTTTGTGGATTAACATGTTGCTTTGCAGGTGTGCCTGTGAAGATGCTTTTCAATCAACCTTGCAGGATTGAGCACCTGTAAGGGTCCAATTCAACTCTGCAAATTCCCCTACATTGGCCTTCCCTTAGGAGAGAGTACCTGAGGCACCTTCTTTGCAAGACTAAGGACCTATAAAGCACTTTCATCCTGCGAGATCTATTAACCGTTGGTCTACAAGCCTCTATTGTACTTTATTCAACTTTGTAGGAGAGAGTACCTATAGAGTCTTTTGTTCACCTTTCATAGATCTACGGATCTGCAGCACATTTGTTTAGCTCTCCTTGGGTTCGAGGACCTATGGAGCCATCTCTCTTGGAATTTTCATTCCTTTCTAGTTTCTCCATCTCTCTTTAATTCTTTTTCTTTTCAATTGTGTAATCGGATCGAAGATCTGTATCTTCTTCATCCTGAGTATATGCTTCTTTCTCTCTTCAACATTGGTTGCTTCCCTGAATTTTGGGTGCATTCTTCTCTTGAAGCGGTCAATCCTTACATTTTTCTCTCCATTTAATAATTATTTTGTGTGTTATTTCTTAATTTGGGGATGATGCATAATACTGAGACAACCTTTTACTTCAAGGTCTCTTTCGCTTTGCTGACTCAAATCCTGTTAGTTAGTTAGGTTCTTGTGTGTATGTGTTTTTCTGTTCTAATATCGTTGTTTGGTGCAAGTCTTCCTTGTATAATGTGTTTGTTTTGTAGGTCTTTAGCTTAGGGGCATGCTTCCTTGGTTTGGAGAGCTATTTGCTTCCTCTACAGTATCCTTTTGCTATCATGATGTTATTTATATTTAGTAGATTTCCTTTAGCGTGCATATTAGTGTAGATTAATATGCCTGCTAAAGTAGGGGCAAAATGTAATGTCGTAAAATTGCACCCCTTGCAACTTTACATACATTCTTCCATCCAATTTAGTGTCCACTCCTTTAGAACTTGTGTAGGCTCATTTTATCCCTTGCATCAGCCTTTTCCCTTCTCAAGATGCCTAGGACCCCTTTTCAGTAGCTACCTTCGCACATCAACTCTGCATCAAAATTTGTGTTTATCTTGTTCTCATCGTTTTGTAGTGTGATGTGTCGTGCACAAATGTCTACACGTTGTGCTAGCATCCTATGACATTTCAACGTTGAAATGACTGTATCTAAGCATGGTTGCCACTTGTTAGCAAATTTTATTGATGGTAATGGCCTAGGAAACCTTGTAACAACTCAAGAAGCTTCTTTTCCTTCTTTTCCTTCTTCTCCTCTCCTTAAATGTTATCTTTCCAATTCATTTGTGCTTCTAGCTTCTCTCTAGCCTTCTCCTCTTTGTCTTGTTATCTTGCTTGCATAGCTCTTTACAACTTGCTACAACAACACTCTCAAGCTCTTATAACGCTCTTTGCAACTCCTTTGGCTCTTGTAGCTCCATCTTTCTCATCTTGTGCTTGCGAGTATCTTGGGATTTCACACATCCCCTACCTAATGCATCTACATTTTATGATACAGTTCTCCTCCTCTAGAGGGGATTGCTTTTATCACCTATATTTTGTGATATGGGTTCTCCTCCTCAAGCAGAGATTTCTTTTATCACTCTTGCATTCATTTCATTTCTATCTATTATTTATTTTTATCTATCTAGTTGTTCGTGGAGGTGGGAACACCAAAACAAGGGTTTGATTGAGGCAAAACCCTATATAGCCCCAATATTTTCTTCAGATCTTATGCATGCAATTATTGAAGATTTTCATGTGCTAGAGGCTTCATTACTTGGGTTGTTGTGAGAAGTTTCTATCTCTTATTCTCCCACTTTATCATTTACTTTATTTAAGTTCTATTTTACTTTGTTATTTTCCCATATTTTGGAAGTTCTTAGTAATTAGATTTTCAGTAGTCACTTTGTCTTTGATAAACTTTATTTATGGTTTGTATGAGATACCAAAGTTCCATGTTGTCGTTCTTATTCTGTGTTGTTGTCCTTTGGCTAAGAGCTCGTCAGTTTGTCCAGAAAGACTTTGTGATTTACTCCATATTCTAGAACTCTCACTTTGTTCCCTGAGATAGTTTAGGGCAGTTCACCCCTTGGGAATCTTTTGAGAATAAAGAGGCTCATGAGTAGCGAATCCCCCTTCTCTATAGTAGCCCTAAATGAAGAATGCAAAACACAATAATGCAAAATCTAGAACTAGGGTTTGAAATACTTCCAAATTAGAAAGGTATGATGTCAAATGTCAAGTTCACCAAAATGAAATGGTTTGAAAAGGGGGGAAACCTTAGTTCCCTTAATATGGAGAAACTATGATTTAAAGGTCCTCTTCCCAAGATTTTATTAGAATGCACCAACGATAAAGCCAAGAGATTGACTTTCAACCTCAAAGGTGAGTCAATCAGACTTGGGTTGGTGGATTCTTTAAGGGTAGAGACTGATTATGAATGATTTGATATGATGAATCTAAATGAACTATATGACCTAATATATAAATTATAGATTCCCAAAGATATACAGACTATAACAACACTTTGCAAGCAGATATGGGGGATATTTGAGGGTATTTACTTGTCGCCAAAAGTTGATTCTGATGTGTGCAGAGGGACTGGTTTGTCCTTGGGTGAATGGGTCCTTGATAGGTCCTTTGAACATACTTTTTACAGTCCTCTGGTGCCAGATCTGAGATGCTAATTTCTACCTGTAAACTTGTTGAAATGACAGAAATAAATTTTGCAACTTAGTTTTCATGTCTTGGCATAAATGATGACAACAAATACAACAATGCAAAATTACTCTTCAAGATCTCTTCAATCCTTCTTCCACCTATAACTTGCACATATGAAGAGGAATTTTATTTTGTTTTATGCCATATAGGGGTTTACCTTAGTCAAACCCTGTGAATAGTGTTTCCACTTTCACAATGGAAATGTCAATAATAAAACATTAAATGGAAAGGAAGGAAATGATGAATGAACACTTGTTGCAACTCACCACCCTTCAATGGATTCCTTGAAGGATTGAATTCATACACATATATTCAAAGGAACTTGATCTTGCTTGCTTGATTTGATTGAATGCTTGAATGTATGAAGACCTACAACACTTGTTAGCCTTCACAAGACAACATGAACACACATAAACTTGGAAAATATGTTAGGATCTTGATTGCTATTGTAAATGACTTATAATGCTTCTATTGAATGCTCTTGACAATAATATTTGCTCTTCAATTTCTCTCATAAAGTGTGTCCTCTTTCAAATGATAAAATGACTGTATTTATAGGTGTTTATCTAATTTCTCAAAAATTATATTCCAAAATCCGACACTTAAAATTTGAGTTTGGATCATTAAAATTCTACTAAAAACATATTTTAAATTAGGTCCTAGCACATAAAGGGGACCCATTTTCCCATGGGCGAATGGGTCCTAGCCTATGTTTCTAGGACACACATAATCTATGGCAATTTAAATATTAAATGCATTTATTTAATGATGGTTCTCCTTTTAGAAAATAGTAAAAATAAGGCTTGGAATGCGTAATTTGGAAAATTATAAGCTTAATTAAGTCCAATGAATTAAGAGACCCAAACATAGTGTGAAATTGTAAAGGTATACAATTTCCTACAATACATAAATGGTTTCCCAATGTGACACCTACATTAAATATGTATCCCAATATCTCATACAACATAGAAGTGTCCCCAAGAATTCCTAAACCAAGTGGTATCCACATCTCTAAGATGTGCCACAATTTTAAATATTTATTTTTAAATTATTAGTACTATTATTATGAAAGTTGTAAAAATACCTTTCCCAATATTCCTTGACATATAAATTGCATAATGAGGTAAAAAATAAGCTCAATCATAAAGGGAGCAATATGTACCATATAAATGTACATGTGATCCATGTGCCCCTTCAAGATAATCACAATGATAACCAAGATCACCTTTTCAAATAAGAACCCTCTCATCCTCCATCATGTCAACACATCAAAGATAAAATTCTATCCAAAGGTGATTAATACACTAATTGATGTATAGAAGCATAAATGAATCTTGCCTCAAATTTATATCTCAATACAAACACCAAATCCAATAATAAAAAATAGCCCTAAGTAGCTAAAAATAACCCAAAAATATCTAGAATAGAAACAAAGGTAGTTACTAACACATTGAACTAACCATAACTAAAAAATAAGGTATATTGATAATCTTAATTAGACCTTTTTCCATCAATATATCCAACCCAAACCACTATCATGGGTAATGTCAAATCTAAATTTAATCAAATCATCTAAAATTCCACCAATAGAACTCACAATAAGGGTGTGGCGAATGTCATAAATATCATATAGTAATAAAGAACATACATGATAATTTGTAAACTTGCAAACTAAAACACTGTAAAATAAATCTCTTGCTACTACTCTCCATAACTCTCCAAGTTATTCACATAACTTTCATATGAGCACAAACCTCCAAGAATAAGCACTAGACAATAAAAAACCTACAAATAAAAACCATCTAGCATGTGTTTCTACCAACACCTCTAAGTCCTCTAGTTTTCAAAAGCAATATCTCCTTCCCAAAAACCCAAATAGGAAATCCTCCACAACATCCACCCATTTGACCCCAAGGTTAAAAATATCATATATCAATAAACTAAATAGGATGTAAGACTCTCAAATTGAAGCAAAATCAAACCAACAAACATCCACTCTCTCAACAAGGGAATATGCCTAAAACCATTATTTATGCTCCTAAAAAATATCTTCGTGACAAACTCATATGCATAAGGAAAAAAGTAAAAAGAAACCATGTTAAGTACTCCTCAAAATAGCACTTTATAATTGACATATGTATATCAATACTAATCCTCATGAAAAGACAAAGCACAAAAAAAATGCATCTAAAAGTAAGGCATGAAATACCTATTACATGATTTATCTATCCAGTGGATTGAGAGCGGGGAATGATATTGCTCCTCTTGGGATACATTTATCCACTGTGACTTTCTCTATAAACAATCTCCTCATTAAATCCATGTTGAACTCATGTCTAGCTCCAATTGTAGGTTCCTCCATCTTCATATCGTAACCTTCTAAAAGAGTAACCATCCCAACACATGATCCCTATAAACAAGATATATCTAGGCTTATCCAAGTATATCTAATATCCATGAACACCCAAAATACCATAATATTCTAATTGAACTCCAACCACATCACTATAATAAATAGAAGCTCCCAAGGCAAAAAATGATCACAACACTCAATATATGAGAACTACTTCAAACCACTACCAAAGCTCCAACTATAAAATTAGGAACTCTACATGAAATTATGATTTACACTTGCATCAAAGTATATCATCTATCTTTAATAGATATATTTTCTCCCAAGAGCACACATAACATGCCAATACTAAAAAATAGAAAGATCTAGAGTCCATAGAAAAATATCACATCACTACCAAAGTTCCCAATACAAGTGATCTAGAGATACTTGTGGCATTGTGATGAAAATTTCCTAAGTAAAGATTAGCTATGGCCCCCACACAGTCAAAGAACTCAATTTAAACATCAAGTTATCCTAAAGGGAAAATTAAACCAAAATAACCAAAAGAAGACAACTACTGTGCGTTCTAAGAAAAATAAATACATTTAAATCAAAGTACTCTTATAGGAAAGGTACACTAAAATCCTAGAGTAATCCATGAATCATAGGTGAACTCCCTCCATATATTGTCTCTTGTCTACACTAAACCAATGTATCATGATGTCCAAAGGACCACTAACAACAAAATCTACAAACCGACACTACATTTATCTAGGGTATAGACAAACCACATTGTGATTAGATTTATCTATACAATATGTGGGTATAAAAATTCTATAAGACTATACAACTCATAAATCTCAAATTATGACAACATGAATCCATCACAATGTATATCCAAAAGAAAATAAACTCAACACCGCATTAGTAATAAGTAAATGGGAGGCAACAAGAAATAACCATGTAGATTATTCATAACTCAAAATTTAGATCAACCCTAGATATAATTTATCATAAATTCACAATGGAGTAACCAACATTCAAGAACCCATCAATCAACGATTACAAAAATGTTGAGTGACTAATCACATACCAACATCTCCACACTAAGAAATCTACAAACAACCTCCTTGAACCATGCATATGCATGAAAACTTGTAATTGTCTTACATCTAGAAACATCCCTATGAGATTCACAATTTGGAAAATAGTCTTTACAAATCTATAAAATCGTAGATTTTTGGCTAAACATGTAAAACTTGTAAAACCATCCATAGCAAGGACATGCATAGAAATATAAATCCATTAATAATATATGAGGTCCATAATTTTGAAAACACCAAAATAGTTAAACCAAAATAATAAAATATTATAGATAAGGATAACCATAGATCAAATCAAAGTGAATTTGAAACATCCAAACACTAACATCCAATATAATCAAGAGGTTTTCTAAGAGCTCTAGGCCACCGAATATTTCAAATCCACAATCAATACCATGCACGCATATAAATCATATAAATAAACATGTCATATAAAATATACACACATATAACAACCTCCATGAAACCATGATCACCATCCTCTATTCACTTGTACAAAACTCCCAATAAAATGAGATACCAAATCTTACATCTATATCATTCATTTCCTTGTAATTAAAAGACAACTAAAAAACTATATAAAATCCACCAAGTGACCAAACATATGATCCAATATGAAGTGCTTAGGAAATGCTTTGTGTAACTTATAAGAATTCCAAAATTAGACACCATGGGCATAAGATATGACATGTCAAACCAATGAGAGAAAAATTAAATTCTATAACAAATAATAAAATATAAAGAAAACACTATTAACATTATGTATTGCTTGGAAATAGCTTTCCATTGACTATCAAATTTTAAAAATATAATACCATGGGTGAAATTTATGCCTCCCAAAATAAAACGTGTTTTATTAAGCCTTAAAAAAATGAACTCTACCACTATTGTAGTGGTTGGTAGGTTGAGAGTGGGAAGTGGCGCATAGGTGATGATGTACATGTGGAAATTATGGTCAATGCAATTGGTGTCACCATAGAAGAGGTGCCAAATTTGAATCCACAAGCTTGAACCCCTTCTATAGGTTGTGACCAAGGGCTTACTAATCCCATGACCTCTAGCTCCAAATAAGCCCCAAGTGATGTAGTCAACAATTGAGAAACCAAGGAGGTTTGTTAATTGTTGCAGCCTTCCTTCACAAAATCAACACTTGAGACCCTTTTAAATAAAAACTCCACCATAAAATATTTTATTACATTCATAGAAAGATTGGAAGTCTGCAAACTCATAAAAATCAACATTAAAATCCATATTGGAAGCCCCATCTGCAACTACAATCAACTATAGGCAAGATTCAAATCTAGAATGAAAACACCTATAGGCAAGTTTCAAGAGTTAGCTACAACTCCACAAACTCATCACTTCTGTCCATTAGTGCTTCTTGATTATTATGAATCTTTTAAAACACCAACACGGGTTTTGTGCATCTCCTTCCTAGCTTTCCAAATCATTTTGAATTTTTCAATTTTGTTACTATATGAGAAAGTTATGTGATTTTTACTGAAACTGGGTCTCACAGTCACAACCCAGACAATCTTCCTCGCCCCAAAAATTCCAGTCAAAACCTCTAGAATCTTCATTACTCATTCCTGAGCGTGGGTATCGTGCATTTCAACTCCTTGATTATTTTTCTTAGCCAAAATTCAAATATTTTCCCAAATTGACATCCGCTAGCTCCTTCTTGCATCTCCACTCCTAGTCACCAAACACCATTGGCAAACATTTATCCCAATTCTTTAATTTAATCCCGGGAGTTACAAAGTAATAAAAGAAAAAAATCATTATTTGATGTATTTCTAAGATATAATTTGAATTTACATCAAATACAAAGCAGTGCATCCAAAGCTCATGCCAAACAAAAGTGAAATAGTTGAAGGAAGGGAGAAGAAGAATTATTTTATGCCTGTAAGACCAAAAACACACCAAAATTGATAAAAGGAAAAATAATATATATATATATATATATATATATATATATATATATATATATATATATATATATATATTTTGTTGTGCATGATGGCTCGTGCACTCGGATCCTACATCAAACACCCAGGGTAAGAAGAAAATTTTCATGAGTTGAAACTCATGAACATTTGAAAATATCATGTTTGTTCTTCACCCATTTTTCATCCTTATCTTCTTTCCTTTTATTCCTTTTCTTTCAACATGTCTGCTCACTATTTTTCTTTCCTATCATTGATTTGTATCCACCATAAACCATCCTCCTCTTCAAATGTTTATCTTCTTTCGTAACGTCCTTCGTGGGATCCAACCCACCAAAATATAATCGCCTCCACCAATTTTCCTCACCATAACCATCAACACTTGCAACACACATAAAACTCTGCCACTACAACTTCATGGGAATCAATAGTTTCCATTTTTCTTCTCCATATGTCTCAACCCTAAACATTACAAATGAATGGAACATATTATTATCACAAAATGCAAACAATTTTACCTCCTCTTTCTTCGCTGCAATGTTTTTGATTTCTTCTTCAGCTACAACCTTTATCTCATCCTTCACTATGAGGTTTTCATCTACCTCATCTACTCTCACTATCATTTTCATGACTTCAACCACTGTAACATCTTCAACAAATTCTTCACACAAACATGTTGCATACAAATCTGCATCTTCATTTATTTTCTTCCCATCTATTTGCAACTTCATATCCATCTCACAACAAACAAATCCCCATCAAACAAATCCCCATCAATTTCCTCTTCATACAATTCTAAAAATTTAGAAGATACTTTTCCACTTAATAACCTTTCTATTCCTCTTATCTCCTCTCTTAGTAGGAGATCTTCACCAATTTCCTCATTAAATATGGGACCATCAAAGAGCCCCACTTTCACACCTCCATCTATCTCACTTTCTTTACTCACAAACGAATCAAAATCAAAATTATCAAATTGTACCTCGTTTCTTTTTTTTGTCCCAATTTCTTCTCCTTTCAAATCTTCATGATTCTTGACTATCTCTCTTTGTTGTAGTAGCTCCAATTTATCCAACCTTTCATTCATATCCACAATCATCTAGATGATTCTCCTCTTTTGATACGTGTTCCATCCTTCCCATATCATGGGATTCTTCCTTATGCATATACCCATATCTCTCGCTGCTACAATACATCACACACTGCAAAAATCAATTTCTCATAACACACTACCCTCTACCCAACAAAGAATTTTAAAGATTCTTCCTCTACCCACTCTCTCTCAATGGAGGAACCCTACACATTCTACCCATCTTTATCTCTATTTGAGGATAGTAATCGCATACCCTCTTTCATGCCTACAACAAGCATAACTTCTCACAAAACTCTCTTTCTCTCTTGCAACTTCACCGCTTTAATCTTCACCAAAATAAGCTCCTGCAACAAACTCATACTCAACACATCTCACAACCCACAAGATCAACCTACTCTGATACCATTTGATGCATTCAACTGTAATTGAGAAACCAAAGAGGTTTTTCAATTGTTGCAGCCTCCCTTCACAAAATCAACACTTGAGACCCTTTTAAATAAAAACTCCACCATAAAGTATTTTATTACATTCATAGAAATACTAGAAGTCTACAAACTCATAAAAATCAATAATACAATCCATATTGGAAGCCTCATCTACAACTACAATCAACTACAGGCAAGATTCAAATCTAGAATGAAAACACCTACAAGAAAGTTTCAAAAATTAGCTACAACTCCCCAAACCCGTCACTTATGTCCATCAATGCTTCCTAATTATCACAAATATTTTAAAACTCCAACATGTGTTTTTCTTTTTTCTCCTTCCCAGCTTTCCAGATCATTTAAAAATTTTTAATTTCATTAATGTTTGAGAAAGTTATGCCATTTTTACTAAAACTGGTCTCACAGTCACGACCCAGAAAATCTGAACCTCACCCCAAAAATGCCATTTAAACCCTCTAGAATATTCATTACTCCTTCATGAGCATGGGTATCATGTATTTCAGCTCCTTGATTGTTTTTCCTGGCCAAAATTCAAATATTTTCCCAAATTGACATCCACTAGCTCCTTCCTGCACCTCCACTCCCAGCCACCAAACACCATTGGAAAACATTTATTCAATTCTTTAATTTAATATTGGGAGTTACAAATTAATAAAAAAAAAATCATTCTTTGATGTGTTTCTAAAGATGTAATTTGAATTTACATCAAATACATAAACGATTGCCTTTGTTGAACAATTAATTAATTATTACACTAGCATAAGTTAACTTAGGTCTTGCATTTAATCATTTAGTCCTAGGTTGCAATCATTTAATAAGTGGGATAATATTCCCTTCCTAGTTTGGTGGGATAAGATTCCTTCTAGAAGATGAGTTGTCCTTCTAGAACTTATCCCCTCATTTAATGATCATCACCATTAGGGTTTTTCTCTTGCCTATATATTCAAGGCATCTTGTACATTTGTAATATATATCAAGATATCAAGATATCAATCAGATATCATATCAATATATCATATCAATATTGAATCTCCATTGTGCATGCCTAGTTGCAACACTTTTGGGTGGTTGATTATCTTTCCTGGCTTAAAGGTCCTACATCGACTGCAGCTTCAAGGACTGTGCATCCATTAATCCCAACATGGTATCAGAGCTTATCCAGTGAAACGTCAACCCTCGATCAAGAAAGTTGGTGTGTGAGATTCTCTGCAGGCTTGAAGGTTTCCATTGAAGGCTACTTGTTTCCACCCGGGGACCAAGCTGATTTCTGAAGCAGATTGAGTCAAATCCGAGCTCGCCATTGTCTTCAGAAGGCCTTCGAAACCCTAGGATCACCTGCCCATTCATCAAAATCGGATACATCAACCCGAGGCTTGAGGTATTTTTAGGGTTTGCAAAATCAATCGTACTATCCGTACAATTTGCAGCAAAAAATCATCTCGGTCAGTTGTCCTCTGAGGCAAATTTTTTTTATAAGCAGGCTATTTTTCGTTTCAGAAAAATCGGGCATTTATATCTTTTGTTTGGAAAAAAATACTATTTTTCTATAGTTTGCAGAAAAATCATTTGGGCGACCTGCAATTTAATCATCCGTCGGCATAAGGGGTTGATTTAATTTCGGCATCAATATATTTTCGTCGGCATTGTTATTTCTATCGGCATTGGGTTTTAATTTTTTTATTGCATAGTGCAATATAAAAATCTTTATTGGTCGGCTTATATATATATTGTTTTTTGATTTTTAAATTGCTTTATGCAATATTTAAAAATCTGAAATACTATCAAATTATTTTTTTTTGTCGGCCCATTTCAACCACTGTCTGCAGATTTTGTGTCGGCCGCATTAAGTTTGCAGGGCCCGCCGTCACATCCGCCGTCAGCGATCATCGGCCACCGTCGCCGGCCATCCACATACCGTCGGCATTGCTCCCACCGTCCCCTGTATCGGTCATCGTCCGTTCCCGCCAGCTACATCTTCGTCGACGACTTCTGCCTACCGACTCCCGCCCGACATTCTACCTTGCGGAGTCTTCACCGACGGTATCTTCCCGGCCATCGGTGTAGGTTTATGCCGAGATTCCCTCACCGACCGTTGTGACTTCACCGGTGCGTTTTGACCGTCGGCCATTCAAATCACCGACGACCAAGCCTCCCGCTGACTGCCGGGTTCTCATTGCCGGTGCCGAGATTTCCTACCCCCGCGGCGCCACCATTTCCAACCAGCTTCGCCGGTTGCTCCACCTCCGCGCCGCTCCAGGAGGGAGCACTATTTTTTTGCCAGCCTTAACCCCGCGGTCACATCAAGGACCGGGGGCTATTTTTTTTTTAAGCCCGGGGGCTAGAATCTTGACCCTACTTAGCCTGCCAGGTGCCTAATCAAGGCATTTTTTCGTTTTATCATAACTTTCACCCAGGGTATCAATTTTTTGCAAATGATATACCGTCAGAAAGGGAATTTCACGTGCTTTCCATTGGTGAGATCTGTTCTATGAATTTTTTCTCGTAGAATACTCTACATCCAACTGAAGACAAAACCCTAATATGGACTCAAAGCTGCATATCTTCTCAACCGTTCATCGGATTTCAAAAATTCCAGCGGCATCAGGAAGGTGCTTCAGAGCTTTTTTTTATCAGTCCAGCCCCTTGATCAATTTTAGCTCCAGGTACTCTTGCATGTGTTTTTTTTTCAGTTTGGTGCATTTGATCAATAACCTGGTTATTCTGAAGCTTGGGAAACAATTTTTTGATCCGAGTTGCATCACTTCAGTTGTACAACATATTTGGAAGTCCTTATTTGTTGTTGAAGGTCATTTGTCTTTGTTTTTTGTGAAGAAATTTCATTATGGGGCTTGCATATTACTCTCCTTCTCTGGTTATGTTGCACAAGGGTAACTATCAGCAATGGCGAGATGGGATCTGCCACCATCTTCATTCACTTGATTTGTTGCCATATCTATCTGGTATAGTTCCTCATCCAAGTGCAGGTATTCATGAACTTGCTTGGAGTTGCAGCAAATATACTATTTTGGAGTTCATTTCTATGCAAGTTGATTGTGATGTTTTGAATGCTATTGATCATTGTGATTGTCCTCACATTCTTTGGACTAAGCTTTGGGAGATCTACGGAGATTCAGATACTCCACCATTCCCCAATGGTCATGATTCAGAATGTCTTGCTTCATATCAAGTTCCCTATGATGATATTGTTATGCAGGAAGTTGATTGCCTTGATCTTTCCGAAGAGGTTGACAAGGTTCCTTTCGGTGCTTCTTCTTCATCAGAGATAGTTGGTATCCCTTCACATTCAGTGATTCCTTGTCCAGAATCATTGATTCAGGCTTCCACTATCATCATCCATCAGGACGCATTCAGTTTTTCAGACTTGACATCACATGATGGCTTTGTTTCAGGTATCATTACCTTGGCCACTTCTACAGGTTTGGAGAACATTCTTGAGGGGATATCACTCCTCTATTCAGATCCCACTTTGGAGAGTTGTTTTGAGTCTCCTCATTCCTTTGTCTCACCCTTGTTTGGGAATTCAGAGACTACATTGGAGGCATTGAGTTTCTCTTCAGAGATTTCTTATCTAAGACTTCTTCCCTGTCATTCCATTCAGGACTTGAAGTTTCTTCAGCATCTACCATTGGATTTTCTTCAGACTTCTTTCCGTGGTTTTGAGGACACTTCATTCAAGGGGGACTATCAAGTCTCCATCATATCCATCACATCTTTGTCTTTGGATATTGTTTTGCATCAGTTTCTGCATAGTCCTGGTTTGTCACTCTCTTCATTGATTGTGGCCTCTTCTTCATCAGGCAAGGAGACACTTGAACAGAGTTCAAAGACATCATCGACATCCATGTTCATTCTTCCTTCCTTCAATTCCTATCTGGAATGGGAAGCATCTTTACACTTGCAGTTGGTTTTGTTTCTTCCGAAAGGGATACAAGTTGTTTGTTGACATTGGATCTTGTACTATCTTCAAACACTTCCCTTCTTTGCAGGTGATCACATCTTTTGGGGGGGCTACATAGTCTCTCTCTTTCTCTCCTATGGGGGGGCTTTTGATTGTAATGTATCCATGTGACGGATGGTGTACTTGGGGGTATTTGGGAGTCCTCCATCCTTCCCATCTTATCTCACATTTTTGCATTTTCATCTCTCTTTTGGAGAGGGGTTTTGTTCCCATTGGTTTTCCCATTTTCTCCGGTTGTGGGGGATTTTCTGCATCTTCATGTACATGGGTACCTAACATGGCCTCGTAGCCGGGACCCATCATCATCTTGCATAATCATTGCATTTTCCTCCCTAAGTTGCACTTATGGGGGGGTGTTGGTGTAATTAATTAATTATTACACTAGCATAAGTTAACTTAGGTCTTGCATTTAATCATTTAGTCCTAGGTTGCAATCATTTAATAAGTGGGATAATATTCCCTTCCTAGTTTGGTGGGATAAGATTCCTTCTAGAAGATGAGTTGTCCTTCTAGAACTTATCCCCTCATTTAATGATCATCAACATTAGGGTTTTTCTCTTGCCTATATATTCAAGGCATCTTGTACATTTGTAATATATATCAAGATATCAAGATATCAATCAGATATCATATCAATATATCATATCAATATTGAATCTCCATTGTGCATGCCTAGTTGCAACACTTTTTGGGTGGTTGATTATCTTTCCTGGCTTAAAGGTCCTACATCGAAGACTGCAGCTTCAAGGACTGTGCATCCATTAATCCCAACAGTGCACATCCAAAGCTCATGCCAAACAAAAGTGAAATAGTTGAAGGAAGGGAGAAGAATTATTTCATGCTTGCAAGACCAACAACACACCAAAATTGAGAAAAGGAAAAATAAAATAAAATATTTTTTTAGTTGTAAAAGATAGCTCATGCACCCAGATGCTCCTGCATCACCAAGCGTTAAGCATTGGTTATGGATGAGACCAAGAGCTTTATTAAAACCATATACACCTATTGACACATAGATTATGTAATCTACCTATACCTATAAGAAATGACTATCCATCTATACCTTGCAAAAATGTACTTGCTAACACTAACCATGTACCTCACTAATGAAGAATATTCTACAAAAAATATCAACTACATAGATCTAATGCATGTGATTGTATACAACTTGGTACAACAAAATAGTTCTTCAATGCCTAAAAAATGGTTGAATTTTGTTATATATCCAAAGGATATCAAGTTTAATATTAATCCATAAGTTTTTAGGCCTTTTGGACTCAATGGTGATGGTTTTTTTTGTCTAAAGGTCATTTGTAAAACTTCACCTCTAAAGCCCTCACAAAAAGGTAACCCACATAACTCATTTTCCAAATCAACATGAAACCCCATATTTGCAAACATAGTTGAAACCTTCAAAATTCTTTAATTTTCTAATAAGACCATGGATTCAACTATACACAAGATCCCACTCACACTAAGGGTTAACAACTAAGAACATTTCTTGTCCTATAACTTGACAACTAGGTTATAATACCAAATGAAAGGAATTTTGGAGTAATATTTGTAGAGAAGAGGGATTCACTGCTCACAAGTCTCTTTGTTCTCAAGAGAATCCTAGGGAGCGAACTTACCTAAACTACCTCAAGATTAGCTAAAACAGATTAGGGAACTGAATGGATAAATTAAAAGAACAAGATATCAAGAATCTAATATAGACAGACTACTTCAGATACTGAAAGAGTAGAATCAAAAGATCTCTGTTACAGGAGGAATAAATCTCAGGCAAAGGACAACAATGCGGGTTCAAGACACCAACACAACACCCTGGAATCTGAGGGATGCACTGGCATCTTGTATGGATAGAGAGCTAAACTACAAAATGGAAATACCACTATTCTACTAACAAGTTTAGATATGAGGTTTGCTCAATAAAACAGAGTAACAAAAAACAATAAAAGCTGAAAAGCACAAAGGAGAATGAAGGAGAAGCTTACAATGGGTCTTGTGTTCGAGATCTTCCTCCAAGCTTCGCTTGGTCAACCTACACACAAGATGAATGAGGAAAAATGTTGGGGCTATTTTGGGGCTTACTGCTGTCAAACCCCTGCTTTGGTGTTCCCACCTCCATGGATAGCCAAATAGATAGAAAAAGTGGACAAGGTAAACAAGTACAAAGTGATAAAAGCAATCCCTGCTCAAGGAGGAGAACCCATATATAACACTAGATAGCAAATGAACAAAGTATTTATTCACAAATAGACAAGAAGAAAGAGAGTGTTACCCATAGTCCATGGCCCCCTCTTGATTGCATAGATGCACTGTTGAAGGCTTGCAAGAAAGCTTTGGCTGTTGGAGGGACCTTAGCTCAACAAAGCTTCGCTGTAGAAGCAAGATCAAGAGAGCAAGAAGCAGAGAATAGAGTGATATCGAAAGATTCAAATGTTAAAATGAGAGAGAAAACCCCAAAAATGAGAGCAAAGGGAGAGTTTTGTTGCTGCAAAAGGTGGGAGTTGTTACACTCAGAAATTTGACTGTAGGGACACATGTCACAATTCAAGATTTTGAGATTCCACATTTCAAACATAGAAAAGCAGGAGGACGCTAGCACGCCGCACAGACGTCCATGCACTGCATAGGTGTCTGACTCGTCATTTTTTGAAAATGAGGTGGTAGATTACTATCATTCCATTGTTGGTCCTTGTGGCATCGAAATCGTGAAATTTCTTGATCCCACAATAGTGGTTTACACTTTTTGGAACATCTTAATTTTTGTTGAAATCACATATTTTTAGAAAATATAATGATTTAAGCTTTGAAAAGTTTCATTTAAAGGATTCCACTTGAAGAGGGTTTGATCAAACCACCTTAGATCAAACCCTCTTGGATAGAACCTGCTAGTTTTAAATGATACCTATAATGGAGTCTCCTTTACACCTATCAAAATGTTGATAAAAACCACTTTTGATTTACCTTTTGGGGGTTCAAATGAATTCATTTAAAATTTATTTTTTGTAAGTATGCAGTCCTTATTATTAGCTTCCCAAAAAGTATAATTTTAAATATATTTAATTTGATTATTATATTTATATTTTTTTTTGTGAATGTAGGTTTTTCACTGAAAATCAAGCTCTCTATTCTACACATGTGGAAAAATAGCAGATTATAATTTTTTTTTCAAAAAATATCTATGCACTAGATATTGATGTCCTTGATCCAACAAAAATAAATAAATTAGATTTTGATACATACAAAAAAAATTATGTGTTAGCAAGTAAACCTATGTTTGAATTGTAACTGGTTTGACTTCAAAACTTAATTAAGAAAAAATATTCAATAAAGCACTATGAAACCAATTATTGATTGCACTAGATATTGTAGTTACAAATATAAATTATAAATAATTAGAATTTTATCCTTCATAGAAAAAAAATTGTGTTAGCAAGTACACGTCACTTTTTAAAAATGGTGTTTACTGTTAAATACTAGTTTTTGAAGGAGATGGAAAAATAAATGCAATTTGATTCCATTTAAAAAAAAAAAGATTTAGAATCTACAAAAAAATGTCACAAATCACTAATTTGCATCATCTTCAAATTCCTCATGGTTTAGCAGCCATAGGTGCCCAAAAGTGAAGATTTAGTTAAAAAAAATTAGTTCAATGTCCAATTTGGCCAAAAATTGTAAACCAGTATTGTAGGATCACAATTTTATAATTATAATTATAATTATTTTTATTTTTTAACCCATAAGGTTTTTTTCATAAATATGTTTAAGCATAATAAATGCAGGGCCAAATGCACAAATGTGAAATTGCCCTTAGGGTGCAATTTTATGACATTACAATATTATACTATTTCCACATAACCCTCATGCGAGAAATAAATGAAAAATGAGTATTCAAAATCCATAAAAATAATAACAAAGAATTTCATCAAGAACACAAGATATAGCCTTGGAAAACCCTCTCAATATAAATATCTAGTCTCCAAAAGTACTCACACACTTAATGTATTATCTCAAGAATAAGAATACGATACATAGTTGTATAGTCTCCATGCAAAGCCTCCAAAGTATCAAGCACCCTAGTTGCATTCCTCCATGCAAATATGAAAATGCGAACCATGTAGCCACACATCTCAATCCATTCTTCCTCTACTCAAATTTATTGTCTACAGAGGTGCTCAATCCAACCTTAGCCAACAAGCTAAAGGTTGCACTAGCCAACCTCAATTATTTCTTATATGCTTGCTTTTATAGAAACAAGTGTGTCATTTCTCATTTAGTTTTATACCCAACTTAATCAAATTACCTTAAACAATAACATATCACCAAGTGGCATACAATTGTACTTAGCTTCACTCATGGCCCTCTACTTATCCATCTACATTTCACCGCATTGCACACATTCCCATGTATTTGTTATCTAGGCATTCATAGCTCATCCCCATTAACACTTATTTATACATGTTCAATACCTACCCAAAGATCACCATGTTATCCCTAAATATCTTTTGAGCATGACCCAAGATTGATTCAAGTCAATCTCAAGGTATCAATCCCAAAATCCCACATGGGAAAAATATATAATAAGTTGCCAAATTTTATTTTTTTAAACATGTGTAAATACTACCCAATGTAGTACCATATGCATGCACATTTGTTGTCACCATGAGTGGATATGTAGTATTTCTTGTTATGAATGTATAGAAGAAATAAAATAAATCTATCCTATATGACAAAACCTAAAATATGGGGCTTCCTAGGTGAAGAATGAGACCAATAAGCATGATTCCTTAAGGGAGTGACTTTTGATGAGGAATCCATCCCTTCAAGGTTCTCTATATGTAAAGGAAAGGGTAAGCCTCTCAAATCAAAATACAATAGAAGTTATATGTCTAAATGCATAGGTAGATCCATACTACTTAACATTAAATAATTAATCCATAAGCATTTATAAGTTCTATATGTCAATCCCCATATAATTAATATAAACTAGAAATTATGTGAATACTAAAAAATACTAATTAAAAAATTTAATCAATACATCATTTAATTTGTGTTACTAATTAGTTGCATTATATTGAAATAATATGATTATTTTTAGATTAAATGGTCATGGTTCTATTAGGGAGCCACCCTTGATAAAAGTAGTTCATACAAAATTATAACTAACACAAGCTAAAAATAATTAGATTGTGAAGATTTTTAATAAAACCTAACATAATAAAGATGATTACATCCAGTAGAAGCATTAGCAAACAAACTCCAAAAATATATAAAAAAAATAACCATCATCATCTTCAAAATAACCTCCTATTTCTCTTGGCCCTTAGACACAACATCTCTATTCACTATCATTTCCTCAGCCCATGCCACTACACTAGGGGCACTATCCATGATGTTATGAGCCTAGTAACCTCCAACCAAAGTGGGGAAACAGAGGCCATGACTTAAGCATTTATGATGACGAGTTATGTGTAATGAGCTACCGTAAAACATCAAAATTGTGTAGTCATTGTTCAATTCAACATTACCATTATGGTAAGAAATCTTTAAGCCAATAATAACATGACCAACATCACTGGAGAAATATCTAAGAACTCCTATCTCACATCAAAGCTCTTCCATTTATATTTTTCTTTATGATATGGCCTTATTTGAATTCATGGACTCAACATATACCACTTTATTTTCCCAACATCCTTGCAAGTGCTTGCAAGACCTTCCTCTTTCTCTACAAGCTCCATTAAACCAAAGTAATATGGAGTTTTTTAGTAGGCATACCTGTAGGTTAGCACCAGGAACATCCAACATAATTCTTTTTAACAAATCCCTTTGTAGGGTTGCTTTCAACATGCTTGGAAAGGTGTCTCAATCTTGCTCCTAATGTTAAGAATATAAAAAATGTAGTTTTTGGGCTTTAAAATAGAAAAACTCAAATTTTGGGCTATAAAGTTGGTTTCTGGGTAAAATAGAAAATTTGGGTTGTTTGGCTTTGCCTCTAGGGATGTCTTTATGAATCAAACATTAGATCAACCCTAGATCTAATTTGTCACAAATTCACAATAGAGTAATCAACATTCTAAAACCCATCAATCAACCACTATAGACACATTGAGTGACTGATCACATACCGACATCTCCACACCAAAAAAGATACACACAACCTCCTTGAACCATGCATGCAAACCTATAACTACATTACATCTAGAAACACCCTTATGGTATTTACAATCTAAAAATTAGTCTCTTTGTAGATCTACAAATCACAACTTTTGATTAAACATGCAAAACATACAAAACCTTCCATGTCAAGGACATGAATGTAAATTTGAATCCACTGATCATCTAAGAAACCCAACATGAAAACACCAAAATGATTAAACTAGAATAATGAATTATCACAAATAATCATAATCATAGATCCAATCAACATGAATCTAAAACATGAAAACACTACCATCCAATACAACCAAGAGGTTTTCTAGGAGGTCTAGGCCACTAAAGAGGTCAACTCCACAAGAAATACCATATAATCATATAAACAATCATGTTGTGTTAAAACTCCATACATATAATAAATAGAAAAATCTACCCATATTGACAATGTCTTTGAATAACACCAACAAGACACATAACCCAAGTATATCATATTTTCATTCATGATTTCCCTTTATTTTATAAAAATGGAAATAAAACTTGAGCCCAATAATAATTCCTACTCATTGAGTTCCAACTAATGACACAACTACTTAAGATTGTTAGGCTGACAATCTTCAAATGGTGTGCCATTTGTTGGTCTTTTGAAATGATTAATGGTTTCATCATATTGAAGACTCTCCATCACTTCTAAAGTTTTTCATAGGGAGGAATCACACCATACTAATGTGTTTGCTTCCAACCAATGGTGTAACAATAAAAATATGCTATATTAACAATGTCTTATAGGAGCATGTGTCATTGATTTTTAGAAATAATTGATGATGTGGATTTATTATGGATCACAGGAGAAAAATGGACTCGTAGAAATATTTTTTTTTGTAACATAGAAAAGGAGGATTTTAATATTGAAAAACAACTTTTTCTTAACCAAACAAAAAAAAGAAAGGTCAATTGAGATGAAGCTCTTGAAGAAAAAATGTTGCTAAGAGAATAATACCTTGAAGGGAAAATAAAGAGCAAAGCTCCACACTTCACTTGTGAGATATCTTTTGTACATGGGTATCCCATTGAGCATTGTTGCTAGGACCCATCTTTGTATTCTTGTATTTTTTGTTCCTCCCTAAGTTGCACTTAAGGGGGGATGTTAGTGTGAATGAGCTATATTAACTAATTGGTTCTCATTTAGGTCCTATTCAAACTTAGTTTAATTTACTTAGGACATACTTAGGCCATTTACTTTTGTGCCTAATGTCATATGATCCTACACTTATCATAATTATATGTTGTCTTATCTCTCACATTGCCTATATAAGCAAGGTTCCTCTTGTACATTATGTAGGTCATTGCATCCCAGTTGCACGTTATTATTGTATTGTTTAATCTAGTGTTTATTTCTTGCTACTCTCTTATAGGAGGTTGTTTTTGATTTTATAGGTGATCCTAATTGCTTTAATATATTACATGGCTCTTACACTCTCCTCCTTATTTCTTTACAATTTTCCTTTCTCTCTCATACCTTAAAAAGGATGCACAATATAAATATTTATTTAATAATTAAAAAATTAAATATAAAACCTTATAATACGATACAATTATATATAATCCAAATTAAAGTAATTATTCATGAAGTTAAAAACTTTGTTATAAGATAGAACATCAATAAGATAATACAATTTTTATAAAGACTTTGTTATAAGATAGAACATCAATAAGATAATACAAAACAATTTATAAAGAGTAAAGCACACCCACATTGTATAAAAATATAAAAAGCATGTCCCTCTCCAAGATATTAGAAAACAATGTATTAAGGGTAAATCATGCCTCTCTCCTCCACTCCCTAACTAGAATAATCATTCATAACAATGAAAACTTCATTACAAGGTGGCCTAAATAATACAATAATTATCCCATTATAAGGCAACCTAATGTATTAATAAGATAATAAAAACAATGTATAAATGAAGCTTTAAACAAGAGTAACAAAACATACATATAATGAACTCTACATATTTTTAATATAATTAATAAAACAAAACAATAAATTAGTGATTTATTATATCTTTTTCTATGTGAGATTATAGGTATGATATAAGAAGTATTACATAAGAGTGATAATTCAATTTTGAGGTATAAAATTTATATTTAATTTTTTCTTATTTGTTTTTATTAATTATTGCGAGTTAATTTGTACAATGTTTGCTATGTTATAAAATTTATGGATATTCAATGCGCACTTAATTGGATCATGTGGATTGTTAGAGCACATTTCAATTCTAAAGGATGACAAATGAATTAGATCTACATTAACATCATATAGACCACTTGCATGTTTACGAGATGTTGTCTTCGATATTTCTCATTGTTGTTAATTCATTTTGTTGAGGGGTTTGACCTAAGAGAACACATTCATCTATCAAGTTGACAAACTCCTAAATGGTGTCTCTAAACACCACCTTGATACATTTAGACATATAAAAGGCAAAGGCAAGCAACTTTTTAGGTGCATATTCTATTGGTTCATTCTTATACATTATAAATCAATGCTATGTGGCAAATTAGGTTTGTAGTAGTTTGAGTTAATCTTATAGGGCTCAAAATCAATTTCGATGGTTTTATGTGACATTTTAGGCTCTAAAACATTCATTAGATTAAAATATATGATTTTATAAGATGACAAAGAAATACGTCAACATCATTTCTCCATCATCAATCCTAGAGCCAAGTATATCAAATTAAATCATTTAATGATTACATTTATTTCAATTCAATTATTAGCTTCCAACCCTATTAGGTAGATTGATTTATACTTATTGACTATATTTATTTAATTAATGTAGATAAATTTAAGTAGTGCCATTGTTTCCTCTACATTATTAAAAAAATAATTTTATAACTTGATTCAAAATCCAAAGTTTTTTATTTATTTTATTTTATATGATGAGAAAATAAATATTCTTGGATTGTTTTAGTAATTAGTTAGAATTGGAAGTTCAAATCACGAGCTACAAGTTGTATGAATAATCAACCTTTTTCGATTAGAGTCAAACATCCAAAGATTTCCATACCTTACATCGTACAAAATTTAATCTCCATTAACTCTACATAAATGATTCAATTTCTCCAAAATCTTAAAGACTACTTTATATTATATTATATTATATTCTTCTTTAATTTGAACCACTTTATATTATTATATTATCTTTCTAAGATTTTTTTTTGGGGTTATGAGTTTTGTTGACTAATTTTAGCCACGCCGTACATTAAATAATCTTTGTATTGAATCCACACCATAATTTCTTGATTTTCAGTCACAATCACCATACTATTAATAATATAAATTTCATAATTTATTTTTTCTTATTAAATGCATCGATGGGCCTATCTATGATGGCTACAATTTACGTGGCCTTACTTACCTAGCAGGTAATTAGCTTAGTAACGGCGAAGAACCAGGTAAGACTTCAAATTCCACCAATTCAGAATTAATGTTATTCTATTTTGGCGTGAAGAGTAAATCCTCTGGTTACAACTTAGAGCCCAGCGTAAATGGGGGGAACAAGAAGTCCTCACATGATCTGGATTGAAGTACAAAACCCTAAATGGAGAAACCCTAACAGGGAGGCCCCAGTGAAAATGGTGATGAGTCCCGAGGCAACTACCTAACCAGAATATATATGTGTTTTGGAGTCGTTGAGGGAAGAGCTCGCCCACGGAAATGGCCAGTCCCGATGTAACCGCAATTACAAACCCTAAGTTGGTATTCACATGCACATCAAACAGATATTCCGTCCGACAACATGACAAGTACTACGACTAACGAAGGTCGAATTTCAAGTGGGCAGGACACATCAATATCAAGGCGGTCATTTGGTGGGAGGGAAAGAGGCTAGGTAGGGCTATGGGGCTATGGGTTAAGGGGGTGGTCCTTCCGAGGTGATGAACATGAACATGGGCTGGCTTACTTATCTATACGTTCAAAGAAAGACAGGGTTTAAGTACCTACGTACAATGAAAGCGTGGAGACTTAGACTGGCGTGCCTGTGCCTGTGCCTGTGGCCTGTGCCTGGCGCTGCCGCTGCCGCTGCAACTGCAAGTTGCAAGTTAAAAATGAAAGGGTAATTTGAAAAGCGACTGTCCTTTCTTTCCCCAAGGGGGGAACTTTAAACGTTCAAATGAAGGCGTGGATTAGGGTTAAACGTCGGTTTGAATGTGCGGCTGCAGGGAATCTGGTCGAAGGGAAATTGACTGGCCCGGGCGATACTCCATTTCCCGACCACGCTATCCGTTGAAATGACAGCACGTCCACAGGCAATCTGAATTTGTATCGGATGACGTGGCATCCACCGTGGCAAGTGGGCTGGGGTGTGGGGCCGCGCCCCTTCTGGACGCCATCAGCCGCCCTTTTTTTTGTTTTTCCAGCCCCACAGAAAAATAATAAAGGGAGAAAAACCAAAAAGTAAATCCGTGAATTGGGCGCGCAAATTAGGTCTTAGCTGGCAGTGTTGGTACGAGCAACAGGGGGCATTTGATTACCCTTGGCGTGATCGGACGGTTGTCGTCGTACAAGAGGGTGACAGATCGACGGCCGGCGTTGAGCCGTGCAGAGGAGATGCGCGCATTGAGTTGCGCGGCGTTCGGTGTGACCGTCCGATGAGACAGATCGACGGCTGTTATGCGTTGGGCTGTGAGTAGCAGTAATGCGGATTGATAATAATAACAATCAGCGTGTTTGCTTGCGCTTCATGGTTATGAATAGTAGGAGATAATTGTTGGTTCGCCGCCTCCTTCTGTTCTATCAGAGAAGGCCTGTTATATGTTGGTTTTTTGAAAAAGCCTTTGTCGTTGCTTTTCTGTGGGATGCTTTTTTAGTCTGCTTCGGCGACAAGGCTAACACAAGTTAACTCAACATGGTGAGTGAGGTTCTATAATCTTTGCATGCCTTTGAATTGGGACGTTTTCTCTAGTTTATGGCAATTTCTTTTCCTAGACTTAATTTCGCATGTAATTTAGTTGTCAATTTGGTTAACTCGGTATGCCTTTGAAGGGGAATTGTTTTGTGTAGCTCAGTTTGCATGCTAGAGAGGTCGTTCCGGTTTCTATGTCGAATTTGGTGACCGACGCTGTTAGTTTGCAGTTTATGTTTGCGCATTTGTGAACTTTTGGTATAATTGTGATGTGATACTGTGTAATTCTTTAAGTTTCTGGGTGTCTCTGTTTGTAATTTTGAAGCTTGAACCACATAGACTGAATTTGTGAAAGCTTTGTGCGAAGTTTGTATTCTTGGAGTTGTTTTTTTTCCTCTTTGTGGGGTCTGGCCTCCTTATTTGTGCAATTTAAAGGCTTAATTCGCTGCAGTGACATTTTTTAGGGGGTGTTTATGTGTTTACATCCACAATTGCAAGGTCTGGGGCACAATGTGGTCATTTGTTGAAGAATTTAGCAGTAATTAAGGGTTTTGGAGATACTTGTGACATTCGAGTTCTTGCTTTACTGATTGTTAGGATTTCAGACGATTTTTTGAAGAGAGGCCCCTGATGGTTAAAATTGAATGTTTTTCTTTTGAATTTGGCGGCTTTGCAGGTTGGATACGCCCTGTCTGTTCCACGAAAGCCGGCATGGCTGGAGGCCTTGCTAACCGACCAATTCTTTGTTCCGTGTTCGATTCACTTGGAGCACAAGAAAAATGAGGTTAACATCTTCTGTGTGGACTGCAGCTCCAGCATTTGCCAGCATTGCCTCATTTCCCACCGTTCCCATCGCCTTCTGCAGGTAAAATTCCTCTAAATCCCTTCCCTATCTTAAAACGTTACTCGAATGGCCGTAATTTTTGGTTAATTTTGCGTACAGCCGTAAATTTTGAACGATTTTGAAGGTCGATAACGAGGTTTTCGTTTCCGAGTTACAGGTGCGAAGATATGTGTACCATGACGTTATTCGGCTACACGACATGCAGAAGCTACTCGACTGCTCTCTAGTCCAGGTGAAGTATTTTACAAATAAAGATTCAAAGCTTCCAATTCGTGCAAGTTACTTTAGCCTTTAATCTCTGTTAAATTTATAATTTTAAGCCTAAAAATCGAGCAATGTTTTCTATATACAGACATACATCACAAATAGCGCCAGAGTTGTGTTTCTAAACCAGAGACCGCAGTCACGATTATCCAAGGGGCAGGGGAATTCCTGCGTAACATGTGACAGGGTTCTGCAGGAGCCCTACCGTTACTGTTCTGTCAGGTGCAAGGTAAGTTTAAAAAGGCTAATTATAATTCATGCGTTTCTGTTATCGAGTTTTAGCTCTTAATTAAATCGCAGTTGATATTGATTTAACATTTTGCTGGAGATGCGCCGATAAGTCCGGCGTTTACGGTTCTAATTCAATTTTTGAATAGACGAATCTTATTATTTTTTTAGCTTTTGTCTTTTGCCTTATTTCGCCGTAAAACTTTTTGACAATTGTGGCCAAACGCATGTCCATATTATAAGCGGGATTTTTTAGCTACGTTCCAAACTTAAAAAGCACGGATATTTTAATGACATTTTTTAAGTTCCATTTCCTTAGGACATGTGTCGTTGAGAACATGATGCCTCCAACGCCGTCTAGAGCACTTAAATGTGTCGGCGATTTTTTACTTATTTTTTTCTTGGTCGTTGGAAATTTACGACCTGACAGCTAGCACAGACCAGAGACCAGAGAACATAGAGCCTATCATTCTTAGATACAGGAATTTTGCGGCCATTAAATGAAAGAGCTTTTTGAAAAATCTTACTTACTGTCCAAAATTTGCCGACCGTTTCTGATTGCTCTTTTCGTTTATTTAGGAAAGTTTGAAAATTGGGGACACTAGGAAAGGTCCTTCAATTTTTTTTGTGGTTTGAAAAATAGAATTTCAATTGCATTCAGACCACTTCAAAGGGCTAACATAATTGTTTTGGGCTATAATTCAGAAGTTTTGTTCTGGGGTCAAAGCGTGCAGTGCAGTAGTTTTAATTATATTTATTATTTTGTTCTTTTTGATGATGGATCAGTTGAATTGAGAAACTCATTAATTTTTAAAGACTGGAAAAATTATACCTGCTACATTTATTTTACTATTAAATTGTAGGCATTATAAAGTTACATATTAAGATAGTATCTTACCTTGTAGCAAAACATATTTTAAATTTAGTTTTGAGTTTTTCAAAAATATTTTATTTGGGTGTATAATTTTTATATAATAAATATGATCAAATAAAATTCAAAATTCAAAAGAGCTTTTATGTCAATATTTACAAATACAATTGAATGTATTTGCAAAGATGTCATTAAATTCTACCATCAAATTAAGGTCTTATAGAAGATTTCAAATTTGTTTCATCAAACATTTTATTAATATTTGTTATTTTTTAAATTGTTTTCTTAATTCAAAGACATCAAATTTCCAGTTTATAATATTAGATTTTTTTTTGTTTTTTTAAATTTCGTGTAATAATTTTTATGAATGTCTTAGATGACATTTCAGAAATTTTCCCTACTTATTGAATTATTATGTATTACAATTATTAATTATTTTATTCTTGTCTTTCTGAAAGCAATGAAGTTATACTATAGCTAATATGACCTGAACTTTGTGTGACCGTTTTTGTTTACAGGTAGATGCAGTGAAGAACATATCGAGTGTGTTGCAGGCGTGCAATTCCCTTGAGTTAGCAGAATACTCAGAGCCATCTCCATCTCCAGAAAATATCCTAAGCCCAAAGCCCTGTGGCAAGCTTGACATTGAAGAAGACATGTACCTGGAAATGGAAGAGTCGCTGTCATCAACATCATGTGCAAGCGAAAGAGAGGACTGTTGGGTTGCAAGCAATATGCAAACCTCTGCTATATTTTCATTACCCAAGAAAATGCGCAGCAGCAACAGCAACAGGTCACCTAAGTCTGTACTTCCACGCAGGAGAAAGGGATTTCCTCACAGATCTCCACTATACTAATTATCCCTGTTCTTAAAAGTTACTGTGCATGGGTGTTTAAAATCCCGCGTTCGCGGCATAAATGTAAAAGTCCTCTTTAACCCCACAATTTTGACTACAGTAAGTGGGAGAGGAGTTAAAGTGGAGAGAGATAGGGACGACAGTGTAGTGTCATTAATTGAAGTCCCTTACTGCAACATCTTTATTTATTCAATATCCTTGTCTGCGCGGGTAATAGGATCAAGTATGTCTCTTCTCGTGGTTTCTTTCACTGCAATTTCAGCATTTATGGCAATCAAGATAAAGCCACTCGATCACGTGCAGAGGGCCTCAGAATTTTCTCGTGACCCGTGTTTATTGTTTAAGCTTTCCAATGTATGGAAGCATGCCCTTTGTTCCACGCTATTTATAAAATTTAAATTCAACAATAGTTGACTGTCAATTAAAATCAAAATCCATGCATGAATAAGTGTGTGTTTCAGATAAAGAATCTTCCACTCTCATAATTTTAATCTGTCAATCGCCGCATGCCCAGCAGATTTGTGCTTTTTTGGCGCCTAGCCGCTAATGAGCGGCGTTGTTGCCGAAACCCTAATTTGATAGCAAACATACAAAAGCCCGGTAAATTGAAATAGAACGATTTTTTTATCCGTTGAGCGTGTGTGTGCTGCCATTAAAGGCTGTATAATAATGCAAAATCAGTTAAATTTATTGCGTAGCTGTCATTTTGTACGAGATTCAAAGGATTTGGTTGGAGGGTCAGCGTAGCATCGATCGATGGGGTCAATGCACTGTTCCCACTCAACACGAGGACGGATAGAGTAAAAACGAATAAGCTGTAGGCAACAGTAAATTGAAGACTAAACTGACGGCACGGCCCCAATGGCAGCTGTCGTGTACCTTTTTCAGCTGCACGACTTTTTTTTCACTGGCACGTTGTTTCTTTTTAATTTTATATTTGAGGAGTATAATGATAGACTGGGACCCCGCACCAGAAGATCTCACTATAAACTGTAGTAAATCTTCGACTGCAGAAAAAGGTTGTATATTTGACTTTCAGGTAGTACGCACCGCTTATGGGGCAAGCAGGACATTATGAAATTTTACTTGAATCGAAGAAAAAGGGCAATTTATCGTATACGGAATTTTTGTAAAAACTCCAGTGAGCAGGAACAGAGCACCGTTAGCAGATGCCCCTGGTTAGAGGAGGGTAGTAGGATGTGTGTTACGAAGAGATATTTACGCAATCAAGGTAACGTGAAGGATACGCCTAAAAAGTACCCCTCCCTATGAGCTTTCTGTCACTTCATTCGCCTCTCCCATATAATTGTTTTTAATTTTTAATCTAATATGATCTGAAATATTAATATCAAGATATTTTTATAATTAAGTTGAGAAATATCTATTTATAATATTATAATCAATGTTTTAATATCTTTAATTTTTATTTAATTTTATGTATAATAAAATTATTTTTATGTTGATTTAAAAATATAATCTATAATAATATATATAATATATTAATAGAAGTGATAGCTATCATAAAAGTAGCTTAATGATTACATATAAGAGCATCTTAGCTTTGTTTTGGTAGGGAAAAAATCTTAGAAAAAGAAGTCTTTATACCTTAAGTGAAAAGGATATTTGGTTTCAATGAGTGATCGGAACTTTGGACAAGAGATATTCTTGAATGTTGACATGCAATGATGGCTTTCAAAATTCCCGAGGATTAAAAAGTAATTTTGGATTACTTCCTCTTGTTATCTTGATTTTGTCACTATTTGTATATGTACTAATAATTTTTTTTTAGGTAAATGGGATTCTCAATAGATAATGATCTATAATATAGATACAAGGATGTAAATGTGAATGACTTTTGTTTAAATTTAATTATTATATGATAATATTATTCATTTGTATAGTTTGATGTAAATAAAGATAATTTAGGGGAGAGAATCTAGTAGCTTTGTACTGTACTTCATGCATCTTAAGTTTTTATATGGTGTATTGTTTTTTCATGAAAGTTCTAGCATGTCACTATAGTTGAGTCAAGAGCTTAAAGCTATTGTGTGGAGTTTTGGGTATCAAAGGTGTGGTCCAATCAATTACATCTTTGATGAGTTGTCCAAACCTCCCCCAACCTTGTTAGACCAAAAAATGTTCACTTGAGCATGTATTATTAATTGCCTTATGTGAAAAAATCTTAGAAAAAGAAGTCTTTATACCTTAAGTGAAAAGGATATTTGGTTTCAATGAGTGATCGGAACTTTGGACAAGAGATATTCTTGAATGTTGACATGCAATGATGGCTTTCAAAATTCCCGAGGATTAAAAAGTAATTTTGGATTACTTCCTCTTGTTATCTTGATTTTGTCACTATTTGTATATGTACTAATAATTTTTTTTAGGTAAATGGGATTCTCAATAGATAATGATCTATAATATAGATACAAGGATGTAAATATGAATGACTTTTGTTTAAATTTAATTATTATATGATAATATTATTCATTTGTATAGTTTGATGTAAATAAAGATAATTTAGGGGAGAGAATCTAGTAGCTTTGTACTTAACTTCATGCATCTTAAGTTTTTATATGGTGTATTGTTTTTTCATGAAAGTTCTAGCATGTCACTATAGTTGAGTCAAGAGCTTAAAGCTATTGTGTGGAGTTTTGGGTATCAAAGGTGTGGTCCAATCAATTACATCTTTGATGAGTTGTCCAAACCTCCCCCAACCTTGTTAGACCAAAAAATGTTCACTTGAGCATGTATTATTAATTGCCTTATGTGTCACCATATGATTGGTTGTTTTTTTGATGCGACTTGCAAAGGGTATAGTTACACATGTATTGGTTCCTTACTAATTTTTTATTAATATTTTGCTTCTCAATTACTAGTTCTTTTAATATATTAGTTGGGTTGCATCAAAAGAATTAGTAATTGAGAAGCAAAATATTAATAAAAATTTAGTAAGCAATCAATAAAAGTGTAGTTATACCTATCACAAGTCATTAAAGAAACAACTAATCATATGTTGACACATAAGCAATTAATAAAACATGTCCCAGTGAATATGTTTTCACCATAGTGACTATTGGTATATAGGCATGTGCAAGAAGTTGAGTCCACAAAATGTTCCAAAAGTGTGTTTTTCTTGATTTTTAGAATGTCACAATTGGATTGAAAATTTGAAACACTTAATATGAAATTTATTATTTTGAGTTTAGTTTCAAAATATGTAATTTATTCTAATATTCACATGATACAAAATAATTTTTAATAGACATGTATAAAAAACATTTTCTTAAAATCACTTTTTTTAGGAACATACCATTCACATGTATGTACACCATAATTTGACCTAAATAAAAGTATTTTTCTATTTTTTTTTTTTTGTGAAAAATGTGTAATAAATTGAATGTTTTTTTTAGATTACAGAATAAGTGAGTACCATGCGGATAGTGGGGAGACTAGACCTTGTGACCTCTTGCTTGCAATAGGATGCTTTAGCCAATCGAGCTAGGCTCATTGCCCCATAATAAATTGAAGATTGATGAGGATATTATTTTATAATTTTTTAAATTTTTTATTGGCACTAATTGTTGTTTTTTAAAACCTATGTACAAACCCTATAATTTGACCTACGTTAATCATTTTTGGAATGAAGATTGATGAGGATATTATTTTATAATTTATAATTTTTTAAATTAATTTTTTATTAAAACTAATTGTTGTTTTTTAAAACCTTTGTGTACAAACCCTATAATTTGACCTAAGTTAATCATTTTTTGAATTTTTGTTTTTAATGTGTAAAGAATTCTTTGTAGATTGATGTTAAAAAATAAAAAATTATTAAAAAAATACAAAAACTCGACATTTCAATTTATGGACTAGTTTCATTAAAAACTAATTTAAAAATTAAAAAAATCCAATCATAAAAAAATACATATTTAGAAACTAGACATCGTGATTTATAGTAGGTTTTAATTTGAAAAAAAAACAATTATAAAAAAAACTTGTCAACCATATTGCCAAAGTTATTTCTTTTGACATTGCCATAGCCTTGTACTTGCAGGTTCAAGGCTAAGGGTTAGGTTACCCTGCTTTTCCCAAGCCTAAAACTAAATCAAAAAATAGGTTGAGATTTCAAATTTTTTAGAAGCGGGTACTCATTTTATTTTTATAATGGGTGTTCGTTTTAAAATGGGTATTCGTTCTATTTTTAGACAAGTATTCGTTTAGGCCCAGGTCCTCGTTCCTGAATGGGTACCCATTCCTTTCAATATTTTTTCTTTGCACGAAACTTTCCATCTTTGTGGACCCAACTTCTTGCACTTACCTTTATGTTCATCTATTGGTTCCTTTCCCTAATTGTGAACAAACAAATAATTTATTGACATTTTATTTTTGGCGAAGTGGACAAAATAAATTAATTACTCTAGTGAATTGTGATTGGACACATTAGTTAAGTGGATGAGATAATCTTCAATGGTGGTTGATATGTTTCTCCCACACTTCTCTTAATAAATTTTGTGGTAAGTGTTTAACCATGACATCACACTACTTATAAGCTTTAACAATATGATACATACATACATACATACATACATACATACATACATACATACATACATACATACACATAGACACACATACATACATACCATATTCATGTATATGAACTTCCTCAATTTATAGTTGAAGGTTTAGGGTACATGGGTAAAAAGTGTGAAGTGACATGTCTACGAGGCCTATTGATTTATGCTCATTTATTAGGGATAAGTCAAGTTGACAATTACTAATTTTTGATCTTTATGAAATTTAGTTTGTATCATTTTTGTAATAACTTAAATCTCACAACTTTCATTTGGTGATCTTGACATGAAGGATGGAGAATATTTAAATTTCATAATGAATTCGATTTTGATTATTATTGGATTACAATCATGTTATTCTTGTTTTTTGAATATATGTTTTGATGAGGAAAAACATTTGTAGGTGTGTTAGAGGACACAAATAGGGTTTAACATCCTACTTGATTTTTTTTAGGAGGGATCATTTTCTAAATCTTGTATTACAATACATTTGTGGCTAAGAGACTTGATTATCTAACAATTGTAATACTTCTTTTTTGTACTATGTTTTTGAACTCTTAAAACACCTAACTCTTGAATTTTAGATGGAAACAATTTTGTAATTATTGTGATATTAGAGGGACAATGATTGTATGGCTACACTAATTCTACTAGACTCCACTAGCTTGGGTTACTTAAAATATTGGATTTATTTTTGCTATAAGCTTCCCTTCTTGATTGATAATCTTAAGAAATATGGTTGTTCATTTGAGATCATAATCTAAAGATTAGATAATCAATAATATTTTAGTTGCATTAATTATAAACAATATTAATATTTAATGAATGAAAGGATAGGTACATGGGTCCACTTTTTTGTCAAAAAGTTGAATTGTTTTTTTTTTTTTAAATCAAAGTTTGTCACAGTTAGACTAAAAATTTGAAGCACTTACATTTTAAAAAAAATTGATAATAAGAAATATAAGATTTTAAGTTTAGTTTTCAAGTATGTAATTTATTCCAATACTTGGATGATACAAATTAATTCTATATAGCTTGTACAAAAACTATTTTTTAAAAGTTATTTTTTTAGGACCATACCATTCACTTGTCTAAAAAACATAATTTGACCTAAATAAAAATATTTTTCTAATTCTTTTTGGGAAAAGATGTGTATTATATTGGAGATTGATGAGAATATTTTGTTATGTATTTTTTAAACTTTTTAATTAATTTTTTATTGGCTGTAATCGCTATTTCCGAAAACTCCTCATGTTTGACAAGTATAATTTGATCTAAACTAATGATTTTTGATTATTTTTTCATTATGTAAAGAATTGTGTGTAGATTGATGACACTTTCTTAAAAGAAATTTAAAAGTTATTAAAAAAAATAACACCTAACATTTCAAGTTTTTTTTTGAGGAATTAATTAAAAACAAAAAATAAATCCAACCATAAAAATTACATATTTGAAAACTAGATATTGATGTTTATAATGGGTTTTAATTTCATGAAGCACTTAAAAAAAAATATCAACCATATTGTCAAAGTCAAAATTTTCTTTTGGTATTGACATAACCTTATACTTGCATGTTTAAGATTAAGGGTCAGATTACCATGCCTTTTTCGAGCTTAAAACCAAACTTAAAATAGTACTCTTTCTAAAAACCATGAATAGGCACTTGTTTCAAATATATATGTTATTTTTTATTTTAAGTAAAAGGTACTACTAACTACATCTTTGCACCTTTATATTTTATATGTATGGTCTGACAATGATGATTTTTGCTTTTTTAAATTTACAAGTGTATTGTACAATCTCTTGGCATACCATATTATATTCAATTTTTAAAAGGATTCAATTAAGGAACTATTTTGAAGTGAAATCAAGTAAGAGGGTTTTTATTATTCATATTTACTTGTACTTCAAAATATATTAAACAAAGCATCTACATCTATTTGTAGTTCAAAAATTTCAAAGAGGTATCAATTTAAAAATAGATTAAATATCATTTGTTGTTTTTATCAATAAGGGTTGGTAATCATGGGATCAAATCAATATCAAAAAATAAAACAAAGGAGACTCATGATACCAAAAAAAATTGAAACAAATAGAGAGGAGGCAAAACAAAAAAGAGATAAAAGCATAACGATTCGAGAAATGAAAAATAGTAAAGCATCTAATTTGATGACTATTGAATAAAAGCAATGATGGAGTGAATGAAGATGATGCAAATGTGAATATGGTGAATGTGGAAGAGTTAAAAAATATGGAAAATGTGACCATAGAAACAAATCCAGGTATGTTTTCAAACCCACATTTTAATGATTTTGATATTAGTTATTTTAGACAAGTTGGATATTCCAAAAGTGAGGTCAATTTTACTACTGAAAAAATGGAAACACTAAATGATAATGAAATCCATTGTATAAGTGAAAATGGAAAAATATATATTTTTAAATTGAAAGTTCAATGTCTTGAATAATTTTCTTGGTAAGATTTCTTGGAGATAAATGAGAGCCCATGCAAATAGATTATATGAACTTTTTTTTTATATATAAAAAAAGATTTCAATGTTAACTCATGATGCAATTGATGAAAATATAGAAAATATGAAAAGTAATAAAAAAGTTTAGACATTTTGTTAAAACCTAAAAAAAGACGAATTGATAAAACAAATTATATCTAGCGTTGTTAATACTATTGATTCTATTTGAAATAAGAGTCGATCTAAAGATAAGAATGTAGCACGACGAACTATAACAACCTCTTTAGTTAATAAATTAGTTTCAAATAATATAATGATAAGACCAATGAATTTCTAAATATAAATCTTGAAACTTTGAAAAGAGTAGCAAAGAAAAGAGAAAGTATTAAAAATGATCCAATTAACCAAAGCTAGAGTTTTAGTGGTAGACTCCTGAAGTTTGACATGAAATTAAATAGTGAAATAAAATCTTTAATTAAAAAATATTGGCATGATAATACAAGGGTATCATCTAATGTTAGAGATGTTTCAAAATTAAGAGTGGAGTCAAAATTTGTGATCCTCATCCAAAACATCTATTAGACATGACTCAAATTGAATTATATATATTTTTAGATGATTTAGTGTTACCAAATACTACCATATGTCAAGAATCATTTGAGAAATATAAACCTTGGTATGTGAAAATTAACTAACAACAAACCTCTTGTTATTGTAAAACTCGTGTGTAATTATGTTATTATTATGATGTTTTTTGATATATATGTTTTACTTTGCATGCTAACGAAGTTATGTAGGAATGTGGTATTAATACACCACTTCAAACAATTAAGGAGTTTATATTAGGTTTGTTTTGTGAAACATTTTATAGACACTTATTTTATTCAAAAGTATGTATTTTTGGACAAAACAATAGATGTGACAACCTTTCATTGTTAGGAGAATGCATGAATGAAATTATTTCACTTGATTTTGGACAACAATTAGTGGATTTGAAAAGATTAAAAATTGTTGAATATTCTTTAAAGGATGAAAAAATTAAAAAACATCATGAGTTAGTCACATACAAGATTAGTGTGCATGCATTCATAAAAAAATTTAAGGATAATATTGTATCCAAATATGTAGAACACTCTCAATATGTTCAATCGTTTGATGGACAATTTTGAACATGTAAAAACACATTTACAATTAGAACTATACTATTAGTGGTTGACTTTGTAGAAAACTATACTCTTGCTCCATAAGAGAAAATTCAATCTCAATATTATAATTCAATGCAGGTGGCCATCTTTGGTTTATCTTGTATATAAACATGTAGATGATAGTATGTATAAGATAATAATTTTTTTGAAGGGGTACAATTTCTATTTGAGTGATAACATGTAACTTGGATGTCTTGGCACCTAGAAAGGATATATTTGTGTGAGATGACTTCATTTGAGTTGCTTTACATGTACACTGAGGTTATCAATCTTAGAATTTTTATTTGAGGAAGTATCATGGGTTTTTCTATTCATCCCGAAAAAGAATAATTATGAGTCTTCACGAAATGCCATCCTGACACATCTTAGGTGGCTTAATCTTTTTCCTTATCTTTTTGAATTCATACCTAAACTAGACATACCAAGGAGTAGATTAACATGAGGTATTATCAGTGATCATGTTGTATGATTTACTTGTTCTAGTTTTGATCATGCCACTATGTGTGATGTATCAGATATTGATCTTCCCCACACACTTTGGAATATAATTTAGGAGATCCATGGAAGCCTTCATATCTCTCCATTCCTAGAGGATCATGCTGCATATCGTCTCATTCCTCTTGTAGATGCAAATTACATGCCCTTTTATGATGATACTTTAGAGGAGCTTGAGTATATCATAGGTCTTGCATGTTTCAGTGGTTCAAAGAATTGTCTTCATGTTCCCACTCTTCTAATCGAGAATCAATATCCATATTATGTTGTTTTTGATCAGCTTGGCATCACCCCATTCTTGGCTCATATTGGTTCAATGCAGTAGCACATCCATCATTTATTAGACATAACTACTTGGAATTTATATCTTGCAGACATATCATCCTTGTTTTTTAGAGTCTTAGATTACAAATTTGGAGGGTTACATTGAAGACATTCATCTTCTATTCATAAACAACCACAACATCATTGTTGGCCCATAATCTTCAATCTTTGGAGCTTATTCTACATTAGTCTTCATAAGATCTTAGACTTCCATGATCTCATTTTGATATATGGGCACTTGAATAGTTTTTAGAGGCACACATCATTTGGATTCGAATTCTTGATTCATCCATATTTTTGGAATGGCTTCCACAATCACTAGTGGATATTTTTCTTCCTAAGGGGAGAAATGTTGTTTGCAGATAGTGAATTGTGTTATGTCTTGAGGCATTCATCATTGGCACATGAGCTCTTTCTTTGTTGCGAGATCCATATCCTAATTTTCTTTGTCCTATCGAGGGGACATCTATTCTACTTGTGTGACATAAGCAATCCTTGGGGGGTCACATCGAGTCCTCCTATCCTTTTTTCACTAACTTGTAGTTATTTCGTTTTCTCTCTTTTGGAGAAGAGTTTTTTCCCATGTGGTTTTCTCCTTATCTTTGGTTATGGAAGATTTAGTCGCTTGTTCATGTGTACCTCATTAGGCCTTGTAGGTAGGACCCATCCAAGCATCCATCATTACATTTTTCATTAGGTTTTTAGCTTCTCCCTAAGTTGATCTTAAGGGAGGGTGTTGGAGTAATCAGTAAGATTAACTAATGATTAATTAGTCATTAATTAATTGTTAGGCTCCTTTTACTTTATTACACATAAGCTAAACTTAGGAGTGTTTTTTTATTATTAGATTGGGCTGTTTATTGGTCAAGTTGTCTCATTGCATAGGATAAAGACAATTATCACAATATAATCAAATCCTCATCTAGGGTTTTCCTTTTTCTTTATAAGCATTTATTTATATGTTGTAATCATTACAATTTACATCCATTATTTAATATTAGATAAATTTGTGGATCAATCTATATTAAGGTTGTATGTCACACATCAATGGCTTTTTCTCTTCAAATGGATAGGTGTTTTGGTTGTAGGTGATTTTTGGGAGCTGTCCAGGGTTCACTATCAACTCCAACATTTATGACAAATATTTGTCATAAATATATATTTTTTATAAATAAATAAATTTGAATTATAAAAGACAATTTAGTTTAATTTAAATCACTTACATTTACATGTATGTACACACACATACATACATGTAAACATTAAATTCGAGTGATCCCATAATATTGTGTCTCACTTTTTGGCCAAGATGGACATTTATATCAGAATTTTTAATTGAATCTTCATCTTTTGAGACCTATAGTAGATAATCGTTAAGAATTTGAAGATGATGTGAACTAGTGATTTGTGGCAATTTTGTGTAGATTCTCTCTCCCTCTCTCTATATTTTTAATTTTTCTAAAATAAATCATGAATCTTTCAACATCTCCTTTAATAACTAGTTTTAAATAGAAAACAACATTTTCATAAAGTAATGTTTGTGTCATCCAATACAACTTTTTTCTATAAAGGATTAAATTCTAATTTTTGAAATATAGATTCTCAACATTAATATTTAGGGAAAGGATATTTTTTCATAATTTTTTGTTACATTTTTTTAAATTATTTTTGGAAGTCACTGTAACTATAATTTGGACATATGTGTGTGGTCCAACATAACTTGTTGTGTATATATCGAAATCCAATTTTTTTTGGTGAAACAAGAGCATCAATACATAGGGAAATAATATTCTTTGAATTTTTTTTACAATGTTTTATTGTTTTTCAACTTTTGTAGAACAAAGAGCTTGATGTTCAAAGAAAAACCTAAGTTTAGTAAAAAATGAAAATTAAATATATGATAAAATGAAAAAATATCAAAACTATACTTGTTGGAAAGCTCATTTCAAGGGCTACAATCTTGCAAAATATCTTGTCAAGTTAAGTTCATCTGAAGGTCCAACCCAATGTTTGAAACTAAATTTTTTGAGGAAATTTTGATGTAGAAGACAAAATTGTCATGTTTGGCACCTTCTATCAAAGGTACCTTTGATCGAAGGTCCCCAAGGACCTTCGATTGAAGGTCATTGTGTAAGGAAATGTTGATTTATGCCTTGAAATTCGATTGAAGGTAGACCTTCTATTGAAGGTACAAAGTGAAATACCTTCGACTAAAGGTGCATTTTAAAAACTTCAATTCTCCCCCGAAAATTTCCTCTTTCCAAAAGTGAGACATAGTTTCGTGATTTCACCCATTTACATTTACATACACAAATATAATATGGTCACATACATGTACACATATATGCATACATACATACACACTATATACATATGCATATAAGTTAGTTACATGTACATTTAACTTGGGAAATTGGATTATAGGGTTTGGGTTTTCTAGGTTTTAGGATGTAAATTTTGAGGTAGACAAGGTGTGGTTAACACTAGCAAAAATAGGGTTGAGGAAAATTGGATTTTGTTATAGGGTTTAGTGTTTAGCATCTAGAGTTTTGTGATAAATTGGATTAGTAATGAGTGCAATCACAAAAAAATGCATGCAAATAATTACATATGTTTGTATATCCATAAAATTAAACCATATAACTTTTAGTGTTCAAAATAATATTTACTACAAATAAGGAATTGATTAAAATAATTTAATCCTAATATAATTTAATAAATCCTTACCCTTTGCTACAAAAAATATTTTAAGCTATAATGATTTGTTTTTATCAGATAACTTCTATCCCAATAGGTAAGGACATGGAGGATAAACAAAATTTAATTTTTATATCTTATTTTAGAAAATACACCCAATGAGTTACTTGTTGGTGAGTTCTTGGGGCCAAAATTCTAACATACATCAATACCACACCTATGTCCATGCAGCTAGATGTATCACATTCTAGAATGTAGAGTAAATGTGAAAAATATCTATAGGGCCAAAATTGGACTAAAACACAATTTTTTTAACTGCATCAAAGGCCACCTCCACTAATTTGGATCAATCAAATGGACACCATTTTTATCAAATTTATTGAGGGACCAATAATTTTACCATAACTATGCACAAACTTGTAATGGTACCATGTATCAAGACTAAGAATCCTCACAATCCTTTGAGGTACTTAGGGCATGTCCACTCTTAGACTATGCCAATATTCTTAGGGTCCACCTAGACACCATCTTGTGAAATAATTTAGCCTAAATAATCCATTTGTTATACTCCAAAGGAACATTTATAGAGATATCACATTCTAGAATGGAGAGTAAATGTGAAAATTAGATAGGGCCAAAACATGTAGAAATTTTGAGTGCATCAAATGCCACCTCCGCTAATTTAGATCAATCAAATGGACCTCCCTTTTTATAAATTTGTTAAGGGCCTAATAATTTTACCATAACCATGCACAAACTTATAATGGTACTAGATATCAAGACTAACAATTCTCACAATCCTTTGAGGGACTTAGGGTATGTCCACTCTTGGATTATGTCAATCTTCTTAGGGTCCACCTAGAAACCATCTCGTGAAACACTTTTTCCCAAATAATCCATTTTTTATACTCTAAAGGAAAATTTAGAGGGCTTGGTAAGGATAAAATTATCTTGTAAAATTTGGAGAGAAATCTCTACACGATTCAAAGATGATTGGTCTATGTCTGACTATAGATGAAAATGTCATCAAGGAAGACTAATATGAATTTGCATTAGTAGCCATGATAAATTATGTTCATGAGACTCTAAAAATTAGAGGGCGCATTGGATAATCCAAATTTTCTGACAAAAAGTTCATAATGGCTTTTGTGAGTCTAGAAGACAGTTTTAGAAATATTAACTCTTCTTTGACCTAAATTTGGTGATAGCCTAAACATAGTTAGTATGATTTACATTGACTATCATTAACCATTCATATAATAACATGTTTTCCCATCAATTATGTTTTGTTCCTAACTATGCTATACATTGTGACCTCTTTGATGATGTAAGACCCTAACTAAGAGGAGGTTCAAATTTATTGGGTGATTCTATTCTATTGATTTTCATCTCATTGTTGTGAAATTCCTTGTGCTTGATATGTCTATCATGCCAAAAAATTTAACACTTTTTTCCAATTTATTCCACCATGCAAGTACATTCTTTTATCTTTCAAATAATCAAGGTCCTATATACATCATAACTATTAGGTAAGAGGCTACACGTACATGTGGGAGAGACTACAACTCATTTGAGTATGGTAGTGATAACTCTTTGTACTACCATTTCGTCATTATTTTGTATCCTTGTCATTTTGGATTTCACTTTAGGAACTATGTTCTAGGAGATGCTTGGAAGTACCAAGTGTAACAAGGGAAGTAATCAAGTATTTGAATTTTATACAAGCCATTGGACGTGTTTGAATTTCCCTCATAAAAGTATGTGTATAATGTTATATTTATTCATTTTCAACGTTGTTAGATCATTTTTATATTTTTACTATTACATACCTCAACATTATTTGTATCATATGAAAAAGGATATGTTGAAATTTTCAATCTTTAATTTGTTGGTGCAAATAAATGATTTCCATTCCCATTGACACCTTCAACACCTTATCACATTTTTATCTTTAAAATATGTACTTTACGCTCCAGGATTAAATGCATGATTACATATTAAATGACCTTTGACTTTATGGAAGTTTTGTAATGGTTGCTCATTATATATTTTAAGATTTTTTTATTTGGATCAAATGGATACATTAGAGGGAGAGTAATTAAATTAATAATCAATAAAATTTGAAGTAAATCCTCCAAATATTTATGAAGCTTAGTAAACTTCTTAGATACTTGTTTTTAAAATAGAGGAAAATTATAATTAGTAGCAACTTGATTAACATTTTCCTCCAGGGAGGACGCCCCTTCCTTAACTGCTTCTTCTTTGGAGGATGTGTCTCCCCAGGATCCTCCTCTAGCTATTCCTTCTGTGGAACCAGTGTTACCCCATTATGTTGTCGTTGTGCTGGTAGAGCCTACCTATCCCTCGACGAACACTTTTGCTGATCCTCCAAATGCTCCTAAATCCTCTTCTACGTTGTTGGCTTTGCTACGGGCGACTCTTTGTCCTTGGTGGTTGTTGAGGAACCGCTCATCTCACTTCGCTCAGTGGAATTCGTTTCCAATCCTTCTTGGTCTATTGTGCAAAGAAAAAAGAAGGGACTCCCCAAACCATAGCCTTGGGTTCTGGGAGTCAGATTTGTCCCCTGAGATTTTGGGGTTGTCTAGTCCTCGTCCTTCGTTTGACATGCGGTCTGTCGGCTGTTCATGTCTTGTTTCTCTTTTCTAGTTCATGTCCTATTTTGAACTAGCTTATTTTTGGCCCTAAGGGCTCTCTGTGTAAAGGGTACAACACCTTGTAAATATTGCTTAGTTTATCAAAAACATTTTCCTTTGTATTATTACCCTTCAAGAAATTATTTGGAGTTCAAAACTTGGAAGGGTAAGATGATTGAGATGATGAATGATATTTAAATGTATTTATTTCTAAAATTTTGACCTCAAGATTATTCAAATGTGTGCACACATATCTAAAAGGGATTTTGTTCAAACACAAATGTTATTCTTATTATCCATATATAGTCCTCAAAGAAAAAAATTTGTAACTCATTATCATGAAATTATCATTTCAATTAAACTAATAAATATTGAAAGTGAATGTCATGTAATGTGTTTGTGGGTTGTTGGTGGGTAAAGGAGTTTCTAGGGACCCTCTTTTCCATGGAGGATATTTTGACCACTACATTGGAAAAATATTTAATTGTTCATACCTTTAGAGTATCAAGTTGATAAAGTTAATTTCATATCGAGATAGTTTAAATGATAATGAGAGTGTAAGTTTGAGAGAGTTTATTTTTGGAATAAGTACTTTTGCACAATCTAAAGATGGTAGTGTGGGCTTTAAGTTAGTTAGTGTAATTTTTCGCAACCTACTTGTGTACTTGGCTATCAAGTAGGTAGAAGATCACTAGGAGATGGTGATGGCTCACTTGGAGATGACTTCATGGAGGAACAAAGCTAAGGTCTTTCAAGAGAGAGTACAAATATTAGGGGTATGAATTAAAAATTTCAAATTATTAATAGAGCATGATTAGGCATTGGATGTATATAATAAAGATCTATGTTTGGTAATGAAACACTTGGTGAATTATCATCATAATTGTGTTTTATAGGTTACCAATGGATAACAATGTTGAATTTGGATGATGAGTGGACAATAAGAGTAGTAAGGTGTGCATAATTATTACACCCCATTTCATAGTTACCGAGTTACTTTCATCATCATGAGTAAATATGATGATAAACACAAAATTGCAACTTTAATATGTTTACCAGATGAATGAAATATGTAAATATGCATTAAGATGTTATTGCTTTTAAAGGAATGAATATGTTTTATATTGATGAAATGCAATGAAAGAATATGTATTGCATTGTGAATATTTTGATACTTTATCGATGCAAATGGATTTAATGTGAATGGCTAACTACCTATGCAATGTATTAAGCTAGATGTAGGAACATATTCACTTAGGAGAGGAGCTTGGTCTGGTAACCCTTAATAAGCCTAACTGAGCTTTCACACACTCACTTCTAGTTTGGTTTAATTGAGTCAAAGTTAATCGAAATTTGTTAAGTAAACCCTTAGTCAAAGTCTTTGATTAATTGGGGAGTTTTTTTGGTCGTATTTCATTGGTTATAATTTTAACCTTTGTTTTTGAGATTGGTTGTTTGGTTGAATTGCGTGTTTGAATATCTGTGTTGGGTATATACATGTTTATGTATAAAAGTGATTTTAGTGTCTTGCATTGATTAAGGCTTTCATGAATATGTCATATATATGTATATATCATCAAAGTCGATAATAAGGTAAGGAATATATATATATATATTAATGTGCACAAATAATTTAAATAAGTATTATATTATATGTGTATTAAAGTATATGAATATATATTATATATATGTATCAATATGTTTGGAAAAGGAAACTTATATATTAGATATACATATGCAATAATATAATATCATTATTTTATTAAATGTATAAATACATTATTTAAATATTATATTATCTATATTTGATTCACGAGTAATCATAAATGTGTTCAAATATAATATATATATATATATATATATACATTATAACTTTTATAACTTTTATAATATATATATATATATACATATACATATACATATACATATATATATATATATATACATATATATATATACATATACATATATATATATATATATATATACATACATATTGGTCGAAATAGGATGCCATTTAATTGCAATCCTAAATATTATTTATTTCATGTATCTCCTAAGTCCTTGGAAAGTGTTCTCAAACACTAGGTTTAGAGATAGATTAATATTTGATGAAATAATCATGTTAATTGACATTTGTAATTAATTCTAAATGTTAGGAGCATGTGAGGGCATCCATTAGGAGTTCCTAAATAATAGGGGCACATGGGGCACCCACATGGTAGGTGACACTCACCTTGAGTTCAGTTAACTATTCAGAGTAAGAGATAACACTTTTGAATGCATGTAAAGATCCTAGGAGTTAGGGTTTGATGTTTGCATGCATGAAGTTCAGTTCAGTTCAGATCAGTTTAGTTTAGTTTAGTTTAGTTCAGTTATGGTTCAATTATCTTCAATTAGTTTTAGTTGAATGTTAGTTGACTTCAATTAACTTGGAATGCATGGCTAATGACTTGAGTTGCATGACAGATAACAGGGACTACCTTCAGTTAATAGGGGATGACCATTCTTGCATGAATGGTGTTGAGAAATGTTTTAGTTAACAAGAAATGACTTGGACCCAACTTGGGCCGCTCGAGTTGTCTTCTTGGAATTAACTCCTTTGCATGTTGAGATATTTCAAAAGGCATAGTTAAGTGGGATCAATCTTGGGCGCCTACTTTGAGGATAGAGCCTTGAAGATATTTACAGAATAGAGGTTGAGTTGCTACTTCAGTTTGGGACGCCCAAATGCATGAAGATGAGGATTTGACATTGTTCTTCATGACATAACTCTATTTGCAAGAGATAGGCACACCTTTTAGGGATAGGGCTTGAGCATTGTAATTGTAACTCATATTGAGTTTACAAAGTTGTTTAATGCCTATTTATCTCAAGCAAGTTGAAGAGAGTTATTATCAGTTTTATTGCAGGCTGAGAAGAAGTTTTGGTGAAGGCAAAAGAGGCATTCTCAAGCAAGAATTGGAGCTATTGTAACTTCAGAGATTGAATAATAGAATAATTCTTGGTGGAGTTTTTTCCCGAAAGGGTTTCTCCACGGTACATGCTTGTGTAATCTTTCTAATATCCCGTCTACTTCTATCAACTTCTATCTACATTCTACAAATAGTAAAATGGATTAATTAGATAATCACCCACAAAGAATATGTAACAAAGGAAAATCATATTTAGATCAACAATATTAAAGTTTTACAAAGTATTAAGTTATAAAAGTATTATAACTTTTATAATATATACATATACATATACATATACATATATATACATATATACATATATATATATATATATATATATATATATATATATATATATATATATATATATATACATATACATTTATATATATATATATATATATATATATATATATATATATATATATATATATATATATATATATATATATATATATATATATATATATATATATATATATATATATAGTATAATGGTTTATATATATTAAAATGCATGGTAATAAGCTTAAGAGCTGCATAATTTCCATTTAAAGTGAATGGCTAAACTATAAAATCACATAGAATAGCACTTAAGTTAAATGCATATAAAGCACAACATATACTATGTGCAAAACACATGATATACATATATAGTAAAGCACATCAAATAGAGGCTATGTATAAAAAAATTGCATTGCATAAAGTATTTAATGTTGAGTAATGTAAATATAGGTAGCGTTGTAGTAAAGCACATGGGAGTAAAGCAAACCAATGTGTGAGATAATCTTCCAAGACTAAGTCAAAACATGATGGCAAAGTGAATACTCAACGTATAGGAAACTTTGACCTAGTCTTTATCAAATAGAAACCCAAAAGAATAGGGTGTGTGATTTTTTGGTGGTGCCAAACTATGAATAGTGTGAACTAGATATAAGTCTAATCTGCAATATGAATTCCAACATATGAAGCAAATTGGAATGTGAGAAATAGTCAAAAGAGAAGCTGGCCAATATGAGTTGACCTATGGAAACATTAACCTTACATTTCTAAATGCTATTCTTGCTATCCACTAGAATGAACGAATCATTCTTTATGGTGAAATATGGCTGTGCATGTGTTTACTGTGCAATGATTTTATCTGCCACCTTTTCTTCTTCTTGTTGAGTCAAACCTTTTGGATTGAGAAGTGTCATCTTTGATAACTTGTTTCTAGCCTGCAGTTGCTCACATTTTTGTATAAATAGCGGAGCTTTCTCCCTCAATTGGGACACACTATGCACTTTTGATGCTTATTTTCCGAGTTGTTATTCTGATTTTCTGAATTTAAGAGTTTGTGAGAATTTTGTGAGAGTTTGTGAGAGGTTTTTGAGAGTAAGTTTTTGGTGAGTGGAAGACAGATAGTTGGGAATTGCTTTCTGATTTTGGGAAGTCTAAGTTGGGAATCCAGTTTGATCAATTGGAGCTTTGTATAAACAGGCATGTTGATTTCTACTCTTTTATGTTTTGTATGAATTTGAAAAGATTGTGTGTCTTGTTTTGCCTTGTTTGGAAAAGTTGTTTAATTGTTTATTATGAATAGGTTATTATCTTCTTTGGATAAGCATAAAATTTTCCAAATGAGTCTAGTCAATAGTGAACCCCATTATATGGATATATGCATATACTTAATATATTGGGTTATGAGTGTTTAAGTTGTTAGCTTGTAATGCTAAGTAAACCTTTGTGGACTATGAGGTTAGTAATACAATGGGAAAGGTGGCATGATAGAAATGCCATCATTGTTAGGTTACGATGTTATGCAAACCTCAATTGTTAATCTTTACTTGATTGATTACTCATATCTCCTTGAAATAGGAAGAGAGTCTTATTCCTAGTGTTATGGTATAAACTTGAAGGTTATATCAACATTTAACAATAGGGTTGAGAGTTGTATTTTCTGGTTATGCTATTTCTTATTTTGTTTAAAGGTCTATTCCTATTTACAAAAGTATAAAAGAGGACTCACATTTTGGTAACACAAAACCATATGGTGAGAGGACTATGGGTGTAGATGCACCAACTCCTCACAAGTTGATAAGGTTCTCCAGATGGTATACAAATGTAGTAAACATGTGAATATTTGAGGTATTTTAGAGAAGTCTTATGATTGGTTCATGACCACTTGAACATTACTTTACTTTGATTGAAACCCTAGGTTGGGAATAACCTATTTGGTTGGATTGTTACTTGTTTAGTGATTGAAGCACATAGGTTGGAATTAGCCTATATGAGCTAATTGATCATTAGAATTTTGATTATATATTGTTTAAAGTAATTTATTGCTGAAGATTATACTTTCGATTGAGGTCATTTATTGATGAATTATACCTTTTGATGGGAGTCATTTATTGTTGAGATTACACTCTTGAATGAGACTTGTATTGTTGAGATTGTACTTTCAAAATAGAGTTACTTAATGTTGTGTCATTATGAATATCGTATGGTTAATCTATGGTGAAAGGGGATACCCTATACTTAGGATATGAATGGTTAAATACAAATTGAGCTAGGAAGGTGGGTGAGCACGTGTGATGTCCATCTTGAACTAGGGGTGATGAATACTTTGGCCAAAGTAGTGTAAGTTGCCACTGTTTACATTGTCAGTTCACTATGATCCGGGTTTACATACTTGGTAGGTAATGTCATATGGTAGGTTGTAGCTATTGTGTGATAGATCTAGATATGTAGGACACAAAACCAAGCTTAGGGAATGGCATTTTTATTATGGGGTTACCAAACCAATCTCTTCATTGTAGGGAGGGCCATCTTACCAGTAGGGTAGATGTGCGGAGGACCGCATAAAGTCCATGGTTGGTAGAAAAGTGCTTGAGTGATGCTTCTCCTCATTAGTTGGCGATCAATATTTGATGGAGGCCACTTGGACCATTCATATATCTATTTCCAGTGAGCTAATAAGAGCCATGTATGCATGTATGTATTCAATTCTATGGAAAAGTTGCAAAAGTGAAATGTCATCATGAAATTATGAAATATGAAATCAATACTTTGGAAAGATGTAATGCTTTGAATGCAATGGGAAAGTTTGAAATGATGTTTATTTCAAATGTACACAATATTCTTATTTATGAAAAGAAAATTTTTATTGCTTAATGTAGGCTTCATAGTTTATTTACTAGAGGTTGAAAACATGGTAAAATTTTGGATAGAACAAAGGGTATGTTACAATAATAGGATAGAGAATGCAATAGATCTCGTGGTGCTAATTGTGGAGTTGACAACATTTTTTGATAATGGCATATATAGTCATGCTTATGAATACTAGAAGTTACCTCCTTTAGGTGCAAGATTTGATCGATGAGGTGTCTTTGAATCACCCTTTTTTTAGCTGGAGTGTGAACATATATGCATGCCATAGTTTAACTTAGTATATTTTAGCTTTCATTTTTATAGAAAATGTTTTATGTATAGTTTTCAAATTTATATATATAGACTTAGTATATATATACACACATATATATACACACATATATATATACACACATATATATACACACATATACACACATATACACACATACACACACATACACATATACACACACATATATGAATTTAAAGATAAAGGAACATTAATATATTCAATTACTAAATGTCTAACCCTAATCCTAAAATTTACACATTTATAATAGTTTTTTGAAAAAACAACAAAAATATTAAACTTAAAAATTTACACATTTCCAATTATTTTTTTGAAAAAATAATAAATTTACCTTCAACAAAAACCCTAACCCTAAAAATGGAAAATATGCATTAAAATTGTAAAAAACCTACCTACACTTGAAGGAAATTGACTCTAGAGGGAGGAGAGAGGAGATAAAAAATGGGGGTGTCAATCTAGGTTACAACCAAGGTACCTGTTTTGGTGGTGTCACTGCCCTTGTTGTTGCTATTGTTGGAAAATGAGCTTGTAGAGTTTTTTTAGAATAAATACCTTTTTGAAATGGGTACCCATTTAGGTTGGGACCTCGATCCAAAACAGGTGCCCATTTTGAACATGTACTCGTTCAGGCTTGGGGCCTTGTTCCTTATATGTACCCATTTTTTGAAACGGGTACCCGTTCTTGTCAGGATTTGTTTTTGGTTGATAATTCCTCTATAAGTGGACCCAAATTATTGCTTCTACCCAATATGCATCTTGGGTAGCATTCCTTATCAACTATGCATGTATGCAATTTTAATAGCCCATGCATTACTTTTACAAAAAATGTTGGCTTGCTTGTATGAAGTTTGAGGAAGAATTTGCTTTTTGCTAGATTTTATCACTCTTTGAGAGTTTAATTTTTATCTTCTAGGGCATGATAATTTCTTTACTTTATCTTTAGGAGAAAGAAATTGGAGTGTAAGTGGGTAGATATACATTACATTATATAGTCTTATATAGGTTTTAGTGTTTTAATTTATTTTTTGGTGCAATGTAAAAATGAAATATGTAAGGTAATTTTTTTTAATTTTGGATTAGAAGGGGGAACTCCCTTGTAATTGAAGAACTTGAATAAAAACCCTAGAACATTAAACTATGGATAAAATTTAAAACTTTTCACAACATGCACAAGATTTTTCTTTGGGGTTTAAAAATTTAATGCACATAAATTGAAATTGTTCTATATTTTTGTTCTCATGAATGAGAAGAAGATTACAATATCTCTTCCATACATGTATGTGAAAGATTTCATCTTTTATGACTTTTACTAGCAACTTAACATATCACAACAGAAACACACAATTTTTTGGCTAAGAAGTAGACATTAGGAAATATTTGCACATAAGTGCGAAATTGAAGATTTTGATTTCAATCAAGATGAGATTTCATAAATTAAGCACATGTGGTTCCTAAAAAGCTACAATAATCACAATACAAAGCTTACAATTATTGAAAATCTATAATAAAATAAATGAACTCTTTCACACAATATGATTTGATGAATAGGATGAAACTACATGTAGCATAAAAAATGTCATCGCAACATAGACACAAAGAGATCTTGAAGAACAAACTTTGGCATAAAGTGTAGCAAAACTCACCACTAAGAAATTTGAGTGTGGAAGACAAACTTTATATGTATTTACAAAAAATTGCATGCTCATGCAATTGATTATTTCTCATGTTTTGCATGACAATATAATTTATTATTAGAAATAAAAAAATCAAACTTAATTGAAGATTTTAACCAAAATAATTTGTTTGGTAAGTAGTTAGTCTCCAAATACTAAAATACCTTAAATATATTGTCTCAAATATGCATATTTTTTCTAATAATTAAATTTTGAAATTTAAAGATTTCGAAGCAGACCTAACAATGTTGACCTCCCAAAAACATCTACAACAAAACATAATTAGATCAAGACCTCCACTAACTCTTTTGTGATATTTATCATATAACATGTTCTTTCTACTTATACGAAATATCTAAAACCTAAAAATACTTGTTCATCTCTAATTAAATTCTCACATCTACTTTTCTATATAATCATATTTTGTAACAAGTTATTCTCTCACCCATATTAACATATGTGGAGATGCCAATAAACTTGTCCTTATTATCCTTGTTGAACTCTTACTATCCTTCAAGCCTTTCCTTTACTAATCTATGAAATTCAATTGTCATTTGTTTTATCATACTTAATATCATACACCTTTGGTTTTCCTTCTCTAAAGGTTTCAAAGGGTGATCATGGAGTTTAATCATGAACTTGTCCAACTCTCTCAACTTAAAAAGTTCCTTTATGACACCAACCTTTATCAATTCCCATGTTCCTAGTGGAATCAATGTGTTCAGATGCACTAAAAAGTGGTCATAGAGAGGTGTAATCTAGCATCCCATGTTCTATATCTGAAATATCTCCATTTTTTTTATTTTCCTAAAATATTGTATGATTTCTCAATGTTTTGCATTTCTTGCCCATACACCAATTAATCCATTGCTGAGTGCCACCATTTGATCTAACTGTCTCCTTTAAGCATCATTTTGAGCTGTCTCCTTTCTTGATGGCTGAGTTAAAGTGCTTATTGACGTTCTCTTGTAGTTATTTGATCTAAGACTTCAAAGAAGCTTTATCCTCTCCATGAATGTTATCTGAAGTAAACTGCAAGAGGTTCTAATCAAGTTGCCTCATTTGTGCACCCAAATATATCTTTACAATCTGGATATCTATTGCATTAATTTCTTGGGTATCTTTCCCCTTCGGTACAATTATTGGTTCCGTGATCACATGCCCTCCATGCTCTTCTTTCAATTTAGTTTTCTCTTGGATTCCTTGGCGACTGGTCCTTGTAAGACCATTGATGTTTAAGAGTGTCAGCAACAAAATTTTCCTATTCTTTAACGTAGCACTAGGTACTTTCATTTATTTTGAAGTACTATCTATTCTCAGGAAGGTGAAATATTAATTAGATGTATTGGAGAAGAAAAAAATTATGGAGTATTTTTCAAAAATTTAGGGAGTATTTTTCATTTTCAACTGTTTCACATGATTTTTCAGTGTGGAAGGTGAAATATGAATTAAATGTACGGGGAAGAGCGAATTTATGGAGTATTCTCTATTCTGAATTGTTTCACATGAATATTCAATATGGTAGGTGAAATACTAATTGTATATATATAGGAGAAAAATGAGTTTATGGAGTATTTTCTATTCTCAACCGTTTCACATAATATTCAACGTGGAATGTGAAATTCTAATTGAATGTACGAGGAAGAATGAATTTATGGAGTATTCTCTATTCTCAGTTATTTCACATGAATACTCTGTGGGTAAGGCAAAATACTAATTGGATGTATCCGGAAAAATGAATTTATGGAATAATCTCTTTTCTCAGCTGTTTCACATGAATATTCAGTTTGGAGGGTGAAATATTTATTGGCTGCATTGGGGAAGAATGAATTTATGGGGTATTTTTTATTCTAGGTTGTTTCACATGAATATTCAGTTTGGAAAGTGTAATACTAATTGGATGTATTGAGGAAGAATAAATTTATAGATTATCAACCATTTCACATGAATATTTAATATGGAAGGTGAAATACTAATTGAATGTAACAGAGAAAAATAAATTTATGAACCATTCTCTATTTCAATTGGTTCACATGAAAATTCAGTGTGCAAGGTGAAATACTACTTTGATGTATTGAAGAAGAATGAATTTATGGAATAGAAGGGGAATCACAACTTTGGAGGGAGGGTGTTAAGATGAGTAAGGCATTTACTTCCATACAAAGTGGGATATAAATTATGTGATGATGAATTGAAGTGTGGTAAAAGGGGGAGAATGAGGATCACCTCTAAAATAAGAATAACATATTTTGGGTTTAATTGCATAATTGAAAGGGATTTCACACTTTTTTGCATTACTAATTTTTACTTATTTTTTATTTTCTTAGGATAAGTCATTTCACAAGCTACTTTTAACCTTTTTTTTTTATTGTTATCTTAAACACCATCTTCACTCCCACGAGCTATCTCTGAACCAAATGTTATACATGTATTTGATGTTTCAATTAGAAATTGCTTTGCTGTGATTTGGAAGACTTCCATCCCTGTCTCTTGACTGCCCTTGAACCTCTTTCTGATATCTTCTCTTGAAGATACATGATAGTTTTGTTCTCAACAACTCTAGTTCTATCGACCGCCAAACTGCTTTCTTTAATAAATCAACTATTAGTGACAAAAGACCACTGGTTCAAATTTTCAAATTCCATTCATAATACTAACTTTTTTCTAAATAAAATGATTCAAGGCTATTTTTAAAAATAAATTAGCATTAAATTAATTGTTGAAATATAAAAATATTTATAAACAATTTAACTCATTTCAAATAAGCTAGTTTGTTTGAGATGAATTGAGCTTATGTATAAGAAATAACTTTAAAAATATTGTGTCTATTTGAAATAAATTGAAAATATATATATTTAAAATAAGTTAATTAAAACAAATTGAACTTTTTTGTGCTGAATTAGATGCATCTTATCATTTCAAATAAATATAACTTATTTATACTAAATTGGGCCAATCATATTATTTTAAATTAATTGGATTCATTTAAAATACAATGAATTAAAAAACATAAAAGTAACTTAACTCATTCCAAATAAATTGGAATGATTTGAAATATATAATTTCAAACATATTACCGATGCAGATATAAAGATATGTTAAGTTAAATCAATTAAACAATAAAACAACCCCACTCATTCAAAATGGGTTGATTATAGTTTAGGTTTAATCAATTTATTTCAATTTGACACATTTTGAATAAAATAATTAAAATTTGTAAGTTTAGATATAAAGTAGTTTTATTTTGTTAGTGTAAGTTTTTAATTTTTCTAAGTTGGATATTATTTATTTTTCTATGTATTAATTTAGCTTGCTTAGTTGGAGTAAGTTATTATAAAGGTAGATAGTATCTTCCATGAGTGTAACTTGTTAGGACTCAATCTAATAGTTCAAAATTTTTTGTCCCAACCCCTTTATGCATTTGACCTCATTGTGTCCATCATCTATAACTGATTTGAGAAATTTTCAAATGAGTCTCTGGGTAAGTACAAAAAGATGGGGGGCCAAAAAGGGGTCTTAAGTGGCCACTTTTTTTTTGAAATCAAGAAATTATGACATTTGATGACAAATTGAGGATAGTTACACTCAAAATTTTAAGATACAACAAAAACAATGTAAGAAGTGCTCTGAGTCTACTTTCTAAACTACTATTTTTTTTTAAAATGATAGAGATTAAGGGGTTCAAAAAAGGGAGCCACAAAAATAGGTGTTGAAAACATAACATAGTGTGTGTTGTGGCTCCCTCAAAAGGTTAATTTTTTTTTGGTATTTTTAAAACCACTTTGGTGAGAAATTAGCTGACAACATGTAGTTTATGCTTGCTTTTTTTGATAATTTTTTAATGAATATATGATTTTTTACTAATTTTCAAACTAGACACAACTGAAAAATAAATTTTTGGCCGTGCTAACCCTATAACTTTTGAAAATAAATAAAAAATCATTTTTTTGAATGTGTAGAATGGAGTCTAGTTTATAAAAATGTAATTTATTTCAAATTTCAATGAACGGTTAAAAAGTAAAGTAAAAAATACTGAACATTGGTTTTTTGACAAAAATAGACACACAAACAAAAGACATTAAAGTTGAATGGCTTAACATTTTCAAAATGTGAAAAATATTACATTGTTAAATAGTTAAGAGAGAGCCCGAGATTACCCATGTGTGCAATTTACTCGACCTTGAAACATGTGCAAACCTGATGGTTAACATGAACAAAATTATGCAATATTTCTTAAAATATGCAGAAACACGTCTTTGAACGTTGGGAAGGCACTCCAAGCCTTTGGGTTGGAAATCTAAAGAAAATCCCAATATTAAGGCTTGGGGATTCCCAAAGCAAGCAAAAACGTGAGCACATTATAACGTGCTTGCGTTATTTTGTAGTTTTGACATGTTTTTTGTGTTTATGCTTGAGTTGCCTAAGCAAGACATAACACAAGTGCATTATAACACACTCACATTATGTCTTTCTTTGTGTTAAATGCTAGTCTATTAAATGTATGTATATATTTATTTGTATGTATGTATGTATGTGTGTATGCTTGTATGACATGTATGTATGTATGCATGCATGCCAAGTATGTATGTGTGTATGCTTGTATGTATGTATATAATATTGTATGTACGAATGTATGTGTGATTGTATGTATGTATGTATGTATGCATGTATGTATGTATGTTTGCTTATATGTAGGTATGTATGTATTTAGATGGAGGGAGAATTTTGAGAGAGAGAGAGGGGGGAGGGGGTTGGAGTGAGAGGAACTTATCTAGGTAGGGTAGGAGGGATAGAGGGAGAAGAGGATTCTCTAGTTAGGTGGGAGGGAGAAATAGAGAGAGGAGAGGGGTGGGAGAGAGAGAGGAGGGAGTGGAGATTGAGGGTGGGAGAGAGATAGAGGGAGTGAGAGAGAGACTTGAGAGAGGAGGAGAGGGTGGGAGGGAGAGAATTGAGAGAGAGAAAGGGGAAGGGTTGGGTGAGAGGTTGTCGAGGTAAGGTGGAGAGAGAGAGAGAGAGAGAGAGAGAGAGAGAGAGAGAGAGAGAGAGAGAGAGAGAGGGGGATAGAGAGAGGGTGTGGGAGAGAGGGGGCTGGACCTAAATCCTAAACCATAAACCCTAAATCCTAAAGCCTAAATCCTAAATCGTAAAGCCTAAAGCCTAAAGCCTAAAGCCTAAATCCTAAAGCCTAAAGCCTGAACCCTAAAACTTGAACCCTGAACCTTGACAAATTCAAAATTTTCAAAATGCAAGCACACTTTGGAAAAGTTAAAATATGGACGTTGTAAGTGCAATCCAAAACACGCTCGAGTTATAATTCAAGCACATTTTTTCTCTTTCTAAAAATGATAAAAGAGGCATTGACACCCGTGACTTGGCCTGCATACTCTATTATTCTCCTTCTTTTGTGTGTGATCTGAAAAAATAACACTTTTTTAGACTATTAGAGAAAGCACATGCAAGAATTTACACATTCTTCCACCACCTTTGCATCAACTTTCCACCACCTTTTGCTGGTTTGCAACTTAAGAGGGAAATAACAAAGTTTTTACATCAAATTTAATCATATGAACTCAAATTTTGATGTTTGTAGTGTTGCAATGTTCATTACATGATTGAATTGTTATAATTTAACATTATACATTGTTTAATTCTATAGTTTTTAGTAATTCTTGGAGAGATATAGAATTGAACGTTGAAAAGGAAGCAATTTTGTGAAGAGCTCCAACTGGTGAGGAGTTTGATACAAGAAGAAAAAAGACTACATTGAATTGGGTAGTTTATCCAATCGAATCTTAGATTTTAAGGTATGTCAAGTCTAAATATATGTATGTTCTTTATAACTTCTTATAACACATGCTTAATACAATGCTTTGATTTTGTTTTTATGTTAAAATGCATATTCAATGTTCATCATTTTTTGTTTTTACTTTTTAACATCTATGCACATTCAAGGGGGTTCCAAGTTGAAAAATCCCATTATAACCTTAGCCCCTCTTGGCACATTTAACCTAGAAAATTCTTCACTCTTTGTAGTGGTTTGGATGCTCTTATAGTATCATGTACCTCTCGAGAAGCCAAAAAAATCATGGTTTGTATTGCTACAATATCCTCCCTTCTCTACCTTTAATCTCTTCCTTTACAATATCCTCCACTAAATTCATTACAGTAGGAACTATCAACCAATCTCTCACATCTATCAACCTCTTTCCTATCTTCAACATATAATTTTCTTTGGCATTCCAAATACATTGACTACTCAATATGGCTCTACATCCTCTTGTTAATTTATCTTGTCCTTTGGACTACTTCCTTTTGATGACCCCTTTCATGCTACCAACTCTCTAGATGCTACTTATTTTATATTTGTGGTGCTACCATCCATTCTAGTAATTTTGCATGTATTTGTAATCAATACAAACCACTCCTCCTTAATGCGTGCAACTTTGCACTATTGTAAAAATGTACCTCACTTCCCAGCAAAGGTTTTAAAACCCTCCTATCATACATTACTTATTTTTCAAGCTACAATGGACTTCTTAATGACACACACCAATTTTTACAATATCACATAACACTTCATCATGGCATGCTTTGATCTTGAAGTTTATCTAGCACTATTCTTGTACCAAAATTAAATCCACTTACTAAAATCAACCAAGGCATAATGGATCTAGATGCCTCAACATCCTTAGTCCTAGATTGTCAACCATTTCCATAAACATTAGATTGTTTTTGCTACCACTATCTACCACAATATCACAACACTTACCTATTTCCTTGTATCAAGTATTGAACAAACATTTCCATTTGTTAGTTCACCTCTCCTATTACACAAATTAGAGCACTCTGTGAAACTAAAAAATCCCCTTACTCGTGATGTCCTAACCTAGTTATTGGTTTGTAATACTCCTCCAAGCACTCTTTCATAGTCATCTCTCCTACCATAAATTGCTGCCACTTTTATCACTATAAATTTTTTGTCAAACCCTCTATGGCTAGGAAAGAACTTCAACTTCACCCAAAACTAATAAAATTCACTTATATAGATGATAAATAATCCAAATGAAAATTCTGGTTAAGGTCTGATATGAAATATGTAGCGAACTTAAGACCCTTTGATATGATAGGATTGGAAATAAGTGATTTTCTATGTATTGGAGCAACTTAAATTGATCGATATGCACATTTTCAGACCTATAATATTCAAGTTTTGTTTGGAAACAATGAATAAATAGATGCTATATGTTGTATGAATCTCATATGGTGAATATCTAGCAATTTTGGTGGCTACAAATGAAATTATTGATGACATTAACTAGTGTTCTTATGAATTTGGATTGATGACATTAACTATGTGTAATTGATTATAACAATTTTTTATTGAAATCATCCAATACCTGAAACGAAGAAAATAGGTGTTCCACCTTTTGGGAGGTGGAACAAAAACTAGGTGTTTTAGGGACCTGGACCAATTTTATTCAACTTCAATTCAAGGAAAACCTTGGAGATCTCAATCCAAGGATAGAATGAGGGAAAGCGATCTACAATAAGGTGTCCTAGGGTGTGATTAAATACTAAAAGGGGGCTCACCACCAAGCTAGGGCTTGGAAATAAAGGAGATGAAAGCATCATGCAAACCTAACTAAATGACCTAGGAAATCAAACTAAAAATCAGGATAACAAATGAGAATGAACAAAGGTGCATTTGGAAGAAAGATGTGGTCAAAAGAAGCACTAAAACCCTAAAATCTCGCTATTTGAAGCTTATCGGGACTAATACGCCAGTCTGGGTGATTTAGTCCCAGACTAGGGTTTTTGGGCAGGGTTTGGAACCTCCTAATGGCTATTCTAGATCTATTGAAGATTGACAAAAAAATAGCACTAGGACTCATATGCCTAGACTGTTGCAAAGTGTCCCATTTTGTCACGAAGTGTCCTAGGAGCAAAATTTTGAAACAAAATTTTGTGAGCCTCTAAGTAGGGATTAAATAAGCCTTTTCCTACTATTTTCATGCAAAGAGGTTGGATATCTTGCTCTAGATATGATTTTCCATGAGCCTTGACAACTTTTCATGATAACTTTGACAACTTTTGTAACTTTGTCATTTTGGCACTTTTGAAGGGTTCAAATCCACTTTTTCTTCAACCTATGAACCTGCAATCACACAAAGAGAGAGAAAAAGTGTTGTTTTTATTAGGGAATGGGGGTTTGACTTGGTCAAACCCTATTTTGGTAATCAAATTTTAATGAGAAATGAAACATGAAACATAAGATGAAACAATAGAACCTTGTTTGAAACTTTATAGATTTGCAAACAAGCATGAAGTTGCCTCAATGGATGTAGATCTTGATCATAATTCTTGACAAAAGAGAATGACTTTGAATACTTGAATTGATCTTGAACAATACATCACAACATTAGCTAAAAACCACATGCATGATGCATCAAACCTTTGACATGATAATGGATCTTGAATTGTTGCAATAATCTTCTTTAAATATGCCTTTGAATGCTCTTGAAATTCTCTTGAATGCCCTTGTGAACTCTTGTGAAAGTGATCTTGATTGCTTATGATGTTCTAGGATTGCTTATGTGTTGAAATGATGAAATAACCTTGTATTCATACTTATTTGTGCCAAATTTCCTAAAATTACAACACTACACGCCAACATCGGATCTAGGAAGATAAAATCTTGCTAAGAATTGAATTTAAATTAGGTCCTAACTAGAGTGGGACTCATACGCCCAAGGTGGCGTATGAGTCCTAGTGGCTCAAAATTGGGGCACAAACTCCAAGACAAGTCCTATTTAATGTGAAATTCAAAATCAAGTCCCAAGACCTAGGCGGGACTCATTCCCAAAGTGGCATATGAGTCCCAGAGCACTAAATCTAGAACACATGACCTAAAACACTTAATTATGATTGGTCATTTGATAAATTTTAGGATTATCTTTGGAAAAATGCATTTAATAAGGCTTGTGGATGCAAAATAGGGCCAAT